>OY730194.1:79173837-80373837 GCA_963422505.1 Pseudognaphalium luteoalbum
TTGAGGGGCAGGAGAAGCAACCCTCATCCCAACCATTTTTATGATTCAACGGTTGATATCATCTCATGTCACTCAGGGTTTATTTGCAAACTCATTTGGGCGGAAGGATCTAAATGCAATTTTCATGAATTGAGGTGAGAAGGTAAAACTTGGGCAACCCATGATCACATGCATTCCTCATTCACAAAAAACACACACAACACCCAAATACTCTCTTTACACTAAATTCACACACACACACACACACATTTACACAAACCGGTCACCATCACCACCATCACCACCACCACCATTTTCACCGCCATCGTCATTCACCGCCACCACCACCGCCATTGCCACCGCTCGCGTTCACCGTACCTTCACCGCCACCGCCACTTTAACTGTCACCTTCACCGTCCACATTCACCATCACCTTCACTGTCCACCTTCACCGTCACCGTTCATCACCACCTTCACCGTCACCGTCCACCACCATCTTCACCATCTAGTTCTCAAAATGTAGACATAAATCTAATTTTCAGAAATCTACTTTTTTTAGATCTAGATAAAAACAAACTAGATCTGACAAAAGTCACTGCATTTTACGTTTAAGTTAATGCATTTTATATCTACTTAAATCTGAAAATAATTACTGCATTTTACGTTCTTCTACCGCATTTTTCATTCAATCTACTTTTTAGATCTGAAAAAACCTTAGTTCATTTTACATTTCTTCTATTGCATTTTACGTTTCATCTACTGCATTTTATATTTTTCGGCATTTTTATGCATATTATTTTTTACTGTGTTTTACGTTTTTTTAGCATTTTTATGCAATTTACTTTGTTTGGATGAGGTTCAAATGAGACTAAAATTTTGTGTGAGACTAAGGGAACCAATGATATCATGCCACATGTACAAAGAGAATGTTCCATAGTACAAAACTCATTTACCCCAAACATCAATTATCTCACAAACGACAAATCGAAAAATCATGAAACTTGCACCATAATTTTCAGCGTTTTATCCTCTTCGATTTGCCGTCCCTCAAGGCATACTTCCGACGAATTTTTTTTTTTTTTCATTTTTTTGGTGGGTTTCATATGTTACTAACACATGTATTAGAGTGTTGCGTTTAGGGTTTAGGATTTGGGGTTTAGGGGTTAGGGTTTGGGTTTTGGGGTTTCTCCCTGAAACCCCAAAACTCAAACCCTAAACCCTAACCCCTAAACCCCAAACCCTAAACGCTTTATAAAACTCTAAACCCTAAATTATACTAAACCCTAAACCCTAAACCCTACTAAAACATAAGATCTAAACCCTAAACCATGAACCCAGCTAAATCCTAACCCTAAACCCTAACCATGACCGTAAATAAAATGTACAATCAATCACTAACACATGTGTTACTAATTTATAAAAACCACCAAAAAACCAAAAATTTTTTTATCGAAAGTATGCCTTGAGGGACGGCAAATCGAAGAGGATAAAACGCTGAAAAATATGGTGCAAGTTTCATGATTTTTCGATTTGTCATTTGTGAGATAATTGATGTTTGGGGTAAATGGGTTTTGTAGTATGGAACATTCTCTTTGTACATGTGGCATGATATTATTGGTTCCCTTAGTCTTACTCAAAAATCATGGACTCATTTGAACCTTACTCTACTTTGTTTACTAAATTTTATGTTTTTTCACTACATTTTTATGCCTTTTACGTTGTCTACCGCATTTTATGTTTTTAACTGCATTTTTACTTTGTTTGCTGCATTTTTTTTTCACTGCATTATATTATTTTTACGGAATATTGGGTATTATCATGTTTTTCGAATAGATAATGTTTTTGCAATTTTTTTTATAAATTTTAGGCAATTATTTGGATAGTTCCCAACCTTTTCAAAACTGCAAGCCTAACAGGTAGGGACCGCATCTGACACTAGTCAGTCTTTGGTTGATCAAAGTTGTTCTTTCTGCCCCTCATAAATCCTCTGCTTCGTGCCTTTCATAGAAGATTTTTTTCCAATACTTGGCTTCCAATGTTCTGTAGTAGACCAAACTAGATATGATCACTAGATATGATCACTAAGCTCGATTTTTATCTTTAAATATCAAATTTCATCGGGTTATGCTTTTAAAAAAATGTACGTATCGGTAAATGGACATTTTTGCCACTTTGTTTGCTGTTTTGTGCATATTATAGTGCGAATTTTGCTTACATTCTTGATGTTTTTGGTGTAGTGGTAACATAAATGTAACACTGCACACGTGCTCATGATTAAACATATTATCGATCATACATGGTAGTAATATTCGGAAACATATATCATAAATGTAACACAGCACACGAGATGAGTTACCCTTTGGTGATTTTATTTTTTATTTTCATTTAAGTGAGTTAGGTTAACAGAATAACAGGTCATTGAATATTCGGAAACATATATCTGTTGCCACATAATAATGTATCTTTAAACATTCCAAGTTTTAATTTTGAGAACATGTGGTTAGTGGGTTCGATCAAGTGTGAACACCGAACACACTTTCTGTCGTTACGTGGTCATAAAGTGTGGTGGGTTTTGCATGAATTACAACATGTTGAGTGTGTTAATTACTCTTATGTTCACAATGGGTCCACACCTTTTAATAAGGGACATTCGGATTTTATCTTAATGATGATTTAATCATCAAAGTTTCACATTTTTTTTTAACAACTCAAGTTTTTTTTTTATAATAATTTAATCTCTAAGTTTCAAAAAAAATTGTGGTTTAAGACTAAAGTTTCATAATACTTCAAAAATTTGATGGGTTAATCTCTAAAGTTATATTTTATAATTGTTTTTCCCTTTAAAATTTTTCTAGTTTAATTATCTAACTATCAAAAATTTGATGGTTTAACCTTTTGAATGATTAAACCAATAAGTCAAGACAAACTTAAAGGGTTAGGAAAAAAAAACCTTGAGTGTTTAAAACGGAAAAAAGTGAAACTTTGAGGATTAAATCATTATCAACACAAAACTCAATCATGAATTGTGTTTAATACAACTATAGAGTTGAGTTCAGATGAGTATAACTTTTTTGGTAAGAATGAAGGAACCAATGAAAATGTGACATGAGTCACTTTTTTTCTCTCTCCTCTATATTTTTAAAAATTAAATATCTCTCAAATGATAAATCGAAAAACTATAAAAATTGCACCATAATAATCAACATTTAATTCTCTTCGATTAGAGAAGTGACAAGGTATACTTTCGACGACTTTTTTATTTTTGGGTTTTATAAATTGTACAAACTTAGTACCACATGTGGTACTCACTAGTATCACATGTGGTACTCGCTAGTAACACATGTGTTATTAGCCGCTACCACATGTGGTACTCGTAGATACCACATGTGGTACCAGCCGCTACCACATGTGGTACCTGCGGTACCACATGTGGTACTCGGTTTCCAAACCCATCGAAAAACGAAAAAAAAAAATTCGTCGAAAGTATACCTTATCACATCTATAATTGAAGAGAATTCAATGCTGATTATTATGGTGCAACTTTTGTGATTTTTTGATTTACCGTTTGAGAGATATTCATTTTTTAAAAATGTGAAGGAAAGAGAAAAAAGTGACACATGTCACATTTCCATTGGTTCCTCCATTCTCACTAAAAAAGTTGTACTCATTTGAACTTTTATCTACAAGTATATTCAAAAAAGATATATATAGCTTACGATCAACCTTAATAATCTGAAATTTACATAACACCTCTTAGAGTACAGATTATCACCTAAATGATTGTTAACTTGCGAGCTAAATTTATCATCTCAATTATGCATTTTAGAAAAGAAAAATTAGAAAGAGCACATTTAAAACGGAAAACTCCTTAATTTTTCTGAAAATTTCTATAAAAGGAATTTTTTTATCAAAAGATTAAGGATGTGTTTGGCACGAGGTTTTTAGGGGCTTGAGTTTCCACTTTTAATAAGCTTCCGCTCATAAGTCTTGTTTGATTGGACAAAAATAATGGGGCTTCTTGAAAAAATAAGCCCCTAAACAAGAAGCTTCTTGAAATGTTTTTTGAATAGATGCTCAAACCCCAACTCCAGCCTCTTGCTCCAGCCCCAGCCCGTTGTTGCCAAACATACCCTAAATAAATTAAAAAAAGTGTTTAAGTTGAAGCTTTCCGTATAAGTTTTCTCAACTTGTATTTTTTAACCAATCAAAATATTTGAATGTAGTGAGAGATTAAATATTATTGATCATATAGTACAACTACTACACTTTTCTTAAAATGCGTGTTTTTTATCCGTGGACAACAAAAATGGGATGAAGAGAGTATGATTTAAGATTTTCTACCTCTCTTTAGTCGAAAACTGAAAAGTACAACTTTTTTAAGGAACAGAAAATTAAAAATAATTTTCCATAACTAAACATGCGGTAGGATTTCTCTTGTAAAGTGAAGAATATGACCTATAGGTGGACATAACCCTGAGATTCTGGAGCTAATGATTTCGGGTTTCGACACAGAATCAGTAAAGATCTGAGAAAGTTTTGGCCAAGGTGTGAACGCCTTTTAAAAAATATTAAATTAAATTAAAATTTTGAAGAAAGAAAACAAACAACTTTTCTATCTTGTATGTACTAACCAATATTCTGAACAAGGTCTTTAGAATCAAGACTTTTATTTGAATCGGTTGCTATTACTATATGCCATCCCACATTCCCACTCGTTCTTGTTCATATATGTAATCCATATCAGTCGTGATGTAAATTAAATTTTAATCCTTTCGCAAATGAGAAAATTGGTCACGTTTTAAGACTATTCAAAAAGATCCACATTCCCACTCGTTCTTGTTCATATATTTAATCCATATCTGTCGTGATATAAATTAAATTTTAATCCTTTCGCAAATGAGAAATTTGGTCACGTTTTAAGACTATTGAAAAAGATTATGGTTATACTCTATCCGTCCCACCACCACTAAGTGTTCACATTACCATTTTAAATTGTTCCAAATAAATGTTTACTTCTATGTTAAAATCAATCGAAATAGACATCAACCGTCTTGGAGCAAGACTTGCTTAATATTTTGTTCAATTAGAACTTGAGAAGAAATGATACTCACCAGTCGCTCTAAGGAATAGAAAGAGAGATCAATCGTTACACGGATATAGAGAATGTGATTCTTATGTTTCCACTCTATCTTAGGAGTAGTCAAAGGAAGTACGACTGGTAAAAAATCTCATATATAAGAGAAGAAAGATCGAAAAGTCGAAACTTTCAAAAGTGCATTGTCTCCCGAACAATCTCAGTACATATGGCGTAGTTCATACTTGTCACACCCCCGAATTATCGTGCAGCGGAAGTCAACCCGGGGCGTGACTAAGCAGAAATTATTGCACATAATCATAAGCAAACGACCTCTAAATGAAACGTTTGATAATACATTACATAATGTAATATGTTTTACAAAATAATTAGAGTTCGCAAAATGATTCTAGAGATTTCACTACATAACTAATGTTACAAAAATAATGTGAGGAAATCTCCGAAGAAGTGTATGCATGCGACTCGAGCTAGGATCCTGATGAGCCGATCCTACTATAGCGATGTACCTGAGAATGCGCACTAAAACGGTCAGCTATAAAGCTGGTGAGTTCACAGGTTTTGTCAGAAAACAATAATATGAGTGATAAACCATTACATGAAGTATAAATCTATACTTTGAAAATATCAAGGGTTGATAGTATGAATTCTTGTTGAAAGGTATAAATCAAAATGTTTTCTTGAAATCTTGTTTGTAATTTCTTATTTGTCAAACTTTCTAGTTTTCTTGATTTCTAGTTTCTAAGTTTCTTAACTTCTTAGTTCTAGTGTTCTAGTTTCTTGTAGTCTTGATTCTTGTATTCTAGTTTCTAGATTCTTGTGTCTAGTTTCTTGAGTTCTTAACGCGTACAAGTACACGATGTTCTTGACACATACCAAGTATACGTTGTTCTTGACGCGTACAAAGTACACGTTGTTCTTGTTTCTTGCACATAGGGTTCTTGCATATAGTTTCTTGGACATAAGTACCTAGCACATAGGATTCTAACACATAAGCTTCTAACACATAAGTATCCAACACGTAAGTTCCTAACACGTAAATTCCCAACACATAAGCTTCTAACATATAGGTTTCTAACCCGTTCTTGAATTTCTTGCATTTCTTGAATTCTTATACATGCAAAGCATATATTTGTACTATTTATTCTTATGTTCTAAGTTTCTTGTAATTCTGATTCTAGGTCCTAGGATTCTTGTATTCTAATCTTGTATTAATTCTTGTATTCTTGTTTCAAGTATTCTTGTAATCATAGTTCTAGTGTTCTTGTATTCAGGTAATTGTAGACTACACAATCTAGTGTTTCTTGATATCCAATGAATAATGTTTACAGTACACATGAGAGGTTACACAGTGAAAAGATGAAACAACTTCAGATCATGCAGTAATTGCTAAAGTATAAACTTAGCGTTCTTGTAGTAAATGGTAATAGTAATAACAATAGTGGATTTTAATAAACAAATGTTTATAAAATCAGTGTGCATGCATTCTCACCCTAAAAACAGTAAAACAGTTGAAAGAGTGGGGCTATGAACTCACCTGGGGTGCTAGTGATCCTAAGATACGCGTGTTGTCTCAATAGTAACCTCCTAATCTCCTAAAACGAGAGGTTATATAAGTAAGAGACTAATCAGTCTGACTAAGCGAGTTGTTTAAGTATTCGGTTGTTGTTTGAATTTGAAAAATCGTGTATGGCCCGTTGGTGGCGGTTGGTAATAATATTTATCAAAATATTATTATTATGTTTGTTGAAAGTAAGTCTAATACGTTTGTGTATTGTATCGTGTATAAATATTCGTGGTTGCGTAAGTTCGATACTTTGTGAAAAAACATTTATGAAAATTCGTATTTTTAGCGATACTTAAGGTCAGTGTCGCAGGTGGCGACACTCGTTACCCGCCCGATTCTGCGTTACCAGCCGGCTTGTGTTGTTTTTGTGTTTACCCGTCGGATTCAGCTTTACCGGCGGTAACCCGGTTTTTGACTCCAATACGCGATAGGGTGAGCTCCAATACGCGATCGGGTGAGCTCCGATACGTGATCGGGTGATGTTCATTTTTCCAGATCTATTCGTGCGATTTTCAGTATAATTAAGTATTGATTCGGTTTTTCGAACATAATAAGTTGGTATATGTGACAATCCTCAAATTAGGGTACTAATTTTTACCTAATTACATGCATTACCTAGAGTAATTCCCTGATTAGTGAATTCAAAACTATCTTTGTGTGATAAGTTTAGCAAAACTTACTATATAATATGTGTCGTATTAGTTAAATAGTAGTTATAATATATAATTACTGTACTAAATGAACATATCGAACTCGACAAACTAAATACAATAAAGTTGGTGATATGAAATAATTAATAATTCAAAAATTATTAATTACTAATATTAGATATTTATATTATTGAAATAATATAATAATTTATACGTTTTATATTAAACGTATCGAGCGCGATACAAATGTTCAAAAAGAACTTCAAAATACTTTCGAATAATTTTTATTTGAAAACATTATGGAAAAGAGTTAGAACAAAAATAAAATGAAAACCTTTAGATGATTATTTAAAACGCGTTATACACGAACAGAAACAATTACAAAACGCACTTAAAGGTCAAAAATAATAAAAGTATTATTTTTCCCATTCCTGATTTAGTATTTGGAAGATTACCTCAAAATATAAATTCGAAATTCAACCAAAATTAGGCACACAATTGGACCCGTACACGGAACTAACGGGCTAAAAACCTACACAATTAACTCGCTGAAAATATCTATCGACCATTTACTATTTACCTCCATACCTCCTTTGAATTTGTGAACGATGAAACCATTATCATATGTACTCCTTCTCACATATCAGTGACCAACAACTTTCAATAATTCACACACCCACACTCCTTGCTCTGTGTTTGGCGATTGAAGGCAGCAAGAAGAAAGAAGCATCAGGAGTTTCATCTCCACCTCCTTGCAATCTTCACCACATTCAAACTTTCAAACACACTAACACCAAAATAATAACAAAATCATTATCATCTACTCATCGTCATCATCATAATCCGTTGATCATCATCTTCATCTTAAATCTCATTGTGAGGATTTTCTTCATTTAATTTCATTTATATAAATTATTAAAATTATGAAATTTGGTTTGATGATTGTGTAATTAGTTGTGATTTGTGGTTGATTTAATCTGTAAGAATGATGAGAACAAAACAAAACTAAAATAAATGTTTGTATATAAAAGTTTGATCAAGCGACTGGTTCTGTTCTTGATGCAAAAAGAAAATGTGAGAGACCCTTAACATAAATACAATATGTTACATTTAGAAACTAATATGTAATACATGGCTTAGTGGTTAAATCGTTAGTTTTTAAAAGAAAGGTCACGGATTCGAGCCAGCCCCATGACCTATTTTGATTTAATTTCTTTTTGTCCAACTCGCTTAAATATATATAACTAAATACTTGGTAACTACAAAAAAGATGGAAACCGTAGCCTACTGGTTGAGGCGAGCGAGATTGAACCAAAGGTCATAGGGTCGAGCCTTACCTGTGACCTCTTTTAATCCCATTTAATTTCATTTTTGGCTGAATGGTTATTAATAAATATAAGGATAAAATTAGCAAGTTATACACAAATGAGGCGATAGCCTGGTGGTAAAGATGTAAACTTGAAGCGAAAGGCCATGGGTTCAAACCCCATGACCTGTTTTAATGTAATATATTGTTGAGTCACTGATCGTCAAACTCAAGATAGTCACTGATCTCAAAGATTAAGGGGGAGATTAAGACATTGTCTACAAGCAGATTGTTGAAGTCATCAGTCGCTGATAAGCGAAGTCACTGATGGTGTCTTACTATCACATGTCGCTGTCCCTCTTAATGAAAATCTCTCTAAGAAGAAATGATTCAAGTCAAGCTCCTGTTGCTGATGTTTTATGTTCGCTGATCTTCTCTCACTCTGAGTTACTGAAGGAGAATTATGCTCAACTCTGTGTGTCGCTGATCATTGTCAGCGAGAGTATTACTCTCTGTACATGAAGAATGATTCAAGTTGAAGATAGTGTTGCTGAAGGTTTTCTTGTCGCTGATTGTATCTTAGACCAGTAGAGGAAGAATTTATAAAGATCAAAGACTCAACTATGTGTATCGCTGATACTCATCTATCAGCGAGAGTCTCCAAGTCTTATTGAGTTCTCTCATCTGCTGAATAAAAGAAGTCGCTGAAGATTAGCTGTTCAAGTCATTCTTTAGAGCATGTTAGCTCGCATCGAGAATGAGGAGAATTGATATATCTATCAGCGACTGCAGCATTAAATGCCGCATTAAATAAGAAGTCAACATTCGGCGTTACTACGGCGCAGCACGTGTTCCTCGTAACTTGAAAAGAGTAACGTGGAAGCTTTTGATTGGTCTATAGTACAAGGTGATATTTCCCAAGACAGAATGTCGTGCCATGATATATCACATCTCAACTACCTCTCCAATCAAGCAGCGACACGTGTCCATCAGATCCGGAAATCAAGGATTTCAGTGTCTATAAATAGCGTAGTATGTTGTACTTCATTTTGTGTCGATTACTTGTATTGTCACTTGTTTGTCAGTGACTAGTTTGTCTAAGATACAAGTAACACCAGCGAGTGAACTAGTAGCGTGTTTGTCCACTACTAGTTTACTTCAGCGAGTGAGCAAGTTAGCGTGTTTGTCCACTACTGCTCATCTCATTTGTAATAGCTGTATTGTTTGATTTAGATTAGCTTTGGCTAATATATTCCGCAATCAACAAGAGATAAATTTTATCAATAAAAGAATTTATCTTTCAGCTACATTTGTATCAGCAACTGAACTGTTTATCTTATATACATACTTGTGTTCATATTGTTGTTACTTTAATACGGTTAAAAACTTGCTAAACAAAGATAACACTATATCAAAGAAAAGAAAAGTTTTTAATTGTATTCAACCCCCCCCCCCCTTCTACAATTAACTCACTGTTAATGATTCACAATCACTAACACAATACTGATTAGGGACTCACAATTGGTATCAGAGCGGAGTTGGTTTAAAATATAATTTAACCAGATCTGCAATGGAATCCGTTAAGTACAGTTGTGTTGATTCTGAGTACCAGAAGGGAAATGGCTCCACTACAAAACCCCCAGCATTTGACCCATCAAGAATTGAAACCTGGATGTCCAGGATGATGATGTTCTTAGACCTTGTTGATGATCGTCTTTGTTCTATAATAACTGACGGTCCTCACACTCCTACTGTCATTATTCCTGCTGTTGCAGCCACTGCAACCACTCCTGCACTACCAGAAATGGTTATGCCAAAAAGGGAGGAACAATGGACAGATGAGGACAGGCGCATGGTTAGACTGGATAAACAAGCTAAAATATACATAAGCATGTCACTTCCTGATGAAGTGTTTGAGTCCATTAGATTGTGCAGTACAGTGAAACACATGTGGGACACTCTTAGAAATATCTATATTGGGACCCCCGACATAATTCGCTGTAGAGAAGTAAATCTGACTCGTCAGTATGAACTGTTTGCCATGGAACCCAATGAGTCACTGGCCTCCACCTATACTAGATATCAAGCTTTAATAAATAAAATGGAAAAGGCTAATATAGGAAAAGACCAAAGATTTGTTGTTGAAAAATTTCTAGAATTGCTGCCTAGAAAAGTTTGGGGAACCATTGCAACATGTACTCGACAACGTAATGATTATACTTCTCTTAATCTAACTCAAATTTATGGTATATTGTTAAACTGGGAACAATCTGAGAAACAAGCTGATCAAAGTGAGCACATTCGTGCTGCACTAGGCAGTCAAAAGATTTCTAATGCCCTTGTAGCTGAGCTAGAAGAGATTGATCAAAAGCAGAAAGTTAAGATCACCCAGTTGAGTTCAAAGTCACTGATTGCAGATGAGGAAGGTTGTGCTGCTAACAGTCAGTCTGAAGTCAGCTATGAAGAAGGACTAGAGAAGCTGGAAAGAGATATGGCCATGATGGTTGCAAATTTCAGAAAGAACACAAGGTTCAACAAATTTGCTGGTGCAACATCAAGTGACATCTCAAGGTCAAAAGGTGACTGCTACAAATGTGGCAAACCTGGTCACTTTGCAGCTGACTGTAGATCCAAAGCTGTCAATCCTCTCCCTGATCAAAGGTCCAGCTTCAGAAATGACAAGTATAACAAGTACAAGTCAAAATACAAGAAGCTGAAAGCTATGTCCAAAATTGGCAAAAAGAAGGGAAAAGGATTCGTCGCTGAAGAAGGATCCTTCAGTGACTCTGACTCAACCTCATCATCTGATGAAGAAGAAGCCATGATTTGTTTAGATAGAGACTACTGCATGATGGCTGATGATGCTGACTTCCATGAAGACATCAAAGAAGTAGCTAAGAAATGTTCAGCATCCGGCTGGGATCCAGAGACTCTCTACAAGGGCATTCTTAGAGAAACAATCTGGTATCTGGACAGTGGGGGTTCCAGACATATGACCGGATGTAAGTCCCTGCTCAGCGACTACCAGGATGAAAGAGGTCCTGATGTAGTTTTTGGTGATAACAACATTGGTAAGACCAGAGGGTATGGGGTCTTGACCAATGGAAATTTGATGTTTAAGAGGGTGGCATATGTTGAAGGACTGAAGCATAATTTATTAAGCATCAGTCAGTTCTGCGATGCCAAGAATAAAGTGCTATTTGATCATGAAGCTGGAGTTGTTTACAACAAAAATAGAAGTGCTGTCCTGGGTGCTCAAAGGAAAGGAAATACATATGTAGTCAACATGGACTCAGCACAATCAGGAACATATTTTTATTCCAGAACCGTTTCAGAAGAAAAATGGTTATGGCATAAGCGACTTTCTCACTTGAACTTCAAAGCCATCAGCAAGCTCAGCAAATATGGCTTGGTTAATGGTCTTCCAAAGCTTACTTTTGACAAAGACAAGCTTTGTTCAGCGTGTGAGAAGGGAAAGCATCACAGCTCTTCTTTTAAAAGCAAACAAACATCTTCAGTGACAGAATGTTTTCAACTGATGCATATGGATCTATTTGGTCCAGTGAGTTCTCCCAGTCTTGGTGGTAAAAGGTATTGCTTGGTTATTGTGGATGAATATTCCAGATATACTTGGGTATTCTTCCTCAAAGCCAAAAGTAATGCAACACAGGAAATCATATCCTTTATCAAAAAGATGGAAAACTTAAATGATTGTTCAGTTAAACATTTAAGAAGTGATAATGGCACTGAATTCAGAAATATTGACCTTGAAAGTTTCTGTGATTCAAAAGGTATTTCTCAAAACTTCTCTGCACCAAGAACACCTCAACAAAATGGTGTTGCAGAGAGGAGAAATAGAACCCTGATTGAATCAGCAAGGTCAATGCTCATAGATGCTGGTCTTAAGACCCACTTCTGGGCTGAAGCAGTTAACACTGCCTGCTACACTCAGAATAGGTCTCTGATTGTCAAGAGACATGATAAGACAGCCTATGAGGTGTTAAGAGGGAGAAAACCTGACATAAGTTTTCTTCATGTTTTTGGCAGTACCTGCTATGTCTTAAACAAAAGAGATCACTTAGGAAAGTTTGATCCCAAAGCTGATGAAGGTATATTTGTTGGTTACTCAATCATTTCAAAAGCTTTCAGAGTTTATAATAAAAGAAGGGAATGTATTGAAGAATCAATGGATGTTACCTTTGATGAATCTTATGATGAATCACTCACTGATCCAAAAGATTATGAAAACCTTATTTTTAATTCAATCAGTGATGACAAGCATGAGGTTCATCCATCAGATTCTGAAAGGGAAGATGATGTCCCTGAAGAAACTTCTGGCTCTACTTTAGCTCAGAATAATTCAGAAACTTCATCTTTGCCTGTTGATATCCCATCATCATCTCATCATTTGCATCAAAATAACAACACTCATTTTCAAAACCAAAGCTTAAACATTGCTTCTAATGCTGATGTGTCTGGTGGATCACCTCTGAATAATCAAGTCACTGCTGAAACTCAGCGAGTGACTAAATGGACTAGACATATTGATAATCAATTGATTATTGGTGATCCTCAGTCCAAGGTCCAGACCAGATCAGCATCTGCTAACTTTTATTTGTTTGTAAGCTTTGTGTCACTGATTGAGCCTAAGAAAATTGATGAGGCACTCACTGATCATCACTGGATAGCTGCCATGCAAGATGAGCTATCTCAGTTTGAAAGGAATAAGGTGTGAAAGTTAGTACCTCAAGTAGCTGGGAAATCTGTGATTGGAACAAGATGGGTGTTCAGAAACAAGATGGATGCTGATGGTGTTGTAATAAGGAATAAGGCTAGACTGGTTGCACAAGGTTACTGTCAGCAAGAAGGAATAGATTATGATGAAACTTTTGCACCAGTTGCTAGACTTGAAGCAATCAGGTTATTCTTAGCATATGCAGCTCACAAGAAGTTCAAGGTATATCAAATGGATGTGAAAAGTGCCTTCTTGAATGGCAAGCTGCAGGAAGAAGTGTATGTAAAGCAACCACCTGGATTCACTGATCCCAAGCATCCAGGTTATGTATATAAACTGGATAAAGCTTTATATGGACTCAAACAAGCTCCCAGAGCTTGGTATGACACTCTCTCTGTCTTCTTGATTAAATGTGGTTATGTCAGAGGTAAAATTGACAGCACACTATTTATCAAAAAGGATAAAAGAGACGTCATACTGGTCCAAATTTATGTTGATGATATTATTTTTGGGTCTACTAACAATGACATGTGCAAGGAATTCAGTAACCTCATGACTAAAAGTTATGAAATGAGCATGATGGGTGAACTAACATTTTTCCTTGGTCTGCAAATTAAGCAAACCAAAACTGGTATTTTTATAAACCAAGGAAAATATGTTAAAGATTTGTTAAAGAAATTTGAATTCACCAACTTCTCATCCCTTGCTACACCAATGTCATCTGCAGTAAAATTACATGCTGATCCTGATGGTAAATCTGTAAACATCACTGCTTACAGAGGAATGATCGGGTCACTGCTGTATTTAATTGCTAGTAGACCAGACATTATGTTTTCCACTTGTCTATGTGCTAGATATCAAGCTGATCCAAAGGAATCCCATTTGCTCGCTGTCAAAAGAATATTCAGATATCTGAAGGGTACACCAAATCTTGGTCTCTGGTACCCATCTGGTTCAGATTTCTCACTAAAGGGATATTCAGATTCTGATCATGCTGGATGCAAAATGGACAGAAAGAGTACCTCTGGTAGCTGTCAGTTTCTTGGAGAAAAGCTTGTAAGCTGGTCAAGCAAGAAACAAAATTCTGTCTCAACTTCTACTGCTGAGGCTGAATATGTCGCTGCTGGAGCCTGCACTGCTCAAATTCTGTGGATGAGGAATCAGCTCGCTGACTATGGTTTTGACTTTGGCAATGTTCCAATCTATTGTGACAGTCAAAGTGCTATTGCCATAGCAAATAATCCTGTGATGCACTCAAGGACAAAGCATATTGATGTCAGATATCACTTCATCAGGGACCACGTCATGAAAGGTGACATTGAATTGCATTTCATTCCAACCGATTACCAACTCGCTGACATTTTTACAAAACCTTTAGATGAGAAAAGATTCACCTTTCTCATCAGCGAGTTGGGCATGCTGAACCTAAATGATTAAAACCTGTTTGTTTAATAATAGGTAGTTACAGAATAAATAGTTTATATTTTTTAACACGCTGACCTATTATTCTCACTGATGTAATCAGCAAGAACAATAAGCTAGCATTGTTATAATCAATAAATTATATACTTTGTAACTGCACATGAAAAATTCCTTATATCACATAAATAAACTATATCTTATGATTCACATACTTGACTAGCTGATTGGATTAGTATTCTAAGTTGTAATTTGATCAGCAACATCAAATGTGAAACATAATATTTATTTTATTGTAAGATATAATTTATTTTTCATCTCGCTGAGACATAATGCATCAGCGAAAGTTTTGTTATTATTTAATACTGCATTTATTTCGACATATATTCATTACAATTAATACATTTTGTATTTAATTTTAACGATTTATATTCCTAATAAATACTTTATTAAAATATCTTATGGGAACTTTAAAAGGTACACTTTTTCTGACACCTCGTATACCTTTTCCGGCGCACCACTCCCATCACCATTTAATGTTACCACCTATCACCATCATCACCCTACTCCACTACCACCAACCACTTTTTATTTTATTTTTTTTACCTTTTTGACCACGTACATACTCGTTATGACCACACATTCTCCACATCAGTAACCGTATATAAGCAGCGAAACCCCTACCTATTCATTCTTTACGCTTTCTAACTTTTTAAACTTCATCTTCTTCATTTTTCTTCTCTGCAAATTTTCAACTTTTCAAATTTCTACTTTCTTTTCAAAAATGGCAAGGACAAAAATTTTCAATAATGCTTATACTCCGACCCCAGAGATTAAAGCTCTTCGAGCCTCTGCGGTCAGCGAGACCCTTGTCGTTACAGTTCCCAAATCTAACTATTTGGGAAATGTTACCTGTACAAAACCTGTGTATGCGGAGGTGATAAACTTTCTGAAAAATCATTTTATCCTCCCTGCTCTTACCTTGTCTCCTGGGGAAATGAACCCAGAATGGCTCAGTGAGTTCTGGTATACCTGCACTCACTCTGTCGTCTCTGGTGTTTCCCAACTCCAGGGTTTTATCGACAATGGTACCCAACCTATAATAATAACTGCCAACACCATTCGCTCTATTTTACAACTGCCGACCTCTGAGTCATACGAGTCGCTGCCAGAGAGCGACGTTGCCAAACAAGGCCTCGTCGAGCTCACTGAGATTGAGTGTAAATACTCAGTCGATGGCAGTGGCAACCGTAAATACTCTACGGTCCATAAAACGAAAATGGATGGTGTTTGGAATGCCCTTTTTACAAATTTCATTCAATCTTTGGGCACAAAATCAGGGAGCTACGATCAATTCAGCTCCCTGGAAGCACAGATCAGTTGGTCACTGGTCAACTCTCTACGAGTTGACTATGCAAGTGTGATCTTCAATGAACTGATCACCAAAGTCGCTGAGCCTGCCAGGGCAAAATATGTACCTTACCCTAGGTATCTCTCACTGATCTTTAGGGATCAGTTTGTTGCCTATGATAGGGTATCATTTCAGGGATTTGAGCCCACTCTGGTAGGATCTCAAATTTTTGCAAAACCAGCGACTGTGGTTTTACCTGCTTTTATGAAGCATCCGGGGATCCTTGCACCCCAGCCTGTAACTGCTGTACAAATGTCAGTTGCTGGACCCCCATCGACCACGTCACTGACCACACCCCCAGTGACTACTGTTGGTCAACCACCAATCAAGAAACCACCAACTGCTCCCAAGAAAAAATCCAAATTAGGGTCCCTGACATTAAAGGATCAGGGACATAGCAAAAAGAAGACATCTACGGATGCCAGTGGTGAATCAGTGACTGTACGTTCAGTTATTGAGGGCACCACTGCTGAACCCTTAACCTTATCTGCTTCACTGGACTCCCGAAAGTTTAGTGACTCTACAAAGGGAACACTACAGACAGCTACAGTGGATGAAACCACTGTTAGCAGTGATTCGGGTGCACCCCACACCCTCAGATCGAGTCAACCCAGCCACTTGTCATCCTCACAAAAGGGTGACATTTCACAAAAAGGGCAAGTGACATCAGTGGGTGATAACACACTCATAGCTGATGTCACACCACTGGCTACAGACCCGGGCCATCTCTCATCTATCACTGCACCGACTGTCAATGTCTCACCACTGACCCATGGTGAGATACAGGTCGCTACCTCTATTTCCAATGAACCACCAGCTAAATCACAAGCTGATGATGAGGAAATCATGCCAATGGACACCTCTGAGGACACCCAACCCATTCCTCCACCTACATCCAACTCTCCCATCAGAGAGCTCACCCCCACCTCTTTCTCCAGTGATAACATCCAAGTCACTGCTGATCAGACCACACCCCCTGATCAGGTAGCCCACTCTACACCTACCCCCATTATTAATACCCAAACTACTCCCCTAAACACCTCCACTCACTCCACATCTGATCAGCTACTGATGTAGTACATTGCCCAATCTCAAACCCAAATTAAGATGCTCACTGAAGACCGTGAGGCACTTATTGGCAATGTCTCTGTCCTCCAGAAAGCTGTTGCTGCTCTCACTGATGTATACAACTCCATTGAACCATGGAGCACATCTGTTAGTGAGAGGGTACAAACAGTAGCTGATGCTAGTGCTGCAATAAACCATGCAGTCACTGAGCTAGCCTCCACCTCCAACACCAACTTCACAAATCATGCTGCTGCCATTGCCCAGCTCACCACCAACCAAAATGATTTAGCCATTTCTGTATCTAACTACCTTTATAACACTGACAAAGTTATTAAGGTGCTTCCACAGGTTGTCTCACAGCTCACAAAGACAAGAGCTGAGGTCGCTGCCCTGCGTGAGGAGAACGCAGACTTCACTGATCAGATACTAAGGGCAGTTGATCAGTTTGAGCGAACCAGTCAGGGGGAGAGTGAAGAAGAGGACTTTGTCTCTGATCCAGAGATGCCCCGTAAGATGACTGATCCGCTATCAAACAAGGCTCACAGGGACATTGTGCTCACTACCTATGCACTTCGTCCTATTGCTGAGCAACCTGAGCTGGAGGCCCTTGCAGTTGCTGAACTGCATTGGGTAGATATGGAGATAGCCACTGATATGGTGGATGTCGCTGAAAGATTTCCTGAGTTCAGTGTTGAAGAGCTCAGGAACTACAATGGGCTGATACAGCAATGGGCAGTGGATGATACTGCCAGGATTGAGGGTACCTCAGTGAGCTACGAATTGGCTCGCTGGGAGTGGATGAATAGGGATGTGGTAGCTGATGCATCTGATGATGAGGAGGATGATACCATCATGCATGATGCTGATGATAATGATGATGATAATAATGATGATGGCCAGGGAGGTGGTCATGGAAATGGTCAGGGATCAGATGATGAAGATGATGTGAATATGGAGGATCAGGAACCCATATCATCTGTCATAAAAAGGAAAAGGACCAGTGACACCTCTCCTGCATCTACTCCTCCATCAAAGAAACAACAGGTCAGTTACCCTCAATTACACATTGTCATATCTGAGGTAGCTGCACCTTCATCTCCACCTGCAACCCTAAACCTACCCTCACCTACAGCAACTACAACCACAGCAACCCAAACAATCCAAACAACCACACCTACCCCAGCAACTATAACTCCAATCTCCACAGCAACTCCTTCCAACACTACCACATCAGATACCTCCCCTACAGCATGCCTCTCCTCTGACTCAGCCTCTGATACCCCTTGTCCTGATGAAACAAAAGATCAGAGAATTGCCAGAAAGATAAAGGCAAGACAGGACAGGGAGCAAGAGATGATATTACAAATAACCTTTCAAGCTGAGTTGACAGAAGAACAAGAAAGGAAAAGGTTGCTGAAAGAGCAATCAGATGCTGACTGAGCATACCTACTGGAATTGAGCTCCAAAGATGCCAATGAAAGGGCCAGACTTCTTAAACAAAAGAAAGATCAAGAAGAGTCTGATGCTGCAATTGCCAGGGTACTTGCTGAGATAGAAGAGAGTGAGCTAGAGCAACAAAAACTGAAAAGGTCAGCTAGCAAGAGCTCTAAAAAGAAAGGGGGAGCTGTCAAAACAGCAGTGGATAGGAAGTGGGATGAAATTGATAGAAAGAGATTTGCTGCCAGAATGACAGGGAGATCAAACCCTGCACCTATCACCAAGGTCAAACTGAAAAAGTCAAGGAACCAATCTCAACCTCAGCTACTTATACAAAGAGGTTCAGAGACTCAATCAATGCTACTTGATCAAGTATGCAAGCTGCACAGAGAAGAATGGAATGAGATAAGGCTTGCTATCAGCCACTCTACAAGTGTAGCTAAGGTTGATGTCATGAAGGAGATTGATAGACTCTATCAGAAAATGGTGTCGCTGCAACTCCTCAGACCAGAAGATACTGTCATATATGGTGAGGAAATTGTTCAGCCACCTAGTCCAAGATATAGATCAGGTACCAGCAGCATCTATCGAATCCCCAACACTTCAAGGCTTAATCTATCTATCCCTGCTGGTGTGCCAAAGCTTGAAGGTCATGAGGTCACTGAAAGGGAGAAGGGTCTGGTATACAGGGACCTAAATGGTCCCTTAGGTTTCAAAGAGAAGCTGAACTTGAGAAGGTTGATCAGGAACAACTCATACACCTAATCAGGTCAGCTAGCATGCTTCCAACAGATTCAAAGATCAGAAAAGCTATTCTCGATGAAGCCTTGGCCAGAAAGTTTGTTGGTACATTTAGATGTGTCTGTCAGTTGGTCTCAGTCTGTAATTGTGTCATTATTGTAATTACGCATTGTATAGATAAGATATAGTTTAATTACAAGTTTTGTAATCTTGCGACACAAGGATTATGTCGCAGATTCACTCTTTGCGACATAAGCATTGTGTCGCAGAACCCGTCCATACGACACAAGGGTTGTGTCGCAGAAAGCTTAAATTGGACTATAAATAGAAACTCGCCAGTTTCTGTTGGCAAGCCACTTCACACACACATAACTCACTGTCTAGAGAGAAAAAGTCATAGATAGGGTTATTTTGCTTCTTGTGTGTTTTGTCAAAGTGTATGTTTACTTGTTGATAATATATATACACATACATCTTTGTGTTTGTGGTGATATCTAGCTTCAATCTTGCATAACTTGTTGTGTTTAACTTCCGCATTTACATACAAGCAAGCTACTCGTGTTGGTCCGAATAGTTGGAACCTACAATTGGTATCAGAGCCACATTCTCTTGAGTTGTGGTTGCGAGTTAGTTTTTGCAAGATTTTAGTCCAAAAAATGATATTTTTATTTTGTGTGTTCTTGGTGTTCTTGGTGAAAAAGGGCATATTTGAGCTTATTTAGGTGTTTGATTCTCAAGTATTTGTGTTTGTCAAACCTTGGAATTTGGTTTACCAAAAGTTGGTGAGTTTTTGCTTAAAAAATGATATTCAGAACTGATGCAAAGTATGGCTTACTTGTTTATTATTTTTTGTGTTGAAAGTTGAAATTTTTGTGGGCTCTAGGCTGTCTGCACGCGCGTCTTTGCGACACAAGAACTGTGTCGTACCACTGTTCATACGACACAACTATACGACATTAACTTGTCTACGACATAGTGTGCGACATAACGTGCGACATAAGCCTACGACACAATCCTCTTTGACCTTAACTGGTCTGCGACACAAGCTGCGACATAACATACGACATTACTGTTGTGTCGCATTTTTGTCTTCTGTCTGATTAAGTTCTGCGACACCTCTCTTGTGTCGTATTGACCTTCTGCGACACAACCACTGTGTCGCATTTTCCCAGACTTAGACAAACTTTCAGCTTGTTTGTGGAATATTTTCTAACTTTTCTTGCAGATTTTCAACATGTCTCTTCAAAGTGTTGATGCTGTTCTACAACATAATGCTACAATCGGTAGTGCAAATAAACCTCCTTACTTTGCGCCAGGAATGGAATACCGAGCTTGGAAACAACGATTTATATCTTTTGTGTTATTCACTGATCCTGTCATGGAATTGGCTCTTCTTGAAAGATATGAAGCTCCGGTTGCTCTTGGAGAACACATGGGCATTCCTCCACCCAAACCTATTCGTTCTTACACTCCCGAAGAACGAAAAGCATGGGAAATTGAACGAAAAACTCACTCTGCCATTACTATGTCACTTCCAACTGACGTCTTGGATATGTTTCCTCAAACAATCGCGTATGATCTTTGGATGGCTATTGAGAAGAGATTTGGTGGTAATTCAGAGTTCATCGAGAGCAAACTGGAATTAGTCAAAACTCAGTTTGATTACTTCTATATCCAGAAGAATGAGACTGTCAGAGACATGCTGTGCAGATTTACACGTACTGTAAATGAATTGCAAGCTGGAGGATATAATCTGAAGAATTCTGAAATTAACAAAAAGGCTTTAGCTGCTCTTCCTCCAAGTTGGGAAACGCGAGTTTTGTTGTTAGAAAATGATCCTAAGACAATGCAATTGTCCTTAGATGATCTTGTTGGAAAGCTTGAAGCTGGTGCCTTAGATATTCAAAAGAAGGATACAAGATCCACTGCTCGTACATCAGAATCAAGTAATAGTGGAGTCGCCTTCATTTCATCTGAAGTTAATTCCCAGAGATCTTCTTCTTCTTACAGTAATCCTGCTGTAGGAACTTTTTCATCCCTCCCAACTTATACTACTTCTTCAAGTAAACCTTGTTCATCATCGTCAGTTCCTTCTTCAGCCACCACAGATGAGCATGCTGCAATGTTCACTGCTTTTCTGTCATCATACGAAGATTTTCTTTCTAAAAGAGTCAGTACTCTAGAACTGACTGATGAAGATTTCAATCAAGTTGATCCAGATGAGTTAGAAAGAATAGATATTAGATGGAATATGGCTATGCTTACTCGCAGAGCCAAGAACTATCTGAGAAGAACTGAAAAAGATCTCTTGAAGACGCTTCTGACCGAACACCAATGGGATTCGATAAAAGCAAAATCAAATGCTATAAGTGTCAGAATCTTGGTCATTTCGCCAGAGAATGCGAGAAAGGACGACAGCCGGCCACTGGTTTCACAAAGCTATCTGTTGCTCCAAAACAGATTGAGAACTCTACTGCTAAGGCTGCATTGTTGATTGAAGATGGTGATGCTTATGACTTTTCTGCTCATGAAACTCAAGAACAATGCTTCATGGCCATCAACAATGAGGTAAAATTTGCGTCATTTTCTTGTGATTCCTGTATAAGTTTAACTGGTAAAGTGAATGGGCTTATGGAACATAATAACAACCTGAAGTCTGATATCTTGAATTTGATAGAGGCAAACAAAGTTTTGAAAAATAATGAGAAACACTTTGAAAGTAACATTAATCAATTAATTGAAGATAAAAAGGAGCTGAAAGCTCTAATTTTTAGTAATCAAGATGAAATTGATAGTTACCTAAAAATGATTGCTCATTTAAAAAGGGAATTGGCTGCCTCCCAAGCCGAAGTTGTTGATTACAAACGAAAACTCAAGAATATCAATACTTCATCCATGGTCTTTACTGAAATCCTGCAGACGGGTAGGTCTAACACTAAAGATAAATCCGGTCTGGGTTATCATAATCAACCGCCTCCATCTTTAGATGTAAACTTGTGTAGACCGTCTAAGGATGAAATTAAAGATTTTGTGCCTACTATCTTAGTAGATACAAAGCCTGTTGAACAGACGGTTAATGAACCTGCTATCAAGCAAGTAGAGACGCCCTTAGTTGAATCTGTTAGTTTACCTGTTCCTAAGTCGCCTGAAGTTTATCAAGCTAACATAGAGGTCAAACATGATAGAAAGAAAACTAAGTTGGTCAAGGCTAAACCAGTGAAGCCTTTCGAACCTGTTAAGTTTACCTCATCAGGATTTGTCCAGTTAACCTCCTTCGGTAGTTTTCAGTCTGCTCCCTCAAAAACTACTGAAAAGAGGGTCGAAGTCGGAGATATTCCTTGTAAGTGTGTGTCTCAATGTGAAAAGAACTACTCTAAGCCTGATAACCACTTTATTACTTCTAAGACAAACGATAATTCTTCACAAAGTAGTACTAAGGCTAAGGCTGAACTTAAAAGGAATGATTCTAAGAATACTGGTTATAAATCAATCAAGAATTCTGTCAAATCCTCTGTTTCACATTCTGAGACATCCACTTCAAAGATGTCTGTATCACCTAAATTCTTAGGGAGAGCCGACCAAACCTTTAAGGAGAGACGATCATGTTTCTACTGCAAGAAACAAGGTCACTTGATTAATCAATGTACGTTGCTTTCGAGAAAAATGTTATCAAGAGGTGTTTCCAAAAATTCAACTGTAAAATCATTTTCAAAGAAAAGTACACTTGCTCAACCGTCTATCTCGAAAGTTAATGCTGCTAGGCCCAGTAAACCACCGGTTAAACAGCCTAACATTGTTAATAAGCGACCCCATATTGGTCCAGTGAATGTTTGGAGACCAAAAGAGTCATCAAATGACCCATCATCAGGTAATACTGCATCAGGAAATACTTCTGATCTCCTGAAAAACAAAGTTTTAACTGATGTAGTTATTATTGATGAGGTCTCCGGAGTACCCAAGTCTGTAAAGGCCTGGGTCTCCATTTCTAACTAACTTTCTCCTCATGTTGTGCTGTAGCAGTCAGATCATGTACAAAGCAGTAAATGGTATGTGGATAGTGGCTGCTCACGGCACATGACAGGTGACATGTCTCTTTTGTCAAACGTTAAACCATATCGTGGAGGACATGTTGCTTTTGCTGGAGATACAGGTGGTAACATCACGGGACTAGGCACTCTTACAAATGGAAAAGTAAGCTTTGATAAAGTAAACTATGTCGAGGAACTGCAACACAATCTGATCAGTGTTTCTCAAGTGTGCGACAAGAAGTTTACTACAGCATTTACAGATGTTGAATGTTTAATTTTGAAACCGGGATTTGTTATTCCCGAGGAATGGGTGCTACTGAGAGCACCCCGTGTACGCAATTCGTACATTTTGGATATGCAAACAGTTACTACCAAGGAGCATACTTGTTTGCTATCAAAAGCATCTTCTAAAGATTCACTGCTTTGGCACAGACGCATGGGACATATTCATTTTCGCAGAATGAATTATCTTGTCAATAATGATCTTGTGTTAGGTGTGCCTAAAAGATCATTTGTAATAAATGATAAATGCATTTCCTGTCTTAAAGGGAAACAACACAAGAAGTTCCATAAGTCTAAGCAGGTGAACTCTATTGAATCTCCTTTGGAATTGCTTCACATGGATTTGTTTGGTCCTGTGAACAAGAAAAGTATAGGAGGGAAGTCATATTGTCTGGTCGTTACTGATGATTACTCAAGGTTCTCTTGGGTATATTTCTTGGCTGGAAAGGATGAAACAGCCGATACTTTAACCTACTTGTTCGATCGTCTGGAAAATCTGTGTAACCTGAAAATCAAGAAACTTCGCAGCGATAATGGAACAGAATTCAAGAACAGAACCTTGGAAATGTATTGTCTTCGAAAAGGAATCTTCCATCAATTCAGTGCTGCTCGTACTCCTCAGCAAAATGGTGTCGCTGAAAGAAAGAATAGGACAATCATTGAAACAGCAAGAACCATGCTGTCTGATGCACATCTGCCAACTACTTTTTGGGCAGAAGCTGTTAACACTGCCTGCTATGTGTTAAATCGGGTCTCCATGGTTAAAAAGCGAAACAAAACTTGTTATGAATTGCTGAATAATCGCAAACCAAACTTGAAGTTTCTTGAGCCTTTTGGGTGTCCTTGCACTATCTTAATTACCAAGGACTCCGTAGGCAAATTTGATGAAAAGGCGGTCGATGGTTTATTTTTGGGATATTCTGTGAACTCGCCAAACAAAAGAGTTTTCAACAAGTCTACTGGGAGAATTGAGGAACATTTTGAAGTAAGGTTCATGATGTATACTGATTCTCCAAAGGGCAAGGGACCGGAATCCCTGTTTGAGTATGACAAGTTGGTAGATTCTTTTAATCTTCCCAAATTTAGTGAAGAAGATCAGGTGGTATCTTTACTTCATGGTTTAGATCTTTCTTCTGAAGTATCTACTTCAACTTCTAGAGCTGTACCACCTGAAAATATTGTCTATGATGATATTCCCTCCGACGCTGATCAGATGGCTACTGAATCCAATCGTGTAACTGAAACTGATATCATCTTACCGGTTGACCATGAAAGTTGTGCTACTGATCACTCAGTTGCTATTGAACATTCAGAAGCCGCTCCTTCTAATCTGGATTCGATCATTGTGCCTAATCCGATTCCTCAGCTTCGAATTCATTCTTCCCACCCCACTGATAACATCATTGGTGAACTTCAACAAGGTGTTCTAACTAGAGGTCAGGTAGCTGCCAATGAGATTCGTGAGGAATCTTCTACTGCCTCTCCCGCCTTCTTGGATGAAAATATGGAAGAATGCTTCCTATCTCAGCTTGAACCAAAGAAAATAGACGAAGCTTTGAAAGATCCATACTGGATTGAGGCTATGCAGGAAGAGTTAAATCAATTCAAAAAGCTTGATGTCTGGAGATTGGTTCCTTTACCCAAAGATGTCGATCCAATTGGCACTCGCTGGGTATACCGTGTGAAAAAGGATGACAGAGGCGTAGTTATTCGAAATAAGGCACGGTTGGTGGTTCAAGGTTTTACTCAAATCGAGGGTTTGGACTATGATGATGTGTTTGCTCCAGTTGCAAGACTGGAATCTATTCGCATCTTTCTGGCTTTTGCAACATTTAAAGGTTTTCGGGTTTATCAACTCGATGTCAAGAGCGCATTTCTGTATGGAGAGGTTCTGAAGGATGTGTATGTCAAGCAACCTCCAGGTTTTGAAGATCCTATTCATCCTGATTATGTTTGCAAGTTAGGCAAAGCTTTATATGGTCTTCATCAAGCTCCCAGAGCTTGGTATGCGAGGTTGGCAAATCATCTAACGAATAATGGCTTTTCCAGAGGCCACATCGACAGCACTCTCTTCATTAAAAGGGATGGAAAAGATTTGCTGCTGGTACAGGTTTACGTGGACGACATTATATTTGGTTCAACTAATGATTCTTTATGCAGGGATTTCGAGAAAATTATGAAGTCCGAGTTTGAGATGAGTGCCATGGGAGAACTCAAATTCTTTCTGGGTGTACAGGTTGAGCAGTCTGATAAAGGACTCTACATTCATCAGTCCAAATATGTCAATGACATGTTGACTCGGTATGAGCTCCATGACTGTAAACCATATGGTACTCCTATTGAAACTGATCACAAACTCGGGCCTGCTGAACACGAAGAAGACTGCAAGGAGCGAGATTATCGTTCTATGATAGGATCGTTGATGTATCTTACTGCATCAAGACCAGATATTGTGTTTGCTGTGTCTATTTGTTCCAGGTATCAAGCGAAGCCCAAAATTTCTCACATGAAGGCTGTAAAGAGAATATTTGGTTACCTTAAATATAGGCCATCACTTGGTCTATGGTACTCAAACGAGAAAGACTTCTCTCTCACAGCCTATTCTGATTCTGATTATGGCGGCTGCAATTCGGATAAGAAGTCAACTACAGGAGGTTGCCAATATCTCGGCTCCAGATTGGTGTCTTGGCAGTGTAAAAAGCAAACAACAGTTTCCACCTCAACAGCGGAAGCTGAATACATTGCTGCTGCAAGTTGTTGCTCCCAGATTCTGTGGATTCAACACCAATTGCGTGATTATGGGTTACTTCTTACCTTGACTCCTATTCATATTGATAACACTGCTGCTATATCTATTATTCGCAATCCTGTTCAACACTCTAAGACCAAACACATAGAGATTAGGTTTCACTTCATAAGAGATTGCTATGAGAAACACTTGATAGACCTTACTCACATAGATACCCTCATGCAAAAGGCCGATCTTTTCACCAAAGCTTTTTCGCGTGCTCGTTTCAACGAACTTGTAGATATGATAGGGATGATTCCCCTTGATCTCAAGAAATGATTTGTGACTAGTTTTATGTACAGAGTTGTTAAAAAAAAAAAAAAAAAAAAAAAAAAAAAAAAAAAATTTCGCAACAGCCACTCTTTATACTTTGTAGTATTAAAGAAATGCAAGGTTGCTACATTTTTAAAATAGACGTTGAAGTTGTGTCTGTAAACAACTTGGGATATGATAGTACATTGAATGACATGCAATGAATATGGAAACCTTAAGATTTATCCTGGATGTGTCAGTAGATTTATTTGACATATTAAAATCAGTTTTTATAAACATTGTCTTCATCATACGATGTATTAGTAGGCATGTTATACAAATCTCTTTGAGAATTATTAAGAAGTTTAAATGATAATTGTCCATTTCAAGTGGTCCAACACCATTAGATGTATGACACAAGTCTTAATATCTTACTTAGACTAGATATGTTTTCGTGAAAGAAGTTTATTCGATATCATCTGGGGGTATATATTGACAGTTTCCTCTGTTATACGTAAGTATAGACCTGGCTTCTGTTGATATATATTTTAAAATTAAGCAAACGCAAGTCAAAGTACTTGAAAAGTCTTTAAAAATCAAGATACCTTACAAGGTCGCCAAAAGGGTTTGACCAAGTTCGGTTTTGCTTAAACCTGAATCAAGTTATGTCGCTCTGTTGTACGCACGTACAGACCTGTCACCGCTGTCTTGATTCTTAAATCTGATGTTCTAATATTCTCTCTGTAAATGAAAACATGGTCTATGTCTCAAGTTAAGATGTATATCTATGGTAGTGTCCACAGCAAAATGAACAGTCCTATAATAATAATAAAAAAAAAAAAAAAAAAAAAAAAAAAAAAAAAAATCTCCTAGATGTGAGTATAACACGTTCAAGTGGACAAATATACTAATAATCGTCTTGAAATAATTTTTATAAAAATTGTTTCTAGTACGTCAAGTAAATTTAAAGCGGACAAATATACTGATGATCGAAATAACTCTTACTATTTCTAATTATTGCATGTTGTGTCAATATGATCCCTAACCAGAATTATCATAACTCCGTCACCAAAAAGAATATTGTGCTTCTAGATATTTTTGTTAAACTTTATTTTTATAGTTGTATTTACTTTTATCTTATCTTTATTTTGTTTGTCACAAATCATTTTTCTTGTGAAAATTCTTAAGTCCCAATCTAAATCGACTTCTAAATCAAATTTTATGTCGCTAAAATCTGCTCTGTCTTCTGTGCGACACAAGCATTGTGTCGTATTCCATTTATACGACACAAGAATTGTGTCGTACATTGTGTCGTACATTGTGTCGTATCTCTTCTATACGACATAACCATTGTGTCGTACCTTATGTCGCATGCGAGTTTGGGGTTAACTATTCCCAACGTACGACATAACTAATTACGCTTTCATAATTACTCACGACACAACTCATACGACACAAAGGCGTTTTTGCGACACAACTGCGATTCTGCGACACAGTCGTATACCCTTTCGGTTTTGTTGGTTCGAAGATATTTCTCTGAGACTTGTTACTCGATTCTTGTTCTTCACACCCTTGCGCTTCTTTCGGTATGATTCCCGTGTATTTTCATTGCCTTTCATGCTTATAATTAGGTTGTGGACATTACGGGTTTAGGGTTACGTTTATTTTCCCAAATTAGTTAGGGTTTAGGGGTTATTAGGGTTAGCAAACTTGTTAATACTGATCCCCTATTGTATGCGAACCCTAGGGTATGATTAAATTTCGAAAACTCCAAATTTTTGTCAAAATTATTTCTGGGTTGGTTTGGTGTTCATCTTTGCGACACAACATACGACACAAACGTTGTGTCGCATAGATCAAACTGTTTTATGTCGTATCGATTCCCTCCGTTTATGTCGTATTGTGTACGACACAACATACGACATAAGTTTTATGTCGTATTGTTTTATACGACACACCCTACGACACAACTGTTGTGTCGCATATGAGATTAATTTCTCAAATAATGCTAAATGCAAGGGAAACTCTGTCCGCGTGACACGTGTCCTGCGACACAAGCCCTGTGTCGTAGTCTACCTCTACGACACAAGCACTGTGTCGTATCTTTGTTATGCGACACAACTACTGTGTCGCAAAACATTTGTAAAATTAAAACGCGATTATTTTTTTTGTGTACTAACGCTAACGCAGCTCGAGCTTCTGGTTGTATTATTGTCTTTACAGTCATGGCTGATCAACCTGCTGTTCCAGTTCCTGAAATCGATGTGACGAAATACTTTTGGGAACCGCGTCACAACATAGTGGCTTTCATGAACACTGCTGTAGAGACATCGCGTCCATATCGACCGATGATATCTTTTCTACGCCGGTCTCGAATCCACAAAGCCATTACTGCTGACACGCGGATTTTGAGAGATCACATTACTGAGTTTTGGGACAACGCCGTGGTCAACAAAGAGGAACAGGATACTCGTATTATTTCAAAGGTTCGAGGTCACGAGGTCATCTTTTCTGAGCAGCTGATTCGGGATTTCTTCGAATTTGGAGACAACCCTGATATGTTCACTCAGTTCTCTGCTGCGGCCATTGCTCAAGGGATGCAATCTATTGGTTATCAGGACATCCCAGTGGACCAGTACAAGAAAACCTATATGACAAAGGTTTGGCGGTATCTGGCACACATTGTGATTGTCTGTCTGTCCAGCCGAAGGGCAGGCCTCGAGGGAATGAGCTACGCCACTGTTTCAGCTTTTCTTGCGTTGATCTACAACAAGCCATTCAACTTCTCTGGTTATATCTTCCGAGGGTTTGTCAGCAACGCACTGGACACTAGAGAAAAATGGGCTTTGTATCCAAGGTTCACTCAGTTACTGCTGAATCATCTGCTTCCTGGTCTTCCAGTGGCTACTGTTCATACCTTCAAGCAGACACCGATGAACACCAGGATCTACACAATCTGTACCTCTTTTGCTAAGCAGGGTCAGGCACCGGAAAGGGAGGTTGCCTTATTCGGTCATATCATTGATCAGGCTTATGTTGGTCCACCTGGCGAACAGTTTAACGATCCAGCTCCCAGGCCTACTGTTCCACCAACCCCAGTTCCACCTCCGGCCCAACAACCACCACCAGTTCAACCACCTGCAGCTCCACAACCGTCTGTTTTGCCAGACCCTCTGGATCAGGAGTTTGTCGATCTCGATCGTGAGATCGACGCATATCAGCCACCCTCTCCACCTCCTGAATCCTCCAGCCGAGGTAAACGGCCTCGTGATTCTTCTGAGGCTGATATTTTGGATCCTCCGGTTCGCCGCTCTCGCACTTCAACTTCTACATCTTCTGAGCTCCCGAGAACCGAATCTCCTATCACCCCTCACCCGGCGGTTATTCAAGAGCTCCTGCGCAGGCTTGATAAAATGCAGCATGACATGGAAGCTCAACTCACGGTGTTCGAAGCTCAAGATGCCAGAATCTCTATCCTGGAAAAGGAGAATGCTGAGCTAAAATCAAAGATTCTACTGCTGGAAACCCAAGCTATTGCTTCGGGGGAGTCAAGCCAACCGGCTTTAGAATCAACACCTAGGGTTTCCGCCGAGGGCGATGATAATGTAAATACCGAAAATGTAAATGATTCTGTTATCAATGAAACTCCTATTTTAGATTACATTCTTGAGTTACCAGGGCAACCGAAACCGTTAGCTGTAGATTACACCTATTGCAATTTGACATACTTTCAAGCTGCGGTTTATGAGGATGGGGTTGTGCCTGAAGAGCCTTTTGATTTCGAGGCTGCAAATGATAATGATGACATTGAGGTTGAGCAGGAAGGGCTTGACCCAAATGAAGAATACGTTGATCAGCCTCTCACCCACAAGAAGGTATTGTTGTATCTGATTCTTCAGACGATGAGTCAGAGCCTGCATTCAACTACGTACCAGGATCCACCTCAGGATCCTCTTCTCAGGCTACCTCTGCTCCTGAATCGTCTGAACCTGTCGGACTTTCTCAAGATCTACCAGTTCCCACAGGATTCCCAAGGACAAATTACAATGACATCTTCCCACAGGATACGTTCGAACATGTTCCTGTTGACAGGGAAATGTCCATCAGGGATAACTGGTTTATCAAAGGTAAAAATATCGAACCTGTTCCTGTTACCTGCAAGAAATACAAGGTAGGCGGTGATTATACCGGCCTTATTAAAAGTTGGAAGGTGAACAAGGGAAGGTTCATGATCAAGAGACGTGACGGTATCCAGTACTTTCGTCGATCTCTGAAGAAATTGAGTACGTTGCCAAAGCACGATCTTGTTCGTCTTACTCGTCTTCAGTTGATCAATCCTCATAAAGACGGAATAGCTGAAGTTATTCAGAAGGTCATGCGAGCAGAGATTCGATCAAAGAAATATCATTATGTCAGACCTGTGCTGGGTACTCGTTTTACTTTCAAGAAAAAGCTTGACCCAAAGACAAATCAGCCAATCGTCAGAAATCACTATCCTCCTGCTAATTGTCTTCGTGAAGTCTCGCTAGAATCTGTTCCCCTTAATTTGCTGAAACGATTTCATTACTGGGAACTGGATGCTCACACCGGCGAAGCCGTTCTTGTCCATGTGCCTGATTCTGTGCCTCAAACTGGGTCTACTTCTCTGTGGGGTTTACCTAAAGCAGAATTCAGGATATTTGACCCGATGAGCATAATAAACTTGTCAAAGGATGACATGAAGAAACTATTCGACAATCGTATTCGCTACAATCCTGACAACGAGTTCAACACAATTCTGGCGAAGCGATTTCAGAAAATCGTCGATATATGTTTCTCTTTTGGTGTGCATGCTGGTGGAAACTTTCCACCCGGATGGGTTTAAAGACTGAAGCTAATTGAAGAAATTCTTTGAAGACCAAGCTGAAGACACGGGGGAGTTTGTTGGTACATTTAGATGTGTCTGTCAGTTGGTCTCAGTCTGTAATTGTGTCATTATTGTAATTACGCATTGTATAGATAAGATATAGTTTAATTACAAGTTTTGTAATCTTGCGACACAAGGATTATGTCGCAGATTCACTCTTTGCGACATAAGCATTGTGTCGCAGAACCCGTCCATACGACACAAGGGTTGTGTCGCAGAAAGCTTAAATTGGACTATAAATAGAAACTCGCCAGTTTCTGTTGGCAAGCCACTTCACACACACATAACTCACTGTCTAGAGAGAAAAAGTCATAGATAGGGTTATTTTGCTTCTTGTGTGTTTTGTCAAAGTGTATGTTTACTTGTTGATAATATATATACACATACATCTTTATGTTTGTGGTGATATCTAGCTTCAATCTTGCATAACTTGTTGTGTTTAACTTCCGCATTTACATACAAGCAAGCTACTCGTGTTGGTCCGAATAGTTGGAACCTACAAAGTTCAGATACCTGCCCTCCAAAGACAAATATGAACTTGAAGCTGAGCTTGGCATAGTGAAAGAAGAGGAGATGTGGAGAGATAAATAACTTAGATATTTTGTAATAGTTAGCTTCTGTAAATATTTATTCTATGATATATATGAGGCTTCGCACAAGAAAATATACAAGTACAAGTCACTGGGCAACCTACTTACTATCAGAGACTCAAACATTTTCAACTACAAAAATTTACAAGGACAAGTCTCTGAGCAATCAACTTATCAACAGAGTAAAGGAAATTATTGAGCATAAATGTTTCCTGCAACTAGTCTGTCTAAGGGAGCTTTGACATAAACCATTTAAGGGGAGATTGTTGAGTCACTGATCGTCAAACTCAAGATAGTCACTGATCTCAAAGATTAAGGGGGAGATTAAGACATTGTCTACAAGCAGATTGTTGAAGTCATCAGTCGCTGATAAGCGAAGTCACTGATGGTGTCTTACTATCACATGTCGCTGTCCCTCTTAATGAAAATCTCTCTAAGAAGAAATGATTCAAGTCAAGCTCCTGTTGCTGATGTTTTATGTTCGCTGATCTTCTCTCACTCTGAGTTACTGAAGGAGAATTATGCTCAACTCTGTGTGTCGCTGATCATTGTCAGCGAGAGTATTACTTTCTGTACATGAAGAATGATTCAAGTTGAAGATAGTATTGCTGAAGGTTTTCTTATCGCTGATTGTATCTTAGACCAGTAGAGGAAGAATTTATAAAGATCAAAGACTCAACTATGTGTGTCGCTGATACTCATCTATCAGCGAGAGTCTCCAAGTCTTATTGAGTTCTCTCATCTGCTGAATAAAAGAAGTCGCTGAAGATTAGCTGTTCAAGTCATTCTTTAGAGCATGTTAGCTCGCATCGAGAATGAGGAGAATTGATATATCTATCAGCGACTGCAGCATTAAATGCCGCATTAAATAAGAAGTCAACATTCGGCGTTACTACGGCGCAGCACGTGTTCCTCGTAACTTGAAAAGAGTAACGTGAAAGCTTTTGATTGGTCTATAGTACAAGGTGATATTTCCCAAGACAGAATGTCGTGCCATGATATATCACATCTCAACTACCTCTCCAATCAAGCAGCGACACGTGTCCATCAGATCCGGAAATCAAGGATTTCAGTGTCTATAAATAGCGTAGTATGTTGTACTTCATTTTGTGTCGATTACTTGTATTGTCACTTGTTTGTCAGTGACTAGTTTGTCTAAGATACAAGTAACACCAGCGAGTGAACTAGTAGCGTGTTTGTCCACTACTAGTTTACTTCAGCGAGTGAGCAAGTTAGCGTGTTTGTCCACTACTGCTCATCTCATTTGTAATAGCTGTATTGTTTGATTTAGATTAGCTTTGGCTAATATATTCCGCAATCAACAAGAGATAAATTTTATCAATAAAAGAATTTATCTTTCAGCTACATTTGTATCAGCAACTGAACTGTTTATCTTATATACATACTTGTGTTCATATTGTTGTTACTTTAATACGGTTAAAAACTTGCTAAACAAAGATAACACTATATCAAAGAAAAGAAAAGTTTTTAATTGTATTCAACCCCCCCCCCCCCTTCTACAATTAACTCACTGTTAATGATTCACAATCACTAACACAATAGTGATTAGGGACTCACATATATATTTTTGTGTGGAGCATCTGGGCCGAAATATTGATGGGCTAGGTGTTGGGCCGAAATATATAAAGGGCTGGGTGTTGGGCCGAGCCCACCTGGGCCATAATATTTTAAAACCATAAAAGTATTGGGCCATATAGATTTGGGCCATATTAATTGGGCTATGCTAAATGGATTGTATTAATTGGGCCGACCTAGTTGGGTCAAGCCCAATGAGTTGTTTAATTTTAAAATACAAACTTAAACCGGAACGATATATATATGTGACAAGTAAAGAGAAAACGAGTAATATTTTAATACCACGATAAATGGATTATATATATATATATATATATACAATTGAGCGAGGTCATTTTTAAAACAAATAAAGTTATGTTTTTTTGAAAAACATAAATGACAACGATAAACTATATATATATATATATATATATATATATACGACGACAATTAATATATATACGAATATATATATTCAACTAATAAGTATATAGGGATATACTTACACGCAATCACTGTTTAACACATGTATCACCAACCAACTAAAGTTGTACAAATACGTTAATGTAATGAATAGTCCGTGTACTTATTTAAGGTATATTTATTTGTGTCTAGGTATTTGAGGGACGCATCTGGACTGTGTATTACTAGCTGAAGAATGGCTAACTGTGAGTTCACAGCCCCTACCTTTTACTTGTTTTTAATGTTTTTAAAACCAAGGGTGGAAAACATAGATCTATGTGCTATTATATGCAACTTGTTTTATATAATTGCTTGACATGCTTTTATACTAAACTGATTTATATAAATGCTTTATGCTGTATACATAACTGTTAATTATATGAAATGTTTTTCATAACTATTTGGGAATAAGACAACGAATCTTGATACGAACCTAGGTTTATGCGAGGTAGTTGTAGTGCACATAAGTCTCAGTGCTTGCAACCTATAACCATTAGCTAGGTGACTCTAGCCACTGAGTATACAGATAGTACTATTGATTTGACAACCCTCCCAGGATATAACTCGTTGGTCATTCCAACCCCATCGACAGCAGTCGTAACGAGGAGTGTATACTTACCATGTTACTGAGGCAACAACAAAATACTAGTCGTGGACTGGTTATAGCAATAGGTGTCGTTACTTTAACTTTAACAGTGTTGCTCACCTTAGAGGAATCATAGTCTATATTAAAACTAAACAACTAAACTACAACTTGATTTGGGAAGGGTATTCCCTGTGATAACTAATGGGATATGTGTTCCTACACGATTGCTTTTGTGGAAATGTTTACTTAATTGTTAAACTTGTATTTCCTGCATACTATTTATTAGATAATGTTTTTGATTAAACTTTTGTTTCCTAACACATCAACTCAATTGGAGTAAGAATGACATTCTTACATTAAATAGGAAATGTTTTCTTTTTTTTAGAATACCCGTGTTTCCTACTTTACATATAAACATTCTGTTTGTGTACATGAATGATTTATACAAACTTGGTTTATCTACGTATATACAAAACCTGTGAATTCACTCAACATTCAATGTTGACGGTTTACTATGTTTTTCAGGAAATTAGGACTCAGGTACGACGCATGCATAAAGGACGTAAGCTACCCAGACTGTTTAGGATGCCACTTTTGGGACACTTGGATTTTTTCTGTATTACCAATCTCATTGGTTATACTTACGAAATTCCACTTTTATAAACTTGTATTTATTAAAACTTATGTTTTTCTACAACACTACTACTTGTACGACTTTATAAGTCGTACCCTTTTGTAATAACTTCAACTTTGGCATCTTAAATATATATGTTCTGTATGATCATATGCTCTGATATAGTGAATGCACTATTGTAACGTCAGCACCCCCGCTGTTAAACTGTAAACTTAAAATGCTTCCGTTAATTATAAATTGCTTCCGCTAATAATCAAATGCTTCCGCTAAGTACTTAATAAACGAAATTACCGATTTTTGGGGTGTGACAGACTTGGTATCAGAGCCATTGGTTATAGCGAACTAGAAGTCTTTAAGTGACTGAAAACGTTAGAGACCTAGACTATAGCCTTGGCTAACACACTCATGCATTCATACCTTTGCATACGTCTAACACGACACACACAATTGATTTTGTCACAACAATGTCTAGGCAGTTTTCGATCACATTCCCTAGAGCTACTTCTGATGACACTATAGACACTCCACCATCACCACCCACTGATCCCACTACTCGTATGCTAGGATCTGCTTTCATGGCTACTCGTCATATTGTTGGAGAGTCTTCACGTGGGCCTGGATTGTGTAGGACAGCTAGGATGAGCGTTAGATCCCCAACTGTAGGACCCTTGGCACCTCATGACAAGGAGTCGATGACTGAGGAAAGAGAGAGATACATTGTGATCAGCAGGCATCGCAGAGGGCTAGAGTTCCGCATCTTGATTGGATGCCGTGTATACTTCGCCACTGGAGGACACTGGAGAGGATTCCTTCCACTTTCAAGACTGGAGAGTCATCTCACTCATCGACACCTTTACATCTGACTGAGGAGCCTCTGGAGCTCACTGTCCCTACTGTGGTTGCAGTCATCCGTACCCTTCTTGGATTTCATTATGGTACGCAGGATTCTATCCGAGAGCTGTACAGTGATGCCTCTCGACTGGACAGTGATATGCTTGCTATCTATGGATATCTTGCCACTTCTGAGATGCACATTGAGATGGACCGAGAGTCAGCTGATGCGACTAGAGCACGTCTGATTAGGCTAGAGAGACGTTTGGGGGTAGTAGGTTCTGCAGTTGGAGTTTGTGTACTGATGGCAGTTGTTAGGATGGTTGTAGGGATGTTTTTAGCGTATTTCCATTAGACTCACCATGTCAGGACTGTATTTATGATGTATTAGGTTAAACTTTTGACTAGATGGATGTATAGGTTGATCCGTCTCATTTTGTGGATCGGTTATGATCCGATGGGTGTATTTTTATTCAAAAGTAAGAAAGATTGAAGAATTTGATTATTCTCATTAAGCTGAAAATTGAGATGATAATACAGATTATATACAGTGAGATTAACAACCCTAACTGCCACTTACAAACTAAACTAACATAATTACAATATTAACAACTTCAGTCCCTGCACTTTCTATTTCAATCATTTTGTTCTGATAACTTAGAGTTTGCCATATTGACATCTTCAGTCCCTGAACTTTGATACTCCCCCTCAAGTTGAGAGTGGGAAGAAGATGACACTCCCAACTTGCTGAGTAAGTAATTATGCTGATCTACAGTAGTTATCTTCGTGAAAACATCAACAACTTGATCTTTGATGTTAACATAAGACGTTTTGACTTTGCCCTCTTGAATTTGATCCCCTACATAGTGGCAATCCACTTCTATGTGCTTAGTCCTAACATGGAAAACTGGATTTGCAGCTATGTACAGAGCTGCTTGATTATCATAATGTAATGTAGTAGGACCCAGATCAGTCAAACCAAGATCTTTTAGTAGACTAACTAACCATGTAATTTCACAACAAGTTAATGCCATTGCCCTGTACTCTGCCTCTGCTGAAGAACGAGCTACAACAGCTTGTTTCTTTGATTTCCAAGACACATGAGATTGACCAAGAAGAATACAATAGCCAGTAGTAGATCTTCTAGTCATTGGACAGTTTGCCCAATCAGAATCACAGAATGCAGTGAGTTGTGCAGCAGAATTATGAGCAAGAATAACCCCTTGACTAGGAGAATTAAGCAAGTACCTTAACAAGTGCTTTACAGATTGCATATGCACAGATGTAGGAGATTGCATGAATTGGCTTAACAATTGAACTGCATAGCAGATGTAAGGTCTAGTAAGAGTAAGGTAAATCAATTTGCCAATCAATCTCCTATAAGGTTCAGGATCAGATAATAGTGTACCTAAATCTGCATGAAGCTTGACATTTGGATCTAGAGGAAGTTTATAAGGTTTCAAATGAAGTACCCCCGCCTCTTTGAGTAAATCCAATGTATACTTTCTTTGAGAAATGAAAAGACCTTCTGCTGATTTGGTAACCTCCAAACCTAAAAAATAACTAAGATCTCCAAGGTCTTTCATATGAAAATGTGAGCTAAGCTGAGATTTAAGTTGATTAATATGATCAAGACTACTACCTGTTATGAGTAGATCATCTACATAGACAAGGATAGCAGTAAATTGACCATCAGATTTCTTAGTAAACAAAGAATAATCTGCTTTGGACTGTTTAAAGCCAAAAGTGAGCAGAGCAGAAGAAAGCTTAGCAAACCACTGTCTTGGAGCTTGCTTGAGACCATAAAGTGACCTTTTGAGTTTACAAACTAATGGAGGGTCAGATTTAGGAACAGATAGCTGAATAGACTCCCCCTGACCCACATATCCAGGAGGCATAGACATATTAACTTCTTCTAACAAATCACCATGAAGAAAGGCATTAGAGACATCCATTTGACATGTATTCCATCCATTCATTGCTGCCACAACTAACAATGATCTTACAGTGACTATCTTAGTAACTGGAGCAAAAGTCTCTGCATAGTCAATACCTTTTTGTTGTCTATTACCTTGCACAACAAGCCTAGCCTTCTTTCTTTCTACAGATCCATCTGCTCTCAATTTTGTTTTGAATAACCAATGACACCCAATAGCCTTTTTACTAGGAGGTAAAGGAGTAAGATCCCATGTTTCATTTGACTCTAAAGCTCTAAGTTCAGAATTCATAGCTTCACACCAATCAAGTTGAGTAACTGCTTCTTTGAAATGAGTGGGATCAGTGGTGGCTAATAAAGCAGTTATGAAACCTGGAAACTGTGGAATCAAATTAGATACACTCACTTGACTTGCTATTGGTGTGTGTTTAAGTTTAGGAATATTGGTTTCATAATCCTGAAACTTGACAGGTGGATGAGAAGATGTAGAAGAAATTCTGGGTACAAAACCAATGTCACTAGTATTACTTTGTACAACATCAGGAGCAGAAGATTTGATGGTTCTGGTGTAGAAGAAGAATTAGAAGAGGTAGAAGACGGTGAACTAGAAACATCATTTGAAGATGTAGAGGAGAGAAACACATCATCAATTCCTGAACTTTCAGGAGAATGAGGTAAGTGTGCAGGAAGAGGAGACAAGAATTTTGAAATGCTAGAATGAGCATATGGAAAAATATGTTCATAGAATCTAACATCTCTGGACACAAATGAGGTGTGAGTCAAAAGATTAAACATTTTATAACCCTTTTGATGTTGAGGGTAACCAAGAAAAACACAAGGAACTCCTCTGGGTGCAAACTTATCAGTGATTCTGGAAGGATTACTAGCAATAGCAAAGCATCCAAATACTTTCAAGTTATCCAGAGGTGGTTTAGTTCCTAAAAGAGCCTCAAAAGGAGTTTTAAAATGAAGAACTGAGGAAGGAGTTCTGTTTATAAGATATGTAGCAGTAATAATACAATCACCCCAGAAAAATAAAGGAAGATGAGAATTAAATCTAAGTGCTCTAGCTACTTCCAAAATATGTCTATGTTTTCTTTCAACCCTTCCATTTTGTTGTGGTCTATCTACACAAGAAGTTTGATGTATAATACCTTGATTAGTTAGAAAAGAACCACAAGATCCTTTAACAAATTCAAGAGCATTATCAGACCTAACAATTTTGATAGTGGTGTTAAATTGAGTAGTGACAAATTTTAGAAAGGATTTTAGAGCTGGAACAGAATCAGATTTATGAACAAGAAGATAAGTCCAAGTGGCTCTACTATGATCATCTACAATGGTGAGAAAGTATCTGTATTTACCATGTGTAGGTGATTTATAAGGACCCCATATATCTATATGAATTAAGTGAAATAAAGCATCAGAATGAGATTCACTAAAATCATAGGGAAGCTTTGTAAATTAAGCCATTGGACAGGACAAACAGGAACTTTTATTAGCATCAATTTGAGAACAAGGAATACAAGACAGATGATTCAGGTTGGAGTCAAATATATGACCCAACCTGTGATGCCACAAACTATATGAACTAGAACAAGCACTAGCTATAGCTTTGAACAAATTAGTAGGATAAGAAAGTATACTAGTTTCTACACAATTGGAGACAATCAAAGACTGCAGTGTAGCATCAATAGATTGAAGTGAAATGTTGAGCAAAACATACAGTCCTGCCTTCTTTTTACCCAGTGCCACTACCTTCTTTGTTGTCAAGTCCTGAATTACACAAAATTTGGGATAGAAGACAACAAAGCAGTGTGAATCTTTGGTTAGCTTTGGCACAGATAAAAGACTGAATTTGAAAGAAGGCACAAGTAGAGCATTGTACAAAGTAAGACCATTTTGAAGTTTGACACTACCAATATGAGATATAATAGAAGTAAGACCATTTGGCAAATTAATTTTTGGTTGAAAAACCAACCATTTTGCCTGAGTAAGATTAGTAGATATAGGTGTCATATGATCTGTGGCACCTGTATCTATAATCCACTCTTTGAACATATGATTAGTTTCATAAGAAAATAATGAAGTGATACCTGTAGCATAAGTAAAATCAATCTCATCATCAGTTTCTGCACCTTTTGCAATAGAATCAAATTTAGAAATACTTTTCATCAACTGCTCAAATTGTTGAGAAGTAAACACAACATTTCCACCAGTGTCTGCAGCTGTTGCAACTTTCTTATAAGTTGGTGTAACAACATGACCTTTGGATCTAACAGGTTGCTTAGCATGAGATTGCTTGTACTTGTAGTGCCAAGTAGGATAGCCAACTTTTTCCCAGCATTTCTCAGGTGGATGCCACTTATATCCATAGATACTACACTTATTAGTAGGCACATTGGTCATATTACTCTTATTAGCAGATACATTGATCACATTACTCTTGCTATATAGGACAGTGAGTCAACATTTTGAGAAAAAGTACTTAAAGCATCCCTTTGAGATTCCTCTTGTTGCAGTAGAGAACAAGCACTCAAAACACTAGGTAAAGGATTCATGAGCAATAACTGGCTTCTTTGTGGACTATAATGCTCATCTAGTCCATTCAAAAACTGGAAAAGTGTCGCACCCTCAAATTCGGGTTGCGGAAGTGAATCGGTTCGGGTCGCGACTAATCAATAAACACAACACATAAGATATAATGAACGATCACTAAATGCGTCATTTTACATTGTATTGATAAAAACCAAAGTTTACATCAAAATACTGTTTACATTAGCTCAATTACTTGAAATTGAGAGATTTACATTACATAATTAATCTATACAAAATATAATAATGCAATTAAATCTCTGATTTGTTTGAATGCAGACTCGAGCTAATGATTCCTGTTTTGGGCAGCCAACCTACTGCTAAGTACCTGTGATACATGCTAAAAGGGGTCAGCGAAACGCTGATGAGCTCACAAGTTTGTATGTCAACACATATTTGTATGAACCGCAAGATTTAATTGAATTTAAAATGCAATTAAGCAAAATAAAAGTTATACAGCCATGAGCACATAGTCTGAGCTTAACTTGAGCGTTAGGTCCAATTAAGGAAACCTAACTGAGTTGCCTCCTACGAGTGCCTAATCTACACTCGTCTTCGCAAATGCTAATACGTCCGTTTGACCAGTTAGTGCGTGCTAACCCGGACGAGGATTATCAATCCTATATGATATCATATACTAACATTCACACTACAGATGTATTACCAAACTATGTTGTGGAGTGCTTTGAAATGATTAGTGAAAACAACTCATGTAGTATTTGATTTGTATTGTACTTGCGTTCATATTGTAAAATAAAATGAGCAATGTAATCACACCCCTGATGAAAATCGTAAAATAGGGGCTATGAGACTCACCTGAGTCTTGAAAAGTTTAACTTAATAAACTTGTTTGATTTTTCGTGAATTGATGTCCGAAGACTTGTAACCTGAGGGTGTCCAAGACACGTGATGATTATAAACATGAGTAGGTATCTCGAAAGACTACCCTTGTAGTTGTTCATCCAACTTAGAATGTCCAAATTACTACGATTTGGTTGTTTAAATTGTCCAAGATACTACGACTTGGTTGATTTGATTGTGTTTTGAAAATGTGTACGGCCCGTCGGTGAATTGGTTGTCTCAATAATCTCATTATTATTTTTATGATTTTGAAGTGTTATACTTAAAAAGTAAGTTCCAATGTGTTATAGAAGTCATATCACATTCGTGTTTGATGTTATACAAGTTTAACACATGGTGTGAAAGTTTAGATGTAACACTGTTACTCGTGACCCAAGGGTAAGGGCGAAGCCCGTTAATGATGGGGGTCCGGGGGCAGCGCCCCTGGTTAGCGGGGTCCAAGGGGTGGCAACCCCTGGCGGGGTCCAAGGGGCTGAGTCCCTGGTTGGGGTCGAGGGATTTGAATTTTTATTTCTACTACATTGCTTTATTGAAAATTCACTTGGGATTTGAATTCTGGTAAAATGGGGTGTCAAATTTGAGCCTCAATACTTAGTGAAATATGAGTTTTAAACTTTCTGTTTTTAGCGACACTTGATGCGTCACTTCCAAAATTTGGGCGACACTTAGGAAGTGTCGCATAAAATGATGGTTTCTGAATTATTAGCATCACTTGGAGAAGTGACGCATAAGGGAGGGGGCGACACTTAGGGAGTTTCGGGTTCGAGTGTCGGTTTCTGATCATAGGCGACACTTAGGAAGTGTCGCTAGAAGTGTCGGATAAAGGTGTTAGGCATCACTAGGCAAGTGACGGCTGGAGTGTCGGGAAAAAGGGGTTTTATGCGACACTTAGGAAAGTGACGCATAATTAGGGTTTTTTGCGTCACTTAAGTGACGCACGAAGTGACGCTACGCTGCTGCTGCCTATACGATACTTAGGTCTGTTGATGGATTTTTGAGTCGAAAACGAGTTTTCCCGCCACGGTTTGGTCTGATTCTTTTACCCAACCCACATTTGGACATTTCAAGCTTAAATAAACAACTTTTAGTTAAAAACACTCAAAATTGAAAGGGTTCAAGATTTGTCGGAAACTTACAAATCGACGCGCGGAGAATTTGAAAAGATGAAAATGTAGATCGTTGCGAGGTGGTCGTTTTTCTCTAAATAAGCTCCGAGATTTGATGACGTTTTGTGGTGCTTTTTGATGATTTTTGGTGATGGTGGTGTTGGTGGATTTTTGAAAGAGAAAATAAAGAGAGAGAAGGAGTGAGATGATGATGATGGTGAATGAGGAAGAGGGGTAGAGTTTCCCCCCCTTTGTGGGCTGATTTCGATGGGGGCCCACCAAGGTGTAGGTCTCCATTTTTTAACTCCGTGTATTCACGCTTCGTGTGGTGTTCGTTTCCTCGATCGATTAAACGTTTAAATAATTTTATGAACGTTTAATTGTAAGTTTTAAAATACGAATATTTATTAAATATTTTACTTGGAGTATTTCATCAAATACCTAATGATTGAGTTATAAAATATAACTTGACTTGTTTTGTTTTGATTGCGCGTTTAATATTTTAATCGCGTAGACCTTGTTTGTACGATACAAAAATTGAATTGAAATATTATCACAATAATATTTTTGGATTTAATAGTTGTATTAAATGACATTATATTATTTAATAAAATTGTTCACCAACGTCCGCATTAATTGAATCAAAATCCATTCGATTTACAAATGTGTACGATTTAAATCAAATCGCATATTCGTATATATTCAACAATATATATTATGATAAATTACATACCTTAATCAAAGGACTAATTACATGTATTAATAGTTGATTAGGTACTAATCACTAGTCCTAATATGGCGGGTGTTACAAAAAGCCTCTGCTCTTCTTTCTGTTTATCAATAGCAGCTAAAAATGCTGTGATTTCAGGACTAGTAGCAGCCAACACAGGTAACTCATTCATTGAATCTAGCTCCTCCCATACACATTTCATTTTAGTATAGTATTCACTAATAGGCAAACCTTGTTGTTCTATTGTATAAGTATCTCTATGTAATTTGTATTTTCTAGAGCCATTACTTAGTGCAAATCTTTTTTCCAATTGTTGCTAAATTTCACAAGCAATATTCACAAACATTATTGACTTAGCTATAGAATCACAAACAGAACTCATCAACCAGCTAATCACCATATTATTACATGTGTCCCATTGCTCAGCCTCTACAGCATTAGTACTAGATCTCAGAATTGTACCTCTAATGAATCCAAGCTTACGCTTTGTTGAAAGGCCAATTTCTACAGCACGTCTCCATGATCTATAATTCTGAGCTCCAATCAATTTTTCCTGAATCGGTAATGATCCAGGTCCATATGATGGATGCAGGAACAAAGGATTTTGAAACACAACTGGATCCATAGCTTGATTGAACACAATGGAAGTAATCACAATCAAATCAACACCCTTTGAATACAAACAATTGATCAAAATTGATCAATTAGGGTTTGTAATGAACACGAACAGTTAATTGCAAAATTAGGGTTTGCGAACGAATACAGAGATTCAATTTCACGTAAACTCCGTAGAAGAGAGTTCAGAAATGGAATCTTGATGAAGAATTTGGATTACGCAAGCTCTGATACCATCAAAAGTAAGAAAGATTGAAGAATTTGATTATTCTCATTAAACTGAAAATTGAGACGATAATACAGATTATATACAATGAGATTAACAACCCTAACTGCCACTAACAAACTAAACTAACATAATTACAATATTAACAACTTCAGTCCCTGCACTTTCTATTTCAATCATTTTGTTCTGATAACTTAGAGTTTGCCATATTGACATCTTCAGTCCCTGAACTTTGATATTTATATAGTAAATCCCATCTTTGTACAAAACTTATGTAACAACTTAAACCTATGATATGATATATATTATGTTTGGTTTACATTACCGTGAAACTTTGAGAGCTATGGTCATGGAAGAGTTTTGTCCCCGCAGTGAGCTGCAGAAGATTGAGACTGAGCTCTGGGACATTTCTATGGTTGGTACTGATATCACAGGATATACCACCAGATTTCAAGAACTGGCACACCTTGTACCACACATGGTCACACCTGAGTACCAGCGCACTAAAAGGTATATCTGGGGTTTGGTGCCACAGATTCGAAGCTTGCTGACTTCGTCTAATCCTGCAGCCTTTAAGAGTGCTGTAGAATTAGCATAACGTTTGACAGATGAAGCAGTCAGAATGGGAACCCTCACTAAGAAAGCTGCTTCAGGAAAGGTTGAATCCAGCAGTGCTGGTACTGGAAAGGGAAAATGTAAGTGGAATGATCGTCAGGGTCAACAGAATAAGAAGCAGACTGGAACCATGAAAGCTTACCTTGCCACTACTGTTGAACAAAAGACTTACTTGGGGAACAAGCCCAAGTGTGGCAAGTGTGAACGTCACCATGATGGTGATTGTACTTTCTGTGGGAATTGCAAACGTTGGGGGCATCTGTCCCAATACTGTAGATCGAACCCTACCACTCAAGCAAATAGGGATCGATCAGCTAATGGATGTTTTGAATGTGGCGAGCAAGGTCATTTTCAAAACAAGTGCCCTAAACTTAACCGCGGCAACAAAAACAATCAACCGCAATGCAAACTCGAACAACAATAACCGCAATGACAACAACAACCGTGGTAACAGTAACAACCAACCAGCTCGAGGTCGTGCGTTTGTCATTGGAGCACAAGAGGCACGCTAGGACCCCAACACTGTCACTGGTACGTTTCTAGTTAACAACCATTATGCCTCCGTATTATTTGATTCAGGCGTCGATTTGAGTTTTGTGTCTAAGGAATTTAGATCACTATTAGACATTAGATCTCATAAACTAGACAACAAGTATGAGTCTAGAACTAGTCGATGGTAGGTTGATTGAATCAAGAGAGATAGTACCAGGATGTACTCTAGCATTGGAGGGTCATCCTTTCAAAATAGACTTACTACCGGTTGAGTTGGGAAGCCCTGACATCGTAGTCGGTATGGACTGGTTGTCGAAGAATCGTGCAGAGATCGTTTGTTTTGATAAAGTAGTACGTCTACCATTGCTGACTAGAGAAACCTAGGTGATACAAGGAGATAAGAGAGCGAGTGCCGTCAAAACGATTAATTGCTTGAAAGCTTGTAAATATCTCCGAAAGGGATATCCAACATTTTTGGCACTTGTTGTGGAAAAGAAACCCGAAGAGCAACGCTTGAATGATATACCTGTAGTGCGAGACTATCTGGGAGTGTTTCCTGACGATCTCCTAGGATTACCACCTCCGCGACAAGTCGAGTTTCGCATCGATATGGTGCCCGGAGCCACACCAATCGCTCGCTCACCTTATCGTCTAGCTTCATCAGAAATGCAAGAACTGTCTACACAGTTGCAGGAGCTCTTAGACTTAGCATTCATCCGACCGAGCTTTTCACCTTGGGGAGCTCCGGTTTTGTTTGTCAAGAAGAAGGATGGATCCATGCGGATGTGCATTGACTATCGAGAGTTGAACAAGGTAACTATCAAGAACTGATATCCGTTACCACGCATCGACGATCTGTTTGATCAGCTACAAGGATCAAGTTACTACTCGAAGATCGACCTTCGTTCTAGTTACAATCATTTGAAGGTTCGAGAAGAGGACGTACCGAAGACCGCGTTCAGGACTCGTTATGGTCATTATGAGTTCCTAGTCGTGCCGTTTGGATTGACTAATGCACCTGCAGTATTCATAGATCTCATGAACCGAGTGTGCAAACCTTATCTCGATAAGTTTGTTATTGTGTTCATTGATGACATCTTGATTTACCAAAAAACGAAAGAGGATCACGAACAACACTTGAAACTTATCCTCCAACTACTCGAGAATGAGAAGCTGTATGCTAAGTTCTCCAAATGCGAATTTTGGATTAGAGAGGTTCATTTCCTTGGTCACGTGATAAATGATAAAGGAATTCATGTGGACCCGTCCAAAATAGAGGCGATTAAAAACTGGGAAGCTCCAAAAACCCCAACCGAGGTTCGATAATTTCTTGGTCTAGCTGGCTATTACCGTCGATTTATCGAAAACTTTTCCAAAATAGCCCAGTCACTCACCACCTTAACTCAGAAGGATAAGAAATTCGAATGGGGAGAGAAACAAGAGAATGCCTTCCAACTGTTGAAACAGAAATTGAGCACCACACCAATCCTATCTTTACCCAAGGGAACAGAGAACTTCATCGTTTACTGTGATGCCTCACATCAAGGATTAGGTTGTGTGCTCATGCAAAACGACAAAGTTATTGCTTATGCATCTCGTCAATTGAAGATTCACGAGAAGAATTATACAACTCATGACTTAGAGTTGGGAGCAGTCGTTTTTGCACTGGAGACATTACCTATACGGTACAAAATGTACGATCTTCACCGACCACAAGAGTCTACAACATATATTCGGCCAGAAAGAGCTCAACATGAGACAAATACGTTGGGTCGAATTGCTGAACGATTACGACTGTGAGATTAAATATCATCCGGGCAAGGCTAATGTAGTAGCGGATGCCCTGATTCATAAGGAGAGCATTAAACCTCGCAGAGTTCGAGCTTTGGTATTGACTATCCACTCGAATCTCATTACTCAAATTCGTGATCCACAACGAATAGCTTTCACCGTCGAGCGCATGGAAGGCAAATCCCTGAAGGGAATGGAGAAACAGCTCGAAACCAAAGAAAATGAAGTTTTATACTTCATGAGTCGAATTTGGGTACCGTGTGATGATGAACTACGCAAACTGATTTTGGACGAAGCTCACAAGTCCAACTACTCGATTCATCCTGGTGCAGATAAGATGTACCAAGATGTGAAAGGTTTCTATTGGTGGCCTAACATGAAGAGAGACATCGCTACTTATGTCAGCAAATGTCTAACTTGTTCGAAGGTCAAGGTTGAATATCAAAATCCTTCAGGACTTTTGCAACAACCACAGTTGCCACAATGGAAATGTGAGCATATAACAATGGACTTCATCACAAAACTACCAAAGACAACAGCTGGAGCTGATTCGATTTGGGTGATTGTAGATCGATTGAAGAAATCAGCCCACTTCCTTGCTATCAAAGAGAATGACAAACTAGAGAGACTGGCGAAGATCTATATTAAAGAGATCATTTCTCGACACGGTGTGCCATTATCCATTATCTCTGATAGAGATAGCATATTCAGATCTAGCTTCTGGCAGTCACTACAACAGGCTTTAGGTACTCGACTTAACATGAGTACAGCTTACCATCCACAAATCGACAACCAAAGCGAACGAACGATTCAAACGCTCGAAGACTTGTTGCGAGCATGTATGATTGACTTTGGAGGAAACTGGGATACTCATCTCCCACTAGCAGAGTTCTCCTACAACAGTTATCACACCAGCATACAGATGGCACCATTCGAAGCATTGTATGGATGCAAATGCCGATCACCACTTTGTTGGGCAGAGTTGGGTGACAGACAACTATCCGGACCTGGGATTGTACAGGAAACCACGGACAAGATATCTCAAGTACTCAACCGACTTAAAGTGGCGCAAGACCGACAAAAGAATTACGCCAATAACCGTTGTAAACCTCTTGAGTTTCAAGTAGGAGACAAGGTCCTACTCAAAGTATCACCCAAGAAGGGGATAGCACGATTTGGCAAACGAGGAAAACTGAACCCGCGATATGTTGGACCTTTTGAAATCCTTAGGAGGATTGGTCCTGTCGCTTAAAAACTCAAACTGCCACAAGAGCCTAGTAACATTCACGACACTTTTCACATCAGTAACCTTAAATAGTGTATGTCGGACGAAACACTCATCATTCCTCCTGACGAGGTCTTTATTAACTCAAAACTAAATTTTATGGAGGAATCCATCGAAATAAATGACCGCAAAACACACAAACTCCGGCATAGTCGGATCAAACTTGTCAAAGTTCGTTGGAACTCCAAACGTGGCCCAGAGTCTACTTGGGAACGCGAGGATAAAATATGAAAGAAGTACCCTCACCTGTTCGAACAAACGACAGTCACCAATAACTCAACTTAAATCTTGGGATGAGATTTCGCTAACGGGGGGTGGGGGTGGGGGAATGTGACAATCCTCGAATTAGGGTACTAATTTTTATCTAATTACGTGCATTACCTAGAGTAATTCCCTGATTAGTGAATTAAACACTATCTTTGTGTGATAAGTTTAGCAAAACTTACTATATAATATGTGTCGTATTAGTTAAATAGTAGTTATAATATATAATTACTGTACTAAATGAACGTATCGAACTCGACAAACTAAATACAATAAAGTTGGTGATACGAAATAATTAATAATTCGAAAATTATTAATTACTAATATTAGATATTTATATTATTGAAATAATATAATAATTTATACGTTTTATATTAAACGTATCGAGCACGATACAAAAGTTCAAAAAGAACTTCAAAATACTTTTGAATAATTTTTATTTGAAAACATTATGGAAAAGAGTTAGAACAAAAATAAAACGAAAACCTTTAGAAGATTATTTAAAACGCGTTATACACGAACAGAAACAATTACAAAACGCACTTAAAGGTCAAAAATAATAAAAATATTATTTTTCCCATTCCTGATTTAGTATTTGGAAGATTACCTCAAAATATAAATTCAAAATTCAATCGAAATTGGGCATACAATTGGACCCGTACATGGAACTAACGAGCTAAAAACCTACACAATTAACTCGCTGAAAATATCTATCGACCATTTACTATTTACCTCCATACCTCCTTTGAATTTGTGAACGATGAAACCATTATCATATGTACTCCTTCTCACATATCAGTGACCAACAACTCTCAATAATTCACACACCCACACTCCTTGCTCTGTGTTTGGCGATTGAAGGCAGCAAGAAGAAAGAAGCATCAGGAGCTTCATCTCCACCTCCTTGCAATCTTCACCACATTCAAACTTTCAAACACACTAACACCAAAATAATAACAAAATCATTATCATCTACTCATCGTCATCATCATAATCCGTTGATCATCATCTTCATCCTAAATCTCATTGTGAGGATTTTCTTCATTTAATTTTATTTATATAAATTATTAAAATTGTGAAATTTGGATTGATGATTGTGTAATTAGTTGTGATTTGTGGTTGATTAAATCTGTAAGAACGATCAGAACAAAACAAAACTAAGATAAATGTTTGTATATCAAAGTTTGATTAAGCGACTGGTTCTGTTCTTGATGTAAAAAGAAAATGTGAGAGACCCTTAACATAAATATAATATGTTACATTTAGAAACTAATATGTAATACATGGCTTAGTGGTTAAATCGCTAGTTTTTAAAAGAAAGGTCACGGATTCGAGCCAGTCCCATGACCTGTTTTGATTTAATTTCTTTTTGTCCAACTCGCTATAAATATATATAACTAAATACTTAGTAACTACAACAAAGATGGAAACCGTAGCCTACTGGTTGAAGCGAGAGAGATTAAACCAAAGGTCACAGGGTTGAACCCTACCCGTGACCTCTTTTAATCCCATTTAATTTCATTTTCACTGAATGGTTATTAATACATATAAGGATAAAATTAGCAAGTTATACACAAATGAGGCGTTAGCCTGGTGGTAAAGATGTAAGCTTGAAGTGAAAGGTCATGGGTTCAAACCCCATGACCTGTTTTAATGTAATATATATTTTTCTGTGGAGCATCTGGGCTGAAATATTGATGGGCTAGGTGTTGGGCCGAAATATAAGAAGGGTTGGGTGTTGGGCCGAGCCCACCTGGGCCATAATATTTTAAAACCATAAAAGTATTGGGCCATATAGATTTGGGCCACATTAATTGGGCTATGCTAAACGGATTGTATTAATTGGGCCGAACTAATTGGGCCAAACCCAATGAGTTGTTTAATTTTAAAATACAAATTTAAACCGGAACGATATATATACATGACAAGTAAAGAGAAAACGAGTAATATTTTAATACCACGATAAATGGATTTTATATATATACAATTGAACGAGGTTATTTTTATAACAAATAAAGTTATATTTTTTTAAAACATAAACGACAACGATAAACTATATATATATATATATATATATATATATATATATATATATATATATATATGATGACAATTAATATATATACGAATATATATATTCAACTAATAAGTATATAGGGATATACTTACACGCAATCATTGTTTAACGTATGTATCACCAACCAACTAAAGTTGTACAAATACGTTAATGTAATGAATAGTCCGTGTACTTATTTAAGATATATTTATTTGCGTCTAGGTATTTGAGGGACGCATCTGGACTGTGTATTACTAGCTGAAGAATTGCTAACTGTGAGTTCACAGCCCCTACCTTTTACTTGTTTTAAATGTTTTTAAAATCAGGGGTGGAAAACATAGAACTATGTGCTATTACATGCAACTTGTTTTATATATTTGCTTGACACGCTTTTATACTAAACTGATTTATATAAATTTTTTATCCTTTATACCTAACTGTTAATTATATGAAATGTTTTTCATAACTATTTGGGAATAAGACAACGAATCTTGGTATGAACCTAGGTTTATGCGAGGTAGTTGTAGTGCACATAAGTACCAATGCTTGCAACCTATAACCATTAGCTAGGTGACTCTAGCCACTGAGTATACATATAGTACTATTGATTTGACAACCCTCCCAGGATATAACTCGTTGGTCATTCCAACCCCATCGACAGCAGTCGTAACGAGGAGTGTACACTTACCACGTTACTGAGGCAACAAGAAAACACTAGTCGTGGATTGGTTATAGCACTAGGTGTCGTTACTTTAACTTTAAAGGTGTTGCTCACTTTAGAGGGATCATAGTCTACATTAAAACTAAACAACTAAACTACAACTTGATTTGGGAAGGGTATTCCCTGTGATAACTAATAGGATATGTGTTCCTACACGATTGCTTTTGTGGAAATGTTTACTTAATTGTTAAACTTGTATTTCCTGCATACTATTTATTAGAAAATGTTTTTGATTAAACTTGTGTTTCGTAACACTTCAACTCAATTGGAGTAAGAATGACATTCTTACATTAAATAGGAAATATTTTCTTTTTTTTTTTTAGAATACCTGTGTTTCCTACTTTACATATAAACATTCTGTTTGTGTACATGAATGATTTATACAAACTTGGTTTATCTACGTATATACAAAACATGTGAATTCACTCAACATTCAATGTTGACGGTTTACTATGTTTTTCAGGGAATTAGGACTCAGGTACTACGCATGCATAAAGGACGTAAGCTACCCAGACTGTTTAGGATGCCACTTTTGGGACACTTGGATTTCTTCTGTATTACCAATCTCATTGGTTATACTTATGAAATCCCACTTTTATAAACTTGTATTTATTAAAACTTATGTTGTTCTACAACACTACTACTTGTACGACTTTATAAGTCGTACCCTTTTGTAATAAGTTCAACTTTGACATCTTAAATATATATGTTCTGTATGATCATATGCTCTGATATAGTGAATGCACTATTGTAACGTCAGTACCCCCGCTGTTAAACTGTAAACTTAAAATGCTTCCGTTAATTATAAATTGCTTCCGCTAATAATCAAATGCTTCCGCTAAGTACTTAATAAACGAAATTACCGATTTTGGGGGTGTGACAGTATAACACTAATACATGGTAACATAAGTAGTTGTAAACACAAAATTTAAAAAAGAAAAAGAAAAAGAGGAGTGTTCATACGGATTAAAAAAATGGAGCCTTGGGTGTTGATGATGATGATGAACACGATGATGGTGATGAAGAAGATGATGATGATTACCAGTTGTTGTTGTTGATCTTGTTGTTGTTGATGTTGATTTTGTTGTTGTTGATGATGGTTGGTGGTGGTGGTATGAACCAAGAGAGAGAGATGGATAATAATGAAGATGGAAAATGAAAAATGAGAAAGAAGGGGGTGTTTGGCCGGATTTATTTTTTAGGGGCAAGATCCACATTTTGTGGATCTTGTCTCCGATTCGTAGTATTTTGGCCCGTGTTCGTGTACCCGATCGTAAAATAATTTAATATTTTTAAATTATAAATTTTGTAATTTTGTATTCAAAATATTTTTGATCTATGTATTTTATAAAAATACTTTATTCGAGTTATAAAATATAGCTTAGTTCGTCGGGTTGTTTTCGAGTAGTTTCAGTCGCGCAAAATACGTTTTGACTAAAACAAAATATGTTTACAAATGATTTAATATTATCTGAGTAAATAATGTTTATTTTTGATAATAAAACACTATTTATAAAAGTTTGCACCAACGTCCGTATTTGTATTAGATTAATGTATATGTGGTTATTAAATAATCATTTTGTTTTATATATATAATTATATATATAATATATAAATACTTTCATATTAATGCGTATAAAATTCGAGTAATTGGGGTTTAAATCAGGCGCGAAATTTGCCCTATTTGACCGGGTGTCACAATACTCCCTCTGCACTATTTCACATAAGGATTTCAGAGTCTTAAGTAGAATATAATTTACTTTTTTCCCCATAAGTAGGGGATTGAAGACGCTTAGTGTGAAATGCTATCCTACCCGTAGGATTTCCTTTTCTTCTTCCCATTCCGACTTCTGTAGGTTACATGTTTTTATGAGCTTGTAAGACCCGTTCAAGTCCCGGTGGAAGGGAGAAGAAGGTTTGGATCTTTAAATCTTAAGAGGATGCTATTGAATGTGCTCTTGGCGCACATGAGGGATGTGACCTATGTTAGGTCCATAAGATAGCACAGTTTTTGGTGTACTATGATTAACCTCCGAATGATGAGTAGATAGGGAAGAGCTTTTTATTTTTCTCTTCATAGAAGACTGATGGTTGAAGTAAGAGGTCAAATTACTCAAGCCTGTTCATCCTGCTTTTTTTTCCTTTATAAAACTGGAAGAGATAGAAAGCTCTATTGTCTTTGCCCATTGATAGATATGCCTGAAGTACCAAAACTCTCTCCCTTAGGGCTCTCTTTCCGTAAGCCGGTGAGGAGTGAGGGATCTACTAAGACTGAGCCATCTTCGCTAGCCGATATACCAGTTCTATAGGGCTCCTCATTCGTGAATCTAGGAGAACGGAATGACTACCTCTTTACTTTCAACCTACGACTGGAGTCACAAAATCGACTTTCATTTCACTTAACTCGTCAAAGTAAGGAGTGGCTACTAGATAGATCCACATAGTCTATACATCATCTAATGGAAGATGGCTATCATAGCCCTCTGGTAGGTTGCTCTGACATTCTTTAGGCCGAGCCGAATGGCTTGAAAGCTTATTTCGATAGCGAGCAATTACAATGGCTCCTTCCTAAATTCTCTCTGTTAGTGTCTGATTTTTGGTTGTCTGATCACACTCAAAATTATAATTACTTATTTCGGTTTTGGTGGCTTCAACTATAACCCTAGCTCTTCGCATACTGCCAGTTCACTAAGTAGACTCACTCTACCCAGGGGCAACAAAGGCTGAAACTCTTCCTGCTAAAAACAAGGGACCCACTTCTCATCGTAGGAGTTAGCAGGTATAATATAGTCCCATCTCCGTACAACTTGATGGTTCCCTTGTAGCTTAAAGAATGCGATAGAACACCTTTTTTGACATCTAGAGATGGTTAGTTCAATAGCTCCCGGAGATCATTCCATGATTCTACTTATTTTGGATATAAGGGGGGAATGGAATCCCCCGAGAAGGGTTAAAAGGCTCGTTTTCAATAAGGGGCGGAGCTTAAAGAAGCGAGCCTAGAATAGCAACGCAGCCTGTTACGTTTTTCAGGCCCCTTTTTTATTATTTCTATTAGTAAAGAGCTTAGTTGATAGATATATTATTTGTTTGGTGAAAAAAGTAGTTAGCGGAGAATTTCAAAATTATGTGCAAAGTCAAAGTGGACACTTTGACTGGGACAAAGAGAGTATTAGTCATTACGGGTAAAGTAAAAGAATTGTACTACCTTCAATAAGGGGCGGAGCTTAAAGAAGCGAGCCCAGAGTAGCAACACAGCCTATTACGTTTTTCAGACCCCTTTTTTATTCTTTCTATTAGTAAAGCGCTTAGTTGATAGATATATTATTTGATTGGTGAAAAAAGTAGTTAGCGAAGAATTTCAAAACTATGTGCAAAATCAAAGTGCACACTTTGAATGGGACAAAGGGAGTATTAATCATTACGGGTAGAGTATAAGAATTGTACTACCTTCAATAAGGGGCGAAGCTTAAAGAAGCGAGCCTAGAGTAGCAACGCAACCTATTACGTTTTTCAGGCCCCTTTTTTTATTCTTTCTATTAGTAAAACGCTTAGTTGATACATATATTATTTGATTGGTGAAAAAAGTAGTTAGCGAAGAATTTCAAAACTATGTGCAAAGTCAAAGTGGACACTTTGACCGGGACAAAGGGAAGGGTTAGTCATTACGGGTAGAGTAAAAGAATTGTACTACGTTCGTCCCAAAATAATTGTCCAGTTTTGACATTCTGAAATTTTTCCTTATCAACTTTGACCTTAAATTTTATTTGTTTGTGTTATATAACATTTGATGCAGAATATATGAATGGATTGAGTTTTAAATGTATTTTCATTGATATAATCTTCATCAAGTATTATATAACACAAATATAAATACTTAATGTCAAAGTTGAACAAAACATACTTCAAAAAGTTAAAACTGGATAGATTATTTTTGGACGGAAGGAGTCGAATTTAGGACCGGTCATGAAAGAGTACGTGCACGAAATATATCATACATCATATCACTTTTTCATTCGTAATTGTAGGAAAATTTATTTTTATCTGCGAACTAATTCATTCAAAAATAGTCTTAAAACACTTTAGCCATTTGTTAAAAAATTGACTCTGGAAAAGTGTTATATCAGTGTCTCCTGCAAACTTATACACTACACTTTTACTTCACTCTTAACTTACACTTTTACTTCACTCTTAATTTCTATCAACCAATTAGACCACTCCTATCGGGAGGGTCGGTTCGCGTCGGTTGGGACCGACGAGGCCGACGATGATGGCACCGATCCGTCGGTTGTCTCATCGGTTTACCTCCTGCGGTTTGGCGACGAGAGGGACGAGGGTGGTGTGGGGCCCACGTGAGTTTTTTGTTTTTTTTAAATCAAGCCGTTTAATAAATAAAAAAATTCCAACGGTTAGGAAACTAGCCGTCGGTTTTTTTATTTTTAATTTTTTTTTAAAAATAAATCATCTTTTCAACTATAAATACACCTTCCATTTTCCAAACAATCCACACCAAACTCAATTCAAATTTCATCCTTTTACTCTCTAAATTTTCACCACTTTCATATTTTTACAAAATATCTTCCGATTCCGATCTCGAAGATTTGCAAGCGCTTAATGACATTTTTGGGAAATGTGTAATTTTTATATTTTTAATGAAATGTGTTTTATTTAAATGGTTGTGTTTATTTGAATTTTTGAATTTAAATTGAATAATTAAATAGTCAGTGGGTCCCAGAAAATGAAGTGACGGAGTGCTGATATGAGTGGTTAGTCAGTTTCAGTCAGTTTGTGGAAAAAGCTGACGTGACGCTGACGTGGCTCTGTCAGTTTCAGTCAGTTTCTGTCACTTATGGGAGTGGTCTTAGCACCACCTTTAACATTATTTATGATAATTTTTAAAATTTTAACAGTATTTATGATATGTTTTGAATTTTACCCCATTAAAATTGAGTTAAGTATTAGAAAGGTAAAGAATTTAACTTTTCTTAACATTATATGAATATTTTTAATATTTTTTCATTCCGAGTTAATTGCATGATTCGTCGATATAGTATACATACAATTACACCATTAGTTTTTATACTTCATTTTTTGTACCAGTTTAAAAAAACAAAGATTGTTGCATGCCCGATCACTCATCCAACTTAATTGTTGAAATTACCCTTAATGTCCTATTATTATAAAATAGAAAATTAAGGGTATATTAGTTATTTTGATCGGAGGAGGGACAGAATGCACAACAACTCTTACGTCTTTAGGCGGTCGGTGCAAAAAGTAAAGTATAGAAACTTACCGTATAATTGTGTGACGAATCATATACTTAACTCTTTCATTATATAATGAACTTATCTATATATATATATATATATATATACACACTTACAAATACAACTTATAATTAATAAATTCTTACCTCAATAAAAAGATAAAACTTTTAGTCGATTGTTCGTGCCCATGAACTAGAAAGCATTGGTGTAATATTGTAACTCGATCCACATTAAGGCCCATTCAAGCCCATAACATAAACATACTATGACCTGGGCTCAAAAATAAAAAAAGCATTTGAGCAACTTCAAATTTTGGTCTTTAATAATTATCACTTCAATCTAGGGGTATCAAAAAATTCAACCCCACTCGCAACCGACTCCAAAAATTATTGATCCATCAAGCGTATTAAAATTCAACCCGAGCTACATCTATTAAGCTTATTAGAGTCGGATAAGGTTTAAAAAAAGAATTATAATCAAGTAGGGATTTGACCCGATTAACCCGATTTAGCTAATGACTAATTTTTTTTATCTTAAATTATACTAAATAAAAGACTTGTGACAACGCGAACTTTAATATTTGTCTTTGTTAAAACATTTAAGTCAAATGATATTTTGACTTGTTTTGTTAAATTTTTAATATAATAAGTAAATTTTTGTTAAAGTTGTAAACAGATGATTACTTTCATCAATAATAAATTGTTTTATTTATTTTGATTTTGTAAAATTGAATAATAATGAGAAAGTTACATTTACTAAGTGTAAATCCTACAAACGGTATAACAATAATCAAGGCATAACTTACATGTTTCCAATCGATATATTGGATTCAATAAAATCGATTGCCATATGAGATTAATTTGATCGATGATTGATGATTGTGGTCGGAGTTCTAGTCACGAAGGTAGGGTTAAATGAATCATGTCACAAAGTTTTCATGTCTAGACCCTCGGAGGCCATGGTATACTCCCATATCTATTTTAAGAATTCACTTATATATATGGAGTTTGATATGTCTTTCTTAATATTAGGTTTATATTGTAGGAGAGGAATGATGTAAGAATGTAGGAGAGAGGATGGATGCAATAATTTAAGGGTGACAATTCGGGTTGAGTCAAGTTGACCCGGTCAGATTATCGAGTTGGCGGATCAGATGTAGTTGACCTAAACCCGATTTGATTTTCTAATCGGGTTACGTTTTTCACCCAACCCTGACCCAACCTGATCCGACCCAGTTTACCCATTTTTTTTAATTAGATAAAAATATTTTACGGTCATTTTCAGTCTACGGGTCAATTTCGGGTCAAATAGATCATGTGGGTCAATCTATAAAGAGTAAATTCCAAAGACATTCCCTGTGGGTTACACCAAATTACGAAACCCGTTCCTATACTTTTTTTTTCAATTTTTCAGTCCAATAAAATTTTGTTTTGCTTGAAAATCAATGTTTTGAAAACCGGGTTGAACCGGCCAGTTGGACCGGTTGAACCGGCCAGTCGGACCAGTTGAACCAGCCAGTCGGACCGGTTTAATCGGAAATCGGACCCCCCAAAACCGGTTTTGACCAAGGTTGACCGGTCAACGAACCGGGCGGTTCGGTCAAAACCGGACGGTTCAACCGGGTTTTGCATTTTTTTTTAAATTGATTTTTGACCGGTTTTAAGGCGGTTTGGTCGGACCGGTCTGACCGGATCGATTGGAACCGGAGCCCTTTCCGGTCCGATCCGATTTTCGATTTTAAAAACATTGTTGAAAATAGTCACTTCGCCACCTAAAATGTCTAAAATACCCTTTATATAATTTTAATATTTTTTCTGGAAAAAAAGTAACACTAAAAAACTAAAAATCAATTAAACGTCATCCCTTACCCCAACCCTTCCTCCACCAATCAAATCCAAATACCTATCACCAATTTGCAGACCACAACCATCGCCTACCACCACCGGAAAATCGCACACCAACTATAACAACCTTCGTTCCCATAACCACTTCAAATCAGGGGCGAATCCACTAGCATATAACATAGGTCATCTGACCTACCTTGAATTTAAAAATTAATTTGAGAATATTGGATATTTTAATATATGAACCATGTTGCTAATATTGGATGACCTACCTTTATTTTTAAACCACTAGTAGCTCATTTGTTAATAATTTATTTGAATATTAGGTGAGAAAATCATAATAATCATAGATAAGAAAGCTTGAGTTTATACTTCAATGGAGGATTTTGATGTAGTGTATATGTGAAGAAGATAATTCCTGAAATTGAAAAATGTGTACAAAACTTTTTCATCATCAAACTTTCAAATACACCCCTTTACTATTATACAAAACTTCAATTTGCACCCATCTAGTTTATATTTTATCCGTTTTATTATAATCTTAAACATGTAAGCTCCCTGCTATTATCTTAAACTTCACTTTGACTCTAGTTTATACTCCGTACAAATCCATACTATAATCTTAAAAATGATGCAATCAATCTTGTTGGTGAAACATGATAAATATGCATTTTCAACATAAAGTAAATAAATATTTATTTACGTAGCAAAAATGAGTGATATGTTTATACGTTGTCGTTGTAGTCTAAATAAGCGTAGTATATAGGAACACATTGGTACAAATAATGATACACTTGCAAAGGATTTTCAGTTTGTGAAACCTCATACATGGGGAATAATTCTATTGACTTGATGCTATTATTGAATATGTGGTATATGCTTTGTATTAAAAAATCCGACCCGACCCGACCCGTCCCCACTCAATCGGTCCATCCAACTAGTTTCTTTTGTCATCCGAGCTAGGTTGATAATGAACCACGTGGTTTATAGTTCTAGATCCGCCACTGCTTCAAATACATCTCAATTTTTTACTAAAATTTGTGCAAAAAAAAAACAAGCAGCCCCACATACTCCACCGGCACCACGAATCGAAACTCACTTCCGGTGATGGCTTGGATGGTTGTGCCGTGATAGGTGTAGAAGCTGAATCGTGAATACTTTGCTCCGGCGACTTCCAAGATTTGGCCAAACTAGCAAAATCTGGGCACGCAAAGCAAGAGATCGGAAAAATGAAAACGAAACCGTCGTCTTCTCTGTATCGTTCTATGATCAGCTTCTCAAAACAAAATGGAAACGAAATCGAAACCCTTGATATTTCGTGATCATCAAACCGAACACCACTTGCAAATCCATACCTTCGATTAAACCAGGAGGCGATGGCGGGGTGCTTGAGACGAAGTTACCGTCGAAGATCGAAGAAGCAGCAGCAGATAGCTGTGTGTGTATGTTCATGTTTGTATAATAATAATAAATAAATCAATAATATTTATTCATGTAAATATTTTTAATTAACCCTTAGATAAAGAAAATAAAAGACTACGTGGGAGGATAAGGATATTTTAGCCATTTTAGGTTAATAAGGACTATTGTCGGGTAAAATGCAAACTTATTGGATTGAAAAGTTGAGAAAAAAAGTACAAGGACAACTTTCGTAAATCAATGTAAACTACAAGGACCATCTATGGAATTTACTCATCTATAAATTTAGAATTTGCCATCAATAAGCATAAAAGTATTTATAAAGTACCAAAAAATATCATGGTAATTAATATGTTCATTAAAAACTAATACTATAACATCACTAAACACTTTGATCTAATAAATTAATACTCCCTAAGTCTCAAATCTATTGTCCCCTTGTTGACTTTGGAGTCTTTCTCTTTCAACTTTGACCTTCAATATTTTTGTTTGTGTTATATAATATTTGATGCAAAATATATGAATTGATTGGATTTTGAATGTATTTATATTCGTATAATTTGCATCAAGTATTATATAACACAAACAAAAATATTGAAGGTCAAAGTTGGAAGAGAAAGACTCCAAAGTCAACAAGGGACAATAGATTTGGGACGGAGGGAGTATAAATTTTGAATAGTTAAATAGATTTATAATTTATTCGGGTTGTCGGGTCAACCCAAAAACCCATCGGGTGACCCGAATCCGACCCAATAAATAGCAGGTTGGCAGGTTTAGGGTTGATGGATCCGTGGGTCAAAAATTCTCAACCCAAACTGCTTATTTTCTAGTCAGTTTCATATCAAGGATCGGATCATATAGAAAATTGTCATCCTTGCAATAATCCATGTAAGTTCTCTACTTAATTAGATACGTTCCTCCTTTATGATAGTCCCATAAATCAAAATTCTAAATCATAATGCGTATTATATGTCAACGGTTTTTTTAAGTTTACCGTTCGAGTCATACACACAGGTGCGAGTCTTCCATGTTAGATGGGGGGTCCATTACAACCACCTGATTTTCAAAACATTTTAACAGAGCCCAATATACACATATGGACACCACTTAAAAGTTAATTTGGACCCCATTTATGCTAGGAAAAATATAGCCTAAATTATTAATTCACATAATGAGCCCATTATTTTCCAATGCTAACCCCAATTCCATTATGATTGATCAGTTGGTGTTGGTGAGTAATTTTATACGTACGAATTACGAAAGCATTGAACAAACTGAGTCTGCGAGACTGCGATGGTGCGATCCTTGACCCTTCTATTCTATCCATTTACATATTCAATTGACATTTGTTTTTGTCTCTTGATTTGGGTGAGTAATTTAATAATTCTCTCTCTTTTATTCATTCTCTCAATCACAATCACTTATTTGATTGACTAATTGTTTACATGAAACTTAGGGTTTTTTTTAATGTTAGAAAAGTGTATCGTAATAACAATGCAATTATAGAGAATTTTCATGGTATGAAAAATCGTAAGGTGCAATTGTAGTTGTTTTGAACTATTTATGTTTTACTATCATTGATTCGTGTATGTTTAACTGATATTACATAGTATTGTGTATAAAATATTAGTAAAGACTTTTCAAGTTTATATCATACTACTTCCGTCCTAAAATTATTGTTCATCTTTCCTTTTTGGGACATCCCAAAATAATTGTCCACTTCCCATTTCAACCAATAAGAAGAGAGTTTAGTGGGTGCAGATTCTATTTGAGTGGTTGAAAACTATTGTGGTCTCACTTTTATTAAATTGTGTGCTTTTTGTTGGTGGACAATAATTTTGGGACGGAGGGAGTACTTATTTTGATTTCTACTTTATTCAAGTAAGACGCTCACCTCTATTTCAAAAGTATTACTCTCTCCCTCCAAAATTTACAGTCCATTATTCCATTTTGGGTTGTCCCAAATAAATAGATAACAATGATGAGATATAATTATTTTATTATCAGTGCATAATGTGTGTTAGTCAGTTGGTCAAACGTGTGTATTTGTCAAAGTCAATTAGTTTGCGTAAGTGATGTATAGTGTTGATATGTAGAGAAAAGTTCATTGAAGTACAAAATTATTGAAAGAATGAAAGTACCAATCAAATTGTGCCAAGTGTACAAAGAGAATGTTCCAAATGTACAAAACTCGTCAAAAGTATGCCTTATTGGACCGCAAATCGAAGTGGATAAAACGCTGAATCTAATGGTGCAATTTTCATAATTTTTCGATTTGTCGTTTGTGAGATATTTAAGTTTAGGGGTAAATGGGTTTTTGTGACACCCGACAAATTAGGGCTAGTTGTTAGTTCCTAATCATCTGCTAATACATGTAATTAGTGCTAGATTAGGCTAATTGTATGTATCAATATATATATATATATATATATATATATTGGGATATATATACACGTACGCGATTATGTTCAATCGTGCATTTTCATATCAGGCGGATCCCGATACATTAATACGGACGTTGGTGAACTCAAATTATTAAATAATATGAAATTATTTGATAAACACACTTATTTCCAAATATTATTGGGATAATATTTCATAAGCATTTCGTATTGTACATAATGCACAGAAATGACCGAAAACGCGCAAAACGCGCCTGACAATCAAATAAACGTCAAAATATATTTTATAAATAAAAATATATCATTTCGGATGGTAAGTATTTAATTGAAGTATCGTATTTCAAACCGATAACAAAAACGTTTGATTTAAACGTCACGCGATTTATTAATCGTAACACGACTCCGCGAACCACTACCGGCACATCACATTAACATTTTTATAAATGTTTCTAAGTAATAATAAGTATTACTTCAAGTTAAAAATATCAAAATTTTAATCGTCATTTAAAATACGTACGTATAACGTTAAACGTCTAATTATACGTTCACACAACCGGGGACACGAACACCGCACGGAGCACAACTTTGAGGAAACAATTTAGGCACCCACATGGGGTGAGGGCCCACGAAATTCTGCAGCCAAGGCATGGCACCCCATGCCTTGACTCCCTCCTCCTCTCTTTACTTCTTCGACACTTCATTCAAACCACCACTCCATCAACCATTCCATCCATATCTCTCTCTTTTATCTCTCTCTCTAAATCCGACTCTCTCTCTCTTTCTCACTGATCTCCAGCCCAACAACAATCAGCTACACCACCACCGTAATCCACCATCATCCACCACCTTTCGGAGGAAGAAAAGCTAAGGAAACGAAGCAAGAAGCATAACCGAGCATACTCTCTCGTTTTCATCTCTAGATCATCATTTTCTTATGTAAGAACATACTTCTCTCTATATATTTTCGTGCTTCACATTTGTGTACATGTTATGTTGAAGATCTAGCAAGTATATGTCCAAATATCATCTTAAAAATCGTTTTTACTAAGCATATATACAAGTATATAATCTGTCTCAGAAAATCGTCTCACCAAAACGACCATGTCTTGAGTTCTAGGAAGAATTAGACAACGAAACACATACCAAAATTTTCGTATGGAAGAGCTCTATAAAAAGTTCTTCTTTGACCATTTCCAAAAATCTACGTATTTTTGTTTAGAGCTCAATCTTTGGGCTGTAGCTGTTCTTGGACCAAAACCGACCACCCTTCATGATTATTTTTGTTAAAAATAGTAAATTAACTTATAAAACTACCATAAAGTGCAGATTTATACTAGACATATAGGAGAACATGTATGATTTTTAGTTAGACTCGATTCGGTTTAGAAGTTGGTTAAATCGAGAGAGGCTTGTCGAGTTAATATCTAGAAAACCAAAGTGTAGGAACTGTTTCTGTCATTTTACGAAATCCGTGAATACCATTGTCGCATGATCCAAATCCGTGAATACCATTGTCGCATGAACGAAATCCGTGAATATCATTATCACATGAACAAAGTCCGTGAATTACTATTGTCGCATGAACAGTGTCCGTGAATTACTATTGTCGCATGAATAGTGCTCCGAGAATCCTATTGTCGCGGTGCCCTATTGTCGCATAACTATTGTCGTATAAAACAGCATTGTCGTAAACCTTATTGTCGCAAGAAATAATTGCGTTAATCCTTATTGTCACATGAATCTTAATTCCGACAATCCCTATTGTCGCATAAATCATAGTCCCAACAAATCCTTATTGTCGCATGAGTGATAATTCCAACAATCCTTACACATTGATACAATATTTGGACAATCAACAACAAATACATTGATAAGTATACAACACAGCAAAAACATATAATAATAACACTTTTAGATTATTATTATAAACCATCACCAACGGGCCGTACATATTTTCATAACTCAAACTAATCAATCAAACAACCAAATTATTTGGACATTACTAGTTAGATGAACAACTAGCATGGACGGTCTTTTGAGACGTCTACATATACTTATAACCTTGCGCGTTATAAACGCCCGACAGGTTACAGTCTTCGGACATCTCGTTGTACACCATCATTATTTGCTATTGCAAACGCATCAGACTCAGGTGAGTCTCATAGCCCCTCATTTTACTATTTTTTAACCCAGGGGTGGGAATACATACTCGTTTTGTTTTTACATGTGGACATGAGTACTAAACCTCGATATATACTGCATGAGTTGTTTTGCTAATCATTTTAAAGCCCTCCACTACATAGTTTGTTTATATGGATTTAGCGCGATTGTTAGTGTATGGTACCATATGGGATTGACAATCCCCGTCAGGGTTAGCACGCACTAACTGGTCAAACAGACGCATTAACATTTGTTCATACGAGTGTAGATTAGGCACTCGTAGGGAGGCACCCTCGCTCAGGCACTTGGTTGTGATCCTGACACCTCAGTTAAGCTCAAACTATGGGCTCATGGCAGTGATATACATCTATTTTATTTGCTTGGTTGCAAATCATTATAATAAATCTCATGGTTCACACATCATGTTTATCTATACAAACCTGTGAGCTCACCAGCTTTTAGCTGTCATTTTAGTATGTATTCTCAGGTACTCAGCAGTAGTAGATCTGCTCAAGATTATTAGCTCGAGTCGCATACAGACACCAGGAGATTCCCCTGCATTTCTACATTTTGTAAACTAGATATGCCTTAGAATCTCTAAACATTAATTACGAGCTTTTGTAAACATTATTACATTATAAACTTTTATTATATCAATGTAAGCAGTAAACGACGCATATAGAGTCGTTCACTTTATCTTATGTGCTTGTGATATTTGATTAGTCGCGCCCCGACCCGATTCGCTTCCGCACAGTAAATTTGGGGGTGCGACAGTTTTGTACATGTGGAACATTCTCTTTGTACACTGATTTGACGTAAAAAGTCATGTTTTACGCACATCTTTTACTTCATATTTAGCACTTAATTAACAAAAACATGCCAATAAAGCTCACATTTACCACATTTTTGTTAAAAATGTCAAAACTTTATAAGTATTTCAAAAACAACGGTAAATAGATAGAAAACGCACTTAAATAGGCATAATTCGTTCGACATGCTATTTTATCGTAAAACTCCGATCCGGGACATAATAATTATCTTAAAATATAGGTCTGGAGATTACGAACTCGGGGATATTAAGAACGTTAAAAACGGATCAAGAACGAAGAAACTAGAGCCAAACGAAGATCACACGAACTACGACCAAGCAACAAGACTTACGATCCAGTGCACAAGAGCTCGACCAAGGGCATACCACCCCTACAGGGGCCGTATACCACCCCTTAGGGGACGTAGATGCCCCTATAAGGGCCGTATATGTCACACCCCGCCAAACGGTAATTACAATTAGTTGTGATTAGTTTGCGGAAGCTTTAATGATGTGGCGGGGCTGCGAACAGTATTTTCAACCAATAAATACATACATACTAAGAGCATATGGTTATCGCACAACTTTATTTATCAAGGATGCCAAGTTTAACAGTTGTTACAAAAGTAGTACGACTATGTAAGTCGTAACAGTAGTAGTAGAGTTTAAAACGTTTTAGTTTTAACAATGATACATAGGTTTAAAACAAGATTTCATAAGTATGACTGCAATGTCTGAAGTTATACGAAGGAAATCCCCAAAAGCGGTCCCAACAGTATGTGGCATCCTAATTAGTCCAGGGTTGTCCATCCTGAATGCATGCAATTACTTACCCAGCTAATTTCCTGAAAAACATAGAGAAAGTCGTCAACAAATATGTTGAGTGAATTTACAGGTTTGTATATGTATGTGGTTAGTTAAACCAAGTTTGTAGAAATGAATTGTTATTCATTTATAAAATACAAGTTATGTAGGGTTGTTACCCTAAAGTATAGTTTTATGTGGGAGGTTATCCCAAAACATATTACTGGTTGTTTACTAGTATAAAATAAGTTACCGGTATGTTTTCCGGTGTTTAACAGTTGTAGGATTCGTTCTTCCTAAAAGTATGTGGGAATTTACTTAGACTATGATCCCCTGAAAGGTGAGCTAAACCTCGCAGCTTAAAGTAACACGACCTAACCCTTTAACCAAACCACAACCAGAACTTATGTTGTTTGCCTGAACGGACATTTAAGTATACGCTCCACCGTAGGAGGGTCGTCACGGCAATAGTACTATCCGTATACTCAGTGGCTAGAGTCACCTAGCTAATGGTTACCGTAGCATGTCATGTGGTCTTTTCATGCACACATTCCAAGTCTAGGTCCGTACTAGGATACTTTGTCTAATTCCCAAAATAATAGTGAATATGTAATATCACAATTTCAACAGTTGTATAAAAGCAATAAAGCGTTTATAGTTTGATTGCATGTGTTGGCATGCAATTTCTATGTTTAACACCCCTGTGTTTAAAAGCAGAAAACAGTTAAAAGTAGGGGCTGTAAACTCACGGTGGTTTGCTCGATATGAATGCTAGCAGCCGACAGGTGAATGCCCAAGGTATGTCAACCTATGTACAATACATGTATTAACATAAGTACGCTTGATTTGTTTAATCAACTTATATTAACAGTTTGTTGGTTTGAAGAAATTGTTGATTTCTTAATAATGTTAGTTGTTGAATTTGTTGGTGACATTGTGTTGAAATATTATTTCGTCTCCATTGTTCATATATTTGTTCTATATATGTATGCATATGTAAATATACTTATTGTATGAAATTGGGCGTCACTTTGATGAAGTGTCACTAGATAGTGATGGGTCACTTGTCACTTGTGGTCAGTGATGCTAGTATTTGGGTTTCCGTGTTCAAGGCGTCACTGGTGGAAGTGACACATAAAAGCTTTGGCTTAGCGTCACTTAGGTCTGACCAGTTTTGGTCAAACTACAATTTGTACGAAAGTCAATGGAAGTCAACTCGCTGGTCAAAGTTGGTCAAAGTTGCTGGTCAAAGCTTGTCAACTCGCTGGTCAAAGCTGATGGCAACTCGCTGATCAAGGTTGCTGGTCAAGCTGGTCAACTCGCTGGTTAAAGCTGGTCAACTCGTTGGTTAAGCTGGTCAACTCGCTGGTTAAGCTGGTCAACTCGCTGGTTAAAGCTGGTCAAGGTTGCTAGTCAAGCTGGTCAACTCGCTGTTTAAAGCGACTTGAGTGGTTGGTCGCTGAAGGGGTCAGCGACTAAAAGTTGTGTCAGTGACTTAAGTGGTTGGTCGCTGAAGGGGTCAGTGACTTAAGGGGTCAGTGACTTTGAGTGGTTGGTCGCTGAAGGGGTCAGCGACTAAAAGTTGTGTCAGTGACTTAAGGGGTCAGTGACTTGAGTGGTTGGTCGCTGAAGGGGTCAGCGACTAAAATTTGTGTCACAAAAGGGTCAGTGACTTAAGAGTTCAATGACTTAAGTGGTTGGTCGCTGAAGGGGTCAGCGACTAAAAGTTGTGTCACAAAAGGGTCAGTGACTTAAGAGTTCATTTACTATTTTAAACAAAAATAGTTTCGAAGTGTGGTCAGATTTGGTCCAAAACAGACATATGTTCAAAGATTGAGTTATATACGAAAATACGGACATTTCTGGAAATGGTCAAAGAAGATCTTTTTGTAAAGGACAAAAATACCAAACTTTTCCAAGTGGTCTCATACATTTATTTAACCTAGAACTCAAGTTATGAATGTTTTTGTGAGTCGGTTTTTGAAAGACATAAACTGTCTTTATATACATACATGAAAAACGTATTTTAATCTTTGTTTTGGACATTTCATGGTTAAATAAGCAACTAAACATGTTAATACATCTGTTATAAGTAAAATACAAGAGTGATGAAGTCTCACAATGGTGTATGAAGAAACGAAGAAGGTAGAAGTGATGTACGCGTGTAGGTGATCGTTTTGGTGTCTTCGGCTTCGTTTTTCCTTCAAGAGTGAGGTGATTATATTGTTAAGTTGTTGTTAGTAGTTGATGATAATGGGTAAATGATGATGAAAAAGTGTTGTTGTTGATGATAATGTTGCCTCTGTTACTTCATCCGACTGAGAGAAAATGAGAAACCAATAATTGTAGAAATTGATCTTGTGTGTGTGTTTGAACAAACTGAGTAATGGGGGAGTATAAAATAATGAAGTGGGTTTATTTGTCAAAGGAGGTGTATGGCTTCAACGGTAAAATGTCTGTAGATATTTTTAGGTGGTTAAATCTTTGGTATTTAACCCGTTTATTTCGGGTACGGGTTCAATTGTGTCAATATAAAATATAAAATCTAATATTTTATATTTTTATTTTGTAGATGTTCTCCAGATACGTTATTTAAAATCAGAATAATGAGATTTTCATTATTTTAGACTGTTGTATAAATTGTACATTGGACTGCGCGTATCCAATTGGGTGCCAAATTTCAGTCGAATTTCGGATTCATATTTTGAGGTAATGTTCCAAATGCTTTCGAATGAATGAGAAAATTTGAACTTTTCTCATTTTGACCTTTGGGTGCATTTTAAAATTATTTCTGTTCACGTTATAATACGTTTTATGTTAAAACGTATATTTAAGTCATTACATGTATATGTTATAGATATATTAATATTCGTAATTAATAATTGAATTATTAATTATTTCGGGTCATCAACTTTTGTTAATTATTTTTTTTGGGTTCGTTCTGATACGTTTGTACGCGATTATTATTATTAATCACATAATATGTAATACTTTTTGTTTAAAAGTACTGGACTTGCTAGGCTTTTATCACGACAAAAAGTTTTGTTTAAACTTAACCAGGAAATTAGCGTAAGAATGCACATGCTTAGTGGTTAATAAATACCTAATTTGGAGAGTTGTCACAGTATACCTCCCTAAAAGGGTGGTATACCCTTAGGTGGTGGTATACCCCCTCTATGGTGCCGGATACACCCCTTTTGGTGCCGAACACTACCCTTTTGGTGCCAAATACCACCCCAAACTATCCGATACTATCCCTTTGGTGTCCAATACTACCCTTTTGGTGCCGAATTTCTGAGCTAGGGATGGTATTTCAGTGCAAATCGGTAGAATCGGGTGTCAAGTCGTGAAGCTAGCTTGGTGATCCATTTGCCTTTAAATAGTGGATCAATCCTCCTCATTTGAAACATACCTTCAATTTCCATTCTTCATTCAACAATTTACTCTTTCACATATTTTCTTTCTTAGTTAGTTAGTTTCTCTCTCTAACTTCTCTCTCTAGAGGGTTAGAGAGTAATTAGTGGGTAGCTAGTAGATTAGAGTAGAGATCAGCTTTGTAATCAAGGAGTATTGGTGTTCAAGCTTTTATTCAAGGATTGCAAGTTCTTTTCTCTTGTTATGTTGCCCTATTAACCGGTGATATCTATTCTCTCATACTGCTATTATTATGTCTGATTTATCCATGCATAGTATTATGGTATGTGCTTTATTTATTGCCATGTTTATTGAGTAGTGTCATATTGTAATTGTTGAAATATAGATATCTAGGAGTAGGGATGATGTTAAATTAATCTTTAATTAAATATGTGATTGGAAATTGCTATGTTATGTATCGGGTTAAATTTCTCAAGCTGTAGATCTAAACCACCCATTCCACCCTTTCCAAGCTTTCACGTGACTATTACTTTAGTATTAGGACTTGATCAACCCTAGTATTGGTAGATAGTTATATGTGTTCTTCTATGAAACTGTGGACATGCTGTAAAATGACCCAGTAATTAGTATAGCGCTGAAAACACCTCTGATGGAGTACAAATGTGTGGAAGCTACGAACCGGTCGTAAGCATATGACACCTTGGATACCTGGAAGTTACCCTTCCTCAACATGGTCTAGGTATATATTAAAGCTGTGGAATTACTGAAAAACGTAGTATACATCGTGAACTAAACCTAGGGATGAATGTTTGATCGCAAAGGAGGGTCTACCCCTTGACAAAAGTATTTGTGCTCCTCAACTAAATTTAAGGGATCTTGAAAAGAAAGCGAACATTCAACTGTAGTGTAGGATGCTTAAACCCCTTGATCCAACATAACTGATAGTTTAACATACATTAGCAAGCAATTAGTATGAGCCTTAATAAAATCAGTTAAAATTAGGTGTTAAGAAAGGTCAGAAATTAAATATCGGTCTATTGCCTTCTTCATACACCCAGGAGCTAACTCCAAGAAGGGTCAATTGTCCTCATCGGACAGTGTTGGGGGCTGAGCTGCCTGATCTGATTAGACTCATGATAACCTAGTACTCAGTGACATACGACTTAGGGTTTCCACTTAAGACTCATGATAACCTAGTACTCAGTGACATACGACTTAGGGTTTCCACTTAAATCGTAGAGTGCTAGTGTTTACACCAAACCTCTGGTGATTTTACTAAGGCAAGTCTCTAATCACCTTTTATAATGAACATCATCCCGAACCTGAATATTGAAACTTCAGCAATCACAATCTCAATCTATCTGCTTACCCTATCCGTAGTTTAGAATTTACTTTCCTGCACTTTAGTTAAATTAGAAAATACCAAAAACAAACCCTATCTGCTCTATTAAACCCATCCTATTAGCTTCTATCACCTGAGGTATTCACTTCATTTCGATTTGCTCCGATTTTAAGAACAACACATGAGTCAGACTTACCGCTTACTACCCTATTACCCTTAGAGCAGTAGGTAGTAATAAAGCTTAGGCTTCCCAGCCAAATATAAATTTAAAACACCTGCTGATCCGCAGCCGGAAGGTTGGACCAATGACTAGGGTAAAACCCGACCGACCGTTCGGAGGCGATCAGGTTTTTGGCACCGTTGCTGGGGATCGCAGAGCGTTGTGATTTGAAATATATACCTTAGGATTAAAATCCTTTAGGAGAACCTTTCGTTTAAGCCTACCTTTTTCGAAAGTTACTGCTTTCTTAGAATAGTCTAGTTTAGTTATAAAACACAAAAAACATAAAAATATGAAAAATCAAAAACCTTCTGATTCTCTTCCTGGCCCAGCCTCTCTGTTCTCTCACAAGACAGAAGATGAAATATTGGTAATGGATGATTCTGAATTCTTTGATTCCCTGGATAGAGAGTTAGAGGATGACTCCTCTTGTTCTTCATTCCTCGAAATTGAAGAAATCTCAAACGTTCAAGAAATTGATATCAGGAAAAAAACCCTTTGACCTAGAATTAGAGGAATCTCAGCAGAAGATATCAACTTCTGTTACTCACACTTTAAGTAGCAACTTACCCTTGACCCTGAGATTTCTTCACTTCTAGCCAAATACCCACACTATGTTAGGCCGCCTGACCTTCCCAAAGAAGTATCATTCGGCACTGAGGTTTACTTTTATCCACCCATTTTAGGATTAGATAGAAATGAACATCTTCACTGCTTGGATGAATACTTTGAATATGATCTCCCTGACATTTTGAGAACCTATCCTACTACACAGGATAAGAATCCCTCATGTTCGGATGATCATACATTAAAATCAGGAGCCACCTACATAGTTGAACCATTTCAAAGATATCTATTCCGACCTAGGTACACCATAGCTAAAACTGTACTAAATGGACCACCCACAGACATCATTGAAATCACAGATATTTAATATCTAAGACTGAAACCGAGCGTCAGGTCGGAAACTCTTTTAAACCAGATAGGAGCATTGATATATGTGCTAATTTTCTTGAATATCTTAAAATATCATATTTTCCCTTTTCAGTGTACCAAAGAAAGACCTTTGTGATTATCGATAACAGAATTTTAGGACTCCCGCTAATTACACTAGAAAAGATGAGTTATTACTAATATCAAATCTAGACCTATTAATGAATTTACTTGCCAATACCGATTATCATCCTGTTTCATCAACACGGATTAATCGATATATTACGGATCTAGTTAGTGAACTCAAATTTTAGATAGAGCGTGACTCTATAATTCCAATTTTACTCCCTGGGAAAATACCATTCTTTGTTGATCCTGCCGTCTATTTAATCAATAAACTGATAGAAATTTTTCCGGAGGCCACTGAAGAAGCTATTGAAAAATCTTTCTGTGCTAAACGAAAAGATATCCACATTAAGCTAATTCAGTTATTCCAAACATCAAAATTTCCTTTCACGATTCAACAAAAATTTCTTTTTAAAGAATTATCAGTAGCAGTTCACGCTACTGCCGGAATTCCTGATTCAATAGAAGAGAAGGAATTTTTAAAAATATTGGAAAAATTACTTTATGATCTTAACTTTTTAGACGACGGACCACGAGATAGCATTTCAAATCCCAAGAAAGTTAAACGGGAATTTAATAATTTCGTTGATGCACTTATAGAATTAGGATACGAGGAGAGAAGTTTTCTGAACGAATTTGAATTATTTTTCTTTAACTCCGCCGACCTAATTTATTACATCACTAAAGTGCTCCGATTTTCATTTATTCCTCGTTATACTTTTCCTCAGCATCGGGCCCCTAATTAATTATTTGAAAAGTCAAGCTGTTCACTTTAAAACAAAGCGCTTATTAGGAGGCAACTCAATTTTAGGATTTTAATAAATAAATTTAGTTTATTTAGGATTTAAAATTTTAAAAGTTTTAATAATCTTCTTTAAAAACGTTCTTTAAAATTTTATTTCATCATTTATCGCGTAAAGTTTAATTATTTAACCACAATTAAACAGTTGGCAAAATTTAGCAAGTTTTAAATGGAATTAAAAATTTGAGAACACAAAAATAATTTCTAAGTTTTTAAATAAACTCTTTTTAACCTAATTATCATTTTCTACCTATTTACCACTTGGGGTAAAAAGTAAAAAGGAGTGAGGAGGTTAAAAAGCAAAAAAATGAAAACATTTTTCACTATTCTCCCTCCTCCCTCTTCTTCTTCGGCCGAAACCCACCCCCACCACCATGCCACCATCAAATTTTCACCATTTTTGAAGATCTCAAGCTCTACATTCTCCATTTTCGTTACTTGTATGCTTCATTTATCATCATTGCATCATTTCTAAGGTAAATTTCTAACTTAAGATCTATAGTTCATGATTTTACTCAAAAGTTAGGGTTTCAATTTGAAACTTGATATTTAGGGCTAAAGATTAGGGCTTTAGGTGTTATTACTTGCTATTGAATGTTTGTATGATGATTATTGATAGTAATCTAGTAATTACATGTGAGATTGACAAACTTTGATTTTCAAAGTGATGAACTTTGACTTTTTGTTGTCTTTTTAGCTAGGAATGTTCATGTTTGACTCTTGTTGTTGAAAATTGCTTATAATGATGTGTTGAACATAAATAAACTAGCTTAAATTAGTTAGCAATTGGTTTAGATGACTTTTAAAAATTAAAGTGAGCAATTGTGTGAATAATTGTAAAGTATCATTATTCTAATTAAAAATCTTACAAGCCAAATGATACTTGTGCAAATATTAACATCTAAAGCTTACTTGAATTTTTGAAACATTGCTTTAATGATTTATACGACTAGTTTCATTTTAAAAGAAACATCATTTTAATAAATAAAATGCATGAAGCTTTTAAATAACAAGTTGTGTTTTCGAAGAAACCAATATTATAATTATGTCATTTAAAGATAGAATATAAAGTCGTTAGTCGACTTCATATCATTGATTACCCTTTTTTTTCAAGACCTTGACTAACACTTAATGTTATTATCTTTATATACATAATATGGTCAAAGTTTCATCACTAGTTTTCTAAGTTTATGGTAAATGCAAAGTTTTAATTAAAGTAAGGTAATTACAAGGTTTCTTTAAAACCTTAATGCTTACTTGGTTAATTTCTAATGCAAATGTATGTTTAAAGTCATTTCTAGGAATTATTTACAAAGTAAGATCATTTGCCCTAGAAAAATACTTATGACATCTATCATAACTTAATATACTTATTGGTGTAAAAAATTGAGGTTTGATGAATGCGGTTTGGTTAAATATGTATCTTTCTAGGTTATGGATGATTCGATTTTTAAAGCCTACATTTCGAATTTTTGTTAAAAATTTGGGATGACTTAATGAGTTTATATATCTATGATAATGATGCACACTAATTACCTTTTTATCTTGACAGATGAAGTCTGACTCTACAGCTATCCATCCTACTTTGGAATACTTGGTCACTTCCGCCAAAAAGAAGAAGTTAATTAAGGATTGGATGAACTGATCATTTGAAAAAAATAGATTTATCGTTTGGAGAGATTTAAAGGCAATTGGCTATAAGAGTGAGTTGAGGAAGTTAGTGAAATTTAAGATCAATGATGAGAAAATGGTTGCTTGGTACAAAATGTTCTCTCTTAATGAAGACATTTACCGAGAGTTAATTACCGAGTTCATGTTGACCTATGAGTTCAACCTTTGCATTAACAATGTTACAGATAAGCGAATGATTAGCTTTAACTACAGAGGGGTGAAGCAGCATGTGTCATTAGCTGAGCTAGCGGTATATCTTGGTTTTTACACAGAGGAGCAGACACATTCTTAGTTATTCTTTGACAGCTCGCGGAGTGTTTCATATAATGAAGATCATGGGCTTATTTGGGATAATATGATAGGCACTAGTTTTTCTTGTAATCAGAAAGCTTCAGAATTCTTCAAAGTGGATCATCGATTTTTGCATAAGCTGCTTGCTGTATCACTTCATGGCAATAAAGAAACTAGTGGAGCTGTAGGAGCTGATGACCTTTATGTGATGAATGCCATGATTAAGAAAAAGAATGTGAATGTTTCTTACTTGGTAGCCGAGAGGATTCAAAAGGAGACGAAGTTTGAGATGCCAAAGTATATTTACATGGGAGCTTTCATCACTAGGATTTGTAGCCGTATGGGTTTGCTCACGGAGGATCACATGAGTGAGTACACCAGCTCACCTCATGTTAGATCCCTGTCTCGACTTGGATTACTTTCGTACTATTTGGTTGATCACTACTGATTCGAGCGGGTAGGCATTCTGGAGAGCCACCAAACAGCCCATTCCTGGTTGTGTTCTGAAGAGGAAGGGAAATAAGAGAGACAGGGATGCTGAGGATGATGAGCCGATTGAGATTCAGGATGATGACATAGATGTTAGAGCGCCGCAGGTTGATACTTGGGCATCTAGCTCTACATCTAGGGTTCAGAGTGTTGTTGACTGGACTATACCAGTGACTCCACTTTCTCAGTATTGGACTCTTCATGCACTTCAGGTTAGACATGCTCATGATATCAATGTAGCACACAAGTTTGGATTGCCAATACCAGATCTACTGATGTACAGATTTGAGACACCACCAGTAGTCTTTCTAGTTCCACCAGTCACCACCACTGTTCCACCATACACCATACCCACCACATCTCGCTATGAGTCAGTATACTCTGTACACACCACAACTACTCCATCTACTTCACATCACCCATCCACATCCTTACATGCCCTATCTCCAGTTTATGAGATCCCGAGACCTGATGACCCACATGTTTATCGCCCAGCCATGACCACTGCTAGTGCTGAGGGCATCACACTCTCAGGGCTCTCGGGGATGCTCAACCTCGAACCTATCCCTTATTCTGAGCATCCATATGAGAATGACATTAGGAGAGGATATCAGATATTACTTGAGGAGACACACATTACACAACAGTGTTTACAGGAGTGGGGATTTGAGACTACTAAGAACTTTCCTATCAGCGTTATGAGAGACATCCTCAGACAGCACAGAGTTATTGTATCAGAGTCTGTATTTGGGAGAGCTGCTAGCGGGGAGCATTCAGCTGCTGGCACACATCCGTCCAGTTCTGCTGTTGAGCCTCGTGTGACTGATCAGGGGTCCTCTCGTCCTTAGACTTTTTCATCATCAGTACTATTATTACTATTATTGGTCTATATTAACACTAACTATTATGGTGGGATGATTTGTGATCATGTTTGATCTTTTGGTACTTTTTACCCAGCTTACCAGTTAGTTGGATGATCTATCTATTTATCTTTATTATTATGCTTACGTTCTCTTTGTTTGTTTTAGTAGAATAAAATGTGGTTGAATTGATTGTTGAGAATGATGGGAACGACTCACGACTAGATGACGCGCACTAAAACGGAAGGCTATTCTTAGACAAAAGCAAGCTGGAATTTCTAGCAAGCCAAATCATTTTCATCTCGTGAATCCATGAGGGGAGTTTTTCGTTCTTTCTCGTTGTCTTCCCGAAATATTCATACCATATCCTTTATTCCTAATCTCTAAGTGTGGGAGTTTAATTCCACCATCTTAAAAACACAATAAAGTGAATATATCCTATAATCAAACTCTAAGTGTGGGATCCGTTAGTGATCTACGCTTTAGTAGTGAACATTAGGGACAATGTTCCTTTAAGTGTGGGATACACGGTATGTCATACCATAAAGTTCTTGACCTCTTGTCCTCCAAAGTAAATTCTTAAACTCATTTGTTGCTCAAATTAAATTTAATTTTCTTCAAAAACTTAACTGATTTATCAGTCAACTTTTGTAAATTCTTAGATCTTTTGGTAAGAAAAATACTTTTTAAGGATAATCACTTTTTAAGAATAAATAAATTACTTTGGAAAGTATGATAATGCAGAATAAGGATCCCTTAAAAATGAAATGGTCATCTTCGAAGCATCGCATGACTTGGCGCATACACCCTATATTGTTTTGTGAGGAACTTGAGCCTTTAATAAGCATTCATTTTTAATGCTTCACCATTCATTTCTCTGTGTGTGCCGATGCATGTGTCTTAGAATTAGAACTTGTTCCTGGTATATGCTTCGAGACCATACCAAAGAGTACCGTACGCGATATAGGTGCAATTAGAGGATCTTGGCATTTATTAGAATTAAACCCATTTTTCTCACATCTCTTCAAGCCTAACCCTGCCGATACTCAATTTTAGTATCGATGATCCGCTTGGTAAACCCTGTTGAGCCTTAACTTTTTCATTTCTTAAAAACCCAAATATTTTAAAACCCATTCTTTTCCATATCCACCGAAACCTTATCTTAAAATTTTTAAATTTTTGAAAAATGCTATTTAGATATTCTTTTTGCTTTCACTCCAAAATCACAAATTTCGTATTTTACTCAAAACTTCTCATGTGCGTTTCCAAAATCAAATCTCAAAAGATCAAAAATCTTGTGGTGTGAAAAATTGGCACCAAGTAAAATTCAAAATATAATGATATTGAAAAATGAAAGTAAGAAAGGATCCCAAAGTGGGAAGTAAGAAAAATAAAAATTCCTTAGAAATTCCTTGGCAAAGAAAATTCTAAACCACAAATATATATCATCTAAATAAATCTAAGTGCTTCAAAATCTCCCGAAAACTCTGATCTCTAAAAGATATAAATCTTCCATGTGTTTTCAAAAACATAGAATTCAAAATAGCTATCTTCCTCCCTTTCCGTTATCCGTTTCCGTCTTATTAAAAAGCATATCTAGATAAAGTTTTTCATAAGTTTAAAAATTCCTAAGATAAGCATAACCCTTTAAACCTTAAACTACCCTTTTTCCATACCCATTAACCCTCACCCAAAAATTACAACCCAACAAAAATGCCTTGGGATAATTAGCACCGTCCTTATTTGGAGTGGTGGAGATGCGATTCTCGACCAAGCCTATGACGATAAGCGCTGCATGACTGGCTATAAGCGATTTTATTTCTTAATAGAATAGGAAACCCGATACACTTTCTGAGTGAATTGAGTGAGCACCTGTGAGGATCGCCCAGTCATGTACTTCTACATCTCGAGAGATGCAAAGTATGCTAAAGGGACAACTAGTTCAGTTCTAAGATTTCTTATTCTACCGATGCTTACTTTTTGAATTGATTTACTTATTTTGAGGAAGTGATATGCTTGGAAAATATCTTTTCTCAACAAACGTTCCATATTCTCAAAACTTAGAGCGAAATGAGATACGGTTTACTCGAGGACAAGCAAAAGTCTAAGTGTGGGATATTTGATTTGACGTAAAAAGTCATATTTTATGCACATCTTTTACTTCATATTTAGCACTTAATTAACAAAAACATGCCAATAAAGCTCACATTTTGTTAAAAAGGTCAAAACTTTATAAGTATTTCAAAAAAAACAGTAAATGGACGGAAAACGCACTTAAATAGGCATAATTCAATTGACACGCTATTTTATCATAAAACTTTGATCGGGACTTAATAATTATCTTAAAATATAGTTCTGGAGATTACGAACGCGTGGATATAAAGAACGTTGAAAACGGATCAAGAACGAAGAAACTAGAGCCAAACGAAGATCACATGAACGACGACCAAGCAACAAGACTTACGATCCAGTGCACAAGACCTCGACCAAGGGCATACCACCCCTACAAGGGCCGTATACCACCCCTTAGGGGCCGTATACACCTCTATAAGGGCCGTATACCCCCTAAAAGGGTGGTATACCCCGCTAGGTGGTGGTATACCCCCTCTATGGTGCCAGATACGCCCCTTTTGGTGCCGAATACTACCCTTTTGGTGCCGAATACCACCCCAAAGCTATCCGAAACTACCCCTTTGGTGTCCAATACTACCCTTTTGGTGCCGAATTTTTGAGCTAGGGTGGTATTTCAGTGCAAATCGGTAGAATCGGGTGTCAAGTTGTGAAGCTAGCTTGGTGATCCATTTGCCTATAAATAGTGGATCAATCCTCCTCATTTGAAACATACCTTCAATTTCCATTCTTCATTCAACAATTTACTCTTTCACATATTTTCTTTCTAAGTTAGTTAGTTTCTCTCTCTAGAGGGTTAGAGAGTAATTAGTGGGTAGCTAGTAGATTAGAGTAGAGATCAGCTTTGTAATCAAGGAGTATTGGTGTTCAAGCTTTTATTCAAGGATTGAAAGTTCTTTTCTCTTGTTACTGTAACACCCGCCTATTTAGGACTACAATTAGTATCGAAACTACTTGAAATTTCGGGTATTTAGTTTTATAATACCCTGAATAAAGGTAACATTATGGTGTGAATACAGGCACGCTTACGTGATCTAATTTAAATCGTACACTTATGAACCGGACAATGTCTGACATTAATGAATGGACGTTGGTGACAAAACTTTATAACAAGGTGGACTTATCCAAACAAACGTGATTTTTCAATAATATATTGCGAGAATATATTCCAAGTATTTCTTATTGATGAAAACACTCTGTACACGACAAACACGCACGAAGCGCGTCAGTCAAGCGGAAATAATTCAAATTATAATTCTATAACTCGTTAATTAGTGTTTTGATAAAATATTTCATTTAAAATATTTTGGATATACTTAAACACGAAACACGGAATGATATTTAAACAATCGCGGAATGTAACATAAAAATCTGAACAATGAGTTCACGAGACCGAGACCCAAATGGTTCAACCCAAACCCGCGAACCCAACCCACCAAACCCGCGAACCCAACCCTTTTAACCCCTTTCTTCCTTACCTCATCTCATTTACACACACACATCCACCCATTCTTCTCTCATCCCTCTCTACCTTGCATCCTCCTCTCTCTCTCTCTAAAAAAAACTGCAAAAATAACACCCTTTTCATCATCATAATCGGTCATCTTCATCATCAAGGGAGCAAGAACATCAAGATCACCACCATCATCTTCTACCTCATCTTCATCTTCTCCATTTTCGATTCTTGGTATGAAACGCCTTAAAACTCGATGTAATTACTTAGAAAGCTTTTATTTACATGCTAGAACGTTTACTCAACAAAGATTTGCCCAAAAATCGACTTGAAAATGCGTTTTCATGAAAAAGTGTTCGAACAGCTCGTTCTGCGAACCGAGATCTGTTCGTCCTGCGAGGCGAACCCAATTGCGAACCAAAAATTGAACTCGCGAACTCAACTGCGAACCGAACCCACCTGCGGGTAGGCTTGCGAGTCGACCTGCGAGCCGACCTGCGAGTTGACTTGCGAGTCGACCTGCGAGTTGACTTGCGAGTCAACCTGCGAGTGGACTTGCGAGTTGACCTGCGAGTTGACTTACGGGTTGACCTGCGAGTTGACCTGCGAGTCGACTTGCGAACCGAACCTTGTGTTGCGAACTGAGTTCAGTTCGCAGCCTATTGCCTTGCGAGCCGAACTCGGCTCGCACCGCGAACTCAATTCGCACCACTATTTCAGTCCGTAACCTGACTTGACCAATCTTCCCGAAATTAAATCCTAGATACGATTTTTAATAAAACGATATACATAATAATAACACTCTCGGATTATTTTTACAAACCGTCACCAACGGGCCATACTTGTTTTCAAAATACAAACGGTTTACTAAACAAACACTTGGACATGTCCTAGTTGAGTGGACAGCTAGCATGGGTGATCTTTTAAGACACCAACTCGTTTACTAGTTTACTTACAACCTTGTGCGTTTTGTAGGGTTCTGAAAATCGATACACAGACTTATAACCGCTTTTACCTGGTTGATTACGCATACGTACTTACTGGACTCAGGTGAGTCTCATAGCCCCACTTTTACTGTTTTACTGTTTTACTTACGGGGTGAGATACATAGCTTATTTTTACGAACACGAGTATTGATTTACATGTTTACCAAACGGAATTGCATGAGTTTTCCCACCATTTATTTGGGGAAGCCTCCTCATCATATATCGTTAGTTATGTACTTAAGCGCGAACACTAGTTAATGGATCCATTAGGGAAATGACCCTCCCCGCCCGGGGTAGTAGCGATACCACGAACCGATCTGTATAAACGGGCGACTATTATTCGTTACTGATGCTTGCTCAATTTCCGAGCATGTCACGGGAGCAAATTTATTATTTACGGGTTAAGCTTCGATTATGAGCCTCATGGCAATGGTATAACTTACTTACTTTATATTGCGAGCATTGCAAATAACTGATTTACGCCTGCGGGCCTTATTAATGAAATCTTGTGTTCAAACTCTTACTTTATTTACAAACCTGTGAGATTCACCAACATTCGTGTTGACCTTTTTAGCTTTGTATCTCAGGTACACATACGGAGTAGGATTCCCTCAGGACTTAGCTAGAGTCGCATGATTTCGACCTTGCATTTAACGGAGATTCTTAGCATTATCTTTTGTATTTATTATGATTATGTAATAGAATCTCCCGCCTTTTTTACGCGGACTCTAGGGAACTTCAATTTGTAACCGGAAACGTTATGTTTCAAACATTCTATATATGGAAATGTAACTATTTCACAAACGTTGCATATAGATGTCGTTTGCTTTACTTTTGTGCTGTGATATTTGATTAGTAGCACCCCAAAGCTTGCTTCCGCTAAACTGTGATTTTGGGGGTGTTACAGTTACGCTGCCCTATTAACCGGTGATATCTATTTTCTCATACTGTTATTATGTCTGATTTATCCATGCATAGTATTATGGTATGTGCTTTATTTATTGCCATGTTTATTGAGTAGTGTAATATTGTCATTGTTGAAATGTAGATATTTAGGAGTAGGGATTGGAGATTGCCATGTTATGTATCTGGTTAAATTTCTCAAGCTGTAGAACTAAACCACTCATTCCACCCTTTCCAACTTTCACGTGACTATTACTTTAGTATTAGGACTTGATCAACCTTAGTATCGGTAGATAGTTATCTGTGTTCTTTTATGAAACTGTGGACATGCTGTAAAACGGCCCAGTACTTAGTATGGCGCTGGAAACACCTCTGGTGGAGTACAAATGCGTGGAAGCTACAAACCGGTTGTAAGCATATGACACCGTGGATACGTGGAAGTTACCCTTCCGGAACATAGTCTAGGTATATATTAAAGCTGTGGAATTACTAAAAAACGTAGTATACACCGTGAAACAAACCTAGGGATGAACGTTTGATCGCAAAGGAGGGTCTACCCCTTGACAGAAGTATTTGTGCTACTCAATTGAATTTAAGGGATCTTGAAAAGAAAGCGAACATTCAGCTGTAGTGTAGGATGTTTAAACCTCTTGATCCAACATAACTGATAGTTTAACATACATTAGAAAGCAATTATTATGAGCCTTAATAAAATCAATTAGAATTAGGTGTTAAGAAAGGTCAGAAATTAAATATCGGTCTGTTGCCTTATTCATGCACCCAGGAGCTAACTCCAAGAAGGGTCACTTGTCCTCATCGGACAGTGTTGGGGGCTGAGCAGCCTGATCTGATCAGACTCATGATAACCTAGTACTCAGTGACATACGACTTAGGGTTTCCACTTAAATCGTAGGGTGCTAATGTTTACATCAAACCTCTGATGATTTTACTAAGGCAAGTCTCCAATCACCTTTTATAATGAACATCATCCCGAACCTGAATATTGAAACTTCAACAATCACAATCTCTATCTATCCACTTACCCTATCCGTAGTTTAGAATTTACTTTCCTGCATTTTAGTTAAATTAGAAAATACCAAAAACAAACCCTACCTGCTCTATTAAACCCATCCTATTAGCTTCTATCACCTGAGGTATTCACTTCATTTCGAAGCGCTCTGATTTTAAGAACGACACCTGAGTCAGACTTACCGCTTATTACCCTAATACCCTTTGAGCAGTAGGTAGTAATAAAGCTTAGGCTTCCCAGCAAAATATAAATGTAAAACACCCGCTGATCCGCAGCCGGAAGGTTGGACCAATGATCGGGGTAAAACCCGACCGACCGTTCGGAGGAGATCATACACATGGCACAATATCATTAGTACTTCCATCCTTTCAATAATACTTGTACTCTAATGATCTCTTCTCTTGATATGTAATTAATAGAAATGTGTATGAAAAGTGAAAATAGTATACAAGTGTTAACTTGCGACACTTGGGTCAGTGTCGCAGATAGCGACATTTGGCTAGTGTCGCAAGGATCGACAACTGCGACACTTGGCTAGTGTCGCAGGTAGGTTAGTTTGTGATTATAAATAGAAGAGTTGTAGACATAATTAGTTTTGAACGTTTTTGAGATAGGGAAAAACAGTTAGAGAGAAGAGCTCATAAACGTTTATACTTCAATTGTTAGTATACAGAAAATGTTACAGAAATCGTGTGTTTGTTTATTCGTTCAATAATCGCTAACTAAATGGGTTCGGCACGTTTGGTTGATTAAACGATCCGTTAGATTCAAGCAAACGGCATCTACAAAGTGGTATCAGAGCCGTGAATCAGGGATTCAACAGTTTCAGATCGTGTTTTGAACGAGTTTTCGGGTTAAAAACGAAGGTACGTGAGAGATTTACGTGTTTTAGTTTGTTTCTGATCATTGGGGATAGCTTATATCGTTTCCAGAACGATTTTCTGAGAAATTTGGTGTTTCGTTCGTCGAAAATCGTTAGGGTTTCAAATTTTTACGAATTTTAGGGTTTTTGGGCTGCTGAAATCGCAATCAGCGACACTTACCAGGACACTTAGTGCGACACTTCCTAAGTGTCTCATCACTATTCATAGCGACATTTCATAAGTGTCTCGGCACTATTCATAGCGACACTTCCTAAGTGTCTCAGCACTATTCACAACGACACTTCCTCTAGCGACACTTACCTAGTGTCACTAAAAAAAATCAAAATTATTATTATTATTATTATTTTATTTTATTTATTTTTATTAAAAAATTAAAAGATATTATTTCATAGGAAAATTGTCGCATTTCAAAAGTTTTGTTTTTGAGCTTAAAAGTGTTTAATTTTAGTGTCAGAAAAGTTTTGTTTTACTCGGGCAGTTTTCGATATTTTCGAACCAAATTTTGGAGGGAGAATTTGGTTGTTTGTGTTTCACTAAAATTCTTGTTTAGAGATGTTGCTCCTACATAGTGTCCGCAATGAACCTCCAATGTTCAGTCAAAATACCAACTACTCAAGCTGGAGAAAAGATTTTGAGGCCTACATCTCTTCCAATGATCCAGACATGTGGATTCTATTAGTTGAGAGATATGAAAGGCTAGTCATTGAAGGAAAACAAATTGAAAAATCATATAAATCAAGGACAACCAAAGAACGTAATACATTGGATGATGAACGGAAGACTTTCACAACAATTCAAAGGTCTTTATCAATGGAGATCTTAAAGTTGTTTAAGCATCACAATAATGCTTATGACCTTTGGATTGCTCTCGAAAAGCACTGCGGTGGATATAAAAGGGAAGAAGAGCCTCAAAACAGTTCATTCATGGCTCAAAAAAAGAGGTTGATTCTGATACATTTAAATGTTTATCTTACATTCAATTAACTGGTTCTAACAACATATACAGGGATGACAATGAAAACCTGCATTCAAATCTCGAAAATTTGACACAGGAAAATAAGGTTTTGTTGAAAATGAATTAGCTTATGAAAAGAAATTCAAAGCCTATCAAGATGAGTCTAAAGCGTTCAAAGCTAAAATCTATAGTCAACAAGACGCAATGGATAGTTATTTGAACATGATATCTGTACTTAAGAAAGAACTTGAGGACTCTAAATCTGAAGTAGATGATCTTCAACGAAAAATGTAAAATTTTGCTACCTCATCCATGATATTTGATCACATCCTTGATAACCAAAGGACCGATACGAAAAGCAAGGCAGGTCTTGGATATAATCATGTACATTGATATCGTGTAAAAAGTCACGTTTTTACTACCGATATCTCTCTCATTCTGGAATAATACTTGGAAAATAAACTCAAATAATATGAAAATCAATGAAACTTTGCCAAGAAGGTCAAAATAGAGTTGCACGAGAAAAATCAAGCAAAACGAATGAAAAACGAAGATTCTGTGCACGATTGAAGATTCAAGACATCCGAGACAAGATTTGAGACAAAGTACCTATCACTGAGATTTCTCTTATCCAAGATCTTCGTTTTCAAATTACGAATCAAACAGAAGAAGAATCAGCAAAAACGGACGAAGAATGAAGATTCTGCGTACGCCGAAAGATTCAAAGGATTCGTACAAGACATCTAAAGGTCAAAGACACATCTCAGGGATTTCTTTTTATCAAAGTCTTCCTTATTGAAAAACGAATCCAACGTAAAAAGAATTGATGAAAACGAATGCATAACGAAGAAGATACGCACGAAACAAGAAACGAGCGAACAAACAGCGAACCGGGACGGTCGGCCGCCATGCACCACCGGCCGGCAGCCGCCCGTCCCCTCCTCCTTTTTTTGTCCTTGCACGTACTCGTCTGGTACATGTGCTAGCACTTTCCGAAACTTTAGGGTACACGTGTTACTACTTTCTGCGCCTTTAAGGTACATGTGCCACCACTTTCCGGGAAAGGACCACCCCCAAATGCATGCTAACTTGAGCCTAAAATGGTTAACATGAACCCATCCTCAACTATAAATAGGGCATCAAGGCTCATTTGAAAAATACACTTTTCTAGCTTATTTTTCTCACTCTAGAAATAAGTTCCAACTTTCTCACTCTACATTTTTTCTCTAGATTAGGTTTAACTAGAATTTAAACTATATTTAGAAGTTTACTTAGGAATAGAAGGAAAGTACGGAACGCATTGTAATCTTCGGTGTACGTTCAGAATTATGTCAATTAATTCAAGTCTATTCTCTCTCGCATTTAATCTTGGTTTTTTCTATCATTATCTATCTTAATTAGTTACGTTAATATTGATTATGCTAGATTTAGTTATTGCCATGATTAGAGAGTAGTATACTTGTTGTGTTTGCTTGCGATGTAGTTAGTAAATTATAGGATGATTTATAATTAAATATTAAATATCTATAGTATTTCTTTGATCGTCTTATTGCATGTTCTTGTTTGATTGTTGCCTTAGGATCATCATAGTGGTAAAATATAAACGGTCTTAATTATCGTAAAGTAATATGACGGCCCCTATTCGACTGTTACTCGATATAGTACTGGAAACACTTCAAGGTGGAGTAAAAATGTATGGAAGTCGAGGAACGACCGAAAGTAGTCATATTACGAAACGGTACAATATTACGAAGTAATATGATGGCCCCTATTCGACTGTTATTCGATATAGTACTGGAAACACTTCAAGGTGGAGTACAAATGTATGGAAGTCGAGTAACGACCGAAGGTAGTTATATTACGGACTAATATATAAAATGAGAAACCTAGTTTCATTAACCTTTCTAAATACACTTTTAAACTTCAAATTAATCTAATCGCCTTTCCACCAATAAACGTGATTACAATACCTTTTTAACGACGTCCAATTAAAATGTAGTCAGTCATCTATGTCAATATAATCTGTCAAAGGTAAGAAACTATGGAACCGCAAGGCTACATGGGGGATTATCATAGGACAAGACATGGCCAAGGTTTGAAGCGGTGGAACCACTTTAAGTGAGGAACGTTGTGGATAGTTAGGGGATTTATTGGGTAGTCTTAAGAAAAGGCTAGTTTAAAGTCATAAATGAACTTTTTAAGTATACGAATCTGTTAGGATGACGAGGAATCGTTATATGATTCAGTTTTGTCTAGTACCTTTAGAATTTGTTCCCGTTCATATGAAAGTATTATTAAACCATAATTAAGATTTTGCTTATTATTCTAAATACTTTGTAATGTTACCTTAACCTAGCTCCCGGTGTGACATGCTAATGGAACTTTAATTAGTAGGGAATCTAGTGTTTACATTACAAGTATCCAAGAGTAACAATTAACAAACATCTTTTAAGACAGTTTCTCCAAACAACATCCCATAACTTAATTAACGAAGTCTCAACAAACATTATCTTTATCTTATCTGCTTTATCTTTTATTTTAATTTCGCTTTTATTTATTTACTTGCCTAAGTTAGTTAATAGAAAAATCAAAACTCCCCCACTATTTTATAAACCCTTCACTAGTTTGAAAGCCCTCATCTGTCATGCCTTAGTTTCAATTCAGTCGGTTTGAAGAACGACTCTAGGTCATACCTACCACTTGCTCACCCTTAGGATTAGCATTGTTAGGGAAAACTTAGGCCCCGTAAATACAAATTTAAAATACCAACTGATCGCCGTCGCCAGTAGCCGGTGCAACGACAAGGGTAAAATCCTTACCAACAACTGGTGACACATCATACCTCCTCCTAGGGACTATCTTTCGATGCCTATTAAGGATGCAATCAAAGACTTTGTGCCTTCTTCTTCCAAAGTAGACACAAATTCTGTTATTGCATCAGTTAATGAGCATGTTAAACAGGCCGAGTTTGTTAGGCCTACATTTGTTAAAGTTGAAAATAAACCTCTGGTTAGTGTTGAGGAGGTTCTTGTTTTAGAAGATATACCAGAAGAGTCTACCATTAAGGTTGAGAATAAATGTCAAACCTGAAAATTTCATCATTACAACTGAAAATGATGAACGTGTTAAATACAAAGGCAAAGCTAAGGTTGATAATGAATCCTTCCAGGTTAAAAATATTAAAAATGATTTCAAATCAATATCTTTGGATAATTCACAGTCACATGTGAAGAATTTTAAGAAAAATAAACTAGTTGAGAAATCTGGAAATCATAAATGTTCAATATCAACTAGCTCAACCTTGGGAACATCTATTTCAACATGTTTACCTAAGAGTGCATGTTCAACAAATGTTCCAACTAATAGACCTTCTGTGTATCATCCTCCACCTCAACCATTTGTGGGAAGCCATTGGAATCGATCTTATGTTGAGAGACGTTCTTGTTCCGTTGTGGTCAATAGGGCCATATCATTAGGGATTTAAGTTATTATCCCTAGATAGGTTTGGTAGAGAGATGCCAAGAACTTCCTCTTTTAGGAATTCTCTTTCAAAAAAATTTTAAGGCATCGTTCGTATTCGCCTATACCTAGTTGTGCATTAAAACTCTAATATTTGATTGTTTGTCGTGCTGCAGTCAGTTTTTTTTAGCTTATATTTTAGTGACTGCAAGGATGTGAACATTTGTTAGAAGATTATTTACAAGGTGGTTATGTGTGGTGAATTTTGATTGGATGACTGAAATTTTTGAAGTTTCGAGGTGGTAAAAGTGTTACAATGGATTTGAGTTGACTTGATATGTGATTTTTAAGCTTTTCTTTAAATTTTTTTCTTTTTTTATTTGTTAGTTATGCAACAACCCTTCTTTGTACTTTTTAGTATCAAAGAAATGCAATGTTGCCAAATTTATTAAATCAAAAATACAAAATTATATGTTTAATGTTTAAGGGGGTAGCTTTGAAATGAAATTGCGAAAAGAATTTTTTGTTCAGGGGGATTAATTTTAATATTTAAAAATTTTAACTATTTGGATCAGAAATATGAACAACAAGATTCTTACTTCTTGAAAAGACGTTGGATTGTGCTTGTAAACAACTTGGGATATGATATTACATCAAGTGACATGCACAAAATGGCAATTTTAAGGTTTATATTTGATGTGTCAGTAGATTTATCTAGCATATTTACAACAGCGTATATAAATATTAGCTTCATCATATGATGTATTGGTAGACATGTTACACACCGGTTTTTGGGTTATTAAGAAGTAACTCTAATATGTGTCTATTATCTTGTGGTAAACACCTTGTGATGTACCACTGAATGTCTTAATTCCTTAATGTAGCTTGACATACTTCTATACTTTGGAGTTATAATCTGAAATCATTTGGGGGTTTATACTGATTATTTCCTATGTTGTACGTAAGTACAAACCTGGTCTCCATTAGTATAAGGTCAAAACTAAGCAAACTCAAGTCAATGTACTTGAAAAGTCTTAAAATCTTAAGATACCTAACGAGGTCGCCAAAAGGTGTGACCAAGATTGCTTTTGCTTAAACATGAATCAAGTGTATGTTGCTTTGTTGTACGTCGGTACAGACCTATCACCGCTGGCTTGATTCTTAAATGTGATCTTCTTTCATTCTCTCTAAATTTGGAAGCTATGTTCATGTATAGGTCATAGGGTATGTCTATGGTGGGGACCATAGAATAATATTCATACTAACAATAAAGGGTTAGCTCACATACACGAATGTAACATGTTTAATGATTTTTATAAAAGGTGCTTTAAATATACTAAGTAAGTTTAAAGTGGACAAGTATACTGATAATCAAAATAACACTTACTATTTCCTAATAATTGCATGTTGGCCTGATATGATCCCTAAGCAGACCTAAGACAATCCTATCCCTAATTTATTTTAATTTTTTTTCTTTACTTTTCCTTTATAAAGAAAATACAAAAAGATTTTTATTTCTATGTTATTTTCTTCAAACATCACATATCTTGTTAAAGTCAAATATTGAAGATGTAAATGATGTCGGTTATTCTTCAAAGACTATGAAGATGAATTCTATTAGAGAAGCTGCTGATGATTGAGAAATGGTCACATAGTTTGAAGATCTTATTGTATGATAATTATATGTCAGTCACATGAATCTGAACATCAAGACTTTTAGGAAGACCATGTTATCTTAATGGGGGAGTTTCTGATTGTTGAAGATATGAAGAAGTTTGTTGATTCAGACTAATTGAAGACTTAGTTGACCAAGCTGCTGACATGGGAGAGTTTGTTGGTGCATAATGGTGTGTCAGTCAGTTGGTCAAATGTGTGTACTTGTCAAAGTCAATTAGTTTACGTATGTGATTCATGTGGCGCAATAAATCATGTTTTCAAGGGCATTATTCCCCACTTTTTGAGCACATTTTTAGTGAATTTTTTTTAAAACAAATCATTATTTACTAAAATTCACTAAAGTGCTCAAAATATAGACGTTGCTACAAAATTCACCAAAAACGTCCAAATAATGAGCAAAACAGAGCGAATAAACAATGACCAATTCTCACACCCTCATTTACTCTATGAAAAGCATATTCTAACCCTATCATATGATGTCATAGGTATAAACGAGACGTAAGAATCAAGAATCATGCAAATCGGATAAAGAGTGGAGAAGACATTGCACTTTCAGAACGGTTTAAAGTCATTTTAGCAATGCCTAATCTCTACTCATCCAATTTTGGTGAAATTGGTACCATTAGAGGCATAACGGAATTACGAAGCCGTGGGCGAAAGAATAAGGTCAAACGGATGTGTAACGAAGGAGATACGCGCATTTTAAGCAACGAACGAAATCAAACGGACACCGTATACGGACTTGGCAACCGTATAAGGCCTTACCAAGACCGTATACGGCCTTGTACACACCGCATACGGCCCCATCAAGGCCGTATATGGCCCCTGGTCCCAATTCCATCTTCGTTTGCTTGTACGTGCTGTTCGCGACTTGTACTTATGGTTTGAGGCTTTCACTATAAATAGGGGTCATCACCTCCCCATTTCAACACACCTCACACCATTCTTCATTCCACTCATTTCCTCACTCTCACACACACTCTCTCTACTCTCTCTCTCTCTCTTCATTTTCTCTCTCTAGAATTAGGGTTAGTGTTAGTTAGTTCTCAGTTAATATTTAACTAGGACTAACGGAAGGACTACTTTTGTAATAGCGTGAGGAATAGTTCAGGGGCTTATTTGTATTATTGTCGAAGATTTGTAATTTCTTTCCTTATCTGTTATAATGATGATTGCTATTGTTATTATGCTAGACTTAGGACCTGTTATTATATGTAGTGAGTAGTTCCCTTGTGTATTTGTTATGATGTAGTTAGTTTACATATGTATGGGGTGATGCTGCTTTAATATACAATTGAAAACCCGGTGTGCTGTTACTTTATATTTATGATTTCTAAACTTTTTATAATGGCCTTTCCTCCAAATAAACGTGGTTAGAACCTTTATGACAAGAAGTCACGAACCTTGATCAAACGGTCACTACCTATCTGTGTTTTCTAAAATTATAACATGGTCTGAATTGTGTAGCTGTGAAAATACTGTTTAAAACTTTCGTATAGTACACCATGAATCAATTAGGGATTTATTGGGGATAGTGAGGGCTGGTTTAAATCATAGATGGTAGCACTTTAATACAAACTTAGTTTATACTAGTTCGGGTTGACCGTAAAGTATGGGATACCGGAAAGACCACGATAAACGGCACTGTACTTCGTATAGCGTTGAAAACACTTCTAGTGGAGTATAAATACGTGGAAGCTAAGGAAATGTCAGTAGTTGAAGACTGTATCACATCCAGGTTGAATACAAAGCCCTGGACTAGCCCATGACCATTAATATAAAGTTAACAGTCACTAAACCCAGTCTAAATCATAAATGCCTTGCCTGACCAAGTTATCCTTGCAGTGTTAAGAAAGGTCTGAACCTTAGTGGGTATGTTACTCTATCTCATGCACCCAGGAATTGAACATTCTAAGAAGGGTCGTTACTCCATCACTGGATAACGTTGAAGAGTTGAGCATCCTCCTCCGATCATACTCAATCTGGCCTAGTACTCAGTGACATACTGGTTAGTCTCCCAAATCAGTAGGGTGCTAGTGTTTACACTACGAATAACTGAACTCGATCAAGACACAAATCTTTAATAGACGTTTTCATACTAAAACCCTAAAGCATCACCCCTGCATAAAGCTAACAAAGTCATAACAAACACACCTTAGTCGTACTGATATTATCCCTATTCTATTTTATGCTTATTTTAATTAGTTTAATTTATGGACCTAAGTACAAACCCCCACTCAAAAACCATTTTAAACCCATTGCTAAGTTGAACCTTTCGTCCTGACAATTCATTTCAAAGTACGGTTAGCTTGAAGAATGACCCTAGGTCATACTACTGCTATACAACTTTAGTAAACTTAGGTCCCTAACTTTATCAATTTAAAACCCTCTGGTGCGCGTCCCTGTTGGCCGGATCAACAACCGGTGTAAAAACCGACCGATCACTTGGATTGCATCAGTGATGTATAGTGTTGATATGTAATAGATAGAAATGTATATGAAAAATGAAAATAGTTTACAAGTTTTGACTTGCGACACTTTGATCAGTGTCGCAGATAGCGACACTTGGCTAGTGTCGCAAGGTTCGGCAACTGCGACACTTGGCTAGTTTCGTAGGTAGGTCAGTTTGTGATTATAAATAGAAGAGTTATAGACAGAATTAGTGTTGAACATTTTTGAGAGAGGCAGAAAAGGAAAAACAGTTAGAGAGAAAGAGCTTGTAAATGTTTATACTTTAATTGTTAATATACATAAAATGTTATAGAAATCGTGTGTTTGTTTATTCGTTCAATAATCGCTAACTAAACAGATTTCACACGTTTGGTTGATTAAACGATCTGTTAAATTCAAGCAAACGAGATCTACATTTATACCCCTAATTTACATATTTAATATAAAAAAGTAGGTAACAACTAAAGGATAAAACTTTCATCTTTTCAAAAAGTAAGAGAGAAGTTGATGTTTTCGTAAACTGCGTGTTTTGTGTCTGGGGACAATTAAATTGGGACGGAGGGAGTATTTGTTTTTCTAAGTTGCTTAATTGGTCTGTGATTACATGAGAGATGAATGTTGTATGCGGCGGGAACATATTTGAAATTTATAATAAAACATAATGAAAAACCAGTTGTAAAATTGATTTAAAATATATAGCTTAATGTCGCACCCCCGAAACACATGGCAGCGGAAGTAGGAGGTGTCACGGGGGCGCCGACCAATCAAATATCATAACCCCAAGATTAAAGCAAACGACCTCTATATGAGACGTTTGAAAATAGTTACATTTCTTAAATAAAACGATTACAAACGTTATATCAGAACATTGGAGTTCGCATTAAAAGTGTAGAGATTTCTAATACGTAAATGTTGATACAAAATATCGTAATGCAATCTAATCTCTTGTTGTTTGTAAAAAGATGCGACTCGAGCTAATGCTTTCCAAAAGCATCCTACTGCCTTGTTTCCTGTGGGTAGTCCTACTGCATCTGTGAACCTGAGAAATACATGCTAAAAGGTCAACATAAAGTTGGTGAGTTCATAGGTTTACGCAGTTAAAATCATAGTATGAACCACAAGATTTCATAGTTATCAAAGTAGCACGAATGCCAAAGTAAATCGTAGTATACTATTGCCATGAGCTCATAGTCCGAAGCTTAACCGTAGTTGTTTACCCCCAGTGAGTGTGTAACCAGTACACTCGGCTGTACGAAATATTATGCATCCGTATAGTGGTTAGAGCGACTAACCCGGATGGCGGATTGTCAGGTCCCGATAGATCTATCCATAATGTTCGCGCTTAGTATTAACGTACTATGATATTTGTTAGGGGCCATCGTAGTTTGGTTTAGTTACTCATGCAATCAGTATAAGTGTTTTTGTTACTTGCGTTCATATGTAAAACAGTTTATAAAACAGAGCATGTATTATCACCCCAAAGTAAAAAGCAGTAAAAAGTGGGGCTATGAAACTCACCTGAGTTAGCAAGTACCAAGCAATATATCTAATAGCAAGCAAGTAAGCGTGTCCAAGGGCAGCCTTCTAACGCCCTAAACGTATAAGGTTGTAGGTAAGTAGATGTCTCAAAAGACCATCTATGTAAGTGGAGGGTTAATGTCCACCTATAGTTAGCTTATTCAACTAGTTATGTCCAAATAAGTTATTCAAGTTCGTTTATCAAGGACGCGTACGACCCTTTGGTAAAAGTTTTGTAATAATAATTCATTTAGACATCATTATCAAGTTTGTTTCGTTGTACATTATTCATTAGTATATATCGTGTGTTGCTAACAAATTATTTAGTTCGTAACATCCTCAAACCGTAGGTCAAAGTTGGTCAACTTGTTGGTCAAAGCTGGTCAAGCTAGTTAAAGTTGGTCAAACCTGGTCAAAGTTGGTCAAACCTGGTCAAGCCTGGTCAAACTAGTCAAAGTTGGTCAAACTGGGTCAAAGCTGGTCAAACTGAGTCAAAGTTGGTCAAATTCATTTATTTAGTCACCCCAAGCCCATTTTTGTTACCACTTTCCAAAAATAGTAAGTTTGTCGGTTTTTAGAAATCGAGCCCTGTTTTTGTTGACTTGGTCAAACCTTCTCGGTTTGACCCGAAATTTTTACCCAAGTCTTAAAATAGTTTATTAAGCCTTAGAAAACTGTTGGTACACTTTTTAGTCGGTCCGAAGTGTCGTTTTTACACTTGGTACAAAATCAGTCCAAAAAGAGGGTTGTTTCGGTTTTGTCGGTTTGTTTCACCAATTATTTTCTACACTTTCTGGTCAAAATCAGTTCTCACAAGAATTATCCATTAATCCTCTATGTTTCTAGTGTCTAAAATAATTTTTTTATAACCTTTACAAGGGTCATCTAAGTGGATAAATAAAATGCACAAAAGTTCTTAATCTCAGATTCTGATTTCATGCAGATCAGTCCCACAAATCAGATTATAGAGAAAAACGTGTACGGATCTGGTAAAAACGTAAAACATGAAAGTTGTAGATCTTTTCAATACGCAAATTTTTAAAAAAATACATCGTCTAACTCCTCATAGAACTCAAGATATGACGTTTTTACTAAACTGAGTTTTTATAGACAGATTATGTATCTTTCATGAATAAATTATAAAAACGTATTTTAACAATTATTTTGGACATAATCTTGTTGGATGAGCTTTATAACATCTAAATCAGTAACATGCAATCAAAATAAGTGAGGGTTTTGGTGAATCTTACAAAGAAATGATAGAGATGAAGAAGAGAGGATGATAATGGTGTTGATCTTGTGTTTTGCTTCTTCTTTTGTTTTTGATTTATCTTCAAGATAGAGGTGTTCTTGTGGTGGTTTTAAAACTGATTTTCCATCAGTTTTTGAGAGAGAATTTGGAGTAGAGAGAGGTGTGGGAAGTGTGTGCAAATGAGAAATGAAGATTGCATGGAATGTGAGTGGTTGTGTAAGAAAAGAAAAGGAGGTTTGAAGGTGATTGGAGAGTGAGGGTGGTGGTGGGATGGTAGATTTTAGGGGGGGCCCCTTCAAGGGCTAAAATGTTTTAATTTAAAATTTACACTGTATTCGCGTACTGTGGTTGTTTGTTCGTTATTTGGGTTTAAACGTTAAATCGCCTAATGTTATTTTGAGTTGTTTAAATTAACGATATAATTTGGATAAATTTTTATTGAAGTATTATTTAAAATACTTAATTTGAGTTGTCAAATTAATTATTGACGTTTATTTGGCTGCCGAATAAAGTTCGCGTGTTATCGTTGCGTTTGAGACGTTTTAATCGAAACGTCTAGGTTTTTCGTGTATTGTTTTAACAAAATAATAAATAATGATAAATAACTTCTAAAAATATATTTAACTTATTTATAGAAAGATCTTCACCAACGTCATATAGTTTGTCGGACTCTGTCCGATTGTTTCGCGTAATTTCAGCAAATCACGTAAGCGTAATATAAAACAATTACGTAGGCGTATATTCTCATGAATATACAAATAGTTACAAGTATTTAGCCTAAATCACATCTAAATACACGTAATTAGGGTTTCGGTTAATTTTAAAAGTCAACCTAAATTGCCGGGTGTCACACTTAAATCAAACAAATAATAATAATACGAAGTAATATGATAAACAAAACTTGAACAAAAAATGATAGCAAAATAAAAAACACCACATGGCTAAGATGTGTGCATTATAAATCTCATATTTATATGATGACGTGAAAAAGTACATAATAGGTAGTTGAAAATAAAATTAAACTTCAAATAGCATATTCTAAGGGCACATGAATAGATTGGTTTCACATCGTCGAGCATGAAATCATCTACAATAATAAGAGATAGGTTAGTTTACCATAATAATAAGAATTTTAAAATCCATATCGATTAATGTAATTTGAAAAACATCTCCGTATGCTACAATAAAATGAAAGGTATGAAAACTCATTTGCAATGACATATTGCACTGTAATTTTATTAATAAACAATTAATTGTACTTTATTCATCATGCAAGACTTTTCAATATACCATGTTTGACGTGTAGACACCTTCACGATCAAACTCTTCGACTAGTCTCATTAATACCTTGGTGTTATGACGTGATATTCCACTCGATAACGCAACATAAAGTTGTCCATGCGAAAATACAGAGTCCGATAGATAAACACCAACATTTAGAATTGTTTGTCCCTGAGCTTTATTGATCGACATAGCAAAGCTAAACTGAATAGGAAAATGTTTTCGCTTGAGTTTGAACGGAAACATGGCACTTTTGATGGGCACAAAGGAATTCTGTGTATGAATGCTCGTTTACCGTAGAGCTGGCCAACAACTATTTCGGCATCGATGACATTCGACTAAAAACTTCTACATATCAATCTTGTTCCATTACACAGTCCATTAGATGGGTCAAGATTGCGTAATAATATCATCGGGCATCCAAGCTTTCGCCGAAGACAATGAGGGGGTAGACCACTAACATTTAAAGAGTTTACAAATTCCATCGGATGGTAATTATTCTTATCATCTTCTGCCTCGTCGAAACTGTAGTAGATTTTTTCCTCAGCCCGAAATCTACCGATTAGCTAATCATTAATCTCATCAACCTTATCATTTTTAGTTGATAATATTGCTCTAGAAATAATGTAATCTGCCGAACTTTCATTCATTTGAAGAGATGGAAAAACTGCATTAATCAACGATTCAACCGATTTAGCTTTTTCGTTGTAAGGAATTGCCATGTCATCGGGTATGTGAATAAATCTTAAATCTAACACTTCTTTAGCACCGTCACCAACTCGTAACAAATAATCATAAAACCATGGATCTGTCAGAGCCCTCATATTGATGGTTAAACGTATCTTTTTAATCAAGTGCCAAAGCGGTGACATTCACAAGCTAGAGTCTACACTTTGTGCTCGTGTACCACGTCTTACCACCGGCAAAAATTGTCTAAAATCACCTCCTAAAACCATTATCTTACCACCGAATGGGAGCCTCACACCCGTAATATCTTGCATAGTTTTGTCGGCAGCCTCCACAACTTGCCTCTTGGCCATTGATGCTTCATCCCATATAATAATTTTAGCAATTCGGAGCAGTTGAGCAAACCCACTTTGTTTTTTGATGTTGCACATCGAGTTATTGTTAAGAATAAGTGGAATCTTGAATCGTGAATGAGCGGTTCTGCCGCCTAACATATTATTGGCAACATCACCTGAAGATGCCATGGCCAATGCAATGAGACCATGAGGACGAATCTCGGAAAGCAAAGCCTTATACAAATATGTTTTTCTAGTTCCACCAGGACCATCTATAAAGAAAATGCCAGGGTGATCCTCATCAACGTGCCTTATGATTTCGTCAAACGCTATTTTCGGTCGGGGTTTAGAGAGTTGCGGGCTCGTAAGTGTTCCTCTTTCACAATTATTGAGTACTCCGCTTATACTTCACGAAATCCTCCATGTTCTAAATTAACTCTTGCGTTTAACTATGGAAGATCGAAATCATCAAGATGTTTTCCTTGAGATTGTAAAGAGATGGATATGTCATTAAGGATGATATTTCAGACTCACTCATCATTTTGACATTCGCGCTTATAATCTTCTGAAAGTGATTCATAGTGTGTGTCCCATAACTTGCGAACATCTCCTTGTTCACAGTAAATCAATATAGTCACGAATAGTCTTCTAAGAGCACTTGGAAACTGAAATAAAGATGCCTCTCTCATACATGCATCTAAATTATCATCCGACTCTATTAACCCTCTCTCAAGAGCTGCTCTTTGAAATGTCGGGTATAGGCCTACTAACATGTGTCAAAAGGAGACGTATGTAGTAGCGTTCTCCTTCGACGGGGTTAGCGGATACCAGACGCCCTATCTTGAATCCTGATCTTCTTCTATTCCAAGTACGTGAATTTACATCCCAAGTGAACGTTGCTGGGAAATATTTGTACAAAGGTTGTCTGGCAGACACATCAATTCTATTCCTTTCAAAGAAAGCACTCAACATTGATCTCTTATCTCTTTTGCTTGCAATAATATTTGTCATTACGTCATCATCTCTGAACCTAACCATCTGTTTATTCGGAAGATGGAGATGCAACACCATCACATATGACATGATTTTAGCAAGCGGGAAATTATAAAGCCTCCACATTGCCTCAGGTGGCGAGACATAACAGGTATCTTGAAATTTCTTTATTTCATTGATAACAACCTCTTCTCCATCAGGATCGATATAGACAACCTGTTTGTCATGACCCTTGTAAACGTACTTAAATACATATTAAACAGATTTGATACTTGAGCAAACTTCCACGTTGATATGGCAATTGAACATCATTAGTAGTTTCGGATAATAAGGAGCCACCCATCTATTATTCGCAACCCTAGTTTCTCTTTAGCGATCCGCCGTCACCACGTTTCATTCCCCCGTCACTGCCATCCGTTTCGCCATCCGTGACTTGTCTCTGATGTTTGTTCCAACGTCACTGCAGTCAGTTCCATTCATCATCGTCCACTCCGGTTTACCTTCGTTGTTCCGTTTCCCGCGTCCGTTACATCTTCATTGTCGCTGTTATGAGCTGTGAACGTCGAGTGGTAACTATCTCTAATTTGTTTCAAGTTATACGTAATTAGTACTCATAAGTGCTAATAGAGATCTCTCATCTAATCTTATCCCTAAAATCGACATTGAGTTACTCCTCCAACTATTGTCTTTTTAAATCTAACCAAAATAATTTTCTGTTACAACCAAATCAAAGAAGAAGATCTTGGAGAAAGGAGAAATAAAAAGGGTTTTCAAGTTGTACGTAATTTATTTACGACTTCATCCGTTTAATTTCTCGATAAATGAACAAAGTTGTTAGTAAATGTTCAAAATTAATAGTCTATTAGACATTTAATAACATGGTTGATTAATAAGTTGTGGTTAAGTTTATTCATTCATTAATTGGTCAAATTATTTATGTAGGTTTACTGCTGGAAAGGTCTTTGATTTTCAACATGGCAGGATTTGGAGGGATTTTCTCGAGTGAGATTTGTTTAATTGTTATACGAGTTCAAGTGCATCGAATATTAGCATCTGTTTTATTAAAATCTGCTTTGAGCATTTTTCTTGCAGTTCACTGAACATGGTGTTGAAGGGGTTGCTCCCTTGGAACTTATGCCACCTGATGTCCGGTCAAAATATCAAGCTAAACCGAGTGATAAGTTAAAACGTGCTAAAAAGGAAGAACCTAAAACTACAGCAAATCAAGCGGAGAGAATCATGTAACACCCCGAAATTTCGTCAAGATTATAAACGTAATTTACACGTATTTCTAGGCTAATTCCCTAACTTTGAGTGAATTCACAACGCATTTTAGAGGTAAGTCTAGCAAAGTCCAACTAGTTAATACGCGTGGTATTACAATTCATAATTAATGTAATTATGTGCAGAACGATTTTAATAACGCGATAAAAATATACGACTGTTGGTGAACAAAAATTATTTAAAAAGATGAAATTATTAAATAACATTAACATTTATCAAATATTATGTTGATAATATTTACAAAGTATTTTGTAACGTGTAAACTGAAACAACTCGAAACACATCCGTAAAAAAACATAAAACAAATTATAATTTTATAACTCAACTAAATTATTTCTATAAAATATCTAGAGTAAAAATATATTCATATACGTATTTAAAAACTTACCAATTTAAAACATTTTAACATTTAACGATCGGGTAAATGAACACGGGTTTTAATACCATAAAATTGGGACAAAAATCCCCTCCCCCGATGTATCAGCAGGCCCAAACACACCCCTATCCCCATTTTCAAATCTTCATTTTTACAAACACAAACACACACATTTCTCTCTCAATTCTCTCTCTAGAAACTCACCAAAAATCACCAAATCACCAACATTTTCCTTTTATTTTCAGACCAACAACAACAACAAAACTCATCTTCAACTTCATCTTCAAGATTCAAGCTCAAGAACACCATTTTCATCACCATCTTCATCCACTCACCAAACTTTCGGATTTCACTCGATTTGGTATGAAAAATCACTTTTCTTTCACTTTTCCTTTGTTATTATAGTATACAAACATGTTACAAGTCATTATATAAAAGATCTAAACGTTTTTGGGTTGAAAATTAAGATTTTTCGTCGAACAGCGTGTTGTGTCGCACGGGACCGAAAACAGTAGTGCGACACAAGCTTTTGTGTCGCAGTACCATTTTTACGTCGCATTATACGACACAACGCCTTGTGTCGGATAAATTATCCTATGTCGCATACTTGCGACACAATTACTTATGTCGCAGCATTTGCGACACAAATGCTTATGTCGCATGTATTTGCGGAAGTCGCAGGAATGCGACACCAAACCTTGTGTTGCAGGACCTTTTAGCGACATAGTACTTATGTCGCAAAACTCAAAACCTTAAAAATACATGTTTTTCACTAAGTGTCGGAACCAGATTTTACCACTTGATTTTACTTCGAATTTGGAATTCGGATGCGTTTTTACTACAGCAACATAGTAGAAATAAAAATTTTCCAAGCTGACCTGGCAGCTCGACCCCGCCAGGGGTTGCCACCCCTTGGACCCCGCTACCAGGGGCGTTGCCCCCGGACCCCCGTACACAATTTCATACCTTATGAAACACCATGAAACAATAAATTACACCTTGAAATGTTTCACAAAATATCACCAACGTCTCGTGTCGAACTTACAAAATAAACAAGGATCTTTCATGAATAAACGAGTAACATGGTTAAACTGTTAGCCAATAGCTTATATGATTATTCCTACATTTAGGTAGTTAGTGACCTACTTGGATTTAGGCTTTGCTAGCGCTCGCAACTTTACTTAGCTCAACAGGTGAGTTCACAACCCCACTTTTAACTGTTTTACCGCTTTCAATTTGGGGTGAGAAACATAGTCAACTGCTTTATTGATTGCCATAACTACTTTTGCTTACATGATTGTTTATCATACTTGTTTACTCGCACGATTTGAGTACTTTGAACTATTGAACTCTTACACAAAACTGGTATTTATGAAATAACAGTTTCATACTATAAACTTGTTAAACTTTTTTGGTAAATCGGAGAACGACCGGTACTTTTATGTAAACGCTGGAGAACGACCAGCAACGTATTTTAGTGCCAGAGAACGACTGGCCAAGTGGACGGGAGAACGACCCGTGCGTCTTTTGACCGGAGAACGACCGGTACTGTGTTTCGCTGGAGAATGACCAGTAGTATTTATTGCCAGAGAACGACTGGCCGAGTTGGACGAGAGAACGACCCGTGCGTATTTAGACCGGAGAACGACCGAACTGTTTTGGAAACGCTGGAGAACGACCAGCTACGTATTGTAAACTGTGTTTTGGGTAACATCCCACGTAAACGGTATTTTGGGTAACATCCCACGCAAACTGTATTTTGGGCAACATCCCAACCGAACTATATTTGGATAACATTCCACAAAACGTTTACTTAACTATTATGGCAATAACTATTTATGAACGTGTTCGTTTTAACAACTTTGCTTACAATTTGATTCAACTATTGCAAACATAAAACCTGTGAATTCACTCAACCTCGTTGTTGACTTTTACTATGTTTTTCAGGGAATTAGCTGCATGTAAGACATCCTGCACACATGAAACATAGGCGACCCACGAAGGAATAGGATGCCAACTTTTGACAACTGGATTTCTTTATATAACTAAGTTGTTTAGTCATATTTACGAAATCTACTTTTGTAACTTAATTACTTTTCAACTTATACGGTTCGATGAATCGTAAACTTTGTAACTATTACTTTTGACATCTTAATATATTATGTTCTGTTATAATCATAAGCTCTGATATGTATGCGTGTACTTTGTATTAAGGCACTCCCCATACTTAACTAAATGCTTCCGCTAAACTCAATCAGCGAATTTTGGGGGTGTTACAGATTGGTATCAGAGCCATTGGTTATAGCGAACTAGATTTCTTAGGTGACTTAGAGACCTTAGAGACCTAGACTATAGCGTTTCCTAGAACGCACATGCATACACACATTTGCATACGTCTAACTATCACTACGACTCATCGATACGAGCAATCCATTATTTGAACCATACTACATCCGATTCGTTCAAACTCACACTGATCTCATGAGAACCTGATCGTATTAAGTGGTTAATGAAAAGAAGTATGTATTTAGCATCATATAATGACGCCTGGCCAACGTGATTATATTATACTAAGTACATATGGGCGTTTCATAGTCGCGAGATACGTGATGGGGATCTTGTCAATCTTTTTTTTATGTTCTATAACTAAAAATATGTGAAACTTTATTCTTCACATCCTTTTCATTGGCATTGACTTCTGCATTCCTTCATCGCAGAACGTCATCCTGCCACCAAAACGAAGAAATACCCGAAACAGGCATCGAGAAACAACACCTCCTGTCGTTGAAACTACCGAACAGATTATCGAACGACGTGTGGCTGAAGCTATTGCCCAGTATGAGGAAAGCCGCAATCGTGATAACGTGGTGCACAACAGTGGAACCACTCCTGTCAATAGCGAAACTCCTGCGAATACCCAACAAGGGTGTTCTTACAAAACTTTCCAGGCCTGCAAACCGAGCACCTTCACCGGGACTGAAGGGGTCATTGGCCTAATTCACTGGATCGAGAAAATGGAACCGGTCTTCGATATCAGCGACTGCGCTACCAACAACATGGTGAAATACGCCACGTGTACTCTCGCCGACAAGGCGTTAACCTGGTGGAACTCTCAGGTTCAAATCCTCAAACGCACAACTGCTTACTCCATCTCATGGGAAACCTTGAAACAGATGATGACAGAAGAGTTTTGCTCTCCTAATGAGGTTCAGAAACTCGAGACTAAACTGTGGAATATCCAAATGACCGGCGCTGACATTACCGGTTATACAACTAGATTTCAAGAGCTTGCACGTCTTGTGCCCCACATGGTGACTCCTGAGAAGGAACGCATCAAACGATACATCAGGGGTTTGGCCCCACAAATCAGAGGCATGGTGATGTCCTCCAAACCAACTACCTTTAGGAGCGCGGTTGATCTGGCTCAAAGCTTGACTGATGATGCAGTCCTGATTGGAACCCTGAAAACTACTACGGGGAAAACTGAACCTACCCGTACTGATGCGGGCGAATCTGGAAACAACAAGCGAAAATGGAACAGTGAGGGCAACGACCGACAGGGTCCGCAAAACAGAAACCCGGGGAACACCCGAGCGTACGTTGCCACCACCGCAACTGGACCCAAACCCTATCTTGGCAACAAACCGAAGTGTGATAAGTGCGGGAAGCACCATGCAGGCGAATACGCCTTTTGCCAAGACTGCTGGAACTGGGGTCACTTGGCCCAAAACTGTAAAACCAACCCTCCCGCTCGAACGAACAATGGGTGCTTTGAGTGTAGTGAACCCGGGCACTACCGAAACCAATGCCCACAACTCAACAACAACCGCAACAATCAGAACAATAACCCCGTTGCAAACATTCCACCAGCTCGTGGACGCGCGTACATCCTTCGTGCACGGGATGCACCAGAGGATCCCTAAGCCAACATTGGTACGTTTTAACAAACTATTACGCTTAAACGTTACACTATTGGAATGTCGATTCAAACCTAACACTTGGTAAACTTTGACCACTTAACGAACACACAACTTATCAAATGATACCGCGAGATTGCATGAACCGTTAGAAACTTGTGGCAACATAGAGCGTCACGCACACTATTATTGTTATTATTAATAACATGACTTTCCGAAAAACATACGCGACGGGCGTTCCGACTTGATTCTAAATCTCGGGACGAGATTTCTCTAACAAGGGGAGAATGTAACACCCCGCAATTTCGTCAAGATTATAAACGTTATTTACACACATTTCTAGGCTAATTCCCTAACTTTGAGTGAATTCACAACGCATTTTAGAGGTAAGTCTAGCAAAGCCCAACTAGTTAATACGCGTGGTATTACAATTCATAATTAATGTAATTATGTACAGAACGATTTTAATAACGGACAAAAATATACGACTGTTGGTGAACAAAAATTATTTAAAAAGATGAAATTATTAAATAACATTAACATTTATCAAATATTATGTTGATAATATTTACAAAGTATTTGGTAACGTGTAAACTGAAACAACTCGAAACACATCCGTAAAACAAAAATAAAACAAGTTATAATTTTATAACTCAACTAAATTATTTCTATAAAATATCTAGAGTAAAAATATATTCATATACGTATTTAAAAACTTACCAATTTAAAACATTTTAACATTTAATGATCGGGTAAACGAACACGGGTTTAATATCACAAAATTGGGACAAAAATCCCCTCCCCCCCTGTATCAGCCAGCCCAAACACACCCCTATCCCCATTTTCACATCTTCATTTTTACAAACACACACATTTCTCTCTCAATTCTCTCTCTAGAAACTCACAAAAAATCACCAAATCACCACCATTTTCCTTTTATTTTCGGACCAACAACAACAACAAAACTCATCTTCAACTTCATCTTCAAGATCCAAGCTCAAGAACACCATTTTCATCACCATCTTCATCCACTCACCAAACTTTCAGATTTCACTCGATTTGGTATGAAAAATCACTTTTCTTTCACTTTTCCTTTGTTATTATAGTATACAAACATGTTACAAGTCATTATATGAAAGATCTAAACGTTTTTGGGTTGAAAATTAAGATTTTTCGTCGAACAGCGCGTTGTGTCGCACGGGACCGAAAATAGTAGTGCGACACAAGCTTTTGTGTCGCAGTACCATTTTTATGTCGCATTATGCGACACAACGCCTTGTGTCGGATAAATTATCCTATGTCGCATACTTGCGACACAATTACTTATGTCGCAGCATTTGCGACACAAGCTTATGTCGCATGTATTTGCGGATGTCGCAGGAATGCGACACAAACCCTTGTGTCGCAGGACCTTTTAGCGACACATTACTTATGTCGCAAAACTCAGAACCTTAAAAACACATGTTTTTCACTAAGTGTCGGAATCAGATATTACCACTTGATTTTACTCCGAATTTGGAATTCAGATGCGTTTTCACTACAGCAACATAGTAGAAATAAAAATTTTCTAAGCTGACCTAGTAGCTCGACCCCGCCAGGGGTTGCCACCCCTTAGACCCCGCTACCAGGGGCGCTGCCCCTGGACCCCCGTACACAATTTCATACCTTATGAAACACCATGAAACAATAAATTACACCTTGAAATGTTTCACAAAATATCACCAACGTCTCGTGTCGAACTTACAAAATAAACAAGGATCTTTCATGAATAAACGAGTAACATGGTTAAACTGTTAGCCAATAGCTTATATGATTATTTCTACGTTTAGGTAGTTAGTGACCTACTTGGATTTAGGCTTTGCTAGCGCTCGCAACTTTACTTAGCTCAACAGGTGAGTTCACAACCCCACTTTTAACTGTTTTACCGCTTTCAATTTGGGGTGAGAAACATAGTCAACTGCTTTATTGATTGCCATAACTACTTTTGCTTACATGATTGTTTATCATACTTGTTTACTCGCACGATTTGAGTACTTTGAACTATTGAACTCTTACACAAAACTGGTATTTATGAAATAACAGTTTCATACTATAAACTTGTTTGGTAAACCGGAGAACGACCGGTACTTTTATGTAAACGCTGGAGAACGACCAGCAACATATTTTAGTGCCAGAGAACGACTGGCCAAGTGGACGGGAGAACGACCCGTGCGTCTTTTGACCGGAGAACGACAGGTACTGTGTTTCGCTGGAGAATGACCGGCAGTATTTATTGCTAGAGAATGACTGGCCGAGTTGGACGGGAGAACGACTCGTGCGTATTTAGACCGGAGAACGACCGGGACTGTTTTGGAAACGCTGGAGAACGACCAACAACGTATTGTAAACTGTGTTTTGGGTAACATCCCACGTAAACGGTATTTTGGGTAACATCCTACGCAAACTGTATTTTGGGCAACATCCCAATCGAACTATATTTGGATAACATTCCACAAAACGTTTACTTAACTATTATGGCAATAACTATTTATGAACGTGTTCTTTTTAACAACTATGCTTACAAACTTGATTCAACTATTGCAAACATAAAACATGTGAATTCACTCAACCTCGTTGTTGACTTTTACTATGTTTTTCAGGGAATTAGCTGCATGTAAGACATCCTGCACACACGGAACATAGGCGACCCACGAAGGAATAGGATGCCAACTTTTGACAACTGGATTTCTTTTATATAACTAAACTGTTTAGTCATATTTACGAAATCTACTTTTGTAACTTAATTAGTTTTCAACTTATACGGTTCGATGAATCGTAAACTTTGTAACTATTACTTTTGTCATGTTAATATATTATGTTTTGTTGTAATCATAAGCTCTGATACGTATGCGTGTACTGTGTATTGTGGCACTTCCCATACTTAACTAAATGCTTTCGCTAAACTCAATCAACGAATTTTGGAGGTGTTACAAATCAGGTATAGACTTCAACTTTTTAGGTCAAACCTAATACTTAATTGATTTTGTTTCATATGGATTGTAGATTAATGAGTTTGTGATGGTTTATTTCAGTATCCTGATGAGAAGTTAGGTAAGTCTACAGAAGTTTAAATAAGAGATTCTGGTCATACTCGGATGCCTAAATATGAAGTTCAAATCAGAGATTATGAGTTTATGACCGTGTTCTTTGAATCCCAGGTATTGTTATTTACTTACCATAATTGTTAAATTGGTATAACTGGTTGTTGTAAGAAGTGTTTATCATCTTAACAGATTTGTGAAACAAAAAGCATTACAATCCAGGTACAATGTGTTTTATTACAAAATGAACATAATATCCATGGGGAAAATAAGATGAAATGAAGGGTAATACTTCCAGGTATTACCAATTTTATTACAACGTGATTCATAAAAGTTTACTTAAACTTAAGATAAAACTGGAAGACTGTCTTGAACTTTGTTAATCGTCATCACTTTCATCAATGAGGTGGTAAACTTTGTTACTGCTAAAAACTCTTTTCTGGTTTCTCCTTGTTTTCTTCACATTTTCCATAGATATAACCTCTTCGTCATCATAAATTTCAACAACTTCAATCATGTTCAAGTCTATCAAGGTGTCATCTTATTTTTTTTTTTTTTTTCAAAATCTATCAGAAATGCTATAAAAATGCTAGGTGTTAAGGGATGTAGACATGTAGTAATAATTGTTCTTTATTTATAATCCTCTTGTTTTCTCAATATGAATATTTATGATTTTGTTATAGTTTGTTTTAATATGTTATTTAGTCAAGCATGTATGGTATCTCAAAAGTAAACATTATAAGGAGCATGAATATCTCATCATCAGTGAAGGGAGCAAGAGTATTAGCAGGAACCGTAGTAGGAACAACAGCCGCAGAAGCGGAAGCGGAAGCAGATGCAACAATGGGAGTTGAGACCTGTGCATAAACCGGATCAATAACGGAAACAATAGGAGTTGAGACCTGTGTAGAAATCGGATTAATAACGGGAGCAGATTGTGGAGCAGTTTCTAGAGTAAGTTCAAGATAATTTTCTGCATCAAGGTGAGCATCAATTAGAATTTATTTACGGGTTTTATATGTGAACGTAATAACATGTAACTTTATGGTGTGCATCTCATCTTACCTGATTAACTGCAGAGTAAGCTGCAAGGAAGTCAAGATACCTTTTGCCTTCTGGATCCCATATAGTTGACCCCTTTCCATGAGAAAATACTACAGGAACCGGATGATAACCGGAACAATGCCACACAAGTATATAATTTGCTTCAATTGCTAGATTATTATTTAAATAATTATAATAATAAATATTGATTATCGTATAGATACAGAAATCTTAACATAATAAATTAAATAAAAGATAACCTAATGATTTATTCAACTATACAATCATCACATACACTAAAACACATAAAGCATAATTCAATTACAGAACCACAGCAACATAGCATCAATCAAGTTGATTTCGGAATCCATAGTTGGTGTGTTATATTGCTGTGGTATATTGGTGTGTTTATTTGCTGTCTTATTTTTTCATGAAACAAAACTGTGTTTCTATAGTGTCAGTAGTTTATTTTATTTTTATCAAGGGATATTGTATTAATGGTGAAATTTCCATTTTTTTAGTATGTAATTGATATTAACCTACACCGTCTAGTGGAGTTGGCCACCAAAGATTCTCTTAAGTCTTTGGGGGTGAGTTGTCCCAGGTTCGATCCCTGCAAAGGGGTATCGGATTTAGATTTTCTTCCTCAAGGAAATCCATTGGTGTCTTAGCCCAATGGTAAGGAGTTTTCCCCATAATGGGACTTCTCCTTGGGGGTGAGAGTTCGAGCCTCGTTGTGAGGGGGAATCCTGCGTCGCAATACTCATCCAAGATATGAGAGAACAACCCCTTTAGGATGTCACCTTGACTTCGAACTCATTGGAGATGATCGGGTGACCCTAATGGGGGTCCGTCAGTGATTTCAATACTGCATTCAAATTTTTTTTATATATTATAATGAATTTGGATATAATCGTAAATTGATATTGTGCACCCACTGTAATAATACCTGCTGTATTTATATAGTTGGCTTTTCAAAAATAATAGTTACATGAGTCAGTGAGAGGTACACATGGTAGTAAGTAGAAAAAGTAATTTAAAGTAAGTATTTAAAAATTTAAGTATGTCTCAAATTATGAGATTGAAGTAATTTAAATTAGGAAAAGTAATTTAAATTGATGAGTAAGTGACAGGTACACTTAAGGGTATTATGGAGATTTTGCATATACCTCTATTAAGTCAATTAAGTCAAAACATCAAAATAATTAATAAGGGGTAGAGATTAAAGTAGTTTGGATAGTTTTTCTTTTAGCTAAGTTGCATAAATTGACCATTAGTAATGTTATACATGGTTGTTGTCTCCTTTTGTTTCTAGCACAGGTATTGTGATCTTCACAAACAATAACTAAATATCTATCTAGTAATTAATGGAGTTGATATATACAATAAATTTTTTGGTGTATACATCAAATTTATGGAATATAATGTGTACAGTACAATACTGTAATGCATAATTTTGATGTAACTAACAAAAGATTTATTGTATTTATCATTACCCCTAATTAACGGGTAACTGCTGAAAAAAACGATCACTAAAACTTTTCATGTACTTGTAATCGTTATCGTACTTGGTGAGTACCCCCATTGTTTTTATTATTATTTACACCCTAGTTATTATAATGATATGTTAAGCATAATATTATTTTTGACTTAGAGTGTTACAAGATTTGAGATTTGCAACTATTGGGATATGACCACGTAAAATAAACGCATGTCTGGAATATGTTTAAGCCTACGGGGTCACACGTATTGACACTTATGCTCAATATAATTAATTAATATAAATGTGAGATATATTAATTAATACGTTCACAAATAAATAAATAAACGTTATTAAAATGTTAATTGTACGTTTATTAAAAGGAGAGGGACTTAAATGTAATTAGTAAACTTGGAGAATTCTGGAACATTCCAGAAAACCCTACGAGGCTGGCCCATGGGTTTAGGATAAATCCTAAACTTATTTTCCAAGTTACCTACACCCTATAAATAGAGAGATAATTAAACCTTGAAAAAGAATCAATTCTCTCTCTCTTTCTTTTGTATACGTACGAAACAAAACAAACCCAAGGGGTTTGTTTGCTTTTCGTCATCTTGTGGTTTGACCAAGCAATAAGAACGGAGTACTAGCATACGGATTAAGCTGCTGTCGTGTGTGCGATCGTAGAGGGATTTTACTTTAAATCCTAAACTATTTAATTATAGTTTTATTGGGGCTTTGCTAAAAGGTACAATTCTATCTTAACTAATTACATATACGTGTTTATTCGCTTCCGCAATTGTGTGACAATTTGTATATATCTGATTTGTATACTCTAACAGTGGTATCAGAGCCACGCGTATGTTGTAATTAGTTAGATATGTTAAACATCAAATTTGTGGGGGTGGTTTCGTTCGACTACGACAAAGAAAAAAATAATTAGTTTTTGTTGTAAGGGTATAAAAGTCGACGAACACAATGAAATAAGTATAAAAGAAAATTAGTTGGTCTTGGGGGGACAAGCTAACGTACATGATAAAAAAGAAAAAAAAATGTTTTTCGATGGTGTGGTATCTCAGTCGACGAAAAAAAAATAATTGGTGATTGAGACCAAGTCAACAAACAGGTACCAAAGAATTGTTAAAAAATTTTTATGATTGGGATCAAACTGTCGAGGGGATAGGCAATGAAAATTTTATTATTATTTTTTTTTACTAATTAAACTTCTTTGATAATTTGCTAAACTTTAAAGTCTCATTGCAAATTTGATGTTTAACAAGAATAATAACATATTTAGTGTAAAATTATTTGTGTACTTTTAAATTAACTCGAAAAAAGTGTATCCATGAAATTCATGCATAATTTGTCATGGATATCACTTTGATGTATTGATATGCTAGTTAGAATTAATTGTTAATTGAGATGGCATGCTTAAAAAATTAATTAGTGTAATTATGTGTTACTTGTTTAAACTGTTTAATTGACAATGATTACATGTTCCTAGTTGCCATGTTTTAGGGTTTTACCAAATGTTGCATGAAAATTAATTGTTAACTATTTAGTAGTTTATTTATTTTGCTTATTATTGTAATTTGTAAAGCAAAAAATTTTATGAAAAAATAAACTGGACTAATAACTATGAAATAAGATTTATTATTTTCTTGCAAATCTTATTGTCAACTCAGGTTGGGCTCACATACCGTAATTTTCTCCCACGACGAGATTTGCAAGTTAATAATTTATTTTAAACCACGACTAGGAGCTTGTATAAGAGAGGTATCTTCGGCTTGGTGTCTAAGATGACGGGTTGGATAAACGATGTAAAGATCTTAGCCCCTCCTCTGGCCTCTTCATGGCCTCTCTTGTACATGGCCGAAAAGGTTTAAAACATGTTGAATCGTCAATTTTAATAAAAGTGCAATCTCTAATTTAATATGAATATTAAATTAGACATCTTGACGCACGTTAATAAGTGGATTAAATGAAAAGGTTTTATTAAAATCTATGATACGAAGATGTGTGCATGCCTCTTCGTACATATTTGATACACATTATCAAATCTATTACCCATTTAAATTAAGTCATATGCCATCCAATTTGTAAAAACACTTGTACTTGCTTTTTGCTCTGCGTGAGACGTAGGTGAATTGTATCCAAGGTAAATTACCACTTATCGTGAGACGGTGGTGGACTATTTACAGTTCTTAATTGGACGACTTAAAGCGAGTTAAGCGGTGAGATCCTTAAGCCCGTGGCATAAGATGGGATGAAACATGCTTAATGAAACTTACTGCTTGATCACTAAGTACACATTAAGTCCCATAATTCTAGGAGTTGAACTTGTAATGCAATTATTGAACGTCACTTACCTTTTGAATACACCATTGCTAGCAGATCAACTGATGTGATGGTGGTATGTCAAGTAGGATCCTAGCCTTAAGAAAATTAATTGTTTATATATATAAACATTTGGGTATTTAATTTTCTTTTAAGGATGTATTATCGAAAATACTAAATTTGAACTTTTATCTGATTGTAGATGGCAAATCCTGCACCGAACTCGAACTATTCGGCTTTCAGGCAAATGCTAGAAAGAGAAAAACTTTCTGGAAACAATTTCAATGATTGGTTTCGTCAACTAAGGATTGTCCTTCGAGTTGAAAAGAAAACTGATGTCATTGAACAGCCGTTGTGTAACACCCGTCAAATTAGGACTAGTGATTAGTACCTAATCAGTTGTTAATACATGTAATTAGTCCTTAGATTAGGATAATTAATGTATCTCAATATATATTGATGAATATATACGAACATGCGATTTGATTAAATCGTACGCAATCCCAAATCGAATGTAATTCGATTCAATTTATACGGACGTTGGTGAACATTTTTATTAAACAATATAATATTATTTAATACAACTATTATATCCAAAATATTATGTTAATAATATTTCATATTTATTGCGTATCGTGCAAACACAGATTTCGCGGTTAAAAATAACAAACACACAAACAAAAATGAAACAAGTTAAGTTATATTTTATAACTCAATTATTAAAGTAATTGGTGAAATATTTTAATTAAAATATCGGGAAGTTATTCGTATCTTAAAATGTGTGTATGACGCGCGAAATAAATATTTAAACGTTCAAACGATCTAGAAAACGAACACTGCACGGAGCGCGTACGCGGGAGAACGAAAAACTGGTGACGCCCACACTCGGTGAACCCCACCAGCCGCCCCCCCCCCCTCTTTTCCGTCTTCTCTTCCCTCCTTTCTTCTCATTCCCACCATCCACTTTTCTCTCTCTTTCTTCTTTTCTCTCTACAAACTCCATCACCACCACCACCTCTAAATCACAAAATTACACCACCAAACGACCTCGGTTTTCATCGCTCATTTTGAAGAAAAGAACCACCTCGCAACGATCTACATTTCCATCTTTCCGGATTCTCCCCGCGTTAAGTTGTAAGTTTCCGACAAAACCCGCAACTCCTCGATTTTTAGTGTTTTCAAGCTTTAGTTGTTTCTTAAGCTTAAAATGTCCATATAAGGGTTGGGTAAAAGGATCAGACCAAACGGAAACCGAAAAACTCATTTTTGGCTCAAAAATCCGTCATCAGACTTAAGTGTCGCATAGACAGCAGCAGCTATGCGTCACTTCGTGCGTCACTTAAGTGACGCATAGAGTGACGCATAAAACCCTAACTTTCCGTCACTTGCTTAAGTGCCGCACAAAACCCTCCTTTCCCGACACTTCTACCGTCACTTGACTAGTGACGCACAACAACTTTAACCGACACTTCTAGCGACACTTCTTAAGTGACGCCAACAATCAAATTCTGATTTCAATCCGTCACTACCTAAGTGACGCCTAGACCCATACCCGACACTTATACCGACACTTACCTTAGTGAGGCCCTACCATGCGTCACTTCCCCTAAGTGACGCACATGCTCAGATTTACTATTTTTAGCGACACTTCCCAAGAGTCGCCCAAGCCCTTAAGTGACGCATAAACAGAAGGTTTCAAACTAATTCTACACTAAGTTTTGAGGCCCAAATTTGACGCCCCATTTCACCCAAATTCAAGTCCAGGTGCGTTTTTCACCAAAGCTCGACCCCAGCCAGGGGCTCTGCCCCTTGGACCCCGCCAGGGGCTGCCGCCCCTTGGACCCCGCTACCAGGGGCGCTGCCCCCGGACCCCCGTCATTAACGGGCTTCGCCCTTACCTTAGGTTCACGAGTAACGGTGTTACATCTAAACTTTCACACAAAGTGTTAAACTTGTATAACATCAAACACGAATGCGACACAACTTCTAAAACCCATTGGAACTTACTTTTAGGTATAACACTCCAAAATCATCAAAATAATAATGTGGGATTATTATTACAAACAATCACCAACGGGTCGTACACATTTTCAAACACTTAAACAAACAACCAAATCGTGGTAATTTGGACATTCTAGTTGAACAAACAACTACAAGGGTGATCTTTGAGATACTCAATCATGTCAAAACCATCGCGTGTCGTGGACACCCTCAGGTTATAAGTCGTTGGACTTCGACTCTTGGCTAATCAATCTAAGTTTATTAAGATAAACTCTTCAGGCTCATGTGAGTCTCATGGCCCCTCTTTTTACTGTTTTACTAGGGGTGTGATACATTGCTCTGTTTTTAACACATGAACGCAAGTACATATTTCAATATACTACATGAGTTGTTTTCAACTAATCAAACCAAAGTCCTCCGTCAGTATAGTCAGGTAATACGAAAGTAGCGTGAATATTAGTATATGGTACCATATAGGATTGACCCTCCTCGTCTGGGTTAGCAAGCACTAACCGGGTAAACGGACGTACTAATATTTGGGAAGACGAGTGTAGATTAGGCACTCGTGGAGGCACCTCGCTCGGAATTCTCTATATGGGACCCGACCCTCGAGTTAAGCTCAGACTATGCGCTCATGGTTGTATACATTATCTATAACTTTATTTGCTGGATGCAAATCAATACTTAAATCTTGCGGTTCATAGAATATTATTTGATACTCAAACCTGTGAGCTCACCAGCGTTAGCTGACCCATTTTAGCATGTATCACAGGTACTCAGCAGTAGATTTGGACTGCCCATCAGGATGCGTCTTAGCTCGAGTCTTCATGCAAACTTCAGAGATTTCATTGCATTATTAGATTTTGTATAACTAATTATGTACTTAAATCTCTCATATTACGAACACGAGCTATGTATGAGTTCAAACTGTAGTAAACCTTCTAATATTAATATATTTTGTTAAAATGACGCATATAGAGTCGTTTGCTATATATCTGTGTGCTTTGATTATTGATTAGTAACACCCAAAGTATGCTTCCGCGAATCATTAAATTTGGGGGTGTTACACGTTGGGACCTGCTCCTGTTATTACTGCTCCTGCTGAGGAATTAGCAGCGTGGAATGCTCTTTATGATCGTCATAATGAAGTTGCTTGTTTGATGCTCGGTAGCATGACTCCCGAACTTCAAAAGCAATTTGAAAGTCATAGTCCATTTGACATGATTACAGAGCTTAAATCAATGTTTGAAAAACAAGCTGGAGTCGAACTATTTGATTTGATCCAATCACTCCATGCTTGCAAACATGAAGCAGGCACTCCAGTTAGCTCACATGTGCTAAAAATGAACAGCTATCTGGATCAATTAGAAAGACTTCAGTATACTTATCCTCTGCCTATTGCGATTAGCATGATTCTCAACTCCCTATCAAAGGATTTTGAGGGTTTTGTGCGCAACTACAATATGCACAGCATGGGCAAAACTGTAGCTGAACTTCATGCCATGCTCATTGAGTATGAGAAGGGTCTTCCAAAGAAACCGGCTAACCCACAAGTCCTAGCGATTAGAAGTGGCAAGATCCAGAAAGACAATAAACCGCAAACTAAGGGAAAGTCTAAGGGTAAGGAAAAGCAAGGTGCTTTTGTCCCTAAACCTAAGAAAACCCCACCAGCAAAGAAAGAGCATCCGGCTAAGGATGAGGCGTGTCACCACTGCAAAGAAGTGGGTCACTGGAGGAGGAATTGTCCTGCCTATCTTGCTGAGTTGATGAAAAAGAAGAAGAAGCAAGCCGACCAGACCGGAACTTCAGGTATCTTCACGATAAAATTATATTCTTTCTCTAATTCAAAATCCTGGGTATATGACACTGGTTGTGGTACTCACATTTGTAATACCCTGCAGGGATTTAGAGGAAAGAAGAAACTGAAACATGGGGCTCTCTACTTGTACGTGGGCAATGGTGTACGTGCTGCTGTAGAAGCTATTGGAAGTTTTGACTTAGTTTTGCCTTCGGGCTTAGTTATTGTATTAGACAATTGTCATTTTGCACCTACTATTACTAGAGGTGTTGTTTCAGTTTCACTTTTGAAAGATAATGGATTTATCAATGTTTTCAATGATTATGGTATTTCAGTTTCTAAGAATAATGTTCATTATTTTAATGCTATTCCTTGTGATGGTATTTTTGAAATTGATATGCATGATCATGTTTCAAAAGTTAGTTCTATGTATTCTGTTAGCAACAAAAGAGCCAAGCTTAACTTGGACTCTACCTATCTTTGGCACTGTCGTCTTGCACACATTGGAAAGAAACGCATTGAAAGGCGTCAACGTGAAGGGCTTTTAAAATCAAATGATGATGGATCCTTTGATAAATGCGTATCTCGTGTTTCTGGCAAGATGACAAAGAAACCCTTTCCGCATCAAACGCAAAGGGCTACTGATCTACTTGGAATAATACATACTGATGTTTGTGGTCCATTTAGACATGTGTCAATACAAAGTGCTAGCTACTTCATCACTTTTACTGATGATTTCAGTCGTTATAGTTATGTTTACTTGCTTAAACATAAACATGAAGTCTTTGAAACATTTAAAGTGTTTAAAAATGAAGTAGAAAATCAACTCGGTAAGACCATCAAGATACTTCATTCAGATCGAGGTGGTGAATACTTAAGCCAAGAGTTTAAGGATTATCTGAAAGCGTGTGGAATTATCCAACAGCTGAATCCTCCATACACACCACAACACAATGGAGTGTCTAAGAGGAGGAATCGAACCCTGTTAGACATGGTCAGATCCATGATGAACCTTACAACTCTCCCATTATCATTTTGGGATTATGCTCTTGAATCTGCTGTACGTATTTTGAATATGGTTCCAACCAAGAAGGTTGATAAGACACCACATGAACTGTAGCATGGAAGAGTCCCTAATTTGTCTTACTTAAAGGTCTGGGGATGTGAGGCGCTTGTGAAGCGGGATACGCCTGACAAACTCGAGCAAAGATCTATTAAGTGCATCTTTGTAGGATACCCAAAGGAAACAATGGGTTACTACTTCTACAATCCTTCTTAAAATACTGTTAAAGTTGCTCGATATGCTGAGTTCTTTGAAAAGAATCTCATAGCTCAAGAAAACAGTGGGAGGGTAGTAGAACTTGAGGAGAATCAAGAGGAAGATAAATCACCTTCTACAAACACTAGCGAACATCAACTTGGCGGGAAAGTGGTCAAAGTGTTGAACCTCAAGTCGATGTTGTTCCAATTCGTAGGTCCGCAAGGACAATACATGCTCCAGAGAAGTTGTGTCTAAATGTAGAATCTGAGGAACATGTGTTAGGGGATCTTAATGAACCTCCTAATTTCAAAGCTGCATTATCAGATCCAGAATCTGAAAAATGGCTTGAGGCTGCGAATGTGGAAATGAAATCCATGAAAGATAATCAAGTCTGGCGCTTGGTTGATCTTCCATCTAACGCTAAAACTGTTGGGTGTAAATGGCTCTTCAAAAAGAAGACCGACATGGATGGAAATGTACACACCTATAAAGCTCGTCTCGTAGCGAAGGGTTATACTCAAGTCTACGGAATTGACTTTGATGAAACCTTCTCTCCTGTAGCGGACATTAGGGCTATTAGGATTCTCTTAGCTATAGCAGCGTACTATGACTATGAGATTTGGCAAATGGATGTCAAGACTGCCTTCTTAAATGGTTACTTAGACGAGGATGTTTATATGGTTTAACCTGAAGGCTTTATTGATCCAAAACATCCCAACAAAGTATGTAAGCTTCAAAGATCCATTTATGGACTAAAGCAAGCATCAAGAAGCTGGAATAAGAGGTTTGATGAGGAAATAAAAAAGTTTGGATTTACTTAAAACCCTGATGAGCCATGTGTATATCAAAAAGCTAGTGGGAGTAATGTTACTTTCCTTGTCTTATATGTTGATGACATATTGATCATAGGAAATCACATTCCAATGTTACAAGATGTAAAATCCTACCTTGGAAAGTATTTCGCTATGAAAGACTTGGGAGAAGCAGCATTTATTCTTGGAATCAAGATCTATAGAGATAGAATAAAGCGGTTAATTGGACCAAGTCAAAGTGCTTATATTGATAAGATCTTAAAGAGATTTAAGATGGAGAATTCTAAGCGTGGAAATGTTCCGATGCAAGAGAGACTTGACTTAAATAGCAAACAGTGTGCTTCTACACCTGCTGAGGTGGAGCGTATGCAAAGGGTTCCATATGCTTCGGCTGTTGGATCTATTATATATGCGGTTAGATGCACTAGACCTGATGTGGCGTTCGCACAGAACATAACCAACCGATTTCAACAGAATCCAGGTGAATGTCACTGGACTGCTGTGAAAAATATTCTCAAGTACCCGAGAGCTACTCGAGATATGTTCCTTGTTTATGGTGGAAATCCTGAAGCTGAGCTCAAAGTGACTGGATATTGTGATGCTGGATTTCAGACCGATAGAGACGATATGAAGTCTCAGACAGGATACGTCTTCATCTTAAATGGAGGCGCGGTGGATTGGAAAAGTAAGAAGCAATCCACAACTGCCATGTCTGCAACAGAATCGGAGTACATAGCATCTTCGGAAGCTGCGATGGAAGCTGTCTGGATTAGAAAGTTTATTTCTGGGCTTGACGTGGTACCCACAAATAAAAACCCCATGGAGTTATACTGCGATAACTCGGGAGCAATTATCATTGCAAATGAACCTGGAGTTCAGAAAGGGGACAGACATTATCCTAGAAGATATCACTATGTTCGAGAGCAGATCGAATTAGGTGAAATCAATCTACTCAAAGTTCTCACAGATGATAACCTAGCTGATCCGTTTACGAAGGCTTTACCTAAGGGAAAGCTTAATCAACATGCCGAGGGCATAGGACTTCGTTTTGCTAGTTATTTCATGTAACTCTGTATTTTAGTATTTGGATAAAGGATGTTAGACAATTATTGTCTAATAAATGAATTAAAATACTTGGTATGTTTGTTTTCATTTAATTATTAATTGTATCCTATATTTGCATGTTTAAATCCTTGAATAATTCTTAAATTATTCTAAATTGTCCATTATCGATTAATTATGTGGGAGCATAGTTGAACTAAGATAAATGTGAGTGATTGCTTATATTATTGAATATGGAAGGATGGTCCTACCAAACTCACATGATATCCATGAGATGCATATCGGACTACCCCAACTGACAAGTTATCGCTTTATGGATCGGCGTCATTAAGTGAAACTTGTAAATGGTTGCTTTACTTATCCTTAGACTTGAGATGCAAGCAGGTCTTGCATGTATGGATTGTATCTTCTTGATATAGTTCTAGCTATCCTGAATAAGGTAGTAATAGAGGGCTATTTTCAGAAGTGTAGTGAAGTACATGACTGACACGTGTAGTCAAGATAGGATTTGTTCCTTCAATTAGCTATTGAAGTATGATACCACTGGGCCCCTCATTAGAATTAATTAAGACGTGTGTACGGCCGTACCCAAATGATTCTAGATTGTCTCGATTGATTTGGTAATCTTAATTGATTATAGGATGAGAAACAGAATCGTTAACTTATGGAATGACATTGATCCATGTCCATAATTAACAAAGTATCTGAAACAAAGCGATAGTAAAGACTGAAATCATTTTCTTGAGAAGCTTGATTATATTTTAAGAAACTATACTTAAACATTTTCGGGAGCATTGGCGTGTTGCTATACGCTTACCAATGTTATTGCCTTTATTTGACATGCTCAAGTGGGAGCTGTTGGGATATGACCACGTAAAATAAACGCATGTCTGGAATATGTTTAAGCCTACGAGGTCACACGTATTGACACTTATGCTCAATATAATTAATTAATATAAATGTGAGATTAATTAATACGTTCACAAATAAATAAATAAACGTTATTAAAATGTTAATTGTACGTTTATTAAAAGGAGAGAGACTTAAATGTAATTAGTAAACTTGGAGAATTCTGGAACATTCCAGAAAACCCTACGAGGCTGGCCCATGGGTTTAGGATAAACCCTAAACTTATCTTCCAAGTTACCTACACTCTATAAATAGAGAGGTAATTAAACCCTGAAAAAGAATCAATTCTCTCTCTCTTTCTTTTGTATACGTACGAAACAAAACAAACCCAAGGGGTTTGTTTGCGTTTCGTCATCTTGTGGTTTGACCAAGCAATAAGAACGGAGTACTAGCATACGGATTGAGCTGCTGTTGTGTGTGCGATCGTAGAGGGATTTTACTTTAAATCATAAACTATTTAATTATAGTTTTATTGGAGCTTTGCTAAAAGGTACAATTCTATCTTAACTAATTACATATACGTGTTTATTCACTTCTGCAATTGTGTGACAATTTGTATATATCTGATTTGTGTACTCTAACAGCAACGATATTATGATGAATTAATTAGTATAACGTGAAATAGTTAAAGTTTGATTTACATTTTCTATTTTCCGTCACTAAATTTCTCTGACACGCTTGTTGCACTCTGATCGAATTTCTTTCTCAACGATCTAACAATTAGATTAGTTTTAAATATAAATCTTCAACTAATATATTGAACCAAATAAAATCCGCCCGACTTTGAGCCTATACGATATTGTTTCAATTCTAATCTTTGTAGCAAACTATTATTTATATTATTTAAATAATATTTCGTTCACATAAACAAATATAAGTATAGGAGAAGGTTCAAATGAGAACCACTCTAAAGTTGAAAACTTTGAGAACCACAAAGAATACATATTTGTTCACAAGTGATTAACTTCAATCATATGTGAACATTGATGTACGTTTAATTGAAAAAGAAAAAAGTCAAAAAAATTATTAAATTTACGTCTTAAAGTACATTTTAACCGATTTATTCACATTATCGTTCACATATGAACATATATTTATTTTTTTACGTTTTTTGATATAATTTTAGGTTTTTTTGACTTTTTTCTTTTTCAATTAAGCGTACGTCAATTGTTCATATATAATTGAAGTTAATCACATGTGAACAAACACGTGCCTCACAACGTTTTTGGCGCGTACATATATATCGCATTTGACACTTGAGCTGTTTCTATATCCCAATTCCAGAACGTATATACATGAATAAATCTATCATTCCCTTCTCTAAAAATCCAATCTTTATAAATGGAAGATTCAGTTCTTCAATCAAATCACTTATCCAAATCCCAGTTTCTCATCATTTCCTCGCAGCGTTTACATCAACCGCAACTGTATCACCTTCTGTTCTTCCAGAAGATGGATTTGATCCTGCTTCACATATAATTCAAGATAAAGATCTTCTAATTAAATCCCCAAATGGAGGGTTGCGTGTACTGGCCCTAATTGATCAAGGATTATTAGAACCAGATGCTAAATTGTACAGTCAATTGCTTAATAAATGTACCAAATTGGGTAAAATTAAAGAAGGTAAAATGGTGCATAATCATTTTAAGGGTTCAAGGTTTAAGCATTATGTAGTGATTCAGAATTCGGTGTTAAATATGTATGCGAAATGTGATTGTTTGGATGATGCACGTGAGGTGTTTGATGAAATGCCTGTGAAAGATATGGTGACTTGGACTGCTTTGATTAGTGGGTATTCTCAGAATGATAGACCAGAGGATGCACTTGTTCTGTTTCCGGAAATGATTAGGGTTGGATTGAAGCCGAATGAGTTCACGTTTTCGAGTCTTTTGAAGGCTGCTGGTTGTAGAAGTGATGAGAGTGAAGGAGAGCAGATTCATGGATATTGTTTGAAATACGGGTATGAGTTGAATGTTTATGTGGGTAGTGCACTTGTGGACTTGTATTGTAGGTATGGGAGAATGAATGAAGCGCATTTTGTGTTTGACCGTTTAGTTGACAAGAATGAGGTTTCTTGGAATTCGTTAATTGCTGCACATGCTAGGAAGAGCGAGGGGGATAAAGCCCTCCAACTTTTTCAAAAGATGCAAAGTAACAATTATAAACCGACCCATTTTACTTATTCAAGTATTTTTAGTGCGTGTGCAAGCACTGGATCACTAGAACAAGGGAAATGGATACACGCCCATATGCTCAAATCCGGTCTTAAACTTATTGCTTACATTGGCAACACCCTTCTTGATATGTATGCGAAATCAGGTAGCTTTGATGATGCTATTCGAGTTTTTAACAGACTAGTGAAACCAGATGTGGTTTCATGGAACTCTATGCTTACTGCATATGCACAACATGGATTAGGAGTACAAACACTAGAACATTTTGAGAAAATGATGAAATCTGGAATTGAACCCAATTCGGTGAGTTTCCTATGTGTTCTCACTGCTTGTAGCCATGGTGGACTATTAGAAAAAGGACAGCATTACTTTGAAATGATGAAGAAATATAATATAGAACCAGAGGTTTCTCATTATGTGACTATGGTTGACTTATTTGGTCGAGCCGGCCAACTTGATCGAGCCAAAAGTTTTATTAGAGAATTACCGATCCAACCCACTGCAGCCATATGGGGTGCTTTACTTGGTGCTTGCAGGATGCATAAAAATATGGAGTTGGGTGCTTATGCTGCTGAACGTGTGTTTGAACTTGATCCTTATGACTCAGGACCCCACATTTTGCTATATAATATATACGCATCTGCTGGTAAATGGACAGAAGCTTCAAAAGTCAGAAAGTTTATGAATAATATAGGAGTTAAGAAAGAACCTGCTTGCAGTTGGGTGGAAATCGAGAACTCTGTGCATATGTTTGTAGCTAATGATGAATCTCACCCCTTAAAAGATGACATACATAAAATGTGGGGGGAAATTAGCAAAAAGATTATGGAAATTGGGTACGTACCAGACACAAGTCATGTTCTTTTGTATGTTGATGAGCAAGAGCGAGAAGCGAAGTTACAATATCACAGTGAAAAACTTGCTTTGGCGTTTGCACTTTTGAAGACGCCACCAGGGTCCACCATTAGGATCAAGAAGAACATTAGAGTGTGTGGCGATTGTCATTCGGCTTTCAAGTTCGTTTCACTAGTGGTCAAGAGAGAGGTTATTTTGAGAGACACGAACCGTTTTCATCATTTTAATCATGGGTCGTGTTCTTGCGGCGATTATTGGTAGAACAAATATTGACACTTAATGTAAACAAGTTCTAGATTTAATGTAAATCTATAGCTCTAGTTAATTTGAAAGTTACCATAGTCATGCTACAATACTACATGTCTTAGTGATTTTTTCATATATTATTTTAATGACTAATGATACCTGAATACAATGTATCTGGGTATTTCCTGATTATTTTGATGAACCTGTATTACAAGTAAGTGAAGTAAATCAATATGTATTCGTAAATGACGATGCTGCAATTACAAATAGATTTATACATTATACCAAAAAGACATACAAAATGATTTTTCATCGTCACATTGATTTAGTTCTTGTCACTAGTTGCGTTTGGTTTGCGGAATATTTATTGGAATTCATCAAAGTAATCGGAATTTCATGGAATATGAAAACATTCGAATGAGGGAATTTTATAACGAACAACTCGTCATTTGTGAACCAAATATGTTTGTAAATTAAATTGAGAGTTCAATTTCATCGAATTATGTTAAATTCCACAAACCAAACGCATCTAATCTCCTAAATGAGTAGTGACACGTCATTCTATATCCAAAAAAGGTGAAAACTATTATGTCCATGTCCTTTCTCTTCGTAAATGCATGACTATGAATGTTGGGCTAAAATCTACTGGAGATCAAATGCTTAAATATTCTAAGTGTTTAGCCTGTTGAAAGTTAATGTTGTTGGTGCAATGAAGACTTAGTTCTGCTGGTGGAAGTTAGCTCTGTTCATTTATTGAAAACACAGTTTTCCAGAGTTAGTTCTGCTAGTCATTTATCGTTAGTTCTGCCAAGTGTTTCCAATGTTAGTTCTGCCAAGAGTGAAGAAATGCAAAGATTAGTTCTGTCAGTTCAAATTGTTAGTGCTGCTCATTGTTTTGTTAAGGCTGCTTAGTGGATCTGCTTTTTACCAACTCTGCAACACAAGTACACCTACAGCAGACATGCTTTTAAGGAATAGTGCACGCTGCAGACAAGGAATGTTAATGCATTTAATGCTGATGTGTTTCCTAGAAAACTTGTCTTAGGAAAGTAGATTTTGTATAGATTTTATACAAGTTGTTTAGTGTATAAGTATGTCCTTTGGCTCATTGTTAGAGTATGTCAGTGTGTCCTTGAATACTTGTAATTTGTAAGTCTCTAGTTAAGTTGTAACTAAGCTTCAAGGTTTTTTTGTAACCCTGATACAATATAGTGTATCCGTATTATTTCAATAATAATATTGAGGCTTTTGGCTATTGAATCAACTGTGTTCTTACATTGTTTACAAATCTGTTTCAATTGCATTACAAGTAATATACATAAATCTTCCTACTTGACAAGTGTTATTCCGCAAACTTCTTGTTAAGAATTCTAGCTTGTGTCAATACATTTGTGCAAACAAGTGTAATCGAGGGACCCCACAATTGGTATCAGAGCGTGTGTAAGCTTTGAATGCAGGAAGATCTGGGATAGTGCTGTGATTATTTGAGGTTTAGTTCATTTTTAAGCTTGATCTAATTAGAATGGCATCAGAATTTGTAGATGGTATCCAGGTGTCTAGAATTCCTATTCTTAGACCTGATGAATACAACATGTGGAGGAATAGAATCAAGCAACACATGTTGCTCACAGATTATCAGTTATGGGACATTGTGGAAAATGGTCCCAAGTATAAAACTGATGCAAATGGTGTGAGATTGCCAAGGGGTACACCAACAACTGAGCAAGAAAGAAGAGAGAGAGAGAGAGCTACAGAACTTAAAGCTCTAAGCACTTTGTTACTCTCCATTCCAAATGAGTATCAAAGTGAGTTTGAGCAGGTTGATGATGCTAAGGTGCTTATAGAGGAGTTAGATAAAAGATCTGCAGGGAATGAAAGCACCAAGAAGAACAAGAGGTCCATGCTCAAACAACAGTTTGAGAATTTTAGTTATGTCAAGTCTGAAACCTTGACTCAAGTTTTCAACAGGTATAGAAAGCTAGTTGGTGAGCTTAAGAATCACAAAGTTGTCATAGACAAAGATGATCTAAATAGAAAATTCTTAAGATCTTTGGGTGAAGAATGGACCATATATACAGTTGGTCTAAGACAAAGGAGTGATTTAAATGACAAAGTGCTCAATGATCTATAAAATGATCTCATAGCTTTTGAGCCTGAAGTTGAAAGTAGAAAACAAAGTGTTGGTGAAGCACAAAGCTCTCAGAATGCTACATTTATGTCCATGGGAAGATCCAAGGTAGATCCAAAGAGCTATGGATCTGTACCTGTTGTGAAAGGTGTAGGATCTAGTTCATCATCTGTGGCACAAGAAAAGTCTACAGATCAAGTGGTAGAAGCTTTCTTTGCTAGTCATGTGAACTCTTCACTGACTAATGAAGAATTAGAACAGGTGAATCCTGATGATCTGGAGGAAATGAACATCAAATGGCAAATGACAATGATTACCATGAGGGTAAAAAGGTTCTTGCAGAGGACAGGAAGGAACAACTTTGCAGGTAAAAGAGATGATAATGTGGGGTTTGATAAAAGCAAGGTGGAATGCTACAACTGCCACAAATTGGGTCATTTTGCCAGAGAATGCAGATCTCCAAGGCAAGAGGTGAGTGGACAGAGATCTGGGGGTTACAATGCTGCTTATAATGGTCCACAGAAAAGAACCATTGTTGTTCAAGAATCTACACCAAATGCTCTTGTTTCACAAGATGGTATGGGGTATGATTGGAGTGATCAAGCAGAAATGGAACCTCAGAATCATGCTTTGATGGCTGTTGGAGAAGAAAGCACATCAGATGAAGTTCCTTATGAGGTACAAGCAAAATTATGTTCTAATGTGTGTAAGAAAACTGTTAAACACTACAGGGATCATAATGCTAATATTTGCAAGGAACTTAGGGATTGGGACATTAAAAGCCAACACACAACCTTAGCAATAGAAGATCTAGAAAAACAGATAAAAGCATACAAGAAAAATGAAGAACAATATGATTATGATCTTAAGTATGCTCAGTATGAAAAAGATATGTTGCAAAATAAGGTTGATGAGTTAATTAAGAAACTAGCTGAAGTCACTGCTGAGAAAGAAAGTATCAAACTTACAGTGGCTGAGCTAGAGAATGCTTCTGAAAGTGTTTAAAATCTGATTAAGAACCAAATCCATGATAAGATTAAAACTGACTTAGGTTATAATCTTAACAGTGTGCCTCCACCTTAAAACCACACATACATGCCATCTAAAACTGACTTAGACATAAATAAACTTAAGGAGAAAATGGTAGATGAGGTTAAGCAAGCAGATCCTGTTGCTGCATTGAATGAAAATGCCAATGATCTAGAAAAGGTTGAGATATCTGAATGGATTTCAGATGATGAGGATGAATCTAAGGAAGATGAGAGAGTTCATTCAAAACTTACTTCTGTTACTGGGCTAGTATCTAAGTTAAAAGCTAAGAAACTAGCAGAGGATAAGAAATTGTTTCAAGAAAAAGCTAGGATGAACTTGAATAATCTGAAAGGGAAAGGTGCTAGTACATCTATTAACACACCAGTAGATGATAAAATTGTTGTTGTTAAATGTATTAAGTGTATTTGTTCTGCTAACTCATCACCATCTTCAAAATCAAAGAAAGATTCAAGAGAAAACCAAAGAAATTGGAATCAAATGGTTTCTCAAAAACTTGGATCTAATTTCAAAAGGGTTGATGAGAAAGCTTGTTTCATCTGTGGAAGATTCAATCATCTTCAAAAGGATTGTTATTATAACCCAAGACTTCAACGGGTTAAACAATCATCATGGACTACAACTGACAGACCTAACCATTAAAATTTCAAAACAAAAGTTAATTCTGCCAGTATAGTCAAAAAGTCAAAGGCAAAAGTTAACTCTGCTGCACCAAAAGGAAGTGCAAGAGTGTTAACCAGAAATAATGCCAACAGAACTAAAATGACTAAGACAAACTTTAATTCTGCCAAGCAAAACAACAAGGTTAATTCTGCTAGGCAAAAGTTAACCAAATTTAGTTCTGCCAGGCAAAATACAAGTGGTCCAGAAATTAATTCTGTCAGGCCACTTAATGCTGTCAAGTCAAATATCAGGTGGGTTTGCAAAACCAACTAAACTGACATCAGCATCAATTACCTTCAAAAGAGTTGATGCCGTTGATCAGAAAGGGACACCGACAACCAAATTGGTTTGAGTTCCTAAGAGAAACTGATCTTTTGTCATTTGTATGTGCAAAGCAAGAAGGAAAGCTTATGGCATATTGATAGTGGATGCTCTAGGCACATGACAGGAGATAGAAGCAGACTGGAGGACTTCAAAGTCATTGATGGAGGTCCTGTAGCTTTTGGAGGTATCCTAGAGGAGGAAGGATTACAGGAATGGGAAATGTCAACAGTGATAAGATGAGCTTCAATGATGTATACTTTGTTGAACAATTGAGGTACAATTTGTTAAGTGTTAGCCAAATAACTGAGAAAAAGAACCCAGTGTTCTTTAATGACACAGAATGTTGTATTCTTTCTGAGAAATTTGTTCTTGACCCTAAAATGATTTTAATGAAAATTCTCAGAAAGAACAACATGTATAGCTGTGAATTGGCTAAGTTTGTACCTAAACCTGAATTGAGTTGTCTTATTTCAAGAGCAACTGTTGATGAATCTGACCTTTGGCATAGAAGGATGTGTCACATGAATTTTAAAACAATAAACAAACTTGTTAAAGGAAAACTTGTCAGAGGTTTACCAGAGAAAACATATTCATGTGATGACCACTGTATTGCATGTCAAAAAGGCAAGCAACATAAATCCTCTTATAAGGCCAAGATACTGAAGTTCATTGACTCACCTTTACACTTACTGCACATGGATTTATTTGGACCAACAAATGTGAGTAGTATAGGTAAGAAGTCATATTACCTAGTGATCACTGATGATTATAGCAGATTTAGTTGGGTATTCTTTCTTGGAACCAAAGATGAGACTGGAGACATACTAAGGTCATTCATCATTAAGATTGAAAACTAAACCAATAGAAAGCTAAAGATCATTAGAAGTGACAATGGAACAGAGTTTAGAAATCAAGAGATGGACAAATTCTGTGAATCAAAATGTATAGATAGACAATATAGTGTTCCTAGAACTCCACAACAGAATGGAGTAGCAGAAAGGAAGAATATGACACTTTTTGAGGCTGCTAGAACAATGTTAGCAGATGCTAAACTACCAATGACCTTCTGGGCAGAAGCAATTAGCACTATGTGTTATGTCCAGAACAGAGTATTAGTTGTTAAGCCTCACAACAAGACACCTTATGAGTTATTTTTGAATAGCAAACATTTGGTCAGTTTTCTTAAACCATTTGGGTGTCCTATTACTATCTTAAATACCAAGGATCAATTAGGCAAGTTTCAAAGTAAAGCTGATGAGGGATTCTTTGTTGGTTACTCTTTCCAAAGAAAAGCATACAGAGTATTCAACAGTAGAACTAGAATAGTGGAAGAGACCTTAGATGTGACCTTAATGAACACACACCTAATGCTTTAGGAAAAGGTCATGCTCACCTGTTTGACATTGATGCATTAACCAAATCTCTTAGATATATGCATGAGTCATCAATTGCAGGTACAAGTACAAGTGTAAATGCAGGTACAAGTGCAGGTCAACAAACAAACAAATCACCACAATTTGTTTTGTTTCCAACATGGCTACCTGACCCACCTGCAGTACTTGAATCTTCCACTCCTGATCAACAACAGAGTTCAGAGCCCATTTCATCAAACTTGCATGATAATGGTGCATATGGTGATGGAAATACATCATCAGATCCAGATTGTCCTCAACAAGAAGAAGCATCAATTGAAGGTGCACAGGAGGATCAACAACCATCAAGGATGGAGGTGTCAGAATTAAGTGGTCAAATGATTCAAGAAGACACCAATCTGGATCAGAATTTTACCAATTTGGAATCTGGGATAGAGATGGCAGCTGGTCCACAGTATTAAGCTCATAAAAGCTACATGCCACTGGACATTGTCATTGGAGCAATTGATGCTCATATGCAAATAAGAAGGTCATCTAAAACTATTGATGAAAATGCAAATTTTTCTTTGTTTGCTTGTTTTCTGTCACAAATAGAGCCCAAGAAAGCTGTTGAAGCTTTGAAAGATCCAAGTTGGATTGAAGCTATGCAAGAGGAGCTACTTCAATTCAAAATTCAAAATGTGTGGACTTTGATGGATCTGCCTAAAGGAAAATGGGCATTTGGTACCAGATGGGTATACAGGAACAAAAAGGATGAGAGGGGCATAGTGATTAAGAACAAGGCTAGATTGGTTGCACAGGGATACTCACAAGAAGAGGGAATTGATTATGATGAGGTATTTGCACCTGTGGCAAGAATTGAGGCTATTAGATTGTTCTTGGCTTATGCTTCTTTCAAGAACTTCAAGGTATACCAGATGGATGTAAAGAGTGCATTCTTAAATGGAAAGATAGATGAAGAGGTGTATGTATGTCAACCACCAGGGTTTGAGGATCCCAAACATCCAAATAAGGTGCTTAGATTGGACAAAGCACTTTATGGACTGCATCAAGCTCCTAGAGCTTGGTATGATACTTTGTCTGTGTATCTGTTGGATACTGGTTTCAAAAGAGGTGCTATAGACAAGACTTTGTTTATCAAATGAATTGAAAGTGATATTCTACTAGTACAAATCTATGTAGATGATATCATTTTTGGTTCAACAAGGGACAGTCTTTGCAAAGAATTTGAATCTCTTATGCATCAGAAATTCCAGATGAGTTCAATGGGAGAATTGACTTTCTTTTTGGGTCTTCAAGTGAAGCAGAAAGCAGATGGAATCTTCATAAGTCAGGATAAGTATGTGAAGGACATCTTGGATAAGTTTAGATTCAATGATGCAAAAGTTGCAAGCATACCAATGGAAACACATAAACCACTACTTGCAGATCTTGAGGGGGAGAGTGTTGATGAACATCTCTATAGATCCATGATAGGTTCACTGATGTATCTTACATCCAGTAGACCGGATATCATGTTTGCAGTATGTGTGTGTGCAAGGTTTCAAACAAATCCTAAGTTGTCTCATCTTCATGCTGTGAAGAGAAGTTTTAAATACCTAAAAGGTCAACCTAAATTGGGCCTATGGTATCCAAAGAATTCTTCTTTCAATTTGGTAGCATATTCTGACAGTGATTATGGGGGTAACAATTTGGACAGAAAGTCAACTTCAGGAGGATGTCAATTCTTGGGAGATAGATTAGTATCTTGGCAATGTAAGAAGCAAACCACAGTGTCTACATCAACAGCAGAAGCAGAATATGTTGCTGCATCAAGTTGATGTGCACAAATCTTATGGATTCAAAATCAGATGCTAGACTATGGTTTGACTTTTCTAAATACTTCCATGTATATTGATAATAATGCTGCTATAAGTATCATTAATAACCCTGTAAAGCATTCTAAAACAAACCATATTGAAATTAGATATCATTTCATTAGGGATTGTAATGAGAAAAGATTAATTCAAATTTTCAAAATACCTACGGATAATCAACTTGCAGACCTGTTCACAAAAACATTTGATGTTGGAAGGTTTACATTTTTGGTTACTAGTATAGGTATGATGAACAACTCATTATAATCATTATCTATTTTCAAAATGTTTTTCAAACGGGGTTACACTTGATACTTTAGTTAGTTATAGCAGATATTATAAGATTCTCAATATTTATACTTTCATGACTTAGTTCTGTTAGTGTAAATAGTGGTTATCTTATTTAGTTCTGCTAGTACAAGTTAATTCTGCTAGTTCAATTGTATTTTTGAGCTAACATTGCAGGATTAAAAGCTCAAAGGTGGTTAGTTCTGCTAACTCAGTTTTCAACAATATTAATTATGCTAGCACAAGTTAGTTCTGCCAGCACTATTAATAAAAGAGTGACGTGGAATTGTCCAAGTGTGAAGAAAGGTTGAAATTAGTTATGCTATACTTAATTTGCAAAAGTTAATTCTGTCAGTACTTTTTCCAACTTTAATTCTGCTAGTGTTATTTTAGGGCTTGAAAGTACTATTCACTTTCAAATGGTATTTAATCTGCCAAACACTACACTTTTTCAATTTACTTGCACTTTTTCTCAAAAATTGAAATTACCTTCAAACAAACCTCCCAAAACCTCTCAAACCTAACATTCAAAAATGGCATCTTCATCTTCTTCTTCTAAAACACTCGATATTGGTGATCAACACAACGTCTGTGGCTTTCATCTTAAGTCACAAGGATCAGATGATTACCACGAAATCATTGATTTCTTAAAGTGCACCACTCTCAGGTTTGCACTTACTGTTAATCCCATGATTTTTATTTCACATATCAACGACTTCTGGACATATGCCGTGGTGTCAGAAGAAAATGGGGTTAAAACCATAACGGCAACAGTAACTGAGAAGCGTATCATTATAACTGAAGCTTCCATACGTGCTCATCTTCTCTTAGATGATGCAGATGGTATGGAATACTATGCTACTTCTCATATACATGATCAACTTGTGTTGTATGGGTATGAGGGGGAGAGAACAAGAAAAATTAACCTATTAAAAACAACTCTTCTCTCCACAATGGAAATTTTTAATCCATACCCTACAACACTGCATTTCTCAAAAGAAAACTTCTTGGGAGCAATTTAGCAGTAACATTGCTTCTGCTTTAATTTGTCTTCCCAACAATGAGAAGTTTAATTTCTCAAAATTAATTTTTAATGGAATGGTAAATAATCTTGAGAAACTAAAGGATAAATTTTTAATGTATCCAAGATTTTTACAACACATTATTGACCAGGAAATCCAAGATCTACCCAGGGAAGGTGGTAGATTAATCCTCTCAAATCTTTCTAAAAAGACTTTTTCTAATATGAGGAGAAATGGGATGGTTAAGGAAAAAGAATTTTCTGGGAAGGTGACCAATTTGACAGATGATATGTTGAACATGTCTTCCACTGTGCCATAGGAAGTAGAAACTCCCACTACTTTTCAACAAAGTGGCACAGTTTCAAAAACATAAAGAACAAGGGACCCTAAGCCTATCAAACCAAAAGCCAAAAAGGCTAAGAAACAGACAAATGAGGATCCTCTTCCTCAATTGTCTCAGTCCAAAACTACAAATGAGGTGGTCACTAAGGAGAAGAGAGACCCTGTGGAAAGGGCTACCACTACTGTTGCTACCTCACTAGGAGAGCAGGACAGTGGTACTGAAATTAGGACCCAATCCATGGCAACACAGGATATTGAGATGCCATTGGATTCCTCTATTGCTGAGGATCCAGTGGATATCAATATATCCAGTGGTCCCAGGTGCCAAGAAACCACAATGGGGGCTAGTGATGCTCAGACTAGGTTTGAGACATTGGCTAAATCTTCCAATGATCCATTAAAAGAGGGTAACACTTCTGGCAATGGTGAGGATAGCTTGAATCTAAAAGAATTGATGGATATCGTACAAAACTGTCAAAGGAGGTACAGGATCAGAAGGTGGAGATTGCCAAATTAAGGGAGAAGGTGGATCTGTTGATGAAAGAAAGGGATGAATACAAAACTAAGGCTGAGAGTAAGTCTATTGGACCGAAAAGATTACTTGTTGATGAGAGCACCAGTGAGGAGGATATTGCAGATTAGTTTGAGTTTACTAGTGCAGGGGAAGCAGAAAAGATAGACATATCTGAGGAACAGGCAAACTTAATTCTGGCTGAGGAGGAGCAGAAGAAACAGTATGAAAAGGATCTTAATGATCTTGAAAAGCCTGTAGATGTGGTGGAGATAGATGAGAGCATTCATGGTGATGTGAGTGCAGAGCAGCTTGGGAATGTGGTTGGAAGCTTGATTCTGGAAGTGTTAGATGAAGATATATATGAGGCTGCAAAGAAAAGTGCCAAAGGTACGTTAGATAGTGCTGCTGGAGTTAATACTACTGGTATAGATGTTGGGGTTAGTGCTGCTAGTAGGATGGTGGATGCAGAAGTTAGTGCTGCTAGTGCAAAAGTTAGTTTTGCTAGTGCATTGGTTAGTTCTGCTGGGGTTAATGAATCAGAAATGGTTAAGTCTGCCAGTCCTAAGGAAAAGGTTAGTGCTGTTATGACAGATATTGAACAACTTGCTGCAGATGCACTGTTAAAGGTTGCAAAGAGCACGGCACAAGGGAAAAGCTCAACTGGCATATCTATTAAGGAAATTCCCTTCTCACATGTAAGACCTACAATTGTTGATGAAGCCTTAAAACAGAAAGAATTTGATATGGCTAAGGCTAAAGGCAAAGAGAAAATGGTTGAGCCTGTGAAACCTTTGAAGAAAAAGGAGCTTGAGGCAGTTAGTGAGAGGGTTGCCAGAAATCTGCAAGCCTAATTCAATGAGGAGGGTAGGAGTAGATTTGTTGAGGTGGACATGGGTGATGATGTAAAGATCATGATGACCTCAGAGGAGAAGATATTCTTTGATCATCTATTGGCAGATGGAACTCATAAAGCTCAAATGGAAGAGTTCACTCCTGATCAGAGGCTGATGTGGTACTTAGATATCTTGGAGCAGAGGAGAAAGCATGATGCCCAGAAGAAAATGGAGGAAAAGAGAAAAAGGGCACCTACTCAGAGACAATTAAAAGATCAATATGCCAAAGTAGTTAAGGACAATACTGGGAGAACTTTGAAGGAGCTTATGGCAATGGACTTTTATGATTTGGAAAGGATGTATCTGAAAATTCAAAGGGACATTGAAGAGAGCACAAAAAGAGCCCTAGAAGAAAGGTCCAAAAGTGCAGCTGCTACAAAGATTAAAATTCCAACTGCTGCAGAAAAAGAGCAGCAACAAAGAAAGGCAGAAATGGCAAAGGCAAAGGCAGAATTAGAAAAGAAAGAGAAAGATGATATTGATGCTCTAAAGAAGAAAATTCCAACTGAAACCCTTCATCTCAAAAGGAGAAAAAGAATGGTTGTCCGAAATGACCAAGAAGAAAGGGAAACAGAAGTACCTGCTGTGGTGTCTTCTACATCTGAGCCTGCAAAGCCTATTGAGGAAGTAGTGGTTGATTGGACACAGATAAGATCTATGGTAGAGGTTGAAAACCCTAAGGTGCCTATTGCAGTACATTTCCCTGTAATTGATTGGATGTGGGAAACTGATGGGCAGATGAAGAAGTGTTTAAAGATTGTGAGGGTTGGGAACACTGAGGAGAAATTTCAATCCTTCTACAGATGCATAAAAACTTTATCTAGAGATGATTTGGATGACATGTGGAGAATTGCAATGAGAAAATATCAAAATGCACAGAAGCATAGTGATGAACACATTGTCTACAACAGTCTCTCTATTCTGTATGAGATGGATCCTGAAAACAATTTCTATAAGGACAGATCAAGGGCAAAGGCATGGTACTGCTATTCTCATATGGAGTACATTTGGTGCAGCTACAGAATGGAGTGTTTGCCTACTTCATTGGGACAGAGTATCCATGGAATGTTGGACAACTAAGTTCTATGCTCTCTCTAACCATTAAATGTGATGATCTGGACATAGCTGCTTCTCTAGTTCATGAAGTTCAGCAGTACTACAAAGGAGCACTTGAAAAGTATGCTGTTCAGAATGAGGAGATTAAAAAGAAAAGAGCTGCCGAGATCAGAAAAGAATTTGAGAAGAGCTTGAAGAAGAAAACTTGAATCTGTTCATAAAAAGATCAAGTTTAGGGGGAGATTGTTGGGCTAAAATCTACTGGAGATCAAATGCTTAAATATTCTAAGTGTTTAGCCTGTTGAAAGTTAATGTTGTTGGTGCAATGAAGACTTAGTTCTGCTGGTGGAAGTTAGCTCTATTCATTTATTGAAAATAAAGTTTTCCAGAGTTAGTTCTGCTAGTCATTTATCGTTAGTTCTGCCAAGTGTTTCCAATGTTAGTTCTGCCAAGAGTGAAGAAATGCAAAGATTAGTTCTGTCAGTTCAAATTGTTAGTGCTGCTCATTGTTTTGTTAATGCTGCTTAGTGGATCTACTTTTTACCAACTCTGCAACACAAGTACACCTACAGCAGACATGCTTTTAAGGGATAGTGCACGCTGCAGATAACGAATGGTAATGCATTTAATGCTGACGTATTTTCTAGAAAACTTGTCTTAGGAAAGTAGATTTTGTATAGATTTTAATAAGTTTTTTAGTGTATAAGTATGTCCTTTGGCTCATTGTTAGAGTATGTCAGTGTGTCCTTGAATACTTGTAATTTGTAAGTCTCTAGTTAAGTTGTAACTAAGCTTCAAGGTTTCTTTGTAACCCTGATACAATATAGTGTATCCGTATTATTTCAATAATAATATTGAGGCTTTTGGCTATTGAATCAACTGTGTTCTTACATTGTTTACAAATCTGTTTCAATTGCATTACAAGTAATATACATAAATCTTCCTACTTTACAAGTGTTATTCCGCAAACTTCTTGTTAAAAATTCATAGCGTGTGTCAATACATTTGTGCAAACAAGTGTAATCGAGGGACCCCACAATGAAATTATCGGTACACACTACACAGGTAAGTAAATCCGTATGTCAATGACTAGATGGTTAAACATGTTTTAAGCCTATATTGTTATACTTTTAATATAATTATGACCTGATTATTTGATTTCTAAGTTAAAAATGCCGAGTTGGGTAGTTTACTATTACTTCTTTCGCTTTATGTTTGTGAAATGAAAGAACAACAATGAATGAATGAGAGGATGAGAGAATTATTTATTCAATAATCATCTCAAATTTAACCAGAAATATTGTTATATAAATGAAAAATAGAGATAAGAAGAAGATAAATGGTGAAGAGTGTTGCAGTTAAGTATAATTGTATAAAATAGTAGGCAAGTTATATTTTATCTTCCTAGTTTGTTTTTCAGAGAAAGCAAATTTTATTACTACACAATATAACCTCAAAGATATTGTAACATCCTCTCCAGTAGCCTGGTAATTTCTAATTTTAAATTGATTAATTAATTGTTTTAGAAATTATTTAATATTATTGTTTAATTGTGAAACTTAGATAAATAAGTCTTAGAACTTATTGTGAATAGTAAATTGGCACTTGTTTTAAATTACTGTAGTTAACAGTATCAGAAAGTAATATTTCTCGCGAAAGAGTTCTAAGTTCCAGACAATAGATTTAGGACGGGTATAAAATACCCAAATAATTGGGGTCGGTTTATAAGGAGTCGACTTACTCGTTCTTTCAAACCCTTGTTCTTCATTTCACCTAAATTAGCAAAGACTTTGAAGAAACCTAAAGCCAATTTGATAAACCCCAATCTTTGATTAACTTTGGATTCAAGAGTTGCTTCTCAATTTCATCATCATCTTCACTTTGGTATTCATCAGATTTTAAGTAAGTTGTTAGTTGTATACATATATATATATTCATGAAATTGGGTTATATTGAACATTAGGTACAAATGATGATTGGTATAAAATTGAGGTTTGAAAACTGTTCTACAAATGATGTTAGCCGATCGGCTATCCATGTTGAGCCGATCGGGTATATGTGTTTGAGCTGAACAGCTTCTTTTAACCGAACGGCTAAGCTAGACAAAAATGACCACATAACTTGACCTAAGGAAAAATGTAAATGTTAGTCGAGCTGGTGTAAAGGTATAGCCAATCGGCTATGATTAGCCAGCCGATCGGGTATGGGCTAAAATATGATCAAATCAGTTTGTCTTATATGTTCTTTTGCCATGTCTAGTAAATTTAGTTGTGATACTTGAATGCTATGTATAATACCATATAATTTAAAGACAATAAACTTACAGAAAATGAAATAATTACTTATGCAATATGTTCGTTTACACAAGTATTATTCATTGATAACAAGTTATTAACTTGTGTGTGTTATGATATTTCAGATACCCCAAAGACTCAGTGACCAGAAGCTGAGTGTGGAAACGACAGAGGTATCGGTGAGTGGATTTAGAACTCACCATTTGATTTAGTTGTAACTATTTGGTTGCAACAAGTAAACGTAGATATGTGTTAGACTATTTAGTCTTGATTGTGTCTTATGAATTTACGTGATATGTGAATTTATGTGTAACAGATTATTGAGGTCAACGTGTAGTTGGACTTTTGGTTATTATGTGAATTACACAGGTTTTGATTCATATGATGTGTTTAAGACCTGTGTATGAGTTTAATAACCAATAGTTATCGGTCTATTCTGTAATGGCCATACAGATTGACGTTAAGTGTTCCTTGGGAATCCCCGGGTATTATGATATCCCAAGAGCCACCGATCCTCATTGAAAAAGAATGTGTTTACTAGTATTTTCTGTAAACAGATTGTTAAGCTAAGTTGAATTGTGTGTGATAAATTCATTCACTTAGCTTCGTGCTAATCCCTCATCCTACTTCCTGCAGGTTTTTGATATATATGTGGGTGTCAGGAAAGGATGCTTTAGTAGGGAATGTCTGACAGATTATGACTCTGATATGGTTTTGCTATAAACCTGGTTTTGTAATATATAATACCCCGACATATGTGGTTTTTAAACAGTTATAAGTTGGTATGTTTTGAATATGTAACTGTGTATGTACATTATCTTAATGTACAGTATATAAATATGTTTTAAATTCATACGCTTCCGAGTAAAATAATATAATATTGTTGTAAGAAAGAGGGGTGCCTAATCAAGTTTTAATACATATAATTAGTTCTGTGTTAGGCTAATTAATGTATCAACATATATATTGATGAATATATATACAAGTATGCGAATTGATTAAATCGTACGAGTTTCAAATCGAATGCAATTCGATTCAATTAATACGGACGTTGGCGAAAATTTTATTAAATAATATAATATTATTTAATAACGCAATTATATCCAAAATATTATTTAGATAATATTTCAATTCAAATTTGTATCGTACAAACAAAGACTACACGATTAGATTATTAAACGCGCAAACAAATTGAAACAAGTTAAAGTTATATTTTATAACGCAACCATTAAGTATTTGGTAAAATACTTCAACAAAAATATTGGGTAATTATTCGTATTTTAAAACGTATATTTAAACGTATAAAATAAACATTTAACGTTTAAACGAACGGGAAACCGAACACCGCACGAAACGCGATTGCGGAGACTGAAAAAGGTGAGGCTTTCACCTACACCCACCTCTCTTTCCTTCTTTCTTTCATTCTCATTTCAACAAAAACACACACACACACCACAAAAACACTCTCAAACCCATCACCACCAAATTTTCGGATCTAGCATAACCGACAACAAAAGTTACATTTTCGGAATCACCATCAAGAGAGGAACAAGATTAACAAAGGCACCACCCTCGTTTTCTTCCTCGTTTTGTCTCGATTTGCAATTGTAAGAAATTCTCTAAATATTTAGATCTACTCATTTTGGTGTATTATTTCGGTGTTATAATGTTTACACAACTTAGTATTGTCCAAATGTATGAGGAAAACACGATTTTGCAGCCTAAAAATGAGTTAGATTTGGGTTTTGGGTTGAAAAATCGCGACAGCTGCTGGGTTCTGGGCTGGTGTTCATCTTTGCGACACAAGCCTTGTGTTGCGGAACACAAGCCTTGTGTTGCGGAACACAAGCATTGTGTCGCATTTAGTGTCGCAAAACATAAGACACAAGCATTGTGTCGCAAAACATAAGACACAAGCATTGTGTCGCATTTAGTGTCGCAAAACATAAGACACAAGCATTGTGTCGCATTTAGTGTCGCAAAACATAAGACACAAGCATTGTGTCGCATTTAGTGTCGCATTAAGTTGCATATCATAAGACACAAGCCTTGTGTTGCGGAACACAAGCATTGTGTCGCATATTGTGTTGCAGACATGAGACACAAGCCTTGTGTTGCAGAACACAACCCTTGTGTTGCGAAACACAAGGGTTATGTCGCATTTAGTGTCGCAAAAATCCAAAAATAGAAGCCAAAAACATTCTAAGTGTTTTAAAATCACTTTTCAATAACCAAACCAAATACGATACGATTAATACGCAAAAATGGATAAATCAAAGTATAATAATAATAGTTAAGGTTATTATTATAAATCTGTCACCAACGGGCCGTACACGTTTTCAAAACACAAACCAAATAATCAACCAAATCGTAGTAATTTGGACATATATAGTTGTGTAACAACTACAAAGGTAGTCCTTTGAGATACCGACTCCCGTTTATAACCATCGCGTGTCGTGGACACCCTCAGGTTACAAGTCTTCGGACATCGATACTCGGCTAATCAATCAAAGTTTATTTAGATAAACTTCTCAGGCTCAGGTGAGTCTCATGGCCCCTATTTTACTATTTTTCAATCAGGGGTGTGATATTATTGCTCGTTTTGTTTTACAAGTTGAACGCAAGTACAAATCAAAATCAAATACTACATGAGTTACTTCAACTAATCAATTTAAAGCCCTCCATAGCATAGTCTGGTAATACGTAGTAGCGTGAATGTTAGTATATGATATCATATAGGATTGACAATCCTCGTCCGGGTTAGCACGCACTAACTGGTCAAACGGACGTATTAGCATTTGGGAAGACGAGTGTGGATTAGGCACTCGTAGGAGGCATTCAAGTTGGGTTTCCTTAATTGGACCTGACACTCAAGTTAAGCTCAGACTATGTGCTCATGGCTATATAACTTTTATTTTGCTTAATTGCTTTATAAATTCAATTATAAATCTTGCGGTTCATACAAATATGTGTTGACATACAAACCTGTGAGCTCACCAGCGTTTCGCTGACCAATTTTAGCATGTATCACAGGTGACCAGCAGTAGGTTGGATTGCACAATCAAGATCAATTAGCTCGAGTCAGCATGCAAACAATCAGAGATTTAGCTGCATTATTATATTTTGTATAGATTAATTATGTACTTAAATCTCTCAATTTCCACCGAGCTAATGTAACTCTATTTTTGATGTAAACTTTGGTTTTTATTAATACAAATGTAAAACGACGCATATAGTGGTCGTTCATTATATCTTTGTGCTTGTGATATTTGATTAGTAACACCCAATGTATGCTTCCGCTAAACAATAAATTTGGGGGTGTTACAGATTGGTATCAGAGCCTAAGGTTATAGTGAACTAGGTTGCATTTAGTGGGCCTAGACTATGACCGTTAGGCAGTATTCCTTACTAAGTATGACTAGGTTTAGTGACTGCATTGTATTGGTTTAATTTAGCATAGCCTGATCAACTATGTACAATTAAAAGAATATGATGTAAGATCTGAAAGGAGTCATGACTGAACAGGATACACTAGTCGACTCTGACCACGAGAGAAACCGGGACTCAAACATGTCTGTGTTAGACACTTTAGGCTATTATGTGATATATATATATATATATATATATATATATACATAGATAGGCCTCACTCTCACTCACTATCTTATGCTATATTATATATGTATTATATGAATATAGGCCTCATTCTTTCTAACGCTTTGTCTCAGAATGGCAAACACACCGCCAAATTCATCACGCTCTCATCCACATGGATCGCGAAACCCAAGGGTGGCTAGGAGGAACACCAGGTTGCCTCGAGCCGACCCATACCCCACTCATTTCACTTTGTCGGACTTAGCCACTAGGCTACACCGACACGAGCAACGACTTGATTCGATGGATATCGAACTTCAAGAAACCAACGAAAACTAGAGACTCACATCACTCGAGCGTATCAATCAAGTCTCCGAAGGTCACAAAAATACCATCAACCACATGGACACCCTTGACAACCGTCTGGGTGAAACCATCGAAACCATGGAGGTTGTCCACAACCAAGTGATTGGCAATCGAAACGAAATCTCCGTCCTACAATCAAGGCTGAATCAGTGCGAGACACGTCTAAGGGAAACCGAAGACGCCCTCCGAATGGTTAGCAGACTTGCAGAATCTGTAGACCATCTCACCGCACTGCTGCCACAACTCAATCTACGACAGGATTAGCTAGGGCTAAATCTGTACTTTATCATGCTTTCGTAGGACCTATGTAATTCGACCGAATGTCACAATTCCCGGCACTTTTGAAAACCTTCTAAGTTAGTAACTTTTGAAACTCGTAACTCGAAATTGTCTGTAATCGTTTAACATCATCATATCAATCGACAATTTCTCTCGACTATCTTACATTGTTAATATTCACTTTGTGATGTTGTATATTACCGCTTTAATATATATACATCTGTCAAATTATCATTCTGGTACAACTTCTCATGTACCTCTTCTTTCTTTCTTGAAGAATCATGCCGCCAAAGAGGAAAAGTTACAGTGACGCTGAACTCGCTGCTGTCGTATCTCGAGCAGCGGCCGATGCTTTGGCTGCTCGGGATTCCCCTCGAAACTCGCGAAACAATGACGAAAACCCAGTCAATACCCCTGTTATCAAGCCTTTCTCTTACAAGGATTTTCTCAGCTGCAAACCACTCTACTTCAAGGGCACGGAAGGTGCTATTGGTCTAATCAGATGGATTGAACGTATGGAATCCGTCTTCAACCTCTGTAATTGTACGGAGGATAACAAATTCAAGTTCGCTGCATACACCTTTAAGGAAGGTGCACTTACATGGTGGAACACCCACGCCAATTCTGTAGGCATCGAAATAGCAAACCAACTCCCCTGGGCTGAATTGAAGAAGAAGCTAAGGGAAAAATACTGCCCCGAAGAAGAACTGCATCGGTTGGAGGAAGAGTTCTGGCACCTGACTGTGCAGGGAACTGACATTGCTGGGTATACCACCAAATTCCAGCAATTTGCGCTGTTATGTCCGGGATTGGTTGAACCGGAGACAAAAGGCATCAAAAGGTACATCCGCGGCCTTCCTGAGAGCATTCAAGGAAATGTCGCTTCGGCCAAACCAACCACTACTGAAAGTGCTATCCGGCTAGCGCATGAACTCATGGCACTAGTTGTCAACCGTGAGACATCCAACAACTCCTCCAACAACAACAAACGCAAATCCTCTGAACCTCACAACAGCCAAAGCAAAAAGCCCAATACCATCCAAGTTTATAACACCAATTCTGAGCCGAAACGTAGCTACACTGGGGACAGGCCATACTGTTCCAAGTGTAACTATCATCACCATGGTCCATGCAAGTCTCCCTGCAACAACTGCAGGAAGTACGGGCATTCATCTAAGGATTGCCGAGCCCCTAAATCCAACAACAGCAACAACCAACAACCCAAATCCTGTTATGGATGTGGAGAGGCTGGATATTACAGGAATGAGTGTCCTAAACGAAGTAGCAACAACAACAACATCAACGCTAAGGGAAGAGCATTCGTACTCAACTCCGGGGATGCCCGTCAGGACCCGAATGTGGTCACGGGTATGTTCCTCCTCAAAAACTTAACTGCTTTTGTTCTATTTGATACTGGTGCCGATAGGAGCTTTATTTCTGATGAATTTTACCCGCTACTTGACATCACCCCCGTGGCCTTAGATGTTAAGTACACCGTAGAGCTAGCAAATGACAAACTAATAGAAACCGATAGTGTGATACCTAATTGCACTTTAAACCTAGCCAACGAAACCTTTTCAATCGATCTTATGCCTGTTGAAATTGGAAGTTTCGACGTTATCATTGGTATGGACTGGTTGTCCAAACATCGGGCTGAAATTATCTGTCATGACAAAGTCATTCGCATACCCCTCACCGCCGGTGGAACTTTAATCATACAGGGGGAGACCGGCGGGACGAGACTCAATATTATATCTTGTTTGAAAACCCGGAAATTTCTGAGAAAGGGTTATCAAGCAATCCTCGCACACATCATGGAGAAAAAGTCAGAGGAGAAGCGACTTGAAGATGTGCCCATCGTTCGAGACTTTCCAGAAGTCTTTCCCGAAGAACTACCTGGTCTACCACCACCAAGACAGGTTGAGTTCTCAATCGACCTTGTGTCAGGTGCCGCACCTGTGGCCCGAGCACCATACCGCTTAGCCCCATCCGAACTTCAGGAGTTGTCCAACCAATAACAGGAACTCCTGGAGAGAGGAATCATTAGGCCGAGTTCTTCACCTTGGGGAGCTCCAGTCTTATTTGTGAAAAAGAAAGACGGTTCATTCAGAATGTGTATCGACTACCGAGAGTTGATCAAGTTGACCGTCAAGAATCGATATCCACTTCCTCGCATTGATGACCTGTTTGACCAACTACAAGGGTCGAGTATTTATTCAAAGATCGATCTTCGGTCAGGTTATCATCAACTTCGAGTTCGCGACACCGATATCCCGAAAACTGCTTTCCGAACTTGTTACGGGCATTATGAATTTCAGGTGATGCCCTTCGGTTTAACAAACGCACCGGCTGTATTCATGGACATTATGAATCGGGTGTGCAAACCTTACCTTGATAAGTTTGTCATTGTCTTCATCGACGACATTCTCATATACTCGCAAAACGAACAAGAACACGCGCAACACCTCAAAACCGTCCTAGAACTACTCAGACACGAGGAGTTATATGCCAAATTCTCCAAGTGTGAGTTCTGGATACAATCCGTTCAATTCCTTGGACATGTTGTTAATAGTCAAGGAATCCATGTCGATCCATCGAAAATCGAGGCCATCAAGTGCTGGCAAGCACCAACATCTCCAACCGAAGTACGTCAATTCTTGGGTCTTGCCGGATACTATCGGTGATTTATTGAAAATTTTTCGAAAATAGCCCAACCACTCACAACCCTGAATCCATAAGACAAAAAGTTTGATTGGACTGACAAACAAGAGTTGGCATTTCAACTTCTGAAACAAAAGCTTTGTAGTGCTCCAATTCTATCCTTACCCGAAGGCACCGATGACTTCGTGGTATACTGCGATGCTTCTCATCAAGGTCTTGGTTGCGTGCTGATGCAACGAGACAAAGTTATTGCTTATGCTTCACGACAGCTCAAAATTCATGAAAAGAACTACACCACCCACGATCTCGAGCTAGGAGCTATCGTCTTTGCCCTCAAAATCTGGAGACATTACCTCTATGGCACTAAGTGCTCAATCTTTACTGACCACAAAAATCTCCAACACATATTCGATCAGAAGGATCTCAACATGAGACAACGTCGGTGGGTCGAGTTGCTTACCGACTACGATTGTGAGATCAAATACCATCCGGGAAAAGCGAATGTTGTTGCCGATGCCCTCAGTCGAAAAGAACAAACGAAACCACTTCGAGTCCGAGCCCTCATCATGACTATTTAAAATGATCTAAACATTCAGATTCTCACTGCTCAACTCGAAGCTCTGAAACCCGATAATATCAAAAATGAAGCCTAGCGAGGCATGGACAAACAATTCGAAATCAAGCCTAACGGGATTAGGTATTTCTCAAACCGAATCTGGTTACCCAGTTTTGGAAATCTACGAGACTTGGTAATGGATGAAGCTCACAAGTCCAAATATTCTATCCATCCTGGATCTGACAAAATGTATCACGGCATCAAGGAATTTTATTGGTGGCCGAATATGAAAGCTGAAATCGCTACATACGTCAGCAAGTGTCTTACTTGCTCGAAAGTCAAAGCCGAATACCAAAAACCTTCTGGTTTACTCCAACAACCCAACATTCCTGAATGGAAATGGGAACAAATTGCCATGGATTTCATAACCAAACTACCAAAGTCATCGAGCGGTTGCGATACCATTTGGGTGATCGTCGATCGTCTCACAAAATCTGCTCATTTTCAGGCAATCAAAGAAACCGAAAAAATGGAACGCCTCACACAAATCTACATCAAAGAGGTTGTTTCTCGACACGGTGTTCCAATCTCGATTATCTCCGATAGGGATAGTCGATTCACCTCTCACTTTTGGCAATCACTTCAAAAATCATTGGGTACCCGTCTTGATATGAGTACCGCATACCATCCTCAAACTGATGGCCAAAGTGAACGAACAATTCAAACACTGGAAGACATGCTACGAGCTTGCGTAGTTGACTTCGGTGTAAACTGGGAAAAACACCTACCATTGTGCGAGTTTTCTTATAACAACAGTTATCACTCCAGCATAAAGGTTGCACCCTTCGAGGCACTCTACGGTCGTAAGTGCCGCTCACCGATTTGTTGGACCGAAGTGGGAGATAGTCAACTCACTGGTCCCGAACTCATTCAAGAAACAACCGAGAAAATCTTCGAGATCCAAAACAAACTCAAAGCCGCACGTGATCGTCAGAAAAGTTATGCTGACGTGAGACGCAAACCACTCGAGTTCCAGGTTGGGGATCGAGTGCTACTCAAAGTTTCACCTTGGAAAGGTGTTATCGATTCGGTAAACGCGGGAAGTTAAATCTCAGATACATTGGACCATTCAAGATCCTCGAGAGGATAGGTCCAGTGGCATATCGATTGCAGCTGCCATCCGAGCTCAGCAGCGTGCATCCCACTTTTCGCATTTCAAATCTGAAAAAGTGTCTGTCTAATGAGACACTCATCATTCCACTCGATGAAATTCGTATTGACGACAATCTTCACTTTGTTGAAGAACCCGCAGAAATCATGGACCGTGAGGTCAAACAACTCAAACAAAGTCACATTCCCATCGTCAAAGTCAGGTGGAATTCGCGGCGTGGTCCGGAATTTACCTGGGAACGGGAGGACCAAATGCGACTCAAGTATCCTCAACTCTTCACTGACTCAACATCAAACACGACTTCAACTTAAATTTCGGGACGAAATTCTTCTAACAGGGGGAGAATGTGACACCCGTCAAATTAGGACTAGTAGTTAGTGCCTAATCAAGTTTTAATACATGTAACTAGTTCTGTGTTAAGCTAATTAATGTATCAACATATATATTGATGAATATATATACAAGTATGCGAATTGATTAAATCGTACGAGTTTCAAATCGAATGCAATTCGATTCAATTAATACGGACGTTGGTGAAAATTTTATTAAATAATATAATATTATTTAATAACGCAATTATATCCAAAATATTATTTAGATAATATTTCAATTCAAATTCGTATCGTACAAACAAAGACTACACGATTAGATTATTAAACGCGCAAACAAATCGAAACAAGTTAAAGTTATATTTTATAACGCAACCATTAAGTATTTGGTAAAATACTTCAACAAAAATATTGGGTAATTATTCGTATTTTAAAACGTATATTTAAACGTATAAAATAAACATTTAACGTTTAAACGAACGGGAAACCGAACACCGCACGGAACGCGATTGCGGAGACTGAAAAAGGTGAGGCTTTCACCTACACCCACCTCTCTTTCCTTCTTTCTTTCATTCTCATTTCAACAAAAACACACACATACCACAAAAACACTCTCAAACCCATCACCACCAAATTTTCGGATCTAGCATAACCGACAACAAAAGTTACATTTTCGGAATCACCATTAAGAGAGGAACAAGATTAACAAAGGCACCACCCTCGTTTTCTTCCTCGTTTTGTCTCGATTTGCAATTGTAAGAAATTCTCTAAATATTTAGATCTACTCATTTTGGTGTATTATTTCGGTGTTATAATGTTTATACAACTTAGTATTGTCCAAATGTATGAGGAAAACACGATTTTGCAGCCTAAAAATGAGTTAGATTTGGGTTTTGGGTTGAAAAATCGCGACAGCCGCTGGGTTTTGGGCTGGTGTTCATCTTTGCGACACAAGCCTTGTGTTGCGGAACACAAGCCTTGTGTTGCGGAACACAAGCATTGTGTCGCATTTAGTGTCGTAAAACATAAGACACAAGCATTGTGTCGCATTTAGTGTCGCAAAACATAAGACACAAGCATTGTGTCGTATTTAGTGTCGCATTAAGTTGCATATCATAAGACACAAGCCTTGTGTTGCGGAACACAAGCATTGTGTCGCATATTGTGTCGCAGACATGAGATACAAGCCTTGTGTTGCAGAACACAAGCCTTGTGTTGCGAAACACAAGGGTTATGTCGCATTTAGTGTCGCAAAAACCCAAAAACAGAAGCCAAAAACATTCTAAGTGTTTAAAAATCACTTTTCAATAATCAAACCAAATACGATATGATTAATACGCAAAAATGGATAAATCAAAGTATAATAATAATAGTTAAGGTTATTATTATAAATCTGTCACCAACGGGTCGTACACGTTTTCAAAACACAAACCAAATAATCAACCAAATCGTAGTAATTTGGACATTATAGTTATGTAACAACTACAAAGGTATTCCTTTGAGATACCGACTCCCGTTTATAACCATCGCGTGTCGTGGACACCCTCAGGTTACAAGTCTTCGGACATCGATACTCGGCTAATCAATCAAAGTTTATTTAGATAAACTTCTCAGGCTCAGGTGAGTCTCATGGCCCCTATTTTACTGTTTTTCAATCAGGGGTGTGATATTATTGCTCGTTTTGTTTTACAAGTTGAACGCAAGTACAAATCAAAATCAAATACTACATGAGTTACTTCAACTAATCAATTTAAAGCCCTCCATAGCATAGTCTGGTAATACGTAGTAGCGTGAATGTTAGTATATGATATCATATAGGATTGACAATCCTCGTCCGGGTTAGCACGCACTAACTGGTCAAACGGACGTATTAGCATTTGGGAAGACGAGTGTGGATTAGGCACTCGTAGGAGGCATTCAAGTTGGGTTTCCTTAATTGGACCTGACACTCAAGTTAAGCTCAGACTATGTGCTCATGGCTATATAACTTTTATTTTGCTTAATTGCTTTATAAATTCAATTATAAATCTTGCGGTTCATACAAATATGTGTTGACATACAAACCTGTGAGCTCACCAGCGTTTCGCTGACCAACTTTAGCATGTATCACAGGTGACCAACAGTAGGTTGGATTGCACAATCAAGATCAATTAGCTCGAGTCAGCATGCAAACAATCAGAGATTTAGCTGCATTATTATATTTTGTATAGATTAATTATGTACTTAAATCTCTCAATTTCCACCGAGCTAATGTAACTCTATTTTTGATGTAAACTTTGGTTTTTATTAATACAAATGTAAAACGATGCATATAGTGGTCGTTCATTATATCTTTGTGCTTGTGATATTTGATTAGTAACACCCAATGTATGCTTTCGCTAAACAGTAAATTTGGGGGTGTTACAGATTGGTATCAGAGCCTAAGGTTATAGTGAACTAGGTTGCATTTAGTAGGCCTAGACTATGACCGTTAGGCAGTATTCCTTACTAAGTATGACTAGGTTTAGTGACTGCATTGTATTGGTTTAATTTAGCATAGCCTGATCAACTATGTACAATTAAAAGAATATGATGTAAGATCTGAAAGGAGTCATGACTGAACAGGATACACTAGTCGACTCTGACCACGAGAGAAACCGGGACTCAAACATGTCTGTGTTAGACACTTTAGGCTATTATGTGATATATATATATATATATATATATATACATAGATAGGCCTCACTCTCACTCACTATCTTAGGCTATATTATATATGTATTATATGAATATAGGCCTCATTCTTTCTAACGCTTTGTCTCAGAATGGCAAACACACCGCCAAATTCATCACGCTCTCATCCACATGGATCGCGAAACCCAAGGGTGGCTAGGAGGAATACCAGGTTGCCTCGAGCCGACCCATACCCCACTCATTTCACTTTGTCGGACTTAGCCACTAGGCTACACCGACACGAGCAACGACTTGATTCGATGGATATCGAACTTCAAGAAACCAACGAAAACTGGAGACTCACATCACTCGAGCGTATCCATCAAGTCTCCGAAGGTCACAAAAATACCATCAACCACATGGACACCCTTGACAACCGTCTGGGTGAAACCATCGAAACCATGGAGGTTGTCCACAACCAAGTGATTGGCAACCAAAACGAAATCTCCGTCCTACAATCAAGGCTGAATCAGTGCGAGACACGTCTAAGGGAAACCGAAGACGCCCTCCGAATGGTTAGCAGACTTGCAGAATCTGTAGACCATCTCACCGCACTGCTGCCACAACTCAATCTACGACAGGATTAGCTAGGGCTAAATCTGTACTTTATCATGCTTTCGTAGGACCTATGTAATTCGACCGGATGTAACAATTCCCGGCACTTTTGAAAACCTTCTAAGTTAGTAACTTTTGAAACTCATAACTCGAAATTGTCTGTAATCGTTTAACATCATCATATCAATCGACAATTTCTCTCGACTATCTTACATTGTTAATATTCACTTTGTGATGTTGTATATTACCGCTTTAATATATATACATCTGTCAAATTATCATTCTGGTACAACTTCTCATGTACCTCTTCTTTCTTTCTTGAAGAATCATGCCGCCAAAGAGGAAAAGTTACAGTGACGCTGAACTCGCTGCTGTCATATCTCGAGCAGCGGCCGATGCTTTGGCTGCTCGGGATTCCCCTCGAAACTCGCGAAACAATGACGAAAACCCAGTCAATACCCCTGTTATCAAGCCTTTCTCTTACAAGGATTTTCTCAGCTGCAAACCACTCTACTTCAAGGGCACGGAAGGTGCTATTGGTCTAATCAGATGGATTGAACGTATGGAATCCGTCTTCAACCTCTGTAATTGTACGGAGGATAACAAATTCAAGTTCGCTGCATACACCTTTCAGGAAGGTGCACTTACATGGTGGAACACCCACGCCAATTCTGTAGGCATCGAAATAGCAAACCAATTCCCCTGGGCTGAATTGAAGAAGAAGCTAAGGGAAAAATACTGCCCCGAAGAAGAACTGCATCGGTTGGAGGAAGAGTTCTGGCACCTGACTGTGCAGGGAACTGACATTGCTGGGTATACCACCAAATTCCAGCAATTTGCGCTGTTATGTCCGGGATTGGTTGAACCGGAGACAAAAGGCATCAAAAGGTACATCCGCGGCCTTCCTGAGAGCATTCAAGGAAATGTCGCTTCGGCCAAACCAACCACTACTGAAAGTGCTATCCGGCTAGCGCATGAACTCATGGCACTAGTTGTCAACCGTGAGACATCCAACAACTCCTCCAACAACAACAAACGCAAATCCTCTGAACCTCACAACAGCCAAAGCAAAAAGCCCAATACCATCCAAGTTTATAACACCAATTCTGAGCCGAAACGTAGCTACACTGGGGACAGGCCATACTGTTCCAAGTGTAACTATCATCACCATGGTCCATGCAAGTCTCCCTGCAACAACTGCAGGAAGTACGGGCATTCATCTAAGGATTGCCGAGCCCCTAAATCCAACAACAGCAACAACCAACAACCCAAATCCTGTTATGGATGTGGAGAGGCTGGATATTACAGGAATGAGTGTCCTAAACGAAGTAGCAACAACAACAACATCAACGCTAAGGGAAGAGCATTCGTACTCAACTCCGGGGATGCCCGTCAGGACCCGAATGTGGTCACGGGTATGTTCCTCCTCAAAAACTTAACTGCTTCTGTTCTATTTGATACTGATGCCGATAGGAGCTTTATTTCTGATGAATTTTACCCGCTACTTGACATCACCCCCGTGGCCTTAGATGTTAAGTACATCGTAGAGCTAGCAAATGGCAAACTAATAGAAACCGATAGTGTGATACCTAATTGCACTTTAAACCTAGCCAACGAAACCTTTTCAATCGATCTTATGCCTGTTGAAATTGGAAGTTTCGACGTTATCATTGGTATGGACTGGTTGTCCAAACATCGGGCTGAAATTATCTGTCATGACAAAGTCATTCGCATACCCCTCACCGCCGGTGGAACTTTAATCATACAGGGGGAGACCGGCGGGACGAGACTCAATATTATATCTTGTTTGAAAACCCGAAAATTTCTGAGAAAGGGTTATCAAGCAATCCTCGCACACATCATGGAGAAAAAGTCGGAGGAGAAGCGACTTGAAGATGTGCCCATCGTTCGAGACTTTCCAGAAGTCTTTCCCGAAGAACTACCTGGTCTACCACCACCAAGACAGGTTGAGTTCTCAATCGACCTTGTGTCAGGTGCCGCACCTGTGGCCCGAGCACCATACCGCTTAGCCCCATCCGAACTTCAGGAGTTGTCCAACCAATTACAGGAACTCCTGGAGAGAGGATTCATTAGGCCGAGTTCTTCACCTTGGGGAGCTCTAGTCTTATTTGTGAAAAAGAAAGACGGTTCGTTCAGAATGTGTATCGACTACCGAGAGTTGAACAAGTTGACCGTCAAGAATCGATATCCACTTCCTCGCATTGATGACCTGTTTGACCAACTACAAGGGTCGAGTATTTATTCAAAGATCGATCTTCGGTCAGGTTATCATCAACTTCGAGTTCGCGACACCGATATCCCGAAAACTGCTTTCCGAACTCGTTACGGGCATTATGAATTTCAGGTGATGCCCTTCGGTTTAACAAACGCACCGGCTGTATTCATGGACATTATGAATCGGGTGTGCAAACCTTACCTTGATAAGTTTGTCATTGTCTTCATCGACGACATTCTCATATACTCGCGAAACGAACAAGAACACGCGCAACACCTCAAAACCGTCCTAGAACTACTCAGACACGAGGAGTTATATGCCAAATTCTCCAAGTGTGAGTTCTGGATACAATCCGTTCAATTCCTTGGACATGTTGTTAATAGTCAAGGAATCCATGTCGATCCATCGAAAATCGAGGCCATCAAGTGCTGGCAAGCACCAACATCTCCAACCGAAGTACGTCAATTCTTGGGTCTTGCCGGATACTATCGGCGATTTATTGAAAAAATTTCAAAAATAGCCCAACCACTCACAACCCTGACTCGGAAAGACAAAAAGTTTGATTGGATTGACAAACAAGAGTCGGCATTTCAACTTCTGAAACAAAAGCTTTGTAGTGCTCCAATTCTATCCTTACCCAAAGGCACCGATGACTTCGTGGTATACTGCGATGCTTCTCATCAAGGTCTTGGTTGCGTGCTAATGCAACGAGACAAAGTTATTGCTTATGCTTCACGACAGCTCAAAATTCATGAAAAGAACTACACTACCCACGATCTCGAGCTAGGAACTGTCATCTTTGCCCTCAAAATCTGGAGACATTACCTCTATGGCACTAAGTGCTCAATCTTTACCGACCACAAAAGTCTCCAACACATATTCGATCAGAAGGATCTCAACATGAGACAATGCCGATGGGTCGAGTTGCTTACCGACTACGATTGTGAGATCAAATACCATCCGGGAAAAGCGAATGTTGTTGTCGATGCCCTCAGTCGAAAAGAACGAACGAAACCACTTCGAGTCCGAACCCTCAGCATGACTATTCAAAATGATCTAAACATTCAGATTCTCACTGCTCAACTCGAAGCTCTGAAACCCGATAATATCAAAAATGAAGCCTTGCGAGGCATGGACAAACAATTCGAAATCAAGCCTAACGGGATTAGGTATTTCTCAAACCGAATCTGGTTACCCAGTTTTGGAAATCTACGAGACTTGGTAATGGATGAAGCTCACAATCCAAATATTCTATCCATCCTGGATCTGACAAAATGTATCACGGCATCAAGGAATTTTATTGGTGGCCGAATATGAAAGCTGAAATCGCTACATACGTCAGCAAGTGTCTTACTTGCTCGAAAGTCAAAGCCGAATACCAAAAACCTTCTGGTTTACTCCAACAACCCAGCATTCCTAAATGGAAATGGGAACAAATTGCCATGGATTTCATAACCAAACTACCAAAGTCATCGAGCGGTTGCGATACCATTTGGGTGATCGTCGATCGTCTCACAAAATCTTCTCATTTTCTGGCAATCAAAGAAACCGAAAAAATGGAACGCCTCACACAAATCTACATCAAAGAGGTTGTTTCTCGACACGGTGTTCCAATCTCGATTATCTCCGATAGGGATAGTCGATTCACCTCTCACTTTTGGCAATCACTTCAAAAATCATTGGGTACCCGTCTTGATATGAGTACCGCATACCATCCTCAAATTGATGGCCAAAGTGAAAGAACAATTCAAACACTGGAAGACATGCTACGAGCTTGCGTAGTTGACTTCGGTGTAAACTGGGAAAAACACCTACCATTGTGCGAGTTTTCTTATAACAACAGTTATCACTCCAGCATAAAGGTTGCACCCTTCGAGGCACTCTACGGTCGTAAGTGCCGCTCACCGATTTGTTGGACCGAAGTGGGAGATAGTCAACTCACTGGTCCCGAACTCATTCAATAAACAACCGAGAAAATCTTCGAGATCCAAAACAAACTCAAAGCTGCACGTGATCGTCAGAAAAGTTATGCTGACGTGAGACGCAAACCACTCGAGTTCCAGGTTGGGGATCGAGTGCTACTCAAAGTTTCACCTTGGAAAGGTGTTATCGATTCGGTAAACGCGGGAAGTTAAATCCCAGATACATTGGACCATTCAAGATCCTCGAGAGGATAGGTCCAGTGGCATATCGATTGCAGCTGCCATCCGAGCTCAGCAGCGTGCATCCCACTTTTCACATTTCAAATCTAAAAAAGTGTCTGTCTGATGAGACACTCATCATTCCACTTGATGAAATTCGTATTGACGACAAGCTTCACTTTGTTGAAGAACCCGCAGAAATCATGGACCGTGAGGTCAAACAACTCAAACAAAGTCGCATTCCCATCGTCAAAGTCAGGTGGAATTCGCGGCGTGGCCCGGAATTTACCTGGGAATGGGAGGACCAAATGCGACTCAAGTATCCTCAACTCTTCACTGACTCAACATCAAACACGACTTCAACTTAAATTTCGGGATGAAATTCTTCTAACAGGGGGAGAATGTGACACCCGTCAAATTAGGACTAGTAGTTAGTGCCTAATCAAGTTTTAATACATGTAATTAGTTCTGTGTTAGGCTAATTAATGTATCAACATATATATTGATGAATATATATACAAGTATGCAAATTGATTAAATCGTACGAGTTTCAAATCGAATGCAATTCGATTCAATTAATACGGACGTTGGTGAAAATTTTATTAAATAATATAATATTATTTAATAACGCAATTATATCCAAAATATTATTTAGATAATATTTCAATTCAAATTCATATCGTACAAACAAAAACTACACGATTAGATTATTAAACGCGCAAACAAATCGAAACAAGTTAAAGTTATATTTTACAACGCAACCATTAAGTATTTGGTAAAATACTTCAACAAAAATATTGGGTAATTATTCGTATTTTAAAACGTATATTTAAACATATAAAATAAACATTTAACGTTTAAACGAACGGGAAACCGAACACCGCACGGAACGCGATTGCGGAGACTGAAAAAGGTGAGGCTTTCACCTACACCCACCTCTCTTTCCTTCTTTCTTTCATTCTCATTTCAACAAAAACACACACACACCACAAAAACACTCTCAAACCCATCACCACCAAATTTTCGGATCTAGCATAACCGACAACAAAAGTTACATTTTCGGAATCACCATCAAGAGAGGAACAAGATTAACAAAGGCACCACCCTCGTTTTCTTCCTCGTTTTGTCTCGATTTGCAATTGTAAGAAATTCTCTAAATATTTATATCTACTCATTTTGGTGTATTATTTCGGTGTTATAATGTTTAGACAACTTAGTATTGTCCAAATGTATGAGGAAAACACGATTTTGCAGCCTAAAAATGAGTTAGATTTGGGTTTTGGGTTGAAAAATCGCGACAGCCGCTGGGTTCTGGGCTGGTATTCATCTTTGCGACACAAGCCTTGTGTTGCGGAACACAAGCCTTGTGTTGCGGAACACAAGCATTGTGTCGCATTTAGTGTCGCAAAACATAAGATACAAGCATTGTGTCGCATTTAGTGTCACAAAACATAAGACACAAGCATTGTGTCGCATTTAGTGTCGCAAAACATAAGACACAAGCATTGTGTCGCATTTAGTGTCGCAAAACATAAGACACAAGCATTGTGTCGCATTTAGTGTCGCAAAACATAAGACACAAGCATTGTGTCGCATTTAGTGTCGCATTAAGTTGCATATCATAAGACACAAGCCTTGTGTTGCGGAACACAAGCATTGTGTCGCATATTGTGTCGCAGACATGAGACACAAGCCTTGTGTTGCAGAACACAAGCCTTGTGTTGCGAAACACAAGGGTTATGTCGCATTTAGTGTCGCAAAAACCTAAAAATAGAAGCCAAAAACATTCTAAGTGTTTTAAAATCACTTTTCAATAACCAAACCAAATACGATACGATTAATACGCAAAAATGGATAAATCAAAGTATAATAATAATAGTTAAGGTTATTATTATAAATCTGTCACCAACGGGCCGTACACGTTTTCAAAACACAAACCAAATAATCAACCAAATCGTAGTAATTTGGACATATATAGTTGTGTAACAACTACAAAGGTAGTCCTTTGAGATACCGACTCCCGTTTATAACCATCGCGTGTCGTGGACACCCTCAGGTTACAAGTCTTCGGACATCGATACTCGGCTAATCAATCAAAGTTTATTTAGATAAACTTCTCAGGCTCAGGTGAGTCTCATGGCCCCTATTTTACTATTTTTCAATCAGGGGTGTGATATTATTGCTCGTTTTGTTTTACAAGTTGAACGCAAGTACAAATCAAAATCAAATACTACATGAGTTACTTCAACTAATCAATTTAAAGCCCTCCATAGCTGCATATCATAAGACACAAGCCTTGTGTTGCGGAACACAAGCATTGTGTCGCATATTGTGTCGCAGACATGAGACACAAGCCTTGTGTTGCAGAACACAAGCCTTGTGTTGCGAAACACAAGGGTTATGTCGCATTTAGTGTCGCAAAAACCTAAAAATAGAAGCCAAAAACATTCTAAGTGTTTTAAAATCACTTTTCAATAACCAAACCAAATACGATACGATTAATACGCAAAAATGGATAAATCAAAGTATAATAATAATAGTTAAGGTTATTATTATAAATCTGTCACCAACGGGCCGTACACGTTTTCAAAACACAAACCAAATAATCAACCAAATCGTAGTAATTTGGACATATATAGTTGTGTAACAACTACAAAGGTAGTCCTTTGAGATACCGACTCCCGTTTATAACCATCGCGTGTCGTGGACACCCTCAGGTTACAAGTCTTCGGACATCGATACTCGGCTAATCAATCAAAGTTTATTTAGATAAACTTCTCAGGCTCAGGTGAGTCTCATGGCCCCTATTTTACTATTTTTCAATCAGGGGTGTGATATTATTGCTCGTTTTGTTTTACAAGTTGAACGCAAGTACAAATCAAAATCAAATACTACATGAGTTACTTCAACTAATCAATTTAAAGCCCTCCATAGCTGCATATCATAAGACACAAGCCTTGTGTTGCGGAACACAAGCATTGTGTCGCATATTGTGTCGCAGACATGAGACACAAGCCTTGTGTTGCAGAACACAAGCCTTGTGTTGCGAAACACAAGGGTTATGTCGCATTTAGTGTCGCAAAAACCTAAAAATAGAAGCCAAAAACATTCTAAGTGTTTTAAAATCACTTTTCAATAACCAAACCAAATACGATACGATTAATACGCAAAAATGGATAAATCAAAGTATAATAATAATAGTTAAGGTTATTATTATAAATCTGTCACCAACGGGCCGTACACGTTTTCAAAACACAAACCAAATAATCAACCAAATCGTAGTAATTTGGACATATATAGTTGTGTAACAACTACAAAGGTAGTCCTTTGAGATACCGACTCCCGTTTATAACCATCGCGTGTCGTGGACACCCTCAGGTTACAAGTCTTCGGACATCGATACTCGGCTAATCAATCAAAGTTTATTTAGATAAACTTCTCAGGCTCAGGTGAGTCTCATGGCCCCTATTTTACTATTTTTCAATCAGGGGTGTGATATTATTGCTCGTTTTGTTTTACAAGTTGAACGCAAGTACAAATCAAAATCAAATACTACATGAGTTACTTCAACTAATCAATTTAAAGCCCTCCATAGCTGCATATCATAAGACACAAGCCTTGTGTTGCGGAACACAAGCATTGTGTCGCATATTGTGTCGCAGACATGAGACACAAGCCTTGTGTTGCAGAACACAAGCCTTGTGTTGCGAAACACAAGGGTTATGTCGCATTTAGTGTCGCAAAAACCTAAAAATAGAAGCCAAAAACATTCTAAGTGTTTTAAAATCACTTTTCAATAACCAAACCAAATACGATACGATTAATACGCAAAAATGGATAAATCAAAGTATAATAATAATAGTTAAGGTTATTATTATAAATCTGTCACCAACGGGCCGTACACGTTTTCAAAACACAAACCAAATAATCAACCAAATCGTAGTAATTTGGACATATATAGTTGTGTAACAACTACAAAGGTAGTCCTTTGAGATACCGACTCCCGTTTATAACCATCGCGTGTCGTGGACACCCTCAGGTTACAAGTCTTCGGACATCGATACTCGGCTAATCAATCAAAGTTTATTTAGATAAACTTCTCAGGCTCAGGTGAGTCTCATGGCCCCTATTTTACTATTTTTCAATCAGGGGTGTGATATTATTGCTCGTTTTGTTTTACAAGTTGAACGCAAGTACAAATCAAAATCAAATACTACATGAGTTACTTCAACTAATCAATTTAAAGCCCTCCATAGCTGCATATCATAAGACACAAGCCTTGTGTTGCGGAACACAAGCATTGTGTCGCATATTGTGTCGCAGACATGAGACACAAGCCTTGTGTTGCAGAACACAAGCCTTGTGTTGCGAAACACAAGGGTTATGTCGCATTTAGTGTCGGAAAAACCTAAAAATAGAAGCCAAAAACATTCTAAGTGTTTTAAAATCACTTTTCAATAACCAAACCAAATACGATACGATTAATACGCAAAAATGGATAAATCAAAGTATAATAATAATAGTTAAGGTTATTATTATAAATCTGTCACCAACGGGCCGTACACGTTTTCAAAACACAAACCAAATAATCAACCAAATCGTAGTAATTTGGACATATATAGTTGTGTAACAACTACAAAGGTAGTCCTTTGAGATACCGACTCCCGTTTATAACCATCGCGTGTCGTGGACACCCTCAGGTTACAAGTCTTCGGACATCGATACTCGGCTAATCAATCAAAGTTTATTTAGATAAACTTCTCAGGCTCAGGTGAGTCTCATGGCCCCTATTTTACTATTTTTCAATCAGGGGTGTGATATTATTGCTCGTTTTGTTTTACAAGTTGAACGCAAGTACAAATCAAAATCAAATACTACATGAGTTACTTCAACTAATCAATTTAAAGCCCTCCATAGCTGCATATCATAAGACACAAGCCTTGTGTTGCGGAACACAAGCATTGTGTCGCATATTGTGTCGCAGACATGAGACACAAGCCTTGTGTTGCAGAACACAAGCCTTGTGTTGCGAAACACAAGGGTTATGTCGCATTTAGTGTCGCAAAAACCTAAAAATAGAAGCCAAAAACATTCTAAGTGTTTTAAAATCACTTTTCACTAACCAAACCAAATACGATACGATTAATACGCAAAAATGGATAAATCAAAGTATAATAATAATAGTTAAGGTTATTATTATAAATCTGTCACCAACGGGCCGTACACGTTTTCAAAACACAAACCAAATAATCAACCAAATCGTAGTAATTTGGACATATATAGTTGTGTAACAACTACAAAGGTAGTCCTTTGAGATACCGACTCCCGTTTATAACCATCGCGTGTCGTGGACACCCTCAGGTTACAAGTCTTCGGACATCGATACTCGGCTAATCAATCAAAGTTTATTTAGATAAACTTCTCAGGCTCTAGTGAGTCTCATGGCCCCTATTTTACTATTTTTCAATCAGGGGTGTGATATTATTGCTCGTTTTGTTTTACAAGTTGAACGCAAGTACAAATCAAAATCAAATACTACATGAGTTACTTCAACTAATCAATTTAAAGCCCTCCATAGCATAGTCTGGTAATACGTAGTAGCGTGAATGTTAATATATGATATCATATAGGATTGACAATCCTCGTCCGGGTTAGCACGCACTAACTGGTCAAACGGACGTATTAGCATTTGGGAAGACGAGTGTGGATTAGGCACTCGTAGGAGGCATTCAAGTTGGGTTTCCTTAATTGGACCTGACACTCAAGTTAAGCTCAGACTATGTGCTCATGGCTGTATAACTTTTATTTTGCTTAATTGCTTTATAAATTCAATTATAAATCTTGCGGTTCATACAAATATGTGTTGACATACAAACCTGTGAGCTCACCAGCGTTTCGCTGACCAATTTTAGCATGTATCATAGGTGACCAGCAGTAGGTTGGATTGCACAATCAAGATCAATTAGCTCGAGTCAGCATGCAAACAATCAGAGATTTAGCTGCATTATTATATTTTGTATAGATTAATTATGTACTTAAATCTCTCAATTTCCACCGAGCTAATGTAACTCTATTTTTGATGTAAACTTTGGTTTTTATTAATACAAATGTAAAACGACGCATATAGTGGTCGTTCATTATATCTTTGTGCTTGTGATATTTGATTAGTAACACCCAATGTATGCTTCCGCTAAACAATAAATTTGGGGGTGTTACAGATTGGTATCAAAGCCTAAGGTTATAGTGAACTAGGTTGCATTTAGTGGGCCTAGACTATGACCGTTAGGCAGTATTCCTTACTAAGTATGACTAGGTTTAGTGACTGCATTGTATTGGTTTAATTTAGCATAGCCTGATCAACTATGTACAATTAAAAGAATATGATGTAAGATCTGAAAGGAGTCATGACTGAACAGGATACACTAGTCGACTCTGACCACGAGAGAAACCGGGACTCAAACATGTCTGTGTTAGACACTTTATGTTGGGAAATAAGATTTCTGCTGTTACTAATGTTGTTGAAGAATGCACAAGGTATTAACACTGTTAGTGTTATTGTTACTACTGGTATTACAACTGTTAGTCTGTTGGTTACCACTGTCTTCAGAGTTAAAACTGTTAGATGAAGTCTTCATGGATTACCACTGTTGGTGAAGTGGTTACCACTGTTAGTAGAACATTACAACTGCTATTGAAGATTGAAGACAAGAGTTACAACTGTTAGTAATAGTTTTAACTGTTAGTGTTATCACTATTAGCTTGTTTACAACAGTTAACACTGCTTAGGCTAGTTACCACTGTTGGTATACTAGTCTAGTAAATTGTACAAGTGTTAACACTGTTATAGGAATTACCACTGTTTGTATAGTTGTGGTAGTTAATACTGTTTATATCTAGAATAGGAGGGAAGTTAGAATTTGAATAATTATGGATTGTAACTGCTTCCATAATTATAGGAGATTGTTTAGCAGGACTCTATGTGATATAAATAGAGATCCTTAACCTAGATTAGGTTAAGAGTTTTTGCGCAGCTTCAAGGTTTTGTAACCCTAATACAACTCAGTGTATTCGTCTATATCATTAATAAGATTGAAGCTTTTTATTATTCTGTTGTTGATTTATTGTTATTGATCTTCATTGTATTACTAAGTGTTATTCCGCAAACTTCTTAGTAATCATTCAAAACTGTGTTTATCTAATAGTTTATTAGATAGATCTTGGTTTAACAAGTGGTATCAGAGCAGGTTTTAGTTTTGAATCCAGGAAGATCATTTTCACTGTTTTATTGATCATTTTTATAATCAATAAATCAAAGTAATGGCAGAAGGTAGTGAAGGAATTCAGGTCACTAAAATCCCAATGCTTAGACCTGATGAGTTTGATCTGTGGAAAAACAGAATCAGACAATATATGCTTCTCACAGATTATCAGATGTGGGAAGTAGTGGTTAATGGTCCTCCAGTGACCCTCAACAGTGATGGTGTTCCACAGCCAAGATCACCACCAACATCTGAGGCAGAAAGAAAAGTCAGATCTATAGAGTACAAAGCTTTGAGTACTCTATTGTTATCTATTCCTAATGAATATCAAAGGCGTTTTGAAGCATGTCAAGATGCTAAAGTCTTAATGGAAGCAATAGAGAAGAGATTTGGTGGTAATGATAACACCAAAAAGAATAAAAGATCTCTGTTGAAACAACAATATGAGAACTTTAATTCTGCAAAGTCAGAAACTTTGACTCAAACCTTTGATAGGTTTTCAAAGCTTGTAGGAGATCTGGAAAATCATCAAGTGAAAATTGACAAAGATGATTTGAACAGGAAGTTTTTGAGGTCCTTAGGTGATGAATGGACCATGTATATTGTTGGTTTGAGGCAGAGTACAGATCTGGAAGCAAAGGAATTAGAAGATATATACAATGATCTGAGGAATTTTGAAGCTGAGGTAGAGATCAAGAAGGTGGGATATGGGAGCAACAACAATAATTCAGCTTTTATGTCTATGGCAGGGTCTGGATCAAAGGCTGAATCAAGTCAGAAAGGGTCATCCTATGGGACTAGAGGAAGTGGATCTATTACTAATCATTCTAATGATCAAGTCTTAGAATCTTTCTTTGCTAGTAATGTGAATTCATCACTTACTAATGAAGATCTAGATCAGTTTGAAGGAGATGATCTAGAAGAGATGGATATCAAACTCCAGATTGCTTTAATCACACAAAGAGAAAAAAGGTTTATGCAAAGAACTGGTAGGAATAACTTTGCACAGAAGAGGAGTGATGCAAGTTGGTTTGATAAAAGCAAAGTTGAATGTTTCAACTGTCACAAGATGGGACATTTTGCTAGGGAGTGCAGAAGTCCTAAGGTTGATCAGAATGAGAGAGGAACTGTCTAGAGAAGTGGAGGAAATATTGGTCAGACTAAGAATGTGCCAATCCAAGATACTTCATCTAATGCACTGGTATCTGTTGATGGATGTGGATGGGATTGGAGTGATCAGGAAGAGCATGAAGTGAAGAATCAATGCTTCATGGCAACAGCAGAATCTGACAAGCAATCTGAAGTTCCTTATGAGGTACAAATAAAATTGTGCTCAACTGTGTGTAAACAAACTGTGAAACATTATAGAGATCATAACCAGAAAGTGTGTGATGAGCTAAAACAGTGTGAAATCAAAAGTAGACACACAATCTCTGTAATAGAAAATCTTGAAAAACAGATTCAGGCATTTGAAGATAATGCAACACAGTTTAAATATGATATTGAGTATACTAGGTGGGAGAGAGACACTTTTAAAGATAAAGTAGAATTATTAACTAAGAAACTTGCTGAGGTCACATGTGAAAGAGATAGCATAAGACTTAATGTAAGTAACTTAGAAAATGCATCTAAAAGTGTAAATAAACTTATCAATTCTCAGATTCATGATAAACTCAAGACTGGGTTAGGATACAATAATGTACCTCCTCCTTATAACAACAACTATTTTCCTTCAAAAACTGAAATTGATTTAAATTTACTTAAAGAAGGATTAAATGATGATGTTAAAAAGGTTGACCCAGTTAACAGTTTAAAAGAAGATGTAAACATTGATGAAGTTGAAATTCATGAGTGGACTGAGGAAGATGATGAAGAGTGTGATACATCTGAATGTAATGTTAATGTGTTCAATAAATCTGATAAATCATCTTGTGAAAGCAGCAATAGTATTACTGGTCTAGTTACAGAACTAAAAGTTAATAAACTAGAAGAGGGTAAGAAAATGTTTGAAGAAAAGGAAAAACATCATGAAAAACATGAGAAAATCACACCTAACACATCTAGGAATTTTCAAAGGAAGGTTAGGAATGCTGTGAAAACAACTGTTTCTGTGAATCATACAACTGATGTGAATACATGTGATAAGTGCAAGTGTAAGGATAGCTTTTCTAAATCCCAAAATTTTCAAAAACATATTCCCAGAGGTAACCAAAGGAATTGGAACCAAATGGTGACTCAAAAACTGGGGAATAATGTAACTGTGATTAAAGAAAAGTTATGCCTTATATGTGGCAGAAATAATCATCTTCAACATGAGTGTTTTCATAAACCAAAAACATATCAAAAGAATGTGAAAAAGCCATGGACAGCAGCTAATATGGTTAACAAACAAAATTTTAAATCTAAAGTTAATCATACAACTGCTGCTAGAAAGATGAATTATAGGGCAAATCAAGCTATGGCTGCTGCAAAGGTTTCCACTGCAGGAACAAAAGCTAAAGATTTAGCCAACAGTTTAAAGACTAAAACCGTGGAAAAAGGAGTTAAAACAAACAGTGGTAAACCTTTTAAAACTGTTAACACTGTTAATTCAACAGTTTCCACTGGTAGAGTAAATAACACTGTAAGGAATACTAACAGTGTTAATTATTTTACCACTGTTAGACATAATAACAGTTATAACAGGTTTAACACTGTTAGACATAACTTTGGATCTTCAGTTAACACTGTTAGACCAAAACCCACTGTTAAGTCTAAAATTAGTTGGATTTGGATACCTTTTCAATCAAATGTTCCCAGATGTTCAAAATCTAACAATGCATCAAAATCAATAATCTTCAAGAAAGTTGATTACCTTGATGCATCAGGGAAACGCAAAGCCAAATTGGTTTGGGTTCCCAAGAGAAATTAATTTTCTCTGTGTTTGTTTGTGTGCAGGGCAAGCCAAGAAGTTTATGGCGTATCGACAGTGGCTGCTCAAGGCACATGACTGGAGATAAGGAAAAGCTACAGAACTTCAAATCATTTGATGGTGGATATGTAGCATTTGGTAGCAATCCAAAAGGTGGAAGGATCACAGGCAAAGGAGTTGTTCAAAGTGCCAAGTTAAGCTTTGAAAATGTGTATTATGTGGAACAGTTGAGGTACAATTTGCTAAGTGTGAGTCAAATCACAGATAAAAAGAACCCTGTTCGTTTTACTGACACTGAATGTCTTATTCTGTCTAAGGAGTTCAAAATTCCAGAAAATATGATTTTAATGAGAATTCCTAGGCAAGATAATGTCTATAAGTGTGATTTAGCAAACATGGCACCTCAACCTGATTTAAATTGCCTGATTTCTAAAGCAAATTTATATGAGTCTACTTTGTGGCATAGAAGGAAGTGTCACATGAATTACAAAACCATTAATAAACTTGTCAAAAACAAGCTTGTTAGGGGTTTACCTGAGAAGGTCTATTCATGTGATGATCATTGTGTTTCTTGTCTAAAGGGGAAGCAACACAAAACTTCTTTTAAGTCCAAAGCAGTGATTTCAAACTGTACTCCTCTATACTTATTGCATATGGACTTATTTGGACCAACAAGTATAAGTAGTATGGGAAAAAGATCTTATTGCCTTGTTGTAATTGATGATTATACCAGATTTACATGGGTTTTCTTTCTTAGAACAAAAGATGAGACAGGTGAAATACTTAGATCATTTATAACTAAGATTGAGAACCAATTAGATAAAAGAGTTAAAATCATCAGGAGTGATAATGGAACAGAATTTAAAAATTATGAGATGGATAAATTCTGTGATGAAAAAGGCATTAAGAGAGAGTTTAGTGCTCCTAGAACTCCTCAACAGAATGGAGTTGCTGAAAGAAGGAATAGGACACTAATTGAGGCTGCAAGAACCATGCTAGCTGATGCAAAACTACCTATGTCTTTTTGGGCAGAAGCAGTTAGCACAGCTTGTTATATTTAGAATAGGGTAACTGTAATTAAGCCTTATTTCAAAACCCCATATGAGCTGTTGTTTAAGAACAAACCACTGGTTAGTTTCTTAAAATCCTTTGGATGTCCTTGTACTATTTTGAATACCAAAGATCACCTAGGAAAGTTTGAAAGCAAAGCAGATGAGGGTGTATTTGTAGGATATTCTATTCAGAGTAAAGCATATAGGGTTTTCAATCAAAGGACCAGAGTCATAGAAGAATCAATGAATGTCACTTTTAATGAGAATATCATTAATCCTGATGGAATAGGTCCTAAGTCTTTGTTTGATATTGATGCTCTTAACACTGCTTTTAGATATACAACTGTCAATCCTAGTACAGGTAAATGTATAGGTACCACATCAAGTAAAGCAGATAGAGTTTGTGAGGCTACATCAGATATGTTCTCAGAAAAGAATAAAGAATCTTTGGAGTACATTATCTTTCCAATCTGGACTCCTGATCCTCCAGAGGTATTTTCTTCTGATCTGCCACAGTCATCACAGCATTTGGAGACAGAAGAACCACCAGAAACATCATCTCAGATTATGGAGGATTCAGAACAAATTGAAACACCATCCAATGAAAGTTCTGAGCAGCATGGTAATCTTACCAATTTGGAGGAAATCATTCCAGAGACATCAACATCTAATTTTCATGTGAACAAAAATCATCCTCTGGAACAGGTGATTGGGGATGTTAACAGTGCTGTACAAACAAGACAGCAAACTACTATCACTGAAGAAGAAATACATACATCTCTATATGTGTGTTTTCTTTCTCAAATTGAACCTAAGAAGATAGTAGAAGCTCTTAAACACCCTAGTTGGATTGAGGCAATGCAAGAGGAGTTGTTACAGTTCAAGATTCAGAATGTGTGGACACTAGTAGATCTGCCAATAGGAAAAAGGGCAATTGGCACCAAATGGATCTTCAAGAACAAGAAGGATGAAAGAGGGATTGTAATCAAGAATAAGGCAAGGCTGGTGGCACAAGATTATACACAGGAAGAAGGGATTGATTATGATGATGTCTTTGCTCCTGTTGCAAGGATAGAAGCCATTAGACTATTCCTAGCATATGCTACATTTAAAGGTTTCACAGTCTATCAAATGGATGTCAAAAGTGCTTTTCTGTATGGCATGATTGATGATGAGGTGTATGTGTGTCAACCACCTGGATTTGAAGATCCTAGCTATCCTGATAGAGTTTGCAGATTGGATAAGGCATTATATGGACTGCATCAAGCCCCCAGAGCTTGGTATGAGACTTTATCTGTGTATCTATTAGAGAATGGGTTCAGAAGAGGCACTATTGATAAGACTCTGTTCACCAAAAGGAATCAAAGTGATATTTTACTGGTGCAAGTCTATGTTGATGACATCATTTTTGGGTCTACAAATGATGATATGTGCAAGGAGTTTGAAAAATTAATGCATCAAAAGTTCCAGATGAATTCAATGGGGGAACTCACTTTCTTTTTGGGACTTCAAGTCAAGCAGAGTTCAGATGGTACTTTCATAAATCAGAGTAAATATGTCAAAGACATACTTACTAAATTTGGATATTCTGAATCAAAAGTGGCTAGTACACCAATGGAGACACACAAGCCACTATCTGCAGACCCTGAGGGGGAGGAAGTTGATGTACATCTGTACAGATCAATGATTGGATCATTGATGTATTTAACTTCTTCTAGGCCAGATATAATGTTTGCAGATTGTATCTGTGCCAGATTTCAAACCTGTCCAAAACAATCACATCTCTATGCTGTCAAGAGAATCTTTAGATACTTAAAAGGACAATCTGATCTAGGTCTTTGGTATCCAAAAGATTCACCTTTTGATCTAAAAGCATATTCAGATAGTGACTATGGGGGAGCTAGCATGGACAGAAAGTCAACATCAGGAGGATGTCAATTTCTAGGAGAAAGGTTAATCTCATGGCAATGCAAGAAACAGACAACTGTATCAACATCTACTGCTGAAGCTGAGTATGTAGCTGCTGCAAGTTGCTGTGCTCAAGTCTTATGGATTCAGAATCAGATGCTTGATTATGGTTTAACTTTCTTAAATACTCCTATTTATATTGATAATACTTCTGCTATCAGCATCATCAATAATCCTGTTAAACATTTTAAAACTAAGCATATAGAGATTCGTTATCATTTTATCAGAGATTGTAATGAAAAATGACTTATTCAGATTATAAAAGTCCACACTGACAATCAACTTGCAGATCTGTTCACCAAAGCCTTTGATGTGGGCAGATTTACATTTCTGATTACAAGTATTGGTCTGATTAAATCTCTTTAAGTTATTTTTCCATAACTATTCTATAAAACATCTCTATAATACTTAAGGTTTAGATGCTGGTAGTTGTAATTGATACTAACAGTGATAATAGTTTTACAACTGTGTGGCTTTCCTAATTATCACTGTTATTATTCAATTGCCATAGTATATGTTAGTTAGTTTATTTTCACTGTTAGTTATTTTGTTTTCACTGTTAGTTCTATTGTTATTACTGTTTGGGTTGAACTAACTTTTTGTAGGTTATCACTGTCAGCAGAAGCAATTATAACTGTTAGTGTAAACAGTTTCCACTGTTTTCACTTTTCAAGTTATAACTGTTAGTGTAAACAGTTTCCACTGTTTCCACTATGTCCACTGTTAGTGTAGATCTTAACACTGTTAGTATAATCAGTTATCACTGTTTATACTATCAAGTTGAAATTTCACTATCAGTGTTTATCTTTCTATTCTTTCTATTAAAAAAAAAATCCTTTGGTCATCACTGTTAGTAGTACTAATTAAGTTTCTAGTGTTGAGTTATAATTCCTTTGGTCAGGAGTTATTTCCATCAACTAGTTATCACTGTTAGTATTATTAATTTCCACTGTTTTAAACTGGTTATCACTGGTGTACTTGTTTCCACTGTTAGTGATAACTTTAAAGAGTTGAAATTAAATTTCCAAGTAGTTTCCACTGTTTTAAAATTGTTTTCACTGTTATTGTTAAAATTTGGGAATTTTCTTTCTGAATTAGGTCGTTATAACTAACAGTATAAATACCCCCAACACTTGTACATTTTCTTTTACGCTTTCATAACCACTGATTTCATAAACCCTATAACCACTGCTATCGCAAATCATACACAAATTCTTCATGGCTTCTTCTTCATCAACCACACCTCAACTCGCTTTAGGCAAGGATCATAACATGATCGCCTATCTGGTAAAACCCTCAATAGCCAATGATTACGTAGAGATCATTGATTTTCTGCGTAATTCTACCATTCACCATGCGCTTACTGTTTCACCCAGAATTTCATATGATCATATTAATGAATTCTGGGTTAAAGCAAAGATTGAGGAAGAAGCAGGTGTTCCAAAAATTGTTTCTACAGTTGCTGGGCACCAAGTGGTTATTTCTGAAGCATCCATTCGTTCTTCTCTTCATCTTCAGGATGAAGAAGGTATGACTTCAATTTCTGATGAAGCTTTATACTTTAATTTACAACGAATAGGATATGAGGGGAACTTAGGTGGGTATGTTTTTCAGAAAACTATGTTTTCATACCAATGGAGATTTCTAATCCATACATTACTGCACTGTTTATCATCCAAACGTTCATCTTTTGAACAATTTAGCAGTAATGTAGCATATGCATTGGTATGCTTAGCTACTGGTCAAAACTTTAATTTTTCCAACTTTATTTTTGCTGGTATGCTAAGAAACATTAACCAACCTAAAATTAAATTTCTAATGTATCCAAGGTTTGTGCAATGTTTTCTAAATGAACAAATATCTGATTTGCCAGCCTTGGATAAGATAATAGGTATCTCTTCTTTTAAACCAAAAGTATTTTCAAATATGAAGAGAGATACCTCTATCAAAGGTGTTATATTTTCTGGGAGGGTAACAGCATTGTTTCCAACAATGCTTCCTGCACCCTCCACCACAGCATCTGTACCACCAACAGAAGCTGAACCAGTTGTTGAAAGAATGGAACAACCCATTCCTTCTTATCCCACAACATCTGGGGGTAACAATGAACAACAAGGGAACAGATTCACTACAACTTACACCAGAAAAGCCAAAAGGGCTACACAACAGGTGACTGAGGATCATGCTGCTCAGTCATCTCAGTCCAATGACAGGGGTCATGAACAGCATGTGGTCCATGAGGAGAGGGGTGACCATTCTGTAAGGGCTGCTTCTACTGCTTCTAGCCCACTGGCAGAGCAGGACAGAAGTAACATCAATAAGACCCAAACAGAGGCAACACCAAAACATGATTCTACTCCTGTAGATGATTTTGGTGGTCCCAGTACCAATAACCAAGGGGAATCTGTTGATCATACTAGGTATGATACAGGTTTTGATGCACCTGTCAATGATTCACCTAGGAAGTCACATTCTGATGGTGATGAGGCTAGAACTAACTTGGAATTGACAAGAATGATAGACTATGTATGGGAGAAGTTTAGGGTGGAAAGGAGAAACAACAAAAAGAAGGATGAACAGATTGCAAATTTACAGCAGAGGGTTGCTCAACTGGAGTATATTGTTGTTAAGGTTTTGAAAGAAGGGAAGAAGTATGTGGTAGTTGAAGGTGATTCTGCAGAGACTACTTTCAAAAAGGGGGAGAAATATTGGACAAATAAAGGTGATGAGGAAAAGAAGGGTGATGATGAACAGAATGATGATGGTGTTGGTGAGCACATTGATGAGGATATAGAGATGGAAACACCAATTCATCAAGAAACTGAGAAGGTCAATTTAAATATTGAAGGTGAGAAACAACAAGAGAAAGAGAAGATTTCACAGGCTAAAAGGCAGAAATCAATTCCTGTGAAGTCTGTCAAAGCTAAGAAGCAGAAAACCACCACCTTACCTCCAGTTCAGATTAGAGAACCTACTACTGCACCTGCTGCTGCACAAGCTATGCCCAAGATTGACCCTAAGGATAAGGGTAAGGGTATATTGGAGGAAGAGCCAAAATTGAAAAAGCAGAAAACCATGCCTCCTGAAGCTACAATGAATGATGATGAATATGCACAGAGGTTATTTGCTGAGATAAATGCAGATGTGATAGCAGAGGAAATGATTGATGTTGAGATAGAACCTGGTAAATTTGTGAAAATGACTAAGGAACAGGTTGATGAGTGGGATGAAGCATAGCTGAGAGAGCAAAAGCAAGATGATATTGAATATCTTGTGGAACAGCTTAAGAAAAAGAAGGCAGAAGAAATGAAAAAGACTAGAGCTGCCAAAGTTGCTGCAAAAAGGAATAAACCATTGACAAAGGCTCAACAGAAAAGAAATCTGATTTTGAAGTTAAGAGGTGGCAACATTTCAACTGCAAGACTTAATGCCATGTCTCTTGAGAATCTACAAAGAATCTGGGATAGGGATACATTTCTAAACCCTGAGGCTGCTAAGAGAGCAGAAGAAGATAAGAAAGCCAAAGAAAAAGCAGAAAGAGAAAAGAAAAAGAAAGAAAATTTTGATAAACAGATAGAAGATGAAAAGGAAAGGGAAAGAATAAGTACTGAGAAGAAACAGAAGAGGAGACAAGAACTTGCATCAATCCCTGATCTGCCTAAGAATAAGTTGAATTTGGAAGATTTGATTGTGGTGCAACCTTTACAGGTACATCTTCCACCTGATAACTCTCCTGGAATCATTGATTGGTCTGTTGTAAAATTTTCAATTCCAATTAAATGTGAGAAAATTAGAGTTGAAAGGGCAGATACTTCTGTCTCATATTGGAGGTCATTTAAAGAGTTGATCAGGGTGATTGTTAGAGAGGACTTGAACAGAATATATGAGATTGGATCTGAGAAAGGACTAAGCACCAAGAAGTTTGATAGTGTTTATGAATTGGGTGTATGGTCTGGGATTTCAATGATGTATGAGGCAGAATGATTCATGTTTGAGTTCAATACTTTCAGAAATGTAAAGCAGTGGATCTATCTTAGCAATTGAGGTGTTCATCAAGTTATTTTTGATGATGCTACTATGATTTGGATGCTCACTGACAGAGAATATGATATGAGTTTGAGTTTGTTAAGAAGCTTAAAGCATGCTAAGTTATCTGTTTCATTCAACAATGATTTAGCAGAGAATTTGGTATATATGATCTTGAATCAGATTCATAAGAAAGAAGAGTATGAGAGAAGACACAGAGTTCAAAAATAGTTGTTTTGAATGAGTTTGAAAAGAAGTCAACTTGAAGAATCAAGAGAAACTTAATACTGTTGGGGACAAATTAAGTTTAGGGGGAGATTGTTGGGAAATAAGATTTATGCTGTTACTAATGTTGTTGAAGAATGCACAAGGTATTAACACTGTTAGTGTTATTGTTACTACTGGTATTACAACTGTTAGTCTGTTGGTTACCACTGTCTTCAGAGTTAAAACTGTTAGATGAAGTCTTCATGGATTACCACTGTTGGTGAAGTGGTTACCACTGTTAGTAGAAGATTACAACTGCTATTGAAGATTGAAGACAAGAGTTACAACTGTTAGTAATAGTTTTAACTGTTAGTGTTATCACTGTTAGCTTGTTTACAATAGTTAACACTGCTTAGGCTAGTTACCACTGTTGGTATACTAGTCTAGTAAATTGTACAAGTGTTAACACTGTTATAGGAATTACCACTGTTTGTATAGTTGTGGTAGTTAATACTGTTTATATCTAGAATAGGAGGGAAGTTAGAATTTGAATAATTATGGATTGTAACTGCTTCCATAATTATAGGAGATTGTTTAGCAGGACTCTATGTGATATAAATAGAGATCCTTAACCTAGATTAGGTTAAGAGTTTTTGCGCAGCTTCAAGGTTTTGTAACCCTAATACAACTCAGTGTATTCGTCTATATCATTAATAAGATTGAAGCTTTTTATTATTCTGTTGTTGATTTATTGTTATTGATCTTCATTGTATTACTAAGTGTTATTCCGCAAACTTCTTAGTAATCATTCAAAACTGTGTTTATCTAATAGTTTATTAGATAGATCTTGGTTTAACAAGTGGTATCAGAGCAGGTTTTAGTTTTGAATCCAGGAAGATCATTTTCACTGTTTTATTGATCATTTTTATAATCAATAAATCAAAGCAATGGCAGAAGGTAGTGAAGGAATTCAGGTCACTAAAATCCCAATGCTTAGACCTGATGAGTTTGATCTGTGGAAAAACAGAATCAGACAATATATGCTTCTCACAGATTATCAGATGTGGGAAGTAGTGGTTAATGGTCCTCCAGTGACCCTCAACAGTGATGGTGTTCCACAGCCAAGATCACCACCAACATCTGAGGCAGAAAGAAAAGTCAGATCTATAGAGTACAAAGCTTTGAGTACTCTATTGTTATCTATTCCTAATGAATATCAAAGGCGTTTTGAAGCATGTCAAGATGCTAAAGTCTTAATGGAAGCAATAGAGAAGAGATTTGGTGGTAATGATAACACCAAAAAGAATAAAAGATCTCTGTTGAAACAACAATATGAGAACTTTAATTCTGCAAAGTCAGAAACTTTGACTCAAACCTTTGATAGGTTTTCAAAGCTTGTAGGAGATCTGGAAAATCATCAAGTGAAAATTGACAAAGATGATTTGAACAGGAAGTTTTTGAGGTCCTTAGGTGATGAATGGACCATGTATATTGTTGGTTTGAGGCAGAGTACAGATCTGGAAGCAAAGGAATTAGAAGATATATACAATGATCTGAGGAATTTTGAAGCTGAGGTAGAGATCAAGAAGGTGGGATATGGGAGCAACAACAATAATTCAGCTTTTATGTCTATGGCAGGGTCTGGATCAAAGGCTGAATCAAGTCAGAAAGGGTCATCCTATGGGACTAGAGGAAGTGGATCTATTACTAATCATTCTAATGATCAAGTCTTAGAATCTTTCTTTGCTAGTAATGTGAATTCATCACTTACTAATGAAGATCTAGATCAGTTTGAAGGAGATGATCTAGAAGAGATGGATATCAAACTCCAGATTGCTTTAATCACACAAAGAGAAAAAAGGTTTATGCAAAGAACTGGTAGGAATAACTTTGCACAGAAGAGGAGTGATGCAAGTTGGTTTGATAAAAGCAAAGTTGAATGTTTCAACTGTCACAAGATGGGACATTTTGCTAGGGAGTGCAGAAGTCCTAAGGTTGATCAGAATGAGAGAGGAACTGTCCAGAGAAGTGGAGGAAATATTGGTCAGACTAAGAATGTGCCAATCCAAGATACTTTATCTAATGCACTGGTATCTGTTGATGGATGTGGATGGGATTGGAGTGATCAGGAAGAGCATGAAGTGAAGAATCAATACTTCATGGCAACAGCAGAATCTGACAAGCAATCTGAAGTTCCTTATGAGGTACAAATAAAATTGTGCTCAACTGTGTGTAAACAAACTGTGAAACATTATAGAGATCATAACCAGAAAGTGTGTGATGAGCTAAAACAGTGTGAAATCAAAAGTAGACACACAATCTCTGTAATAGAAAATCTTGATTGGACCTGTAGGAGGCATTCAAGTTGGGTTTCCTTAATTGGACCTGACACTCAAGTTAAGCTCAGACTATGTGCTCATGGCTATATAACTTTTATTTTGCTTAATTGCTTTATAAATTCAATTATAAATCTTGCGGTTCATACAAATATGTGTTGACATATAAACCTGTGAGCTCACCAGCGTTTCGCTGACCAATTTTAGCATGTATCACAGGTGACCAGCAGTAGGTTGGATTGCATAATCAAGATCAATTAGCTCGAGTCAGCATGCAAACAATCAGAGATTTAGCTGCATTATTATATTTTGTATAGATTAATTATGTACTTAAATCTCTCAATTTCCACCGAGCTAATGCACTCTATTTTTGATGTAAACTTTGGTTTTTATTAATACAAATGTAAAACGACGCATATAGTGGTCGTTCATTATATCTTTGTACTTGTGATATTTGATTAGTAACACCCAATGTATGCTTCCGCTAAACAGTAAATTTGGGGGTGTTACAGATTGGTATCAGAGCCTAAGGTTATAGTGAACTAGGTTGCATTTAGTGGGCCTAGACTATGACCGTTAGGCAGTATTCCTTACTAAGTATGACTAGGTTTAGTGACTGCATTGTATTGGTTTAATTTAGCATAGCCTGATCAACTATGTACAATTAAAAGAATATGATGTAAGATCTGAAAGGAGTCATGACTGAACAGGATACACTAGTCGACTCTGACCACGAGAGAAACCGGGACTCAAACATGTCTGTGTTAGACACTTTAGGCTATTATGTGATATATATATATATATATATATATATACATAGATAGGCCTCACTCTCACTCACTATCTTAGGCTATATTATATATGTATTATATGAATATAGGCCTGATTCTTTCTAACGCTTTGTCTCAGAATGGCAAACACACCGCCAAATTCATCACGCTCTCATCCACATGGATCGTGAAACCCAAGGGTGGCTAGGAGGAACACCAGGTTGCCTCGAGCCGACCCATACCCCACTCATTTCACTTTGTCGGACTTAGCCACTAGGCTACACCGACACGAGCAACGACTTGATTCGATGGATATCGAACTTCAAGAAACCAACAAAAACTGGAGACTCACATCACTCGAGCGTATCAATCAAGTCTTCGAAGATCACAAAAATACCATCAACCACATGGACACCCTTGACAACCGTCTGGGTGAAACCATCGAAACCATGGAGGTTGTCCACAACCAAGTGATTGGCAACCAAAACGAAATCTCCGTCCTACAATCAAGGCTGAATCAGTGCGAGACACGTCTAAGGGAAACCGAAGACGCCCTCCGAATGGTTAGCAGACTTGCAGAATCTGTAGACCATCTCACCGCACTGCTGCCACAACTCAATCTACGACAGGATTAGCTAGGGCTAAATCTGTACTTTATCATGCTTTCGTAGGACCTATGTAATTCGACCGGATGTAACAATTCCCGGCACTTTTGCAAACCTTCTAAGTTAGTAACTTTTGAAACTCATAACTCGAAATTCTCTGTAATCGTAATATCAATCGACAATTTCTCTCGACTATCTTACATTGTTAATATTCACTTTGTGATGTTGTATATTACCGCTTTAATATATATACATCTGTCAAATTATCATTCTGGTACAACTTCTCATGTACCTCTTCTTTCTTTCTTGAAGAATCATGCCGCCAAAGAGGAAAAGTTACAGTGACGCTGAACTCGATGCTGTCGTATCTCGAGCAGTGGCCGATGCTTTGGCTGCTCGGGATTCCCCTCGAAACTCGTGAAACAATGATGAAACCCCAGTTAATACCCCTGTTATCAAGCCTTGCTCTTACAAGGATTTTCTCAGCTGCAAACCACTCTACTTCAAGGGCACGGAAGGTGCTATTGGTCTAATCAGATGGATTGAACGTATGGAATCCGTCTTCAACCTCTGTATCTGTACGGAGGATAACAAAGTCAAGTTCGTTGCATACACCTTTCAGGAAGGTGCACTTACATGGTGGAACACCCACGCCAATTCTGTAGGCATCGAAATAGCAAACCAACTCCCCTGGGCTGAATTGAAGAAGAAGTTAAGGGAAAAATACTGCCCCGAAGAAGAACTGAATCGGTTGGAGGAAGAGTTCAGGCACCTGACTGTGCAGGGAACTGACATTGCTGGGTATACCACCAAATTCCAGCAATTTGCATTGTTATGTCCGGGATTGGTTGAACCGGAGACAAAAGGCATCAAAAGGTTCATCCGCGGCCTTCCTGAGAGCATTCAAGGAAATGTCGCTTCGGCCAAACCAACCACTACTGAAAGTGCTATCCGGCTAGCGCATGAACTCATGGCACTAGTTATCAACTGTGAGACATCCAACAACTCCTCCAACAACAACAAATGCAAATCCTCTGAACCTCACAACAACCAAAGCAAAAAGCCCAATACCATCCAAGTTTATAACACCAATTCTGAGCCGAAACGTAGCTACACTGGGGACAGGCCATACTGTTCCAAGTGTAACTATCATCACCATGGTCCATGCAAGTCTCCCTGCAACAATTGCAGGAAGTACGGGCATTCATCTAAGGATTGCCGAGCCCCTAAATCGAACAACAGCAACAACCAACAACCCAAATCCTGTTATGGATGTGGAGAGGCTGGACATTACAGGAATGAGTGTCCTAAACGAAGTAGCAACAACAACAACAACGCTAAGGGAAGAGCATTCGTACTCAACTCCGGGGATGCCCGTCAGGACCCAAATGTGGTCACGGGTATGTTCCTCCTCAACAACTTAACTGCTTCTGTTCTATTTGATACTGGTGCCGATAGGAGCTTTATTTCTGATGAATTTTACCCGCTACTTGACATCACCCCCGCGGCCTTAGATGTTAAGTACACCGTAGAGCTAGCAAATGGCAAACTAATAGAAACCGATAGTGTGATACCTAATTGCACTTTAAACCTAGCCAACGAAACCTTTTCAATCGATCTTATGCCTATTGAAATTGGAAGTTTCAACGTTATCATTGGTATGGACTGGTTGTCCAAACATCGGGCTGAAATTATCTGTCATGACAAAGTCGTTCGCATACCCCTCACCGCCGGTGGAACTTTAATCATACAGAGGGAGACCGGCGGGACGAGACTCAATATTATATCTTGTTTGAAAACCCGGAAATTTCTGAGAAAGGGTTATCAAGCAATCCTCGTACACATCATGGAGAAAAAGTTGGAGGAGAAGCGACTTGAAGATGTGCCCATCGTTCGAGACTTTCCAGAAGTCTTTCCCGAAGAACTACCTGGTCTACCACCACCAAGACAGGTTGAGTTCTCAATCGACCTTGTGCCAGGTGCCGCACCTGTGGCCCGAGCACCATACCGCTTAGTCCCATCCGAACTTCAGGAGTTGTCCAACCAATTAAAGGAACTCCTGGAGAGAGGATTCATTAGGCCGAGTTCTTCACCTTGGGGAGCTCCAGTCTTATTTGTGAAAAAGAAAGACGGTTCGTTCAGAATGTGTATCGACTACCGAGAGTTGAACAAGTTGACCGTCAAGAATCGATATCCACTTCCTCACATTGATGACTTGTTTGACCAACTACAAGGGTCGAGTATTTATTCAAAGATCGATTTTCGGTCAGGTTATCATCAACTTCGAGTTCGCGACACCGATATCCCGAAAACTGCTTTCCGAACTCGTTACGGGCATTATGAATTCCAGGTGATGCCCTTCGGTTTAACAAACGCACCGGCTGTATTCATGGACCTTATGAATCGGGTGTGCAAACCTTACCTTGATAAGTTTGTCATTGTCTTCATCGACGACATTCTCATATACTCGCGAAACGAACAAGAACACGCGCAACACCTCAAAACTGTCCTAGAACTACTCAGACACGAGGAGTTATATGCCAAATTCTCCAAGTGTGAGTTCTGGATACAATCTGTTCAATTCCTTGGACATGTTGTTAATAGTCAAGGAATCCATGTCGATCCATCGAAAATCGAGGCCATCAAGTGCTGGCAAGCACCAACATCTCCAACCGAAGTACGTCAATTCTTGGGTCTTGCCGGATACTATCGGCGATTTATTGAAAAAATTTCAAAAATAGCCCAACCACTCACAACCCTGACTCGGAAAGACAAAAAGTTTGATTGGATTGACAAACAAGAGTCGGCATTTCAACTTCTGAAACAAAAGCTTTGTAGTGCTCCAATTCTATCCTTACCCAAAGGCACCGATGACTTCGTGGTATACTGCGATGCTTCTCATCAAGGTCTTGGTTGCGTGCTAATGCAACGAGACAAAGTTATTGCTTATGCTTCACGACAGCTCAAAATTCATGAAAAGAACTACACTACCCACGATCTCGAGCTAGGAACTGTCATCTTTGCCCTCAAAATCTGGAGACATTACCTCTATGGCACTAAGTGCTCAATCTTTACCGACCACAAAAGTCTCCAACACATATTCGATCAGAAGGATCTCAACATGAGACAATGCCGATGGGTCGAGTTGCTTACCGACTACGATTGTGAGATCAAATACCATCCGGGAAAAGCGAATGTTGTTGTCGATGCCCTCAGTCGAAAAGAACGAACGAAACCACTTCGAGTCCGAACCCTCAGCATGACTATTCAAAATGATCTAAACATTCAGATTCTCACTGCTCAACTCGAAGCTCTGAAACCCGATAATATCAAAAATGAAGCCTTGCGAGGCATGGACAAACAATTCGAAATCAAGCCTAACGGGATTAGGTATTTCTCAAACCGAATCTGGTTACCCAGTTTTGGAAATCTACGAGACTTGGTAATGGATGAAGCTCACAATCCAAATATTCTATCCATCCTGGATCTGACAAAATGTATCACGGCATCAAGGAATTTTATTGGTGGCCGAATATGAAAGCTGAAATCGCTACATACGTCAGCAAGTGTCTTACTTGCTCGAAAGTCAAAGCCGAATACCAAAAACCTTCTGGTTTACTCCAACAACCCAGCATTCCTAAATGGAAATGGGAACAAATTGCCATGGATTTCATAACCAAACTACCAAAGTCATCGAGCGGTTGCGATACCATTTGGGTGATCGTCGATCGTCTCACAAAATCTGCTCATTTTCTAGCAATCAAGGAAACCGACAAAATGGAACGCCTCACACAAATCTACATCAAAGAGGTTGTTTCTCGACACGGTGTTCCAATCTTGATTATCTCCGATAGGGATAGTCGATTCACCTCTCACTTTTGGCAATCACTTCAAAAATCATTGGGTACCCGTTTTGATATGAGTACCGCATACCATCCTCAAACCGATGGCCAAAGTGAAAGAACAATTCAAACACTGGAAGACATGCTACGAGCTTGCGTAGTTGACTTCGGTGTAAACTGGGAAAAACACCTACCATTGTGCGAGTTTTCTTATAACAACAGTTATCACTCCAGCATAAAGGTTGCACCCTTCGAGGTACTCTACGGTCGTAAGTGCCGCTCACCGATTTGTTGGACCAAAGTGGGAGATAGTCAACTCACTGGTCCCGAACTCATTCACGAAACAACCGAGAAAATCTTCGAGATCCAAAACAAACTCAAAGCCGCACGTGATTGTCAGAAAAGTTATGCTGACGTGAGACGCAAACCACTCGAGTTCCAGGTTGGGGATCGAGTGCTACTCAAAGTTTCACCTTGGAAAAGGGTTATCCGATTCGGTAAATGCGGGAAGTTAAATCCCAGATACATTGGACCATTCAAGATCCTCGAGAGGATAGGTCCAGTGGCATATCGATTGCAGCTGCCATCCGAGCTCAGCAGCGTGCATCCCACTTTTCACATTTCAAATCTGAAAAAGTGTCTGTCTGATGAGACACTCATCATTCCACTCGATGAAATTCGTATTGACGACAAGCTTCACTTTGTTGAAGAACCCGCAGAAATCATGGACCGTGAGGTCAAACAACTCAAACAATGTCGCATTCTCATCGTCAAAGTCAGGTGGAATTCGCAGCGTGGTCCGGAATTTACCTGGGAATGGGAGGACCAAATGCGACTCAAGTATCCTCAACTCTTCACTGACTCAACATCAAACACGACTTCAACTTAAATTTCGGGACGAAATTCTTCTAACAGGGGGAGAATGTGACACCTGTCAAATTAGGACTAGTAGTTAGTGCCTAATCAAGTTTTAATACATGTAATTAGTTCTGTGTTAGGCTAATTAATGTATCAACATATATATTGATGAATATATATACAAGTATGCGAATTGATTAAATCGTACGAGTTTCAAATCGAATGCAATTCGATTCAATTAATACGGACGTTGGTGAAAATTTTATTAAATAATATAATATTATTTAATAACACAATTATATCCAAAATATTATTTAGATAATATTTCAATTCAAATTCGTATCGTACAAACAAAGACTACACGATTAGATTATTAAACGCGCAAACAAATTGAAACAAGTTAAAGTTATATTTTATAACGCAACCATTAAGTATTTGGTAAAATACTTCAACAAAAATATTGGGTAATTATTCGTATTTTAAAACGTATATTTAAACGTATAAAATAAACATTTAACGTTTAAACGAACGGAAAACCGAACACCGCACGGAACGCGATTGCGGAGACTGAAAAAGGTGAGGTTTTCACCTACACCCACCTCTCTTTCCTTCTTTCTTTCATTCTCATTTCAACAAAAACACACACACACCACAAAAACACTCTCAAACCCATCACCACCAAATTTTCGGATCTAGCATAACCGACAACAAAAGTTACATTTTCGGAATCACCATCAAGAGAGGAACAAGATTAACAAAGGCACCACCCTCGTTTTCTTCCTCGTTTTGTCTCGATTTGCAATTGTAAGAAATTCTCTAAATATTTATATCTACTCATTTTGGTGTATTATTTCGGTGTTATAATGTTTACACAACTTAGTATTGTCCAAATGTATGAGGAAAACACGATTTTGCAGCCTAAAAATGAGTTAGATTTGGGTTTTGGGTTGAAAAATCGCGACAGCCGCTGGGTTCTGGGCTGGTGTTCATCTTTGCGACACAAGCCTTGTGTTGCGGAACACAAGCCTTGTGTTGCGGAACACAAGCATTGTGTCGCATTTAGTGTCGCAAAACATAAGACACAAGCATTGTGTCGCATTTAGTGTCGCAAAACATAAGACACAAGCATTGTGTCGCATTTAGTGTCGCAAAACATAAGACACAAGTATTGTGTCGCATTTAGTGTCGCATTAAGTTGCATATCATAAGACACAAGCCTTGTGTTGCGGAACACAAGCATTGTGTCGCATATTGTGTCGCAGACATGAGACACAAGCCTTGTGTTGCAGAACACAAGCCTTGTGTTGCGAAACACAAGGGTTATGTCGCATTTAGTGTCGCAAAAACCCAAAAACAGAAGCTAAAAACATTCTAAGTGTTTAAAAATCACTTTTCAATAACCAAACCAAATACGATATGATTAATACGCAAAAATGGATAAATCAAAGTATAATAATAATAGTTAAGGTTATTATTATAAATCTGTCACCAACGGGTCGTACACGTTTTCAAAACACAAACCAAATAATCAATCAAATCGTAGTAATTTGGACATATATAGTTGTGTAACAACTACAAAGGTAGTCCTTTGAGATACCGACTCCCGTTTATAACCATCGCGTGTCGTGGACACCCTCAGGTTACAAGTCTTCGGACATCGATACTCGGCTAATCAATCAAAGTTTATTTAGATAAACTTCTCAGGCTCAGGTAAGTCTCATGACCCCTATTTTACTGTTTTTCAATCAGGGGTGTGATATTATTGCTCGTTTTGTTTTACAAGTTGAACGCAAGTACAAATCAAAATCAAATACTACATGAGTTACTTCAACTAATCAATTTAAAGCCCTCCATAGCATAGTCTGGTAATACGTAGTAGCGTGAATGTTAGTATATGATATCATATAGGATTGACAATCCTCGTCCGGGTTAGCACGCACTAACTGGTCAAACGGACGTATTAGCATTTGGGAAGACGAGTGTGGATTAGACACTCGTAGGAGGCATTCAAGTTGGGTTTCCTTAATTGGACCTGACACTCAAGTTAAACTCAGACTATGTGCTCATGGCTGTATAACTTTTATTTTGCTTAATTGCTTTATAAATTCAATTATAAATCTTGCGGTTCATACAAATATGTGTTGACATACAAACCTGTGAGCTCACCAGCGTTTCGCTGACCAATTTTAGCATGTATCACAGGTGACCAGCAGTAGGTTGGATTGCACAATCAAGATCAATTAGCTCGAGTCAGCATGCAAACAATCAGAGATTTAGCTGCATTATTATATTTTGTATAGATTAATTATGTACTTAAATCTCTCAATTTCCACCGAGCTAATGTAACTCTATTTTTGATGTAAACTTTGGTTTTTATTAATACAAATGTAAAACGATGCATATAGTGGTCGTTCATTATATCTTTGTGCTTGTGATATTTGATTAGTAACACCCAATGTATGCTTCCGCTAAACAGTAAATTTGGGGGTGTTACTCAAGAGCCACTGATCCTCATTGAAAAAGAATGTGTTTACTAGTATTTGCTGTAAACAGATTGTTAAGCTAAGTTGAATTGTGTGTGATAAATTCATTCACTTAGCTTCGTGCTAATCCCTCATCCTTCTTCCTGCAGGTTTTTTATATATATGTGGGTGTCAGGAAAGGATGCTTTAGCAGGGAATGTCTGACAGATTATGACTCTGATATGGTTTTGCTATAAACCTGGTTTTGTAATATATAATACCCCGACATATGTGGTTTTTAAACAGTTCTAAGTTGGTATGTTTTGAATATGTAACTGTGTATGTACATTATCTTAATGTACAGTATATAAATATGTTTTAAATTCATACGCTTCCGAGTAAAATAGTATAATATTGTTGTAAGAAAGAGGGGTGTTACAGATATAATGCATATTGGTCCGTTGAAAAAAATATATCAAACACAAACACCTTTGAACAGATGTTAACGAAAATCAATGTAGTAATTCTAGCTAGGAGAATTAACGTGGACAGCAAGTATGGAGGAATGTTTTTTTATTTTTATTTTTCTCTCAATCGGCAATACACATCCTTAAATAAGTTTACAATGTATATGCTTTTTATTGAGGCCTAACCTCCCAGATAACTTGTAATTATAAAAGAAATAAAAAGAAAGACTTCCATGTTATCTACGTGTCTATCAAGTATATGTGTTTGAATACAAGATAAACTCCTACGGATCACATATTTACAATGACTTCCCATCCCGGTTGTAATCACAAAACAACACCTCTCCAAATAAACCTTTTCATGCACAGCACACACACATAAACATACCACTACCCCAAAATTTTCATGGACATTCAGCAATTATACAACTTCCACCAGCAGTTATTAAACATCTACATTAGCTAAACCCAGTTACCGGTACGTCCAGTTCCATATATACCAATCTATTTTGCCACCCGTTTCATGTAATTCCTGTTAAAGCCACTGACTTGGGGTCATTAGCCCATTGATCCCACTTCAGTTCTCTCGTTTTCAGTCTTGTCTTTATCCATTCGAAGCTTCTTAACTGCACTTATTGAAATAACTCATCTCCACTTAAAACCTTCTTTCCGAAAGTTTTATCATTCCTGTTTTTCCAAACTAAATACGTTGTGACCCAAATCACCCCTTTTCAAATTTCCGCTAACAGATTATCATTAAAACCAAACCTACCTGAATAAAACAACTCCCCTATATCCAATACTTCACATCTGCCTAAACTCCCCCAATTAAATACCTTATCCCAAACAGTTTTAACTTCAAGACAAAATATCAAACAATGATCTATTGTTATCACAGTCTTTTCACACCAAGGACACAATAAAGAGTTCGGATCAATACCTCGCTTGTCGAGCTCCACTCTAACCGGCAACCGTTTCCTCCTTGCTCTCCACACAAAAATGTTTATCTTGATAGGGAGCAACCTATTCCTTTTTGTTTATTGAGTATTCAGCCCTCCATTAAGTAAAACACCATCAATCCGATCCGCAACCTTGCTGACTTTGTATGCTTGTTCTCCATCAGCGGTCCACTGCCATCTATCACCTGTTTCCCAATCTAACACCACCTGATTAAGAATAGCAAATAGTTCATCCAATTCGCCACAAGCCCTCCCACTGAATCCAATCCCATACCCACACCCAAGATTACTCCACCAAAACACCCTTATCTTTAATAACCACCTCCTTATTTTTTTCTAAGTTGTACAATCTATCAAATTTATCTTTTAACACTACATCTCCCACCTATCTATCCTCCCAAAATAATGTGTGCGATCCATCACCAACTTTTTTAAGAAAAAAGGAGAAATAGCCCCCGCCTTTACTGTCTATATCTTTCCCAACCCGAATTATGCCGCCCCATGTACTTCCAAAGGTCCCAAATAATCCCTCATTTAGACCCACATCTCTCCCATATGAGCTTTTAATTACTTTGACCCATAGCGTATTACATTCCGTTTTGAAACACCACCACCATTTCCCTATTAGAGCCCAAATTTTCGCTTTTAGAGACCCAATATTTAAACCCCCACCCACATAAGAAGTTAAGACCTCATGCCATTTTACCCGACCCATTTTAGATCCCTCCACAAACCCTCCTCAAAAAAAGTTACATCTCACACTTTCTAAATGTTTCAAAACACACAACGGAGCACAGGAGATTGAAAAGTAGTAAAGTGTCAAACTCCCAAGGGCCGATTTAATCAAGGTTAATCTTCCACCGAATGACAACGATCTAGTTTTCCAATCCGATAACCACCTCCTAAATTTTTCCACAACCGGTTTCCATTCTCTTTCCAATCTCCTAGTTTGTTTGTATCTTTTTTTTGGTAAAGAAGACGGTACCCCGGCAAAAAAAGTTTGTTAGTACTTCTTCTAACTTTATTCCGCGTATAACAATCATTTGTGACACTTAAGTCTCTCCTCCTCTTCATCTTTTATTCTTCTTTTATTTCACAACAACGAATACATTAAGTTAACTTTAATTTTATGGTCAATAATTATGTTTTGAATATAAGATCATGATGCTTAAAACAAGCATGACTTGGAATATACATAAACATACCCATGCATGATAGTGGTAATTGAATTTGTGATTTCAAATAATCTATTTCACTTGGAGAGTTCTTAAAAGCGCACCATATTTTGTCAAATTGGTAGCATATGTAACCATTTAACTAAAGGACTTGATCTAACGGTATGTGAACTCCTCAACTAGTAGGTTGGTTCAAGTCTCGTGGGAGACAATCGTATATAGGCGTAAACAAAAAAACGGGTTCTAAACCCAAACCCAAAAAACCCCGAAAAACCGACCCGGTCAAACATGGGTTTGACCTAACCCGGTTCGGGTTCTACAAAACCCGTAGGGTACAAACCGGTTTGGCATATTAACGTTGGGACCCGGATTGAAACCGGTTTCTATAACCCGGGTTGGAAAACCGGTTCGAAAACCCGGTTAAAACCTGGTTTTTTTTGTTACCGTTTTAAAATGGATATATATCAGTTTGAAGTGTATTTTGACCCTTTTTGACTTTTTATTTACCATTTTGCTATTCCAAATTTACTATATATGCAAGTATTGAGTTTAGGGTCAATCACAATATTAAAACACTCATACATTACCTAAAAACTCAAAACGCATACAAAATTCTCATTTCTCAAATGGCAACTCAATCTTCTTCCTCTTCCTTCGGTGTTGGTTCTTCAAATACACCAACGATTTTTCGAATATTGGCTAACAAAAGAAATCCGGAGGTGTGGAATTTATACGAAAAAGTATTGTTGTCGGATGGTATGACTAAGGTACATTATAAACGTTGTGGAAAATTCTTAAAATCCGACTCCATCACAACATTGAAACATCATAAAGAAAAGTATTATGTGGGACTCAAAACTAATCTGGAAGCAAGTGGTCAAGCTTTTATATCTCGAGATGGAGCTATATACGCATACGAAGCGGAACAGTGTCGAGAAGCTTTTGTGGGTTAGAAGTTTTGTCGTTCAACCACTTCGACAACCCTCGGCTTATTAGGGTGATTCAAAATACTCTTCAACCGCGATATATGTAACACCCCCAAATTTAATATTGCGCGGAAGCAAGTTTTGGGTGTTACTAATCAATAATTAAGCACCAAAGTATAGCAAACGACTTCTAAATGAGACGTTTGTAAAATAGTTACATACCATTATAAAGTAGGGTTTGAAAACATAATGTTTTCGTTACAAAAGTAAGGTCCTCTAGAGTCCGCGTACGTAACGGGAGATTCTATTACATAACCATAGTTACAAAAGATAATGCTAAAGAATCTCCGTTAAATGCAGTTTGGAAATCATGCGACTCTAGCTAGTAATCCTGGAGTAATCCTACTCCGTACGTGTACCTGAGAATACATGCTAAAAAGGGTCAACACGAATGTTGGTGAATCTCACAGGTTTGTAAGTAAGTAATAGTTTGAACACAAGATTTTTATCAGTTGTGCCCGCAGGCGTAAATCGAGTATCTGCAACCAAGCAAATAATAAGTAAATATGTATATACCGTTGCCATGAGCTCATAGTCGAAGCTTAACCCGCAAATCGGTGGTACAACCAAGTACCGTATAGTGCCCCCGCGAGTGCCCAATCCAAACACTCGTACGAAACAAATAAAAGTCGCCCGTTTATACATAACGGTTCGTGGTAGCGCTACTACCCCGGGCGGGGAGGGTCAGTCCCTAATGGATCCATTAACTAATATTCGCGCTTAAGTCCATAACTAACGAAACTATGATGGAGGGACTTCAGTGGATTAGTAAGTAACTCATGCAAGCCCGTATATGAAAAGTAAGTAATTTAGCACTTGTGTTCAAGAAAACGTAAGCAATGCATCTCACCCCATAAGTAAAACAGTAAAAGTGGGGCTGTAAGACTCACCTGAGTCAAGCAAGCAAGCGTTTAACTTAATAAACGCAAAGTCTGAAAGCGGTAGTAATCCGTAGGTTCCGCGAACCCGCAACCTCCTAATGCCCTAAGCATATAAGGTTGTATGTATAAGTGAATGTCTCAAAAGATCATTCATGCTAGTTGTCCACTCAACTAGTTATGTCCAAGTATTTGTTTGTACGTTTGTGATCATTTTGTAAATAAGTATGGCCCGTTGGTGACGAAGGTGTAATAATAATTCAAGCATTATCATTATGTAATTCATTGTGTTTGTATACCTTGTAAGTGTAGTGTTTTATGTATTCAATACTTAGTATAAAAAGTATTTTAAAGCTTCCATTTCATGCGACAATATGTAACCCGACAATGCCATTTACAGACACTGTTCATGCGACAATCATTTTCTCAAAATTTTGTTCATACGACATTAGATTAGTTATTCACGGACTTTTATTTATACGAAAATATACTGTTTGTTTATTTATACGACAATAGTATTCACGGATTTTATTTATACGAAAATATGTATTCACGGAGTTAATTTATACGACAATATGTATTCACGGAGTTAATTTATATGACAATATGTATTCACGGAGTTTATTTATACGACAATAGTATGTATTCATGGAATTTAGTTTTTATGCGACAATACATTCACGGATTATTTGTGATTTTTATCTAAAATAGTAAACGTTATCAAATCGTTCTGAAATTTTTACACAAAGTTCTTACATATATTATGTACTTTCTGTAATTTTTTTATGATTTTTGGAGGTCGTTTGATATTTTATAAAAATTCATAAAGTGTCAGTGTTCAGTTTAATCCGAGATTAGACCACTTCTCACAAATCAAATTTTCTGGAGAAATGAGTGCATTTCTGGAATGAGCCAAGGAAGAACATTTTGTACATAATAAAATTACCAAGATTTCCCAAGTGGTCTCATACGTTTTTGAGGTCTAGAACTCAAGATATGGTCTCAAGAAGGAGGTCATTGTCGGAGGTCATTGTCGGATTTTTACTATTTTCGGAACTATATTTAACCCGTGTTAAAACATCAATTTGGTCAGGTGAAACTTAATGAATCGTTATGAAATTTTTACACAAGGTTCTACTATGTCTTAGCTTTCCAAAACATACTTTTTCATCGATTTTAACCAAGCAAAACTCGAGATGAAAATTTTTAAATTGAAGTAAGTCCAGCAGATCGTTTTGGTGACATATGCTCAATAATCTGGTTATAAGTAAAGTTTTACAAAACTTCACAAGAAGTTCCAGTAGGATTTTGAAAACTAACAAAATTTGTGATCTCTTCCAACTGATTTCAAGTTCTAATTCGTTCCATAGCCCAAGATATACCTATTTTAATTTGGTCAAGATTCTGGTCAGATTCATCAGATCTGCTATTTACTTTTATTTCAGTAACTAAAAATAGCAAATAAACTTCAATTTTCGTGAGGCTTACAGATTATGAAAGTAGACTTCTTACACTTGATTTTAGGCTCAAGAAACGTCCATTTTGCTGTTGTAATGATTTTTATAAAATTCGTGGAAGTGGAAACAGAATCTGGACAGGAAATATAAACTCATAGTTTCGAGATTTAAATTGCGTTTTGATTTATGTTTTGGACATGTAATCGTTAAGTGGACATCATAACAAGTAATTATATGTTTTCCAAGTAAATATAATGAAATTTCAAGAGTTCTTACAAAGAAATGATGAAGAGGTGAAGAAATGAAGCCGAAGACTCGTTTATCGCGTTTTCTTGATTTCCAGCGTGGCGGCTCACGGTGGTTGTATGGTGATGCTATGGTGGACTTGTGGTGGTGTTATGGGGGTGGGGAGGCTGCAGAATTTCGTGCAAGGGGAGAGAGGGAGAGAGAAATGGAGAGAGTTGAGTGAAAGTGATGGAAGTATGGGGTGAAAGGGTGAGGGAGGGTGTGTTTGGTGCAATTCACAAGCAAAGGAATGGGGCATGGCTCCCATTTCTCTGCAGATTTTATGGGTCCCACCCACTAGGTGGATGTTTAAATCATTCCCCCAAAGTTGCACTCCGTGCGGTGTTCGTTTACCCGTTCGTTTCGACATTTATTTAGGCGTTAAACATTTGTTATGCGTATTTAACTAACGATTTAAAAACCCAATATTTTAACTTGAATTAATACTTATTATTACTTAGAAACATTTATAAAAATGTTATTGTGATGTGTCGGTAGTGATTCACGGAGTCGTGTTACGATTAATAAATCGCGTGACATTTAAATTAAACGTTTTTGTTATTGGTTTGAAATACGATACTTCAAATAAATACTTACCATTCAAAATGATATATTTTAAGTTATAAAATATATTTTGACGTTTATTTAATTGTCGGGCGCGTTTTGCCCGTTTTTGGTCGTTCGTGAGCATTATATACGATACGAAATGCTTATGAAATAGTATCGCAATAATATTTGGAAATAAGTATGTTCATCAAATAACTTCATATTATTTAATAAATTGCGTTCACCAACGTCCAGTTAAGTCGGAATCCATCCAAGCAAATCGTGTAATATCAATTTATTACGTACGTGTGTATATTCAATATACGTTATATTACAAGCAACTTAGTTCTATTTCAAACTAATCGCAAGTAATTACAAGCAAGCTTAGAGTAAATTAATACGCCTAAGTACGGGTTGTCACAATATAATCATGTAAGTCGTATTACTCTTAAACGTGATGCCCTTAAATTGTGAAAAGTAGCTAAAAATAACTAATAATCGGTTTTGAAAACTTAAATACAAGTGTATCATTAAAAACCGATGTTTGGTCAGCTCCTCATGGTTTTCCCAGTTCGTACTTTTGTGTTACCACTCATTGGGTTGATCCCGCAACTTGGCAAATAATGAAACGTATCATTGCTTTTAAAGACTTGGAGTATCCTCACACGGGTCAAAACTTAGTTTACATGTTACGATATGTAATTAAAATGTTTAAATTAGAAGAAAAGTTTTTTTTAATCTCGTTTGATAACGCGAGTAATAATACACTTGCCGTTTCAAAACTAATATTAAAATACGGACCACCTTTGAAGGGTATTTTTTATCATAGTCGATGTGTTGCACACATCATTAACTTGGTTGTGCAAGCCGGACTAGTGGTCGAAGAAATAGACGCTGTAAAATTGGCGTCTAAAACATGTTACAAGACATATTTCAATAGGGTAAACTTAGATACAAAGATTATATGAGATTGTGTAAGGAAGCAAATTCCATTTTTTAATCCCTAATTGGGACATGCCCATTAGATGGAATTTGACCTACCATATGTTTGTATGTGGTTTACGCCAACGTGACTGTTTACAAGTTTTTCATGATCAACTTGTTCACAAAGGTTTTGCGACACCATTTCCCATAGAATTTTGGGAGGTTATTAAAAAGTTAACCGAATTGCTCAAAGTTTTTAAAATCGTGACTACTTTATTATCGGGTATTTTTTATCCACTAGTCATTTGGTACTTAATCAAATTTAGTTAATGACTTCAAAATTAAATGAATACGAATATGAAGGTGCTTTATTTGAAAAGGTGGTGGCACTCATAAAAGAAAAACTAAGAAAATATTTTCAAGAAAGGCCACCGGTAATTACTTGTTCCGCCGCATTGAACCCATGTTTAAACATTTCCGGGGTGAAAATGTTTATCGATAACATTTGTCACAATTTGAGTTTGAATGAGGAGAGCCCAATGTTTTCGCATGATACAAAAAAGTAATTTAAGAGTTATTTACATGATTGACTTGGCGTATATTTTATAAATATAGTTCAACAACAAATGTGCCAACTAGTTCGGTTAACCCAATGTTTGCTTTATCTTCTTTCAACAATGCAATGCTTGATTTATATAGTAGTTTAAGACAAGAAAACCATAAACGGGCAAAGGGTGATGGTAATCAAACCACTAGTGATTATGGGAGATATACCTGAACGGATTTTTTGTCCACTATTCTACCCAATGAGTTCGAACAATTTGATATTTTGGCTTGGTGGAAAGAGAGGGAATCTCAATTTCCCGTTCTAACCATCATGGCCTGGGATTTGCTAATCGTCCAAGCTTCTACAGTAGCTTCGGAATCCGCATTTTCTCTTAGTGGTACGGTATTAGCTATATGAAGAATAAGACTCACACCGACCTCCTTAGAGATGTGTATTTGCTTGAAGGATCATGATAACACGCAAAAAGTCATGTTTTTACGTGCATTAATCTCACCTTTTTGGCCCAATATTTGACGAAACTAATCAAAATAGATACTTTATCATTAAAACTCGTCACATGGGCCAAAATATAGACAATGTTTCAAAAGTCATCTAAAATGGTTGAAAAACACAATAAATCTAACGAATACGATCACAAGCATTCTCGTTCGCTCGTTCTAGCACTTTTTGAGCTACACAAAGAATTATGACCTCTAACTTATGTCATTTTCTTCGTTAGGAAAATACGAATGCGTAGATATAAAGAACGCTCAAAACGGATAAACGACGAAGAAGTTACGCCCGAACGAAGAACCGAGGAGCCAGCATACGGCTGAACCAGGCCGTATACGGCTGGTCCAGGCCGTATACGGCTGGGCCTAGACCGTATACGGTCTGTGCAGGCCGTATACGGCCTGTGCTCAGCCGTATACGGCCCAGTTCAGCCGTATTCACCCAATGCACAGCCGTATACGGTCCAGTTCACCCGTATTCACCCTAACTCAGCCGTATCGTGCGTTTGGGCGATAAAAATCTGATTTTTATTTGCCCTTGCGATACGGTTGTGCATTTTGTGGTTTGGATACGGTCTACGGATACGGTTGTGCGTTCTCTATAAATACTAGCCTCATTTCAACACTTCAACACAAACACACTTCACATTCTACACACACTTTCTCTCACTACTCTCTCTCTAAATTAGTTAGTTAGTTAATTAGATTAGTTAAGCTAGTAGATTAGTAGCTTAATTGTAATGGAGGTGCTCCGAGACTGCGGTGTCTCACGATTTGTAATACAGCTTTGTCAGGTTTTATTATAATCTCTATCTTGTTATTTTAAATAATGTTGTGCTGTTGCTATGCTTGTTTAGAATTACTCGCTAGGATTATTACCATGCTTAGCTAGACAAATCTGTGTTTGCTATGATAGTTGCCATGCTAGGGTAGTTATACTTAAATCATGCTGTTACTCTGTTTGTATGCGGTTGAATTATATTTGAATCTATGAATTGAATCTCAAGTGTTTATCTATCCAACTTATGTTGTGGTTAGTGACATCCTTCTAGGCTTGGCCAATTGCTAGTTGTATGCCACTAATTATTCTGTGTCTGATGATCGTTGAACTCGACATGGCCGGTGTTCTCCTGGTTGAAATATTACCGGAGGGAGACACGGAGCGTAGGATTAGAGATAGATTAGATTCAGGCCATTTAACAAGTGTCTTAGAGAGAACTTTCGAGGCACTTGTGACTTGACCATGTACCCTGTCACTCTGCATAAATTGATCCCTGCTATGCTGCCTTTCTGCATGTTTTTGTTTGATTGTTGCTTAGGGTTTGCATGCTAGTATATGTTATGTTGATTAGTTACATGATTAGGTTTTCGAATATTTATCAATTGCATACATCAGTTTAACATGCATAGAATAGTTAGAATGATTTATATGGAATAATGATGAACAATTTAATCAGCCGTTAGACCATACCATCCCAACTTGTCCCGGTAGGAAACCCCTGTTCATGTTTTTGTTTATTCAACAATTCATGCCATGATTCGGATATCTCAAATGTCCGAGATTGGGGGACAAGACTCGAGGATGGTTGTTGTTTAAATTGGTTGCTACATTTGGGACAACTTTCGGTGTAGTTTACATTCCATAACTGTTATCCATGTGACATATTATTTATCTGATTGCGGACAACTCTACGTTAGATAGATAATAGGCTAGTAGTTATGGCTCATTAGGAAATATTAATGTCATCTTAACTAAGGCTTTATCTCATTAACTACCCCTAAATAGCATGAGTAATTATCATAGTAAACACTCGCTTCACCTATAAGTTCTCGTTGCCACCTCCACCCCACTTTACTTTAAATTAGTTAAATTTTAGATAATTAGTAGTTAGTTAAAATCAAACCAAAACAAAAACCTCTTTTAAACCCTAGCTAAATTCCCGTAGATAACTAAAGTCCTAGATCCCATGCCCGTTGTAGTTTGAAGAAAGACCCTAGGTCATACCTATTGCTATACTTATCCATAGCTTTAGTATACTTAGGCCCAGCATAAAACAAACTTTTTAAAACTCAACCGATCCGCGCCTAGACGGAAGGTCCGACGACGGGGTGAGAACCCGACTGACCGTTTGGGCGCGATCAAGTTTTTGGCGCCGCTACCGGGGACTACAACGATCGATTTAGGAATTTAGTTGTCTTAGTTATTTAGCGATCCTTTCGGAAGATCAATATCATCCGAAAGTTCTTTTTCTGTTCTTTCCTTTCCAAAACTCTCTTTTCTACCAAACCCGAACTTCATCAGCTATGACGAATCGTATTACTCTCGCCTCGACCTGTGCACCACTACTGGAGGGAAGAGGAGGACCTATCGTGCTACCCGACGAAAACTTCGAAATTAAGCCTAGCGTTTTCAAGTTACTCAAAACCTTCTGCCAATTTCACGGTTTTCCGTTCGATGATCCAAATTCACATTTGGTTAGATTCATCAATCTTTCTGATTCCTGTGAGCAATCAGGGATTTCGAGAGAAGTCTCCCGACTATATCTTTTTCCCTATTCTTTATCTTCGCATGCTCGAACCTGGTTTGATGAACTTGAACCCAATTCGATTCATACTTGGGAAGAGTTGGCTACTAAGTTTATGACTAAGTTTTTCCCTCTTTCCAAGCAAACCAAGCTCAAAGATGATATCGTCAGTTTCCGACAGGAAACCAATGAGTCATTCTATCTAGCATGGGAACGATTTAAGAAGATGCTTAACAGATGTCCGAATCATCAAATGGGTAAGACGAACCTAATCTGCATATTCTACAATGGTCTGACTCCTCAGCACAAGTCAACCCTCGATACTGCTTCTCAAGGAAATTTCATGTCACATACTTCTGAAGAAGCCTGGGAGCTAGTTGAGACGATAGCAATGCATCAACATGACTGGGAGTTTGGCGAATCGGCTAAGGAAGTAACTAGTACTTCAAGCCTATCCTTTGAAGCTCTGCAAGCTCAAGTGGACAATCTCTCCAAAGTCTTCAAGGATCTTCAATCTTCTACACCTCAACCTTGTAAAGGTACGGAAGAAATTCTTGTCACTACTGTTAAAAACCCTGAATCGAACTTTCATTCTAAACCTTTCATTCAGCGGCCAACCAATAACCCACCTACTCATTTTCTGCAACCTTTATCCTCTAATATGTCAGATTCCACCATAAATTCTCAACAACACTATAATGAAACTTTGACTAATTTCATGGTTGATCAAATGAACATAAACAAACAAGTAATAGATTTTCAAGATAAAATTGATGCTTTACCTAAAATATCAGAAGATTTGATCAAAAACCTGGAAGTCAGTCTTAAACAACTATTTTTAAAAGTTGAGAACCAAGGAGGAATCATGGTCATCACTAGAGGAGGTAAAGAAACCAGAAATGAGAAGTCTTCAGATAATTCTTCAAATCAACTTCCTATCTCTGAACCGACCACTGATCCAGTGCCTAGTGACACCCCTGTCACTGCACCAGATCCAGTATCACCTAAAGCCCCAGAAATCATTCCACGAACTAGGATACCCTTCCCTGGTAGGCTTAAGAAAGAGAAACAGGAAGCACAATTTGGGAAATATCTGGAAATGTTTAAAAGCCTGCACTTAAACGTTAGACTATTAGACGCTTTAGTAGAGATGCCTAGTTGTGCTAAGTTTTTCAAAGAATTCATTTCAAATAAGGAAAAATTAAGACAAATAGTTAGTTTACCCTTAGATGCTGAATGCTCAGCAATCATGTTACATGGCCTTCCACCCAAACTAGGAGATACTGGCCGTTTCACTATTCCATGTTTTCTTCAAAATATCCAAGTTAGTAACGCCTTAGCTGACCTAGGAGCTAGTGTCAATCTTATGCCTTACTCTCTCTATAAGAAACTAGGATTAGGTGAACTGCTACCAACTCAAATGACCATCCAATTAGCTGATAGATCAGTTAAACTCCCCCGAGGGATTGCTGAAGATATAATGGTCCGAGTTGGTAAATTTATCTTCCCAGTTGACTTTGTCATTATGGATATTGAGGAAGATGCCCACGTTCCCCTCATCCTTAGTAGACCTTTCCTAAACACTGCCAAGGCTGTGATTGATGTAAACGAAAAATCTTTAAAACTGAGGGTCGGAGCGGAGGAAGTCACCTTTAATATTGATAAGTTGATGAAGCACCCTATGGGAGAGGATCTTGGTTTTGTGGATGCCATGCAGGAAATATATGACGAGCATTTGGAAGAGATTCTAGCAGTCAGCAGTTACGAACCTTTCTCCAGCACTGTCATCACCAAAAGAAGACTTTGCCCGGACGACATCGGACTCTGCTCGGCTATCTCCGACAAATCAGCACCTTCCGGAGAGCTGCTATTTCCCTTACCTGAAATGAAGAATCCTTTAGCACCGCCTAACTACTCTTCCACGAACAACTCTGTTGTTGCTGTTCCTTTAGGCGAAGGCATCCATATCCCACTTTTAAGAAGAAATCAGTTTTTTCCGATACCCGAATCATCTCCGTCTGTAGCTGAAATTCTAAAATCTTTCGAGGAGATGGATTCCGGCACCTTGCGACAGCTATCTGAAGGTTGTGCAAAAGTAAATCCAGAAATCACCAAGAACATGATTTCCAATAAGACAGAACTAGTAGAAATAGCATCAGCCACTATAGCCGACTCATCTCCAGAAGGATTAGAGTTCCAAAAGGAGTATGACGAGTTACAAAGAGACGAGATCGCTCGAATGAAACCCTCTATCGAAGAACCACCAGAATTGGAGCTGAAGGAATTACCCTCTCACTTGGAATATGCTTTTCTCGAAGGAACCTCACACCTACCCGTCATAATTGCCAAAGGTCTTTCACCAAAAGAGAAAGCAAGACTTATCCAGGTCTTGAAGTCACATAAGAAGGCGATTGCATGGAAGATTTCTGATATACAAGGGATCAGTCCAAACTACTGCACGCACAAGATACTCATGGAAAATGACTTCAAACCTTCTATACAGAGACAGAGGAGAGTAAACCCGAAGACGTGGTCAAGAAAGAGGTTATCAAACTCTTGGATGCTGGTTTGATCTATCCTATCTCAGATTCCCCATGGGTCAGCCCAGTTCAGGTTGTCCCAAAGAAAGGTGGAATGATGGTCATCACTAACGAAAACAATGAATTGATTCCTACACGAACCGTCACCGGCTGGAGGGTGTGTATCGACTACCGGAAATTAAATGAAGCCACCCGGAAAGATCACTTCCCTCTGCCGTTCATTGATCAGATGGTGGAAAGATTATCGGGGAATGAATATTACTGCTTCCTCGATGGTTTCTCCGGCTATTTTCAAATTCCTCTCGATCCAAAGGACCAGGAAAAGACGACATTCACATGCCCATATGGTACATTTGCCTACCGTCGCATGCCATTCGGTTTATGCAATGCGCCTGCAACATTCCAAAGGTGTATGGTGGCAATATTCCATGACATGATTGAACAGTGTATGGAGGTATTCATGGATGACTTCTCAGTCTTCGGTAATTCCTTCACATCTTGTCTTTCCAACCTTGAAAGGATGCTAACCCGATGCGAAGAATCAAATCTTGTCTTAAACTGGGAAAAGTGCCACTTTATGGTGAAAGAAGGAATAGTTTTAGGACATCGAATATCAAAATCTGGAATCGAAGTTGACAAAGCCAAAGTTGAGACTATTGCCAAACTTCCGCCACCTACTTCTGTTAAAGCCATTCGCAGTTTTCTAGGTCACGCCGGATTCTACCGTCGCTTTATCAAGGATTTCTCTAAGATCTCTCGACCTATGACGCACCTTCTCGAGAAGGACACTCCGTTTGTCTTTTCAGATGACTGTCTTAAAGCTTTCAACATTTTAAAGGATCAGCTCACACATGCACCGATCATGGTCGCCCCCGATTGGAGTCTTCCGTTTGAAATCATGTGCGATGCTAGTGACTTCGCTGTTGGAGCTGTCTTAGGGAAAAGGAAGGAGAAGCACTTTCAGCCAATCTACTACGCCAGCAAGACACTCACTGATGCACAAGAGAATTATACCACGACAGAGAAAGAGCTTCTTGCGGTAGTATTCGCCTTCGATAAATTTCGTTCTTATTTAATATTGTCCAAAACTATTATCTATACAGATCACTCAGCCTTGAAGTATCTCTTCAAAAAGCAAGACGCTAAGCCAAAACTGCTTAGATGGATTCTCCTCCTCCAAAAATTTGACATAGAAATCAAGGATAAAAAGGGAGCCGAGAATGTCGCAGCAGATCATCTTAGTCGAATGGAAAATCCGTCGATGGAAAAGCTTGATGAGAGAGAGATTCAAGACCAGTTTCCTGAAGAACAACTCATGAATATCGGAAAATACCAAAAGGGATCTCAATTCACTTACAACCCTTGGTATGCAGACTACGCAAATTATCTGGTTGAAGGAATTGTGCCAAAAGGATTGCCCACTTCTAGAAAGCGCAAATTCTTTAGAGACGTAAAGAAATACAATTGGGACGATCCATACTTATTCAAAGTATGCCCGGACCAAATTATCAGAAGATGCGCAGACGAGAAGGAAGCAAGGAACATTCTTCACCAAAGTCATCACGGACCAACTGGAGGACATCACGGAGCAAATATGACTGCAAGAAAGGTATATGACTCTGGCTTCTACTGGCCTACTATATTCAGAGACGCTCACGACTTGGTGAAACGCTGCGATACTTGCCAAAGGTTTGGAAGTATTTCATCGAGAAGTGAAATGCCACTTACTAACATCCAAGCTTGTGAGATCTTTGATATATGGGGGTTGGATTTTATGGGACCATTCCCAAAATCATATGGGAAAGAGTATATTCTGGTTGCTGTCGACTACGTCTCCAGATGGGCCGAAGCCCAAGCATTTACTACAAATGATTCCCGAGTAGTAGTAAAATTCTTAAAGCAGCTCTTCTCACGTTTCGGTACTCCAAAAGCGATCATCAGTGATCGAGGCACGCACTTCTGTAATGCTCAGTTTATGAGAATATTACAATATTATGGTGTCACCCATAAGACCTCTACGGCTTACCACCCGCAGACGAATGGGCAAGCCGAAGTGACGAATCGAGCGCTCAAGAGAATTTTAGAACGAACCGTGGTTAATCATAGGGAAAGATGGGCTGAAAAATTAGACGATGCTCTGTGGGCGTTCAGAACCGCATATAAATCACCACTAGGAACCACGCCCTACAGACTAGTCTACGGAAAAGCGTGTCATCTACCGATAGAGTTGGAGTATAAAGCTCACTGGGCGCTAAGAGGTTGTAATTTAGACCCTTCTTCAATTGGATCACATCGGAAAATGCAACTGAATGAACTAGCCGAATTAAGAGACCAAGCATATGATAGCTCCCTGCACTTCAAAGAACGAACAAAGAATACTCATGATGCAAAACTCAAATATTATAAGTTCAAGCCCGGAGACAAAGTTCTTCTCTTCAATTCGCGCTTCAAGAAATTCTCCGGCAAATTCAGATCAAGGTGGAGCGGACCATTTGTTATATCAAAAGTCTTTACCTTCGGAGCGGTCGAACTAGAAGCCCCGGACGGTAATTTTAAAGTCAATGGCCATCGCTAAAAGCACTACATCGAAGATTTCCCCCCTGGTGAGGAAGTCTATATCTTTGAACCACCTTGAGCCGACTAGTAGGTACAAGGAGTCAAGCTAGAGACTCTCTAAACAAGCGCTCTTGGGAGGCACCCCATTGCTTATCTTATTTTATTTCTTAGTTATTTTTGCTTTAGTATTATCATCCCTAAACTAACGATGCAGGATAACCCAAGTATCTGACAATACTAAACGCCTACATATACATCAGATAAGTTTTATTCATAGTATACAAACGCGAATGAACAGATGACCTCGCAAAGCTTTAACATCTAAACAAACATTTCTCGAAGTCATCTGATTATTTTGCATTTGTATACCCATATTAAATCTATAGCATTACCTGTTTATCTTTATGTTTCAGGATGGACGCTTAAGCTGAGACCTCAGGACAAGCTATTCAGAAACAGCAGAAGAAGAGGACCCGCAGAGGAAAAAGAAAGAAGACGACCACCACGACTGATGAGCATGCTCAGGCTGCTCCTGTATCTGCCCCACTTTTTTATTTCGGAGTTACCACTTCAGATCCGATTGTGACTTGGGCGATGCTCAGTGAGCTTTCGATTCAGCGTAGCTCTCAGTCCGAGGTCAGAAAAGCGATGGGACTGCCGAAACTCGCCGACCAGCCGTATCAGCTTGGTCAGGGTCCCAGGCCAGATCTCACACCGTTGTCCTTCTTCCCAGCTGCCCCACCACAGAATGTTCCTCCCACTGCTATTGCTTATTCTAGGCCACCTCAGAATCCCACTGATGCACCCATGGTGTCTGATCACACTGCTGCCTTATCACGCACTTCAGATCCAAATCCTGACGCACTTGCAACATTTGATCCAGACATGGATGATTTACTAGACGATTTCTAGCTTATTTTATCTTTAGTTATCTTTATTATTTTTTAGACCTATTATGTTGTTAAACTGATGATTATGATGGTATTGTATGACACTGCAGACCTTATCTTCGTAGGAATTGGATGAGCTTTGAAAAGAGACTGGTCCTTACAATCCAGCAAATTATTTACACCAACCCTACACGAATATGGTCTTACATCCAGTGCCCACTGTCCGTAGGGAAGTATCTCTCCTAAACCCGTTCTTCATACTTTAATATAACTTCGATATGCCTATTGACCACTTAAATCTCTAAGTGTGGGATCCCCCTCGCTTTTAACTTTTAAATTCACATTTTTCCTAAACCAAAACCCTAAGTGTGGGATTTTCTCCCTACTTAGTGTAGAAACATTGGGGACAATGTTTATTTCTAAGTGTGGGATAGCGGTATATCTCTCGTCTGTCAAAATATCTGTTTAAGTTGATCTAGAAACATGCTAGTCCTCAAAATAAATTTTCAAACCCTTATTTTGCCAAAATTTTCAAAAATTTTAAACTCTTTTTAGTTACAATAAAAGCAAATTGGTTAAAACTTCGACAATGAAATTGTCACTCATTCAGTTGACCAATGAGTTTTTTAAGAATGAATACGGATTTTTTTTTACAAGTATTTCAAAAGTTGGTAAATATAAGGTCGAAATCATGTCGGATTCTAAACAATTTAAGATGAGGATCTAAGAGGGGTATCGCACGACTGGACACATATAACCCATTTTTGCGGTGAGGAATTTGAGCCTTATAAGCATTCATTTTAAATGCTTCACTGTTCGTTTGTTGTGTGTGACCGGTGCACGCATTTCTGAATTAGAACTTGCCCCAGGTATACATTTCGAGATCACATTGACAGGTGTCATACGTGACATAGGTACGATTAGAGGACCTTGACATTCCTTAGGATTTTAACCCCTTTTCACATATCTTTTCAAGCCAAAAAACCCTTCCAACACTCAATCTTAGTGTTGATGATCCGCTTAGAAAACCCTGTTGAGCCTTAGCCTATTTTTCTTTCATTCACCCAAAATTTTTAAACCCCTTATTCCCATACCCACCAGAAAACTTATCTTAGTATTTTTTGAAAAAGAGATATTTAGGTATTCCTTTTTGCTTTCACTCCAAAAATCACAATGTTTACTAAAACTTCTCGTGTGCGTTTTATTGATCTATATAAAAGAAATCGAGAGTCATGTGGTGCGAAAAATTGGCACCAAAGTAAACTCAAAAATCATCAAAGGATTGAGAAATAAAAATAAAAAGGGATCTCAAAAAGGGAAATAAAAGAAAATCCCTTAGAAATTTATTGGCAAGAAAAATCTAAGACCAAAAATAGAAATAGAAATAGAAAAAAAAAAAAAAAAATAGCTGAAATAAAGCTAAGTGCTTCGACTCTCTCGAAAAACTCGACTCTTCAAAAGAAATATCATTCTGTGTTTTCAAAAGATAGAAGTCAAAATAGCTATCTTATCCCCAAATGAGTTATCCGTTTCCGTTTTCATTAAAAAGGATATCTAGATAAAACTTTTTTTCGAAAGTGCCAAGATAAGCAAACACCCTTAGAAACCTAGATACCCCCCAATCTATCCATACCCTTTTAAACCCACACCAAACATTACAACCCATTTGAATGTCCTACTTCAATTTTCGTGAGGCTTACAGATTATGAAAGTAGACTTCTTACACTTGATTTTAGGCTCAAGAAACATCCATTTTGGTGTTGTAATGATTTTTATAAAATTCGTGGAAGTGGAAACAGAATCTGGACAGGAAATATAAACTCATAGTTTCGAGATTTAAATTGCGTTTTGATTTATGTTTTGGACATGTAATCGTTAAGTGGACATCATAACAAGTAATTATATGTTTTCCAAGTAAATATAATGAAATTTCAAGAGTTCTTACAAAGAAATGATGAAGAGGTGAAGAAATGAAGCCGAAGACTCGTTTATCACGTTTTCTTAATTTCCGGCGTGGCGGCTCGCGGTGGTTGTATGGTGATGCTATGGTGGACTTGTGGTTGTGTTATGGGGGTGGGAGGCTGCAGAATTTCGTGCAAGGGGAGAGAGGGAGAGAGAAATGGAGAGAGTTGAGTGAAAGTGATGGAAGTATGGGGTGAAAGGGTGAGGGAGGGTGTGTTTGGTGCAATTCACAAGCAAAGGAATGGGGCATGGCTCCCATTTCTCTGCAGATTTTATGGGTCCCACCCACTAGGTGGATGTTTAAATCATTCCCCCAAAGTTGCACTCCGTGCGGTGTTCGTTTACCCGTTCGTTTCGACATTTATTTAGGCGTTAAACATTTGTTATGCGTATTTAACTAACGATTTAAAAACCCAATATTTTAACTTGAATTAATACTTATTATTACTTAGAAACATTTATAAAAATGTTATTGTGATGTGTCGGTAGTGATTCACGGAGTCGTGTTACGATTAATAAATCGCGTGACATTTAAATTAAACGTTTTTGTTATTGGTTTGAAATACGATACTTCAAATAAATACTTACCATTCAAAATGATATATTTTAAGTTATAAAATATATTTTGACGTTTATTTAATTGTCGGGCGCGTTTTGCCCGTTTTTGGTCGTTCGTGAGCATTATATACGATATGAAATGCTTATGAAATAGTATCGCAATAATATTTGGAAATAAGTATGTTCATCAAATAACTTCATATTATTTAATAAATTGCGTTCACCAACGTCCAGTTAAGTCGGAATCCATCCAAGCAAATCGTGTAATATCAATTTATTACGTACGTGTGTATATTCAATATAAGTTATATTACAAGCAACTTAGTTCTATTTCAAACTAATCGCAAATAATTACAAGCAAGCTTAGAGTAAATTAATACGCCTAAGTGCGGGTTGTCACAATATAATCATGTAAGTCGTATTACTCTTAAACGTGATGCCCTTAAATTGTGAAAAGTAGCTAAAAATAACTAATAATCGGTTTTGAAAACTTAAATACAAGTGTATCATTAAAAACCGATGTTTGGTCAGCTCCTCATGGTTTTCCCAGTTCGTACTTTTGTGTTACCACTCATTGGGTTGATCCCGCAACTTGGCAAATAATGAAACGTATCATTGCTTTTAAAGACTTGGAGTATCCTCACACGGGTCAAAACTTAGTTTACATGTTACGATATGTAATTAAAATGTTTAAATTAGAAGAAAAGTTTTTTTTAATCTCGTTTGATAACGCGAGTAATAATACACTTGCCGTTTCAAAACTAATATTAAAATACGGACCACCTTTGAAGGGTATTTTTTATCATAGTCGATGTGTTGCACACATCATTAACTTGGTTGTGCAAGCCGGACTAGTGGTCGAAGAAATAGACGCTGTAAAATTGGCGTCTAAAACATGTTACAAGACATATTTCAATAGGGTAAACTTAGATACAAAGATTATATGAGATTGTGTAAGGAAGCAAATTCCATTTTTTTAACCCCTAATTGGGACATGCCCATTAGATGGAATTTGACCTACCATATGTTTGTATGTGGTTTACGCCAACGTGACTGTTTACAAGTTTTTCATGATCAACTTGTTCACAAAGGTTTTGCGACACCATTTCCCATAGAATTTTGGGAGGTTATTAAAAAGTTAACCGAATTGCTCAAAGTTTTTAAAATCATGACTACTTTATTATCGGGTATTTTTTATCCACCAGTCATTTGGTACTTAATCAAATTTAGTTAATGACTTCAAAAAATTAAATGAATACGAATATGAAGGTGCTTTATTTGAAAAGATGGTGGCACTCATGAAAGAAAAACTAAGAAAATATTTTCAAGAAAGGCCACCGGTAATTTTCCGCCGCATTGAACCCATGTTTAAACATTTCCGGGGTGGAAATGTTTATCGATAACATTTGTCACAATTTGAGTTTGAATGAGGAGAACCCAATGTTTTCGCATGATACAAAAAAGTAATTTAAGAGTTATTTACATGATTGACTTGGCGTATATTTTATAAATATAGTTCAACAACAAATGTGCCAACTAGTTCGGTTAACCCAATGTTTGTTTTATCTTCTTTCAACAATGCAATGCTTGATTTATATAGTAGTTTAAGACAAGAAAACCATAAACGGGCAAAGGGTGATGGTAATCAAACCACTAGTGATTATGGGAGATATACCTGAACAGATTTTTTGTCCGCTATTCTACCCAATGAGTTCGAACAATTTGATATTTTGGCTTGGTGGAAAGAGAGGGAATCTCAATTTCCCGTTCTAACCATCATGGCCTGGGATTTGCTAATCGTCCAAGCTTCTACAGTAGCTTCGGAATCCGCATTTTCTCTTAGTGGTACGGTATTAGCTATATGAAGAATAAGACTCACACCGACCTCCTTAGAGATGTGTATTTGCTTGAAGGATCATGATAACCGCAAAAAGTCATGTTTTTGCGTGCATTAATCTCACCTTTTTGGCCCAATATTTGACGAAACTAATCAAAATAGATACTTTATCATTAAAACTCGTCACATGGGCCAAAATATAGACAATGTTTCAAAAGTCATCTAAAATGGTTGAAAAACACGATAAATCTAACGAATACGATCACAAGCATTCTCGTTCGCTCGTTCTAGCACTTTTTGATCTACACAAAGAATTATGACCTCTAACTTATGTCATTTTCTTCGTTAGGAAAATACGAACGCGTGGATATAAAGAACGCTCAAAACGGATAAACGACGAAGAAGTTACGCCCGAACGAAGAACCGAGGAGCCAGCATACGGCTGAACCAGGCCGTATACGGCTGGTCCAGGCCGTATACGGCTGGGCCTAGACCGTATACGGTATGTGCAGGCCGTATACGGCCTGTGCTCAGCCGTATACGTCCCAGTTCAGCCGTATTCACCCAATGCACAGCCGTATACGGTCCAGTTCACCCGTATTCACCCTAACTCAGCCGTATCGTGCGTTTGGGCGATAAAAATCTGATTTTTATTTGCCCTTGCGATACGGTTGTGCATTTTGTGGTTTGGATACGGTCTACGGATACGGTTGTGCGTTCTCTATAAATACTAGCCTCATTTCAACACTTCAACACAAACACACTTCACATTCTACACACACTTTCTCTCACTACTCTCTCTCTAAATTAGTTAGTTAATTAATTAGATTAGTTAAGCTAGTAGATTAGTAGCTTAATTGTAACGGAGGTGCTCCGAGACTGCGGTGTCGCACGATTTGTAATACAGCTTTGTCAGGTTTTATTATAATCTCTATCTTGTTATTTTAAATAATGTTGTTCTATTGCTATGCTTGTTTAGAATTACTCGCTAGGATTATTACCATGCTTAGCTAGACAAATCTGTGTTTGCTATGATAGTTGCCATGCTAGGGTAGTTATACTTAAATCATGTTGTTACTCTGTTTGTATGCGGTTGAATTATATTTGAATCTATGAATTGAATCTCAAGTGTTTATCTATCCAACTTATGATGTGGTTAGTGACATCCTTCTAGGCTTGGCCAATTGCTAGTTGTATGCCACTAATTATTCTGTGTCTGATGATCGTTGAACTCGACATGGCCGGTGTTCTCCTGGTTGAAATATTACCGGAGGGAGACACGGAGCGTAGGATTAGAGATAGATTAGATTCAGGCCATTTAACAAGTGTCTTAGAGAGAACTTTCGAGGCACTTGTGACTTGACCATGTACCCTGTCACTCTGCATAAATTGATCCCTGCTATGCTGCCTTTCTGCATGTTTTTGTTTGATTGTTGCTTAGGGTTTGCATGCTAGTATATGTTATGTTGATTAGTTACATGATTAGGTTTTCGAATATTTATCAATTGCATACATCAGTTTAACATGCATAGAATAGTTAGAATGATTTATATGGAATAATGATGAACAATTTAATCAGCCGTTAGACCAGACCATCCCAACTTGTCCCGGTAGGAAACCCCTGTTCATGTTTTTGTTTATTCAACAATTCATGCCATGATTCGGATATCTCAAATGTCCGAGATTGGGGGACAAGACTCGAGGATGGTTGTTGTTTAAATTGGTTGCTACATTTGGGACAACTTCCGGTGTAGTTTACATTCCATAACTGTTATCCATGTGACATATTATTTATCTGATTGCGGACAACTCTACGTTAGATAGATAATAGGCTAGTAGTTATGGCTCATTAGGAAATATTAATGTCATCTTAACTAAGGCTTTATCTCATTAACTACCCCTAAATAGCATGAGTAATTATCATAGTAAACACTCGCTTCACCTATAAGTTCTCGTTGCCACCTCCACCCCACTTTACTTTAAATTAGTTAAATTTTAGATAATTAGTAGTTAGTTAAAATCAAACCAAAACAAAAACCTCTTTTAAACCCTAGCTAAATTCCCGTAGATAACTAAAGTCCTAGATCCCATGCCCGTTGTAGTTTGAAGAACGACCCTAGGTCATACCTATCGCTATACTTATCCATAGCTTTAGTATACTTAGGCCCAGCATAAAACAAACTTTTTAAAACTCAACCGATCCGCGCCTAGACGGAAGGTCCGACGACGGGGTGAGAACCCGACTGACCGTTTGGGCGCGATCAGATCACTTAGACGTCGCAAAACGTATACAAAATATTTTAAGTCTTGATGGTGAAATAAAATACGAAGGAGATATACACAATGTCGAGGTGGAAGAGGGTATGGTAATATCACTTTCCGATGAAGAAATTGCTCTTGATCAAGCTTCGCGCGAGGCGATCTTTGAAGAAGATTTTTACTTTTGAAGAATTGAAGATTATGAAGACTTATGAAGATTATAAAGATTTATATTCAAGAAGATTTTGAAGAATTATGAAGACTTTTTCGATTCAATAATATTTTTAAGAAGACTACGAAGACGTTTTTTTATGTTATTGTTCAGTTATGTTTCCATTACTAATGTTCTACGATATCAATGAATTTTTTTTGGCCCAAACGTTGTTTTTCCTTAAAACGCTCAACACTCAAACCACTTTGAATCGGAAGCTGATAAATTCAAGGAAGTTTTTACTAAATTCACGGAAACAGTACAACTCTTTATACTTACAATACAACTATTTATGCACCTGTTTCCTTGCATTTAGTAAAAAATTCCTTGAATTTATTAGTTCACCTTTGAATTATATAGACTTTTCGATTTAATAATATTTTTAAGAAGATATAGAAGCCTTTCTGTTAAGTTATTGATCAATTATGTTTCCATTAGTAATGTTCTACGAATTCAATGAAATTTTTTTGGCCCAAACGTTGTTTTTCCTTAAAACGCTTAACGCTCGAACCACTTTAAATTATATAGAGTTTTTCGATTCAATAATATTTTTAAGAAGATTTAGAAGCCTTTTTGTTAAGTTATTGATCAATTATGTTTCCATTATTATGTTCTACGAGTTCACTGAATTTTTTTTTGGCCCAAACGTTGTTTTTCCTTAAAACGATTAACGCTCGAAACACTTGATTTATATAGACTTTTTCGATTCAATAATATTTTTAAGAAGATTTAGAAGCCTTTTTGTTAAGTTATTGATCAATTATGTTTCAATTACTAATGTTCTACGAATTCAATGAATTTTTTTTACTCAAACGTTGTTTTTCCTTAAAACGCTTAACGCTCGAATTAAAAACCAATTATATAAAAAAAACAGGTTTTTAGCTGGGTTTTGAACCCGACCTAGTTCCAACCCGACCCAAACTGGGTAGGGTCGGGTCTAGTATTTTGGTTCCTAAATAGGGTTGTAACCCAACCTAGTTTTGCATGAACTGGGTTTGACTTCGTTGATCAAAAAACTGGGTTGGGATCGGGTTGGGTTGGGTTCAACCCGGTATTTGTTCACCCTAATCGTATATACGTGTAAAGTGTAATCTGTCTATATACTGTATGTGGTCAATATCAAATTTTAGGTTCTAGAGAAATAAAAATTAAATAAATTATACAACCATTTTACATCATCACATATTCACATGGCTCTGTAGTTGCATAAACCTTGTGGTATGGAGTATGGACTGTAAGTCTGTAACTCATCTTGATTGGGCTTTTATTGGATTGGGCTGGACTGAAAATGGACACAATTGGAGATATTATCTATGTATGTTACAAAGGTGTGAATCATTGATTAAATTAAGAGAAAGGGACATTAATTATTAATTTAATCAGGATCAAAAGGTGTAGGGGAGGCCACGTCGCCCAACAAATATAGACCATAAGAACCTCGTACTCACTAATAATTATTTATATTTATTTCTGGGCCCTTCTCGTTTTATTCATTTTCATCAGGGCCACTAAACTATTTTACTTTTTTTAATGTCGGAAGGATAAAAAAAACATCGATAGTTGCACGATATTTGGTAGTTGCACGATGTTTGTAGTGTATCGATAATTGAATAACACACATTATTGTTTTTAATTATGACAATATATATTTTGAGTAACTAGTTATGTTTTTTATTATATAAATGAAGTTGCAACTTTTCTAGTTTTGATAGGGATTAATAATGATTTAATCATTAAAGTTTTAATTTTTTTTCATTTTAACATTTCAACTTTTTTTTCACGTTTTAACATTTCAAGTTAATAGTGACCGTTTAATTTGACCATTTGTCGTGGTTATGACCTGATGTAACCGGTATATCTCCAAAGTGAATTATGGTTTAATCACCAAAATTTCATTTTTTTTTTGTGTTAACACTTCAACTTTTTTTTCCACGTTTTAACACTTCAAGTTCTCACTAATGACGTGTCAAACTCACTTTCATTCGATTATGTAATGTAGTGGGCGTATTTGGCTTAAATCAAATGATTTCGCATATGATATAGATTAGTTCATCATCCAAAACGGTGACATTTTGACCTTAATTTACTTTTCACGGTCGAACTAATCATATCATCCCGTGAATAAGAAAAGTAACAACTATAATGTTGAGCACATGTTTTTAATAATGATTTAAAAATAAATGTTCAAACCTCTTCATGCGTGACAATTAGTTCCAAAATATGGAATCGTTCATCCCTTCTATATCCTTTTTGTTTTCGCGATCAAATGAGCTTAACTTTGATTGAATTTTTTGACTTTGGCGGGTGTTATATTAGCGACATATAGAATGTTTGTCCGTCAAATGTAAGGAAAACAAATATTAAAATTTGAGTGCAATAAAGCATGACACTAAAAGCCAAATACGCCCACTACATTACAAATATTAAAATTTGAAGTGTTAAAACGTAAAAAAAAAAGTTGGAATGTTAAAACGAAAAAAAGTGAAAGTTTGATGATTATTATTAACTTTGGTGAAATTTGTCACGTCATTAGTGAGAACTTGATCAATCGGTTATCAATTGCTCAAAGTGTTATTTTTAATGATCATTTAAACTTAAGGGATAAAAATTTAGTCAATTATTAACTTGAAATGTTAAAACGTGAAAAAAGATGAAGTGTTAAAACGAAAAAAAAGTGAAACTTTGATGATTAAACCATTATTAACCCTTTTGAAAGTTATTATAAAAACATAATATAAATTATATTCGTTTAGAAGATAAGATGTAGAATAATAAATCTCGTTTTGAAACATCAACCTCGTTTATCATATAGTCAATTTGTATACTTTATAAATATGTAAGAACCAAAAATTTATACAAGTTCCCAAACCCAAAACCCTAAACTCTAACCCCTAAACCTCAAACCTTAAACCTTAAACCTTAAACCCTAAACGCAACACTTTAACACACATGTTAGTAAACGTGAAATCCACCAAAAAAACGGAAAAAAAAACTCGTCGAAAGTATGTCATGAGGGACGACAAATCGAAGAAGAGAAAACACTGAATTTTATGAAGCAATTTTCATAATTTTTCGATTTGTCGTTTGTGAGATAATTGATATTGAGGGTAAATGAGTTTTGTACATGTAAAACATTTTCTTTGTACACATGGTACAATATCATTGGTTCCTTCATTCTCATACAAATTTCTATTCTCATTTGAACCCCACCTATATTAGTAAGATATGAACTCATGAAGGTATAAAAAATGATTAACCTTTAAACTTCGTTGAGTAAAAAAGTTCATAAATGGTCATAAAAATACTGATTAGATCCCGTACATATAAACCCTAAAAGCTCGAATTTCCCCAAGTTGGAAACCTGAATAGAGATCTCTCTTGTTTACTTGTTCACAAGTGTTAAATATGACCCTCTAAAAAAGCTATATTATACAAAAAGTTCAAAACCTTAAAGGTGTTTGGGGGAGCTTATTCTCAATGCTTATTGTTTATTGCTTATAAGCAAATAAGCCCAAATTCTGTAGCTTATTTTTAAGCTCCCAACTTCTTCTCACAAATAAGCAAATAAGCTTAAGAAATAAGCTCCTCCAAACACTAAAACTTGAACTTATTCTTTACAAATAAGCAAATAAGCAAATAAGCTTGGAAAATAAGCCCCTCCAAACACCCTCTTATTTGCCTAACGTTATTGAGGTGTCCATTCAATCATGAGTTTGGGATTCAAGTTGTTAAAATTGAACGATTATTATATTTGTGGATTAGTGTATATCTCGTATTAACAGTATGTCTAAGTACCTGCCCTTTTAAAAATTTATACGGAGTATTATATTATTATTGCCGTGCAAGATTTTGACTCAGCCTACTAATCATTTTTACACTCTTGTTTTGCTCCTTTAATAACTATTGTCATGAACATAACCCAAATAATGTTCATTACCAAATTCAATTAAATTCATTTACAAGTATATTATAACTTATGAAATAAAGGAATATAATCAGGTCGCAACACAACGTGATCTAATATGCCGCTTTACTACAAAACAAAAAAAAATGTGCATTCATATGTAATCTAATATTTTCTGTGTCATGCTCAAACAAATTGTACGGAGTAGCATTTTTTTATAAGATTAACATAATATTTGCCTACAGTGAACTTTAGTGTTCGATTCGATGAACAACTAAAAATTTTAAGAATATCGACCTAACATACATCAAACAAAAGGTAAAATAATGCTTGTTATAGAGAATCAGAATGTTGTTTTACGATAAATATTATCACCTTTCCTACAATTCCTTCTTGAACTTTTAATAGATTGTCCTATTATAGAAATGCGATGTACCGACGATGATCGTGCCACCTCTCGTTAGGTTTGAATGTAGACACCAATTGTCGATTAACTAACAAAGACATTAGATACGTCTTGTAGTACTTTACGATATGTCGTGTTATCGTTTTCAAGAAAAGGAATAGCAATTGTTTCAAATTGTTAATGCAACATTATTAGACCGTAATAAGAATGTGAATATGTGATGCACTCTTTGTTGATCCTATATGAATAAGAGTAACAATATACTGGTAGGGTTTGATGGGAGGATGTTGAGAAAAAGAAAGGAAATATAATAGTCCCCGTCCTATGTGGTGAGTCTTACGTGATTGAATAACATTGAGAGCCGTTTCAAATTGTTAAGAATGACGTGAGGATATTTACAGTACAAATAAAATGTCATTTAGTGGCACACGAAATATGCCACAAAAAGCCGAATAAGTGCCACTAAAGGCAGGTTTGGGAATGAGTGGCACACAAAAGAAGTATGCCACTAAATGTCATTTTATTTGTAGTGTTAAGACTATATACGCAAAAACTTTCTAATTTGTTTAGGAATAAAATTTCTAATCATAAAACTTTCTCATCAAGTTGAATTGTTATCTAATATAACTCGGATCTTTAAAATTCACAATAAGTATCAGAGTTATTCCCTGACACTTTATACTTAAAATAGGGTTTTTTTTGTCTTCCTTGATCAAGTCATTACTATTTACCGATTTGATTTTCATTAATAATAGTGACATCGCACTTTTTATCTTTCACATCAATTCATTCATCTAGTAGTTTAATTAAGAAACACTAATCTTAAACAACTAAAATCTGACTATCAAACTTACATCTTATTTTTTAATAATTAAAACTAAAATTAATAAAAGTGTTTGGAATTAAAAATGAACACAAGTGTCGTATGTTACAATAAACAAATGTATACAAGATAAGAGCAACTCCAATAATAAAAGTTTTACAAAGTTTTTTTTTTTCAAGACACATCACTATTTTAGAAAAAAGGTTTAGAGGATAGTTTAAACTCCGAGAAAAGTTATTGCAAAGTTTTACTTTTGAAATCTACACACATATTTGTAGAAACCTTTTGTTCAAAAGATTAAAATTTGTTAAATTTTACACCAAATAAGCTTTCTCAAATAATAAAAAGCTTTTTCAAAATTTATAAAAACGCTACTGTTGGAGATGCTGACCCGCTAATAATCGTGATTAGTTATATCTTTTTCACATGTGTCTCCATGGGTGGTGGGATAAGCCTTGAATGGCCTATATTTGTTAAGTTTAATGATTATGATGTTTGGTGGAGATGACATTGATGGATTTGGTGTTATTCTTGTCTTTTAATTTCACCCGACCATAATTGAGTTTTTTTCAATTCTTTCCCAACATTTATGATCCTTTAGCCCCTCCACTTGAATGATAGTTGGCCCTTGGGTGGTTCAAAGATGTGGAAAGGAGAAAGTCTCCATTTTTAGATGTGTTTGATTGACTAAGTTTATTGAAGTTGATGAGAATTTATATATATATTTTTCAAAAGCTCGATCTAAAAGTCTTATATGGAATACAGAAAGAAAAAAATCTAATGAAAGCATACTGAAAAAAATAAACTCAAGAATAATAAGTTACTTGTTTAAAATCTTCAGAGCTTATGTAAATTGAATCCACATAAATAACATCTATTCAGACGTTCTAGTTTTCCTTTTGTGTCTTTTTATATCATTTTTACATTATTAAACTCCACTTCTATCTAGTTTGTCAAACAGTTATAAAAAATATATAAGCTCCAATAAACAAGTCCAGCTACAATTTACTAACTATAGCATGTGTTGTTTAGAGTAAAATAGATTTCCCTCACTAATTCATCTATATAAGTATTATTGTGTAAAAGAAGAAGAAGAAAAAAGATGGTCCATCCTAATTCTGGAGACCTGTGATAGTTAATAGTGGTTGAATGATGGTGACGAGGCTATATGGGTAACAGTTGAGGGTGGTAGCAGGTGAAGAGGATGTAGGGAAGTGAGGAAAGTGGTGACGCATAAAACAAAAAAGGATATTAGAAAAAAGAAAAAAAGAGGGATAATTATCAAAATATGTTTAATGCGCTTTCTATTTTTCTAGTTAAAACCTATTTGTACATATTCAAATCCTTTAACAATATCAAAAATCAATATAACACAATAAAATTAATTGGGTTTTACTAACGTGTGCTAAGAAGCACATGTTAAAGTGTATTTAATGAACTTGTAATTTTCATAAATAAAATAATCATTTGTTCAAACATAAATTAAACACATCCGCATTCGGTACAACGTTAAAGTGGAGATAATCACGTGAGTGGCGATGTTTGCTTAAAAAGGAAAGGTGCTAGCGTACTTTTAACGGCTAACCTTATCCGCTACATTTTTGGGAAAGTTTCTGACCGACATGGCACACTATTATTGGATGAAAAGTCTGAACACCTAATTCGTAATATCTACTCCATAAATAACTTTTTGAAGACCTTTATATAAAATTGATTTCCATAAACTAATAACCTACCCCCAATTTAAAGTGGTGGCAAAATAAATTTTAGTTGGGGTAACTACATTTTTTAGTAAACTAAAGAAGTCTAATTACATCAATCTAAAAATAGACTTAATTTTCTGATTGGTTGAATTATTTCTATCTCTTAATATTATCCAATCAATATTTCAAACCTACCAATCACATATTTAGGTCATTATTTGATCTCACAAATTTAGGTCTCTCGATCATTTTCCTTTTTTTGATATCATACCCCTTTTTGTATTTTGTTTCGAGATATGCAACCTACCTCTAATACTTCCAATTTATACATTCAACTAGTTATTTGTGTATCGAGATCGGCAATATGGTAAAGTTACCGGAGAACAGGTAACATTAATTACATGGAAATTTAACATTTTTAAAAATACTTGTTTTGAAAGGTTTGACCGGTAGTACTATTTTCATGGCATTTACCCTTTATTTCACATTCTTTTTTTTTTTTTGTCGTTTTCTTAATTTTCAAGTAAACTTTTATGTTTCTTTTTCATCATCATCTAAATCTCAACAGCAAAAAAAAGATAAATTCATTTTCAAACCAGGATATATATTTTAAACCGTATATGTAATCTTGTTGATTTAGATCTTGAATCCGTATATGGTATTTTTGGGTTTGTATTTTCATATCTTATTAATGTGGGCTTTTAATACATTTGTGTTTAAGATCTTATGTTTTCTATCTTGATTTGGTCTTATATCATAGATATTGATGTTATTCATGACAATGATAATTAGATGTGTTCATGGACGGTTTACTGGAGGTCTGGTTAACTGAAAATTAAGTTCATCAATTTATTGAATCTGAACCTAAACCGAACTCAAAAAGTTTTTTGATTCAGTTAGTCGGTGAAGCAATTAACCGTTTATTAATCAATATATATATTTTAATAAGTAATTAATAACACACAAATACACATTCATTAATAATGTTCACTATATTTAAAATATTTTAATAATAAAAGTTCAAATGATAAGCCTTTTACTATTTATAATTGTGTATCTATGTTATATGTATGTTAATTGTTTGGATATAATTAGAACTAAGTAGTAATAGTTGTGTCACACCCCCAAATTCGTTAATCGTGGTTAGCGGAAGCATTTAGTTAAGTATGGGGGTAATGACACCAACATTGTACATGCATACGTATCAGAGCTTAAGATTACAACAGAACATAATATATTAAGATGCCAAAAGTAATAGTTACAAAGTTTACGATTCATCGAATCGTATAAGTTGAAAAGTAATTAAGTTACAAAAGTAGATTTCGTAAATATCACTAAAATCACTTTAGTTATACAAAAGAAATCCAGATGTCAAAAGTTGGCATCCTATTCCTTCGTGGGTCGCCTATGTTCCATGTGTGCAGGTCGTCTTACATGCAGCTAATTCCCTGAAAAACATAGTAAAAGTCAACAACGAGGTTGAGTGAATTCACAGGTTTTATGTTCACAATAATAGTTGGTTGTTTCAAAGCGTTCACAATTCGTTATCATCATCACGATCAAATAAAGTTTCGTGGAATATTATCCAAAGTGTACCTTTAGTGGGATGTAGCCCAAAGATGTAGTTGCGGGGGATGTTACCCAAATATAGTTTAAGTTTCGTAGGAAAGCAGTATCCTATTAGTATTTGTAGGAATGTAAGTATCCTAATGGTTGTTCGTAGGAATGTCAGTATCCTAATAGTTATTCGTAGGAATGTCAGTATCCTAATAGTTGTTAACGGATCCATGTCAGTAGGATCGAGTACCCATGTCAGTAGGGTTCACCTAGTGGGGAGTGTCAGTGTCTCCTGCTCTACAAGTATAATGGATCCATGTCAGAAGGATCTAGTACCCATGTCAGTAGGGTTCAAATAGTAGGGAGTGTCAGTGTCCCATGTTCAATAAGTATAATGGATCCATGTCAGTAGGATCTAGTACCCATGTCAGTAGGGTTCAAATAGAAGGGAGTGTCAGTGTCCCTTGATCCATGTCAGTAGGATCTGGTCCATGTCAGAAGGACCTATTAGTTACCCAGTCAGTTTTGTAGAAGCGTTGCTGGTCATTCTCCAGCGTTTCCAATTTAGTTTTCGTATGAAATCCCATTTCATAAATAATAATTATAATCATTTGACCGCAGTCACAAATATTTAGCACAATGTATATCACAACAGTTATATAAAAGTTTACTCACGTAGCAAAAGCGTTGACTATGTTTTCCACCCCTGTTCAAAAGCAGTTAAAACAGTAAAAGTAGGGGCTGTGAACTTACCTGTTGAGTTAAGTATGTTCGAGTGCTAGCAAAGCCTAAAGCCCGAGTCTAATCCGAAATCTCCTAACGCCCTATACGTATGAGATTTAATAAGTATGTGGATGTCTATGTCGACCATCCATGCTAGTGTCCACGCAACTAGATTATGTCCAAAGTGTTTGTTTGTCGTTTGAGTTTGTAGTTTTAGAAATGTATACGACTCGTTGGTAGCGGTTTGTAATAATAATTTCTGAAAACATTATTATATTCGTTTCATTTTATGCTTAGCAAAAGTATATACTTTTGTATGTCAATCATCGTTGTAAAAAGTGTAGTTGTCGTTACACGAAATGTCGAATCGTTCGGCTCGCTCATTCAACTCGCAAGCTCGGCTCGCAAGGGTTCAATTCGCATCTCGGTTCGGTTCCCAGCTCGGTTCGGCTCGCAGCTCGGTTCGGCTCGCAGCTCGGTTCGGCTCGCAGCTCGGTTCGGCTTGCAGCTCGGTTTGGCTCGCAGCTTGGTTCGGTTCGCATCGCGAGCTCGGTTCGCAGCTTGGCTCGGTTCGCAGCTCGGCTCGGTTCGCATCGCGAGCTCGGTTCGCAGCTCGGCTCGGTTCGCAGGAAGAACAGATCTCAGCTCGCAGAATGAGCTGATCGTATTTTTAACTTTAAAAACGCATTTTAAGTAAATTTTTGGACATAATAAGTCGATAGAACACTAAAACATGATGTATTAAGTATTACAAACACGAAATATCAAAGAAAAAAGCAAAATTTAAGAGTTTGCGGGATTGTCGGGTTCTTACAAAGTTGTTGTATGCGAAATCCGCGAAGATGGATGTGTAGATCTTGTTGTCGTGGTCGTTTTTCTCTAAATGAGTTATGTGATTTGAGGTGTTTTTGTATTAGTTTTTGTGTGATTTCTATGGTGGATTTAGAGAGAAGATGGAGAGAAAATGGAGGTAGAGAGAGAGAGTGGAAAAATGAAAAATGAAAGGAAAGTGAGGTGGGGGTGAGGGTGAGGGCCGGTTTTGGTGGTCCAAAATGGGGAGGGGACTTTGTCCCAATCTTGTGGTATTTTACCCGTGTTCATTTACCCGATCGTTAAATGTTAAAATGTTTTTAAACGATAGGTTTTTAAATATGTTTTCGATTATACTTTTAGTTGTAATACTTTTATTTAAAACAATTTAGTTGAGTAATAAAATTATAACTTTGTTTTATTTTTAGTTTTACAAATGAGTTTCGAGTTGTTTCAGTCGTACGAAATAAATGTTATTTGCAACAAAATAGATTGTAAATATTATCAACATAATATTTAATAAATAAATAACTTTATTTAATAATTTCATATTATCAAATAATTTGTTCACCAACGATCGTATATTTTGTAGTGTTTGTTCCGAATGTTGTGTACACAATCGTACTAATTACGAAATATGTAATACTACGCGTATTAGCTAGTTGGGCTTTGCTAGACTTACCTCTAAAAGTAGTTGTGAATTCACTCAAGTAGGGAATTAGCCTAGATGTGCGTGCTAATTACGTTTTTAATTATGTCGAAATTGCGGGGTGTCACAAGTTGGCATATTAGGACAAAACTAAGCATGTAATTTGCATTAAAATGAAAAAAGAAATACAAATGATTTTATTGAAATACATGTATATATATATATATATATATATATATATTCTATTATATAAATATAATATATACATTATATATTCATATACTTAAAATTATATATAGAATTTTTATTTTTTCAGTTAACCGTTTATCATGTCAATCCCAAAATCATGAATGGAAACCGAAAAACAAGAAAAATTTGGTTCGGTTAACCTAAATTCGGTTCGGTTCAACCGATTTTTGATTCAGTTTTCCGGTTTCAGAATATTTTGAACATCCTTAATAATAATGTTTATTGTATTTAGTTTTATGGAATTTATTTTTATTTTTAAGGTAGTGATGAAATGATGATGATGATGGATGTTAGTGACAATTTTCATCTTCAAGAAGATATATTTTTAATTTGTTTAGTTCAATAATATCAAGAAATTAAAATTGGTAAATGTGAAAGGGTATTGCATATAACGATTATTCATTGTTAAATCATTTAGTTATATAACGTGTATCTTATGTGTCAAACTTCGCGGCAAAAAATCACTCATGGTAGTAAAATACAAAATAAAATGCTCAAAACTATATTTTTAGAGATTGTAGCACATATTTAACCAGTTGAATGCATACATTGATAATTGTAAGGGTGAGTTGCTTATCTCGGAATAAAGTAGGGGTACGATTCTGACAAAATGTATACCCTTTTAGTTATCTACGTAAACGTTATTTATCTATAAAGTATATTGAGTACTAAATCGTCTCCTAATTAATAATTACTTTTATAATTTGAAGATATATATATATATATATATATATATATATATATATATATATATATATATACTTGCGATCCTGTGAAAACAAAATGATTTAGTGAAAACGGTAAGAACACACCTCAACAATTGGTATCATCTAAATACAAAAATAGGCAGTGTCAATTTTGTAATTAAGTTGTATTTCTGAGGAGTGACATTTTTCATAATCAAATTGAACTTCGATTTTTATTCACGTTTTACTTTTTATTGTTGATGTTTCTTTTTTTATTTCTTTTTGTTGTTCATACAAGTTCCTACAGTGTTCAAATTTATTTAGTTTTGATTAGTTAACATCAAATTTGGTGGGATAACCGTTATACATTTTGTTGCTTCACACAAACAATTTGATTCACACAAGAACAACGGTTAACAACCACCACCATAACAACCACCATACCTCCACCTCCTGTTGCCGCCTCATCGGAACCACCACACCTCAACATAACCACTGTTAACAACCACCACACTTCATCATAATCATCGTCAACAACCATAACACCTCCTCCTGCTGTCAGCATATATATATATTTTGAATATACTGAAAGTAGTCTCGGTACCTTCGGTTACATGTATAATCATTTACATCCTTACCTCGATCCTTCGTATCCACCTTTGACGGAATTGAATATTGTTGTAGTTATTTTATTATAAATGATTTACACATAGAATGAGTGATTTCCTTAGACACGTTTTAATTTCAACATTTAAGAAAGACATTACAATTGTCTAATTATATAATCGAAATTATAAATTTAGATAAGAACATTACTAGCCTCTGTATTACTAATATTGATTTAAGGGCAAATAGCCAAAAAAAAAAAAAAGAATATAAATGTCTAAAATTACCAATTGAGAACATGAACATTTATATAACTTTAAAAGGATACATATTTCAATTTTAGATTGTAAAAGGATACATATATCAATTTGAAGCCGTAAAAGGATATATATTTCAATTTTAAACCGTAAAAGAATACATATTTCAATTTTAGGTCATGAAAGGAATTGTTTTACCTAAAAACTAAAATACAAAGGATAGTGACTGAATTTTTTCTTTATTTTTATTAGTTGTTCCTAATTTTTGTCTAACTTGACAATTACATGTAAGCAGCTTTTATTAAACGTACTTATTTCATGCATTAACAATGTTTTGAAAAATTATTGTTCACGGCCTAAAATTGAGATATTTATCCTTTTACAACATAAAATTAAATTATGTATCCTTTTAAGGTTATGTTAATGTTCATATTCCCTCGATTGGTAATTTTAGACATTTATATTTCTTTTTTGGACTATTTGTCTTTCATTTAAATGTAAACGTTCGTGATCAAAACAAAACAAACGAAATTATGAAAGTGTTACCAAACAAATAAAGTATAAACGTTTGAATGGTTGCAAAAGGTTTCGATGGAAACCATTTATCAAGTGGTGCTAATATTTTAAATAGATATATTTATCATGAGGGTCCAGTGGACTCTTTGAAATTTAATTATTTGTTGCATTTTTGGCCTTCGCATTTTCTACCACAAATATACCCTTTTATTTGGGAATTGACATCATGCATGATGTGTCCTAATACATTTTGATTCATACATCAAGTTTTACGCATTTTAATGAAGTAATGTACAACTCTGTAATGTTTACTTTTGAGGTATGAAGCAGAGAAAATGTTGTATATATCAACACCCTTTCATTAATCTCTTACCATGTATATAAATAGATATATATAAATATACTAGGTTTTTAGCCCGTGCGATGCACGATCGTTAAAAAAATTACAATTATAAGTTTATTTGTAAGTAATCTAATAAATTACAATTATTAACTTTAAATGTGCAATTATGATTGAAAATTGAAAAAAATATATAATAACATAAACCAAATTATATAATAAATTAACAAACTATTATAATTAATTGTAGAATTTAATATTAGGAGCCAAATAAAATACAATGAATTGTACGAAGATAAATAATAAGTATCACATGTATTCATAAAAAAATTATAGGTCTTTAAGCCATTGCAATGCACGGTAATGTATGCAAAACTATTATATACTATGAAATAGTCAATGTCAATATTGTAATTGAAAACTATAAATTTGTCATTGAAAATAGAAAAATAGTATACAACAACCAAAACATAAGCGAATCAAAAGTTCAAAGTTTTTGTGAGTAACAACATAAGAAACAATCACAACACGTTAAAAATTGTTAACGTAAAATATTACAATTTCAAATGTTATATAACTTTAACATAAGCAACATATGTAATAGTTTCTAACATTTTTGTCTTAACTCGACATCTCAATCCACCAATGTGTTTAACTCATGAAATGTCTACATATAGTTGATCACGAGTGAAATTCGATTGTTGATTGAATAAATTCAATAAGACAACAGGTGTACTTCACTATTGTGTTAATCAATGCAAAACATACCTAGTAAAAACAAACTTAAATGATTAACTTTTGGTCAACCTATAAGTTAAGGTGTTTAAATATTTTTGTCTCAACTCGACATCTCAATCCACCAATGTGTTTAACTCATGAAATGTCTACATATAATTGATCACGAGTGAAATTCGATTGTTGATTGAATAAATTCAATAAGACAACAGGTGTACTTCACTGTTGTGTTAATCAATGCAAAGCATACCTAATAAAAACAAACTTAAATGATTAACTTTTGGTCAACCTATAAGTTAAGGTGTTTAAACATTTTTACAAAAAGTTAGAAGGGTTAAAACGGAAAAAATAACGTCTGAGGATTAAACTATTATTAACACTTTTTAAAAATGATTTATAATAATATTTAAATACAATTTAATAATAATGGAAAGCCATGTGGCATCTCTAGAATTTTAGGAGTAATGTATATTTGACATGTCATCTTATGATGATTAAAAAGATGACACATAATCAAAAAAATCTTTGTTTTATAAATATAGATAGATACATATATTTATATATGTATGTATGATGCGGAGGATCAAGGGTCTAAGTTATTTGCGAGTTATTCAAGCTTGATTTGAGTCGAGCTTAAACGTGATCAAGTTGAGCTTAAACATATTTCAGAGCTCGTTTAATGATAGAGTATGAGCTTAAACAAACTCGCGAGCATAAACAAATAAACTTATTATAAAATGCATTATTAACTTTTATATAGTTACATAATTAAATGGTTAATTATAACTTAAATTAATAATAGTAAATCATATTATATATAGTTAAACACACAATATTATATGTTGATAATAAACCTAATACTACGTAAAAATAAAACAAACTATCCTTTTTAATGAATGAATTGAGTTCGATCGAGTCAAAGCTTTATTAGGTAAATTTGAAACGAGGTCAAACTCTTTTGAATTTTAAATGAAAAGAACTCAAGCCCAACTTAGATCAGGTTCGTCTCATTAACACCCATATTTGTGTGTGTGACTATGTATACATGTTTAAGCAGGGATGAAGCTAAAAATCTTAATTAGAAAGCCTTAATTCGCTATACAATAATAACAACATGTTTGATTTGCCCCTCACAAATGTGGTGGTAGATTCTAAATTCTGTGATTCAACTACTAGTACATCTTCTTGTTAATATATTATTAAAATTTAAAGTTCTATTATGATTTTAGTTTGACAATGTTTTAATAAACCCGACTTTAAATTGCCGAAATAGAAAGTTTATATTCTACTCCATCCGTCCCAAATTAAGTGTTTTGAATCAGATTTAAAAGTCTTTTTTATTCAACTTTGACCATAAATATTTTTATTTGTGTTATATATTACTTTTTCAAAATTATACCAATGTTAACACACTTAAAAGCCGATTTATTCATATAATTTGCATCATATATTATATAACACAAACAAAAATATTTAATGTTAAATTTGAAAAAGAAAGACTCAAAAAGTCAATTCAGGACATTTAATTTGAGACGGAGGAAGTATCAGTTATTTAGCTTTTTGATTACAACTCGTACTATATTTTCTTTTAGATATCGAGTATGAATTCTACATTCTGAAGTATTTATACTTTGTAAATATATAAATTTAAGAGCATCTCCAATGTATATACTATATGTACATTTTTGCACTAAAATAGTGCAAAAGTGTAGAAAAGTCATTCCAATGTTAGCACTAAACACCGCTCTATTTTATTGCAATTGTACAAAATTGTAAAAAAATCACTCTGTCACCACAAAATTGTGAAGTGTTTATAATTTCTAGATATAATGTTTGTTATCATATATATTAACAAAAAACTCCATAAGTTCTATAAATTTTCATATATCACTTTGGAAATTTTCAATATAATGATTGGTATTGTATCTCTTATGATAATTTAATAGTTTTATAATATAACTAGTATTATTTTGTTGAATTGTGTATTCTAAATCAATTAAAAAAGATTTAACGTAAAAATTTAATGCAACACATTAGAGCAATTTTTGTTAATGCAAACATATTATCAAAAGATTTCATTTTTTGCACTAAAATAGTGCCATTTTATGCACTAAAATAGTTCACACTAAGATCTAATAAGTAATAACTTCATAATTTCATATAATAAAATCAAGGAAGTTAAGACATAAGTAAAGGCTAGTGATAAATACAACAAATAATTTAATACATACATCAATTTTTATGCTTCTTGATGCAACTGTATAACATTGTAATGCATATTTTTGGTATATGCATGAAAAAGTTTGTTGTATATATCAACACCCTAAGTGAAAGTACAAGATAGCCGTTATAATATCATAAAAAGCTTATTTCACATCTTTAAGGATAGGATATATGGTGATAAATACCGATAAATATCATGATAAATTGACATTATACTTACCATTTAATTATCTACTAGCAAAGACCCGCACTATGCAGTGGACCAAATTATTAAAATCGATTAAGAACTATTGTAATTAAGCTTTAGATGGTTGATGTGAATAATATGTTTTATTGTTAATTTGGTCCTTATTTTGGTAAAAAATTAGAAAAAAAAAGATTTATGTTCCTATCTAACTATTTAAACAAAGTAAGAGTTGAGAAGATGAGTTACATGTGTTGTTTATGCTAATTCACTTCGGATTTTTTAATATCTGAATAAGATATCCAAAAGAAATATCTTATTTTCTAACGTATAAAAAAATTTCGGTATTTAGTAAAACTAAAACTTAGACACGTTAAAACTAAAAAAATTGATATAAAAACTAAGCAGGGTATTATTCGTATTATCTTTCTCGTGTAAGTAGGGAAACTATTTGATACAATGAGTTATTTTCAAAATTGCATTTGACATTTCATTTAATATATAAACATATTTTGAATGTCATAGGTATTTTCCAAAATTAGATATGGGTAGTTTTGTTATTTTAGGTTTGAATAGGGGTATTTATGTCATTTGCGATCTTTAAATGTCTAAGGTATCAAAGAAAAACTAATTATAAGGGAGAATTATACTTCCTTATAGATGGTTTTCAACTTTTTTTTAACAAGCTTACTTTTGTAAAGATGCAATATATCAATTATACCCGTATTATTAATTAAAAATATATGAAGGCTAATGAAACATTAAGTAATTATATTATATCTTATATCATAATCATTACTAATAAAACATATAAAGTGACATATACTTACTAATTGATTAGATCTACAAATGAAAATCAATCAATTATTCAATTATTAACATAATAACACATTGATAATTCACTTTCTTCTTTTATATCAAACATTTTAACTTCATAATTAAATTCAACTATTAATAAAACAAAATTTTTATTATCATTAAAAAAGAGAAAGAGATATTAATCATACAGATAATGTAAAGTTACAAAATTTTGAACAAATTTAATTTGAATCACTCATCGTAAATTATCATGACTGACTGGTAATCGATGTATGCCAACACAAAGCCTACGACCAACAACCATCACTATATTTTTCGTTAACATATATTATCGTCAGCTATGACCATCGATAGCTATGACCATCGATCAATGTTACATTTTTTTCATTTGTTACCGATGTATTTCGCGAGTAATTTGCTAGTAAAAGGATAATATCTATAACAACAATAACAATAAATATTGTATTAAAAAATATTTTGAAGTACAAGAAAAAAAAAGAAACTAACGCAAAGATTCTTTCCTTAATCCGATACATCCTCAAATGTAATCTACTAATGTTAAGAAAAGGCAAAAGGGTTTGTGTTTCGTTATGTATTAAACTTTATACTTTTTACTATTGTATACGACCTACTTTCATTTGTTTAATTATATGTAGTAAGCATGTAAATATGATATATTATATGTATTATTTCCTTTTTAGATAATACCAAAAAAATGAGACTTTCCTATTTGGGTCTCAACCAAATAGGAAATTTATATAAAATGGACCATATTTACAAGTTCAATACATACGATATAAGTTTCTAAAGTTCAACTCATACAATAGTAAAAAGTGTAAAGTTTAATACATAACGAAACCCAAGGCAATAAGGCGAAAGGTTTTGTAACAAACTAAATCAGTTGCAATTTATACGTATTTGTGACAGATTTGCTATAAATATTTTTCTTCCATTTTCTTATAAATGTTTCTAATAAAATGTTGGGATCGAGCCTGATCTCATAACACTCACTGGATCGATCACCACCACAACAAGTCACATAACCTTGTATAAGTCTATAATAAACACATACAAAACAGAAAAAATAATACGTACACACTTTTTACGTAGAAAACCTCTCAAACGAGAGTAAAAACCACGGGACCCGTAGGCCACTTAATACTCCACTATTTACGAACAATATTACAAGAATAGACGCTCCTCTCAACACTCTTGAATATGCTCATAAATCCACACACCACTCTCAATCGGTAGATTACAATAACGGAATTCACGCCATCGTTATGGAATTACTAGAGACTCATCACACGGGACGGAGGGAGATGAATCTCATAGACCGTCTCTTTTTCTTTCAAACTCCTCACCAAAAAAACCCTAACAAAATTACTCCTATATTTATAGGAAAAACTTAACTTGTCCACCAAGTAACTTGCTACCCAAATAAACTCGATTTTCAAATCTCTTATTATGGGAAACTTGAATCAAATCTTCATCAAATCCTCCCTTGATTCAAATTCCCTAAATCTTCCGCTATGATGTGGATCTTCTCTTCAATGATAATGAGTGTGATCTTCATCTTGTACCGCTGTTTTCTCTCTAACGGAACACGCCGCCCGACAATCTCATTGTTACAAAGACTTTCGATACAAGGAACGATCAGCATACTCCACCGAGCCTCATCATCTTTGAACCGTAACTCAGCCACATCAAATCCTTAGCATCTCCAATCACCACGATAATTCTTCTCTAAATCGAAAGTTTGCTCGTAAACAACTCTTCATCGCAAACAGATTTGTGCATCAAATTCGAATAACCATATCTCTATGTCTGGTTATCCGATCTCCACCAAATTTTTTCGCAACGTGGATCAGTGTCTCTTGAACCCTGTGTCCAAAAATCACAATGATCCAACGGTTAACGACTCCGCAATGCTCTCTTCATCACAGCTGCTCTGAAACCTTAAGAATATTCTGCAGCAAACTTTGACGTCTTATATCTCTCTATTGACATCTTTAATCGCAAAGCCCAACGGTCAGATCGTAGATCAACATCTTATAAACCTACAGTCCAAATTTTAGAACGATCCGACGGTTATCGAACTTACACCGTCAATTCTCCCAACTCCGCGCAGAATATGATGAATTTGTGTTTTCTCTCATATTGACTTCCTCCCGGTTATATGATTATTCTCCACGAACCTCGCTCTGATACCAGTTGTTGGGATCGAGCCTGATCTCATAACACTCACTGGATCGATCACCACCACAACAAGTCACATAACCTTGTATAAGTCAGTAATAAACACATACAAAACAGAAAAAATAATACGTACACACTTTTTACGTGGAAAATCTCTCAAACGAGAGTAAAAACCATGGGACCGGTAAGCCACTTAATACTACACTATTTACGAACAATATTACAAGAATATATAGACGCTCCTCTCAACACTCTTGAATATGCTCATAAATCCACACACCACTCTCAATCGGTAGATTAAAATAACGGAATTCACGCTATCGTTATTGAATTACCAGAGACTCACCACACGGGACGGAGGGAGATGACTCTCATAGACCGTCTCTTTTTCTTTCAAACTCCTCACCAAAAAAACCCTAACAAAATTACTCCTATATTTATAGAAAAAACTCAACTTGTCCACCAAGTAACTTGCTATCCAAATAAACTCGATTTTCAAATCTCTTATTTTGGGAAACTTGAATCAAATCTCCACACTCCTATATGTATAAATTTGTACGTAAAAATGTAAAATGGACTAATCTACATGTAAGTGAACGCCTAGAGTGTCAACATATAAGACGTATATATGTTATAGCTATACCAACATACCAACAAACATATTAAGATGTTTATATTTGTATATTTCATATCTTACATTTATATAAAGTCATAGTTGATGTTCAAATGTATTTATTAGATCATGTGGTATCCAGAAAAAACAGAAACGAGAAACATTGCATAGCAACTATGTAGTCATTTTGTTGTTTTGCAACGCATTTGCTGTAGAAATTAGGTGTTACGGTTATGGGAATCGGTTGCGACTTACTTTTATATAATGTAACTTGTCACAAAGTAACACTAATCCATCGTAAAAGTTAGTCAAATGTTTGAATAGTTGTTATTTTTGTAAAATGTTGTTGCCAATTGGACACTAATCCATTACAAAAAAAAGTTAGTCAGGCGCTTAGCTTCTTCATAGTCATCGAAAATTGGACTTTAATCCGTCACAAAAGTTAGTCAAATGTTTAACTTGTATTCCTTGCTTCATATAGTAGCAAAACGTGACAATGTATCCCAAATTTGCCACATATTGATCTCCGTCGCAAAGATATACTCCCTCCGTCCCAAAATAATTATCCGCCGATAAAAAACACGCAATTTAATAAAAACATAATCATTACTGTTTTCTTTTTCTTACTTTTTGCAGAATAACAGTTTTACCCTTAAGCAATTAACTACCGGTTCTTTTAAATTTTGTAATAATAATTTCAAGTAAGGGTAATATGGTGATCACGACCAAAACTTCTTTTCTATTTTCGGTAGTGGACAATCAATTTAGGACGTCTAAAAAAGGAATCGTGAACTATATTTTTAGGACGGAGGGAGTACATATATATATATATATATATATATATATATATATATATATATATATATACACACACACTAAGGGAGTATAAAAGAGCGCTCAAGAATTTGCCACGTATGATCGAATGCCATGTGACAATCTCTAATAATTTACAAATAATAAAATATTAATTTAGTTAATATAACAAAAAATTATTTGTAGTATATAGTATATTATATATAGAATATGAATTGGATACAACTTCTTTTTTAGACTACTTCCAATGAAGAAACTGAATGAAATCGACGTGTCATATCTGTGCCACATCAGCTTTTCCACAAAACTGACAGAAACTAACAACCTCCTGCCAATGGTTGTCCGTTTCTTTTTGTCAGGGATCCACAACTAATAAATTAAATAAACTATACACAATTAATTTAATATAACACATTTCAATTATAAATATGAAACACCCCAAAATTTAGAATCATTTTTATAGCATTCTCAATAATGTCTCATGACCACCATATTTGTATATTATATCCTTAATAAATTTTCCTAGTTAAAACAAACTTTTATAACCCAAAATTTCATTTTTCACTATCATACGCGATCCTGGAAAGTGGTGGGATCGCGTACTTATGTTGTAAACTTTCTGTCACCATTTTTGCCTTAGGAACGTGATCCTGGAAAGGTGTCGGGATCGCGTTCCATAGTGTAAATTTGGAACTCAACGAAAACTCAAATTTTCTAAGCAAATTCAAACGCGCATAACTTTTTACTCGTTATGAGTTAGGAGTTGAAATTTTGCACACACATTCATTATAACATTATAAAACTTTCCCTATTGACACTTTTTGAAATTTCACGTTTTATCTCGTTTTTGACTAATGACCACTTTATGGTCATTTTTGACCATTTCCGTTGACACATCAACTTCAAATCCACTTGACTCCAGACCTTAACACGTTTACACATTTTCATTATCACAATTGGGGTCTAAAGCCATATTAACATTAATCATACTCAAACCACAACTCATTTTAACCGTTTAACCATTAGGTGACCCATTTGGGCACTTTAACGACCCATTTGGGTTCCAACCCATATAACCACTATTCCATCACCCATTTCACATTCCGTTGACTATTCTAAGTCAAACTAAGTCAATTTCACCATTGAAACTTTATTGTAACCTTATAACATCAATTTCACATAAAACTATATGATATTTACAGCAATTACAATAAGTTTTCCACATTGACTTTTACAAAACTATCAATGAGCATACAATCGCTCATTGACCACTTTGACTTTCTTATTTCATAATGTTTGACTTTGACCATAAGTCTTCTAGTCACTACCATCAAGTGTCAAAAACAAGATTTCTTTTACAAAAGGGGTGACATCAACATTAAGAGCATGATCAAGAGAAATAGCTTATTACCAACAAAGCAACAAACTCCACAAATAGCAACCTTCATGTCTATTACCCGAATCCCTTTAGGTCCCACACTGCTCACCTAAAAATACATAAACATAATAGAGTAAGCATAAAGCTTAGTAAAAATGGGCTATTAATCATCTCATCAAGTCATAGACATATACATTGCTTACGAGCATCAAGAACGTCAATGAATGAAATATGCATCACTTGAAGTAATATCAATATCATTTCACAACATACCTATATATGGGATCCATAATATCATTATGTTAATTCCTGCAGAAATTTACATCTTCGGGCCAAAGCTCGGTATAATTACATCATCAAGTAAATGACATACCCATTACCGGTCCTTCCAAGTAAATAGATGTTAATTCACTTAACATATATGTTAATTCACTTAACACCTATATACAATTCATACTCAACCTCCAATTCATTACTTGTATCATATTATACAAGTATTAATTTCATCATATGATCTCATCATATGTTTCATACACTTTACTCATAATCATATATAAATGGGTAATTATCATTATCACATCATCAGTTTCATCAATAATCACCAAGAGCATCATCCTTGGTGTATAATCGTATTCATCATATATCATTTACCCATTTATACATGATTTTCATTTCCTTTACACAAGGAATATAATTCAACATGCTAATTAGATGAATTTAGTGATACCTGTCAAATTAGGACTATTATTAGTGCCTAATCATGGTATAATTACATGTGTTTATTTTATATTAGGCTAAATATGTGCGGTTATTTGTATATTTAAATACACATACGCGTATACAATTCGTTTAAATCGTACAAAGTTCAGTCCGGATAAATATCCGACAACACAAATACGGACGTTGGTGAAACTATTATTAAATAATACGAAATTATTCAATAACATTGTTATTTACTTTATATTATTTTGATAATATAACACATGTATTACGTTTTGTTTAAAACGTAACCAAACGTGAGAAAACGTGCGATTCGAACCCGAAACCCGAAAGAAACCCGGAAAATATTTTGGTGATTTTAAATAAGTGTTTTTAAAATACTAGTCATCCCGAATATCAATTACATATCAAAAACAAAGATGTGAAAATCAAACGTAAATAAGTAACTTAATAACAAACGGTTAACGTTTAACCGAATGACAAACGTAACCCGATTTGAGGAACGAGATTCACGAGCCCAACCCAAGATGGGCTGAGCCCAATTCGGCCCAGACCAGCCCAGTAGTCTCGGCCCAAAGCCCATCAAGTAACCTAACAATTTAAATCCTTAAATCCCTCCTTAACCCCCATTCTACCACACAACCTTATCTTCACTCTCTCCCTTCTTCTCTCTGTTTTCCATGACTTCTAGCCACCAAAAATGACTCCCAGACTCTCTAAAATACCCTCCAAGAACATCTAAGCAAGTGCTAACACAATCTATCACAATCTCGTTCGATGTATTGCGAGGAGAAGCAAGGAGAGCGCAAACCAAGAAAGAGAGCAGCATCTCTTGAACATTTCAGCAACAACTCGAATTTTTCTTGTAAGAAACCTCTAGATCTTCGTTATTTTTACTTGGTACACATATATCTTCATGCTAGATGTTCATATCCTTCGATTTATGTCCAAGATCTGCTCTAGAAACGCAACCAAACGCTAAAAACCACTAGAAAAAACGTTTACCCGCTGGATAATAATTTAGATCGGTTTAGATCCATGATAACGAGATGATTTTCGAACCAAATCGAGTGTTTCTTAGCTCTAAAGTAAGTTTTAAGAAGTATACTTTTCAGAAACGTAAGCCTCGCGAATTATGGATGTCAATTACTATTTTAAATAATTCAAATAAAAGTACATAGCAGACTGTGATTTCTGGGCAGAAAGTTTGACCAAATATACAAAGGCATATCTCGTAAAATACACAATGAAAGCTGATAAAACAAATTGGAAAAGTTAGATAATTTAGTTAGCTTTAAATCCCCTACTCGCACGTTCCGAAAAATGTGTAGAAATCGAGTTATGGGTTAAACACCGAGCACGTGTCAATTTAAAGAGCTGCTGGACAGGTCCATAAACCTTAAATCGTAGAACCACTTAGACCCGACTAAAAATTATATAAAAATATGTTTTGTGAAACTATGACATAGGGTTATAACTAATATTTTTCTTGGATTTTATTTCGACCATTTGTGTGATTAAATAGCATGGCTAATAACGTGCAAATTCGATAAATAAATAATTAAGGGCCGTTTCGTACTCGTTGTAAAATGACACTTTCGGAATACTAGACATGGAAACTATTTTATTTTGGTTAAAAAACATATTTGAAGCTTGTGTATAAGTCTCGGGTCAAAAGGAGCACGTTTGACCAAACCCACAAAACTTGAAACACGATCAGACCTTTGTGTCGCATCTGGCCCAAGGCCACTGCGACACCAGTCCTTATGTCGCAACACTATTAAATTTCAAAAAATGTGACACAAACCTTTATGTCACTACCCACATTATGTTGCAACCTGTGACACGAACCTCTATGTCGCTCACCAATCGGAAACCCTAATCCGCGACACAAACCCCAATGTCGCACTCTCGATCTGTGACATAGCCCTTATGTCGCATACTTAATTTGATTCAGGATTTAGCGACACCACATCTACGTCGCAACACTGTACTGCGACACAAGACCTTGTGTCACAATACACAGATTCCTTAATAACACTTATTTTCACCAAGTGTCAAATACGCGTTAACTACAAATAAACCACATACGAAACCAACACAAGAACGGATTGCATATACTTTACTTGTATACAATGAAACAAAATCTAATAATAATGTCTTAAGAAATTATTATTATTACAAAACATCACCAACGGGCTACAAACGTTTAAATTAAACAAACAATGAAATACTTGGACATAACTAGTTGAGTGGACAACTAGCATGGATTGTCTTTTGAGACATCCACTTACATACAACCTTATGTGCTTTAGACATTAGAAGGTTGCGGGTTCGGGGAACTAACGGATTGATATTGCTTTAGGATTTCACGTTTATTAAGTTAAACGCTTATTTGCAAAGATTCGGGTGAGTCTTACAGCCCCATTTTTACTGTTTTACTGTTTTAAACTTCGGGGTGAGATACAATGCTTAACTGTTTTTCGTGAACACAAGTATTCGGTTAGTTAGTTTGGTTATTTAATTCGGTTACTCGGTTATTACATGAGTTGTTTTATAATCCGGTAAAAGTCCTCATCACACATGGTTTGTCAACTGTAAAGGCGCGACTACTAAAGAATAGATCTATTATGGGAGTGACGTCCCCGTCCGGGTTGCTAGCTACAACCACGTCAAACGGGCACTTTAGTATTTGTCTAAAAGGTGTTTCGGATTAGACACCTCCGAGAGGCACAAAACGGGTTAGGCTTCTGTAACACCCGCCAAATTAGGACTAGCGTTTAGTGCCTAATCTACTATTATTACATGCAATTAGTTTTGTGTTAGGCTATATAATGTATCGAAATATATGTTGTTGAATATATACAAATTATGTGATTTGATTAAATCATACGCAATTCAAATCGAATGTAATTCGATTCAATTAACTCGGACGTTGGTGAATAATTGTATTAAATAATATAACAGTATTTAATAACACTATTTTATTTTAAATATTATTTTGTAATTAATTCGTATTATGCGAACAAACGTCTACGTGATTAAAATATTAAGCGCACAAATAATCAAAACGAAGTTAAGATATATTATACAACTCAATTATTAAGTATATGGTAAAATACTTCAACAAAAATATTGATTAAACCTTCGTATTTTAAAAGTATATTTAAGCGTATAAAATAATTAAATTAACGTTTAAACGACCGGAAAAACGAACACCGCACGGAGCGTGATTACAGGGAACAAAATTTGGGACACACCCACATAGGGTGGGCCCCACAAAAATCATCCAAGGATGGGGTCATCACCCCCCACCCTTGTTTCCCTCCTCATTCACAAACACATCCACACTCTCTCTCTCTTTTCCTTTTTCTCCATTCTTCTCTCCCTTTCAAAAACCACCACCACCGTCCACCTTATTCTCAAAATAACACCACCAAATCACCATAAATCGTTTTACTAGTTTAGAGAAAAACGTTCACCTCGCGACGATCTACATTTCCATCTTTCTGAAATCTTCTCGCGCTAACTTGTAAGTTTTCGACAAATTCTCGAAAACTCTTAGATTACATTTATTTTTCATAAAAGTTGTTTATATAAGCTCATAATGTCCAAATAAGGTTTGGGTAAAAGTTTCAGGCCAAACGGAAACCAGAAAACACGTCTTCGACTCAAAATCCGGCCAACAGACCTAAAATTCGCATAGACCAGTGCAGCGTAGCGTCACTTAATAAGTGAAGCACTGAGTGTCGCTAAAAACCCTAATTTTGCGTCACTTGCCTAAGTGCCGCATAAAACCCCTTTTTCCCGACACTTGCCTAAGTGTCGCAAATTCAATACCCGACACTCCTAACCGACACTTCTAGCGACACTTGTCTAAGTGTCGCCTATAATTGAATTCTGATTTCATCCGACACTAACCCTAGTGACGCATGACCCTGATACCGACACTAGGACCCGACACTTGCTTAAGTGTCGCCCCTTATGCGTCACTTACTCAAGTGACGCTATAAGTTTCGCATGAAACAGAACCCAGATTTTACTAAGTGTCGAGACCTAAAATTTTATCACTTGATTTCACCCAAATTCAAATTTTAGATATGTCTTTCATTAAAGCAATATAGTAGAAATAAAAATTTTCCAAGCTGACTTGGCAGCTCGACCCCAGCAAGGGGCTCTACCCCTTGGACCCCGCCAGGGGTTGCCACCCCTGGAACCCCGCTATCCAGGGACACTGCCCCCGGACCCCCGTCACCTAAAAATTTGTAAATACTTTTAAGTATAACACTCCAAAAATCATAACAATATTAATGTGATTATTATTACAATCAGTCACCAACGGGCCGTACACGTTTTCAAAACAAACCAAATCAAAATCATTTGGACATTCTGGTTGGACGAATAACTACAAAGGTAGTCTTGATAGATACCTACTGATCATATTAACCTTGCGCGTTATAAACGCCCGACAGGTTACGGTCTTCGGACACCGCATATTATTACATCATATTACTTCGTTGCAAGTCTCCAGAGACTCAGGTGAGTCTCATAGCCCCTCATTTTACAGTTTTAAACCCAGGGGTGGAAATACATGCTTTACCTTGTTTTACATGTGAACACGAGTACAAAACTCGCTATATCCTGCATGAGCTGTTTTCTAATCACTTTTAAGTACTCTACGTTTATGTAGCGCGAATGTTAGTGTATGGCATATAGGATTGACCATCCTCGTCCGGGTCAGCAAGCACTGACTGGTTAAATGGACGCATTAACTTTTGTTCATACATGAGTGGATTAGACACTCGCCTGGAGGCACCCACGATCAGACACTTTATTGTGATCCTGACACCCACGTTAAGCGCATACTATGACCTTATGGCAGACATATACATCTTTTGATTCATTTCAAACGCTTATTTCTAAATCTTGTGGTTCACACTTACTTACATATTTATTATGCAAACTTGTGAGCTCACCAGCGTTAGCTGACCCTTTTAGCATATGTTCTCAGGTACCCAACAACAGTAGACCTGTTCACTCAGGATGCCCATAGCTCGAGTCAGCATACACATCAGGAGATTATTTTGCATTACTACATTTTGTAACTAAGTTATGCCGATTAATCTCTAAATATTGTTATTATTGGGCTTTTGTAAACATTATACATTGTAAAACTTTATATTATCAATGTATTTGTAAAATGACACATATAGAGTCGTTCATTATATGCCTTGTGTGTTTTGATTATTGATTGGTAGCACCCCAAATCATGCTTCCGCTAAACAGTAAATTTGGGGGTGTTACAGATTGGTATCAGAGCCTAAGATTATAGTGAACTAGGTTGCATTTAGTGGGCCTAGACTATGACCATTAGGCAGTATTTCCTTATTAGGCATGATTGATTCAGGGATTACATCATACGGGTTTAATTTAACATAGCCTGGTCAGCTATGTACAATTAAATGAAGATGATGTCAGAGCTGAAACGGTTATGTTGAACATGGATATACTAGTTGACTCTGACCTTGAGAGATCCGGGACTAAAACATGTCTGCGATAGACACTCAATAGGCTATTATGTGATATACATATATATATATACATAGGTAGACCTCTTTATAAACCTTAGGCTATATTATATACGATACGAATATAAACCTCATTCTTTCTAATGCTTTGTCTCAGAAATGGCAAACACACCACCAAACTCGTCACACTCTCATCCGTACGAATCATAAAACTCAAGGGTAGCTAGGAGGAACACTGGGTTGCCTCGAGCTAGCCCATACCCTGTTCAAAACCAACTTAATAACCAGTCCCAAAGGCAAACAACAACTAGCCAATGGCGATGGTTATCAAACCGACTTAACACCTGGAGGGATGAGGAAGGAATCCAACTCCCCACATTGAATGGAGGACTTTCCAACATGGACGTCTCTCCCTATACTTAAGAACCTTCTCACTTCAATGTACCTGTCCTGGCTGCCAGGGTACACCATCACAAGCAACAACTGTGCAATGTGAACATCGAACTCCAGGAAACTCGCGAGCACTGGAGACTCACAGCAATGGAACGTATCAATAATGTTGTTGATGAACATGAGAACACCGTGAACAACATGGACGTCCTTTACAACAAAGTGATAGATTTAGCCATGGAATCCGCACTTTTACAGCACTGAATGGAAGAATGTGAGCGACGCTTGCGGGATACTAAAGAGTACGCCCGTGGACTAGTGTAACGGCTAGTCTTGGCAGAAGACAATGCCCGACAGGCCAGCAGCCTTGCAAACACCGTGGATCGTATTGTTGCATTAATGGAACAAATTAACCTGCGTCAAGATTAGTGTAGCCTTATCTTATAACTTTTGTAGTATCTATGTAAAAATTGTTGTAATTCGACCGGATGTAACAATTCCCGACATATTTTGTAATCCTTATGTTTTCTAGTATCTTTTGGAACTCGCGCCTTGTATCTAACTTAATTATCTAAATGGATTATGATTATCATATTATGTTATCATTGTATATTTCACCACATATACAACTGTGATACATCGTAATGTCCTACAGACATCTCACTAGTTCTTTTTCCTTATTCAGCAATATGCCTCCGAGACGATACACATTCAACGATACCGAAATCGCCCAGATCATCGCCCAGAGTGTGGCTTAAGCCATGGCTACCCGAACAACAAATTCTGGTAGGGAAGACACGGATGCCAATGGGCCACAAACTAGGCCTTGTTCATAGAAAGATTTCCAGAACTGCAAGCCGTTGAACTTAAAAGGCACCGAGGGTGCTATCGGATTATTACGCTGGTTGGAGAAAGTAGAGTCAGTCTTCCGCATATGCAACTGCCCGGAGGACTGCAAGGTCAAGTATTCCACTTGCACCTTTCTGGATGGTGCTCTGACTTGGTGGAATACCTATGCTCAGACTGTGGGCATCGATATTGCTTATCTGACTCCGTGGGAAGAATTGAAGCAGATGCTGAAGGACGAGTACTGTCCTAGAGACGAGATTCAACAGCTAGAGCATGAATTCTGGCACCTCACTACCCAAAGCAATGACATTGCCGGATACATTACCAGGTCTAACCAACTTGCACTGCTGTGCCCATCTCTTGTTGATCCGGAATACAAGAGGATCGAGCGTTACATCTGGGGACTTCCCCCACGCATTCAGGGTTTGGTCACTGCTTCCAACCCCGCCACTATCCAAGCTGCCGTCAGAATGGCACATAACCTCATGGCACAGGTGGTCCATCGAGGAACATCTGCCGCCAACAATCCGAACCAGTTTGAGGATAACAAACGCAAATGGTCTGGAAACAACAACGACAACACCTCATCATCCAAGAAAACTGAAACCATGTTGGTGCATCTTAGTGTGTCTGTCAGTTGGTCTAAGTCTGTAATGCGTTTGATATGTAATTACGTTAGTTAATTACATTTTGTGTTTTGGTGACACAAGGTCTTTGTGTCGCAATAGTCAACCTGGCGACACAGCTTGTGTCGCATGAGTCGGCTTGGCGACACAGCTTGTGTCGCAAAGGTCAGATTAGGTTTAGTATAAATAGACATGTACGGCTCATTGGTTAAGGTTGATGAATTTGTGAGATCAGAGAGCATATTGTAACTGTTATAATCAATATAAGCTGATCGACTTTTGGTATACAATTCATATACTTTGTGTTTGACTCGTTGTTTATCTGTTTAACATTTTGTTATCAATCGTGGGATTCCACACTACGTTTGATTGTTAAGGATTCAGTTAGGTCCAGCACAGGGGTCCTACAAGTGGTATTAGAGCCTAAATCTCAGGATTTGGCATTATTGAATCCATTTTGATACGTTTCTCGGATAAAGACAACAAGTTTGAGTTAAAATCTTCATTGAAAGGTGCTTAGAAATTGGTATTTGGCGTTTCTGGAAGATTTTGTGATTATTATTCGTCCTCCAGTCGTAAATTTTCGTTAGGTTATCGAGAATTTTCGATTTTAGGGTTTTTTGGTCGCTGGTCAGCCGTTTCTGCGACACTATTCAGCGACATAACTTTTGTGTCCCGTCTAGGGTTACTGCGACATACGTCTTTAATTAGGCGACATAAGCTTGCGACTCAAGCTTCTCTTGACTTGCAACATACGTCTTTAATTTGGCGACATAAGCTTGCGACTCAAGCTCAATCGGTTTGGCGACATAAGCCTTAATTTAGGCGACACAAGCTTGCGATATAAGACTTGGTTTTCTTCAGTCGCTATTTTTTTGCGACATAATTTGTTGCGACATAATCTCTGTGTCGCTTGAACCTCTGCGACACATACTTGTGTCGCATAACTGTTTGTTATTCGTGTCTTTGATTATTTTGCAGGTAATTTAAAATGACATCATCTTCAGCACATTCTATTCAGTCTGTTGGAGCAATGTTGAAACAAAACAATGAGGTTGGATCTGGAAACAAACCTCCAATGTATATGCCAGGATTGAGCTATTCTGATTGGCGTCAACGCTTCGAGTCTTATGTTGGATTAAATGACCCTGAAATGATGATATATTTAGTGGAAAGATATGAACGTCCTCTAAGAACAGGAGTCTTCAATGGTCCAGTTCCTGAGAAGTCAATTAAATCAATGACTCCTGAGGAACGTAAAGCTTTTGATATGGAAAGAAAAACCCATGCTGCAATCACTATGGCATTGCCTCAACCTATCATGAGACAATTGAGGCAACATAAGATTGCATATGATCTCTGGAAAGCATTTGAGAAGAAATGTGGTGGTAGTGATCAATACAAGAAGAAAAAGATTGATCTAATCAAGAAGCAGTACGAAGTTTTTGATATGCTTCAGGATGAGTCTCTGGAAGATCTGTGCAGCAGATATTCCCAATTGGTCACCGAGTTAATGGAAGGAGGTGTAGTTCTTGAGCGTAATGATGTAAACAAGAAGCTTCTAGATTCACTTCCCAAGAAGTGGCATACTCGAGTGCTATTGATGGAAAGAGATGAAAATATCATGGACATGGAGCTCGAAGATCTCATTGGTCACATTGAGGCTGAGCTTCTTGAGATGCAAAGAAAAGAGACCAAGGCCACTTCACATCTCCAGAATCCAAAATTATATGGAGTTGATGTTCCGGTATCTTCAAGCAAGCCTACTGTTACCGCATTCATCGCTAGCAATGCTAGTGGAAATGCTTCTACCAGTACTCCATCCGGTGGTACTTATTTTTAGAGTTCTGGATTCTCTTCTGGTGAAGATTATTCTTCCACATTTTCAGCATTCTTAGCCTGCGCTGGTGACTTTTCTGATGAAGATTTTGGTCAAATTGATCAAGAGGAATTGGAGAGGTTGGATTTAAAATGGAACATGGCTATGCTGACAAGAAGAGTGAAGAATTTTTTTGCAGAAAACCGGTAGAACTTCTGTGAATAATTCGGGTGAAAAAGGCATTGGTTTCAATAAAGGGAAGGTGAGATGTTATAAGTGTCAGAACTATGGACACTTTGCTCGTGAATGTGAAAAGAATAAGACACCATCTTCAGGTCTTACCAAGCCTTCACCAACTAAGGCAGAAGAGAAAGCCATGGTGTCAGCTGCTTTAATGCTGACAGAAACTCCATGGGACAACAGCTGGTCAGATGCAGCTGATGAAGAAGAAGAAAACACTGCGCTAATGGCTGAGGTTCATGAGGTAGATGATGAACCTTTATCTTGTGTTTCATGCATCAAACTTACTAACCAGTTTAACAGGTGTAGAGAGGATAACGAACGCCTTAATGCTACTATTTCACAATTAACAGAAAATAATGAAATGTTGAAAGAAAGTTATAAGGCATCCGAGAAGAAATTAACAGCTATTTTTGAAGAAAAGAAAGAACTAAAAGCCAAAATTTTTGAACAACAAGATGAAATAGGAAGTTATGTAGATATGTTAACTTTTGTTAAAAAGGAACTTGTTGATTCACAGGCTGAAGTTCTTACTTTAAATCAAAAATTATCAAATTTTTCGACATCCTCTCTCGTTTTTGATGAAATTCTTCAAAAGCAAATGACAGATACTAAAAGTAAGGCTGGACTTGGTTATCACCATGTCCCACCTCCAAAAGACTATATGCCTATGCCTCAGCAAGAAATCATCAAAGATTTTGTACCTACTGTTCCTCAAGTAGATACAAAACCTGTCAAACCTGTTAAAGTAAGGATTAGTAGGCCTCACGTTGGAAAGGAGGGACTAGGTTTTCATCAAGTCCCACCACCAACAGAGTATCATCAAGATGATACGGCCGAAAATGTTAAACATGAGTCAAAAAAACCTGTTACTAGTATGCCTGAGCCAGTTAAGGTATCGACTAGTGAGCCTGAAAATTTGAAGGCTCCTAAGGTTGACTCAGTTAAGAAGCTTGATGTCAGGGCTGAACCATTTAAGCCCATTGAGAAACAGGAAACAAAGGCTGAGCCTATTTAGCCTATTGTAGTTTCCAAATCTGTCAAATCTGTTACTAAGTTGATTCCTCCAGTTAGTTTGAAGGAGGAAATTGAGATTGAGGATATAACCGATGAAGAATACGGTTATTTGAAAAATAAGAAAGTAGCCAACGACCATCATATCTTCACCAGTGAAGGTTATGATGAGATTTATAAAATGAAAGGTAAAGCTAAGGCTGAACCTACAAAGGAGATTTCTAAACCAGAAAATTACAAATCTAATAAAAAAATCTTCTAAACATAAATCTCAAGGTTCAACTTCTGCTTGTACACATCAGTGTACTTGTTCGGCACAACCATTTTTTGGCCGACCTCAACGGTTTATACCTCAATCTTCTGATAGTGTTGAACAACGATCTTGTTTCTATTGCAAGAAACAAGGTCATTTGATTAGTTTGTGTCCATTGCTTGCTAAGAAGTATGGTCGAAGGGGAGATGCACGAACCTCTAACTCTCAAAATTTTTCAAAAAAATCTATGAGAGGTTCTGCAGTTCCACCAACTACTTCTGAGAATAACAATATTGAGCCAAACAAAGTCAAACATGACAAGCTCAATATTGTTAACAAGCAACCATCTAAACCTCAAAAGGTTTGGAAGATCAAGGAGTCATATTCTGACTCTTCATCTGACAATGATTCATCAGGCAATGATCTTGATTTGCTAAAAAATAAAATTTTGACTGATGTAATCATTGTGGATGATGCTACTGGGTCACCCAAGTCTGTTAAGGCTTGGGTCTCCCTTACTCATTGATCTCTTTATTTTTGATGTCGCAGCAATCTAAAGCAGTTCAAAACGGTAGATGGTATATCGACAGTGGTTGCTCGCGACATATGACAGGCGACTTATCTCTGCTATCTGAAGTCAAAGATTATAATGGGGGATACGTTGCTTTTGCCGGTGATAAAGGAGGAGTTATTACCGGACATGGTACACTCACTAATGGGCAAGTGAGTTTTGAAAAGGTTAATTTTGTGGAGTAGCTTACTCACAACCTGCTCAGTGTATCATAAGTGTGCAAAAAAGAGTACACTACAACATTTACCAAAACTGAATGCTGCATTTTGAAACCAGGATTTGTAATTCCTGAGGAATGGGTGCTACTGAGGGCACCTAGGCAAAAAGACATGTATATTCTAGATATGAAGACTGTTGAAACAACCCAACATACGTGTCTACTTTCAAAAGCTCCTGAAAAAGAATCACTTTTATGGCACAGACGTATGGGTCATCTGCACTTCAGAAAGATGAATTATTTGGTGAAGCACGATCTTGTGCGTGGAGTTCCAAAGCAATCCTTTGGAATCAATGATCTTTGTGTTTCCTGTCAAAAAGGGAAACAGCACAAGAAGTCCCATAAGTCAAAAGTGATTAATTATGTTTCAAGTCCTTTGGAGCTACTGCATATGGATCTCTTTGGACCTGTTAGTAAGAAGAGTATGGGAGGTTCTAAATACTGCTTGGTAGTAACTGATGACTACTCTCGCTTTTCGTGGGTGTATTTCTTAACTACTAAGGATGAAGTTCCTGAAATTCTCATTTATTTGTTTGATAAACTAGAGAACCTATGCAATTTGTCAATTAAGAAATTGCGATCGGATAATGGTACTAAGTTTAAGAATTCAACAATTGAGTTGTACTGTTTAAGAAAAGGCATTGATCATCAATTCAGCACCGCACGAACTCCTCAACAGAATGGAGTTGATGAACGCAAAAACAGGATACTCATTGAAGCCGCATGAACAATGTTGGCAGATTCTAAGCTGCCTATCTCTTTTTGAGCTGAAGCAGTAAATACTGCTTGTTATATTCTTAATCGGGTTTCCGTGGTTAAAAAGCACAATAAAACGTCTTATGAACTGCTTAATAACCGGAAACCTTCGTTACAGTTTCTTGAACCATTTGGCTGTCCCTGCACCATTATGTACACGAAAGAGAGAGTTGCTAAATTTGGAGCAAAGTCTAGTAAAGGGTTATTTTTGGGCTTTTCAAATAATTCTCCAAACAAATGTGTGTACAACTTGGCAACTAAGCGTATGGAAGAACATTATGAAGTCACGTGCTTTCGTTACTCTGATAATACGGAAGGAACGGGACCAGCACATTTGTTTAATTATGAGGCAATCTTTGATTAATTTAATCTGCCTAAGGAAGATGATGAAGTTGATCAGGTGGTCACATTACTTCATGGCCTTGACTTATCTTCTAATACTTTACAGCCATCTAGATCAAAGATTCCAACTGCCTCTGCTACTCCACCTCCTTCTCAACCAAATGTTGATGTTCCTGAATTATCTACAAGAAACCAAGAAACATATACCGATGTTCCTGCGGTGTCTGATGATGAAGATGAACAATTTGAGAATACGAGGGAGTTTGAATCGGCACAGGAGGCCGATTTCACAAACCAATTCGCTTTATGGTTTGAAGAAAGCTCAATTTAAAGTTTTTGATCCTATGAGCTTGATCAATTTGTCACAGAAAGACTTGAGGAAGTTGTTTGATAATCCAATTCGCTTCAACGTAAGAAATGTTGTGAATTCGATTCTGGCAAGACAGTTCCAGAAAGTTGTAACTGTGTGTGTTACGCATGGGATTCATGCTGGAGGCAGGTTTCCTACAGGCTGGGCTTAATTGAAGAAATTTTGAAGACCAAGCTGAAGACACGGGGGAGTTTGTTGGTGCATCTTAGTGTGTCTATCAGTTGGTCTAAGTCTGTAATGCGTTTGATATGTAATTACGTTAGTTAATTACATTCTATGTTTTGGCGACACAAGGTCTTTGTGTCGCAATAGTCAACCTGGCGACACAGCTTGTGTCGCATGAGTCGGCTTGGCGACACAGCTTGTATCGCAAAGGTCAGATTAGGTTTAGTATAAATAGACATGTACGGCTCATTGGTTAAGGTTGACGAATTTGTGAGATCAGAGAGCATATTGTATCTGTTATAATCAATATAAGCTGATCGACTTTTGGTATACAATTCATATACTTTGTGTTTGACTCGTTGTTTATCTGTTTAACGTTTTGTTATCAATCGTGGGATTCCGTACTACGTTTGATTGTTAAGGATTCAGTTAGGTCCGGCACAGGGGTCCTACAAACCATCAAGGCCTACTCTTCTGGGTCTGAACCAAAAAGGGGCTACTCTGGAAACAAGCCCTTCTTCTCTAAATGCTGCCATCACCATGATGGTCCTTGTAGTACCCAATGCTCAAACTGTTAGAGATTTGGGTACATGGCCAAGGACTGCAAATCTACCACCAACTTCAACACCAGTCAACCCAGAGCCTGCTTCGAGTGTGATAAGCCAGGGCATTTCACGAATGAATGTCCCAAACTGAAGAACAAGAGCAATAACACCACTAAAGGTAGAGCTTTTGTTCTGAACTGAAAGGATGCCCGCCAAGACCCGAATGTGGTCTCGGGTATGTTCCTCATCAACAACTTATCAGCTTCTATTCTATTTGATACTGGTGCTGATAGAAGTTTTATATCTGATAAATTATGTCCACTACTTGACATCACACCTGTTGCATTAGATGCTAAATACGTCATAGAGTTAGCTAACGGCAAACTCATCGAGACCGATAGTGTGATACCCAATTGCACTTTAAACCTCGCCGAAGAATTGTTTTCAATCGATCTTATACCCGTCGAGATCGGAAGTTTCAACATCATCATCGGCATGGACTGGCTGTCCAAGCATCGTGCCGAGATCGTGTGCTATGATAAAATTGTCCGCATACCCTTCGCCTCTGGTGATACTCTAGCAATACAAGGGGAGACCGGTGGAACGAGGTTGAACGTCATTTCATGTATGAAAACCCGCAAATATCTGAGAAAGGGTTATCCGATAATCCTCACTCACATTATGGAGAAAAGGTCGGAGGAGAAAAGACTTGAGGATGTGCCAATTGTTCGGGAGAAAAGCCCCCGGACCCCCGTCACCTAAAAATTTGTAAATACTTTTAAGTATAACACTCCAAAAATCATAACAATATTAATGAGATTATTATTACAACCAGTCACCAACGGGCCGTACACATTTTCAAAACAAACCAAATCGAAATCATTTGGACATTCTGCTTGGACGAATAACTACAAAGGTAGTCTTGATAGATACCTACTGATCATATTAACCTTGCGCGTTATAAACGCCCGACAGGTTACGGTCTTCAGAAACCGCATATTATTATATCATATTACTTTGTTGCAATTCTCCAGACACTCGGGTGAGTCTCATAGCCCCTCATTTTATAGTTAAACCCAGGGGTGGGAATACATGCTTTACCTTGTTTTACATGTGAACACGAGTACAAAACTCGCTATATCCTGCATGAGCTGTTTTCTAATCACTTTTAAGTCCTCTACGATCATAGTTCTCGTAATACTTTATGTAGCACGAATGTTAGTGTATGGTACCATATAGGACTGACCATCCTCGTCCAGGTCAGCAAGTACTGACTTGTTAAATGGACGCATTAACTTTTGTTCATACATGTGTGGATTAGACACTCGCCTGGAGGCACCCACGATCAGACACTTTATTGTGATCCTGACACCCACGTTAAGCGTAGACTATGACCTCATGGCAGACATATACATCCTTTGATTCAATTCAAATGCTTATTTCTAAATCTTGTGGTTCACACTTACTTACATATTTATTAAGCAAACCTGTGAGCTCACCAGCGTTAGCTAACCCTTTTAGCATGTGTTATCAGGTACCCAACAGCAGTAGACCTGTTCACTCAGGATGCCCATAGCTCGAGTCAGCATACACATCAGGAGATTATTTTGCATTACAACATTTTGTAACTAAGTTATGCCGATTAATCTCTAAACATTGTAATTATTGGGCTTTTGTAAATATTATACATTGTAAAACTTTATATTATCAATGTATTTGTAAAACGACGCATATATAGTCGTTCATTATATGCCTTGTGTGTTTTGATTATTGATTGGTAGCACCCCAAAGCTTGCTTCCACTAAACAGTAAATTTGGGGGTGTTACAGCTTCGAACCGTGGGCTCATGTCACGGAAATTTGGAAACATTAATTTATTTATTTATACACTCGGTTATAAATCATCGGATAAGTCTTGTGTATCACAACATGCTTACTTTAAACCTGTGAGATTCACCAACCTTTTTGTTTGACCTTTTAGTGTTGTATTCTCAGGTGCTCAACAATAGTAGGGTTGCCCGCAAGATATGCTAGCTAGATCGAGTGGCATGTACTATATACACTTGGTGATTTTTCTACATTATCTTTCATAATACGGTTATGTATTAGAATCTTCAAGATTTTCTATTATGCAAACTTGTAACTTAATAACGTAATTAATTTTGTAAAATTTACAAAACGTCTCATATAGAGTCGTTTGCTTTACCTTTGTGCTTGATTACTTGATTAATCACGCCCAATGATTGCTTCTGTTAAACAATGATTTTTGGGGGTGCGAAAAATTCATTCATCAAATCATTAATCTTTCATCAATTACCAATTACTATCATCATTTACATAATCAAAATCATTCAATTACTCATAAAAACAAGGTTATGAGTGTTTTTATAAAAATTAACATCATTTAAACCTAATTCATAACTTAATCATGTGTATGAAACATATATAATTCATTAAACCATTAACCATTCAATTTCAAGAATCTAGGGTTTACATAACTTAATTCAAAATTGTGAATTAAGCATAGAGCATAGCTCAAAAGTGGTTGTATAATTTCAATTATTTATTAATCCAATTACTTATAAATTTCACGAGTCTAGGGTTTTTCTTTTTTGAATCACTATCATACATAACATGAATTAATACACAATTAAGTATTAATCATACCTTTAGAATGAAGAATTGAAGGATCGCAAGTTCTAATCTTCAAAACCCTAGCTTAATCTTTGATGATTCTTCTTGTTTCTTTCAAGAGCCAACTCATACAGGAACACATACGTGGTTTTCTATTTGTAGTGTCTGTAATGAGCTAGAATAATACAAAAGCAGTGTTTTTATACAGCAAATTTCAATTTAACCCCTTAACTTTTCACACTTGACACATTTAGTCCCTCAAACACATATTTCATAATATTACAAGTCCTATGGATATAAAATTATTTACATAGTTAGTCCCACTGACTTATACAATTAAAATTGTATATTTAAAGTTTTAAACTTACGAAATTTGGGGCCTTACAATTCTCCCCCACTTATTCAGGATTGTGTCCTCACACTCCATTCCTAATGTATAGCCGGATAATAATAATTGATCTCTTTGTTTCTCAGATTCTTAATCTTTTCATCAATAATTATAACATATTACTCAATATAATTTAGTCGATCCTTGATTTCAATTTCAACCATTGATACATAAGCGGTTTCATCAACCATATATTTCCTCAAATAGGACACAAGAAAGTATTAGGGATTCCAGCTAACTCATTAGGTAACCCAAAGTGATAAGTTACCTTTCCAACCTTTTCAAGAATTTAAAAATCCAATAAATTGAGGACTCAACATTCCCCATTTTCTAAATCAGATAATATCTATCCATGGAGATATTTATAGCATTACAAAACCTTCGATTATCAACATATGACTTTTATCGATTCTGGGCTATTTTTAACCATTCTCTGAACAATGTCTGTATTACTCAGATCTTTTCTAACCAAATTCACCCCAACATTTTCTCCCATAAAACATCTTATAAGGTGGCATTCTAATACCCATGTGATTGCTATTTCTATAAGAACTCAGCCAATGCTAATTGAGTATTCCGGCTATCACAAAAATCATTGGTACATGCCCTCAACATGGCTTCCAAGTTTAAATTATTCTTTCTCTGTCCGCAATCTGAGTATCATATGCAGTACTTAAATAAATACGAGTACTCATATCTTCTTGAAATTTAATTCATAGTCTAGAAATGATTCTACTATCTTTATTAGAGACAATATAATAGTCATACCATATCGTGCTACAACCTCTTAGATACATAAATCAGCAAGAGCCTTAAAATTATATGTTCCTTAATAGGCAAGAATAGAGCACTGTTCGTCAACCGGTCCACTATCACTCAATTATTGTCATGATGATGTGGAATTTTGGGTACCTTAAGGATAAGGTCCATAGTACTGTGCTCCCATTTCCATATAGATATTTCCAACAGTTGCATTTTGCCATATGAATATGTAGATAAATCAAACTCCGTTCCATGTTTATAAAATTTCACACTTCATTCCAGATCACCAATAATCAGGTTTTAAATCATGACACATTTTTATTGCACCATCATGAATAAAATATCTAGATTCTTTCATAGCGTGTCTTTCCACCTCGGGAATCCTCAACAATATTATGAACTTGATCCTTGATGTTTTTCACTTTAACCTTTATAGGATCAATATAATACTTTGAATATTACTACATGACCCCAACATCAAACTTCACGAAGTCGATTTTCACATTTAGAGACTTTAGCATAGAATTTCTCATTTCTTAAAGTCTGTAATATCTGTCTCAATTGAACATCATGCTCGTCAGCAGATTTAGAATAGATAAGATTATCGTCAATGAATTCAATTACAAACTTACCGAGCATAATTCGGCACACTCAATTCATGAGCTCCATAAAATGGTAGGAGCATTGGTCAGGCCATAAGGCATAACCATAAGTTCATAATGTCCATACTTTGTAGTTGATCGAACAAGTCATCAATCCAGGATAAAAGGGTACCTATTCTCAATGGTAACCTTGTTCTCAAACTTGATTTCCATTTAGGTAATATCATATCATGTCATCTTTCCATAATATCCATGAAAGTTTAATTGTAAACACCATCAATAGATCTCCTATTTTTTCAAACATGTCAAATTATCTCAATAATCTATAGAATATTCAATACCCTGCTTTAACTTAAAACAAAAATTTCAAACTTCACAACCCACGTCACATCCAATCTCATGATAATCCATCAATATAATAGTTTCAAATCATTACACCATATAATCATTTCTCGGATGAACAATAAATCCAAATTTATAAGTCTCAATTAAAATCATCTTTCAAAAATCTCCATCAAATGAATTTAAACACAAGACTGAACAATCTTTAACCCTCTATAATCATTCCATTAATGTCTTAAGCTAAATAGCTTTCAATCAATCCACTAAGTCAGGAAAATTCCATACATATGAGTTAAATCCTGTCACAAGTCTTTTAGAACATAAGACAATCTACAACCACATTATCTTTTCCCCGGATAATATCAAATTTCTCCATCAAAATTATTTATATGTTTAACAATCAACACTGACTCAGTTTAAAACTCCTTTGAAAAGTATACCGAATCCTTCAATTATTCGTACAATTATCGCATTGTAGTACCATTTAATCAATGTTTCCACAAAATGATAATTTTAAATTTCCAAGTCATAATTAAGATAATCCTCTTATATATCTGAAACTATTATGAAGCAAAATCAATAATCAAATCTTATTGCATTATCATAATCAAATCTTATGAAGTGTATCACAATACATTATAACCATCAAATCCATTATTATAATACTGAAAGACTAGATTCAATGTCAAAAGACTAAATTCCGTTTATGAGTCAAAAACTGTTTCAATGTCAACCGTCAAAAACTGTTTCAATGTCAAAAGACTAAATTCCGTTGTTTACTCTACAATTAATCCAAGAAAACTTCTAAATTTCAAGAAGTCACGATCTCAATTTTGGATAATCAACGTTAATCCAAATGATGTAATTTAAAACTTACAATAACCATACCTGTGATACATGCAACATTAGGTATATCCTCTAATTGCAACAAATACTTATTCCTGTCAACATCCTCCCCCAGTGAGAATGACAAACCAGACTGAACATATTTCTCTGTAGTTGTCTCTCTATAGGATGACATCCTGCCTAAGGGAACTATTAAGGGTAATAATAAACCATGTACTGAAATTTTCAATTTAATTTTCCATACACATCAACTATTTCAAGGTAATGACTATATGTCATCACTTGATTGGACTACAATCCCAATTAAACATGACGCTATAACTCAATCTATTCAATTTAGCGTAAGACTACTACAAATACATTCCATATAATCATGCACAAATGTGCATTCATTTTATTCATACTTTACTCAATAAGAGTCGATACACTTTTTACACTTATTCACAACACAGACACATTAAGTCTCTCTGATATTTGGCAGCCTCAACAATTTCATGTGGTAGCATAACATAGCTGCGTTGATCAGGCGTAGCAATATTATGTTATTCACACTTTCATTTTCAAGCCACTTCATATCATTGATTCTCACTATGACTGTCATTTACTTAAACATATAACACATAATACAACAATTCAGCAACAATAATAATTAGATTATAAGTTGCCGTTGACAAAATTATTTTCATAGTGGCAAACAATACCACTTAGTCAGTCAACATCACATAGGAGGTATTCATTACTACCTCTAAAACTTATGCTTCCACATTATCATTTAAATTATATTTATGAGGCATTCATTACTGCCTCTGCCACTTTATCATTCCACATAACGTTCTTTATAGAACAACTGACATAAGTCAGTATTTCTGATCATTCAGAATTCTCATACACATATAACATATATCATCATATCAATTGTGGCTAACATAAGTTAACAATTATTTCGTTCAACTCATAAGATATTGCCAATATACATATTAGCAATTTTCTACATATCCAGCATATGGCCAACATAAGTTAGCCTGTACAATCAATTTAGTCTGACTTAACATTTACATATAACTAAACACATAAGTATACTATAGTTCAACTATAACTATTATGCATACTAGCAACTCATTTACCATGCAGTTACTAGATTAACACCTAAAATCATGGAATAGTGCACTACAGGGAAGCATATCAGTTCATTCTATCACGCTTCACTATTGCACATAATCATCATAATTAGTCATCATAAATTGTCATCATAAGTAATCATGCTCAACATAAATAATAATGGCTTAAGATCAAGTACTCACTAATAGTGGATACCGGAATACCTTAAACCAAGCTCTGATACCAACTTGAAACACCCCAAATTTTAGAACCATTTTTATTTTTAACACTCTCGATAAGGTCCCATGACCACCCTATTTGTATATTATATCCTTAATAAATATTCCTAGTTAAAACAAGCTTTTATAACCCAAAATTTCATTTTTCACTATCATATGCGATCCAGAAATGTGGTGGGATCACGTACTTATATTGTAAACTTTTTGTCACCATTTTTGCCTTGGGAATGCGATCCTGGAAAGGTGTCAGGATCGCGTGTAACACCCGTCATTTAGAACTTCAATTAAGTGCTTAATCTTCTTGTAATTGCATGTATTTAGTTTTGTTATAGGCTAAATATATGTGACATTTTGTGTAGTTACATAGACGTGTACGCGATTTGTTTAAATTATACACTTTAGAACCGGAGGAGGTCCGACATTAATTAATATGGACGTTGGTGATAAAATTTATAAATAATGTGGATTTATCCGAATAAACATTATCTACTATAATATATTTTGAAAATATATTACACGTATTAAATGTTATATAAAACACACTGTATATAATGAAACCGCGCGAAACACACCTCAACAAGCTAATAATAACCAAGTTATATTTTGTGACACCCGGTCAAAAAGGGCCAAAATTAGCCCCTAATTTAAACCTAAATCATTCGTACTCAATACGTGATTAAACAAAAATTTTCAGATATTATATATATAAATATATATATAACATTAAAATGATTAATTAATAATCACATACCATCAAATCTGAAAGAACACGCAATCTCAAATACGGACGTTGGTGCAAAGCATTTTTAAATAATGTATTATTAATGAGAATAATAATTATTTACTTGGTTGCGAATTTAAACGCATATTGTACACTGAAAACTATCCGTCTAACCAAAGAGAAACAAAGATATAATTTTATATCTCATTAAAAGTATTTTTATAAAATACTTCGATTAAAAATCTATACGATTTCATATTTAAAATTTTTTCATTTGAAAATATTATACTACTTTACGATCGGGTATGCGAACACGGGTACCACCCAACAATTATTGGGGTCGGTTATAACAACCAACCCCAATCATTTTACACACACAAACACAGACTCATCTCTTTCTCTCTCGCTCTCTCCCTCTCGGATTCAAAATCATCATCATCTTGATCATCAACAACAACAAGATTCAGTAACAATCATCATCATCATCATCACATTCATCTTCATCTTCTTTGATCATCATCACCATCCGGATCATCATCCTCCTCCTCACGGGTTCAAATTTTAATTTGTAAGAAAACTCAAACTTTACTTTAAATTTCGCGTTTATAATACTTATATTATCATATACTAGTGTTTTATATATGAGAATTTGGTTAAAAATGAAATTAAAAACTGGGTTGGGGATGAACTGCACGAACAGAACTGGAAATAGACTACCATCCGAACGGATGGATTCGATGAGCCGAACGGCTGGACTCGATGAGCCGAACGGCTGGACTCGATGAGCCGAACGGCTGGACTCGATGAGCCGAACGGCTGGACTCGATGAGCTGAACGGCTAGGTCTTCACAGCCGAACGGCTGGAATACTCAAACAGAACAGTTTTTGTAAAAATGCCGAAGAATTGGCTGGAATACTCAAACAGAACAGTTTTTGTAAAAATGCCGAAGAATTTCACAAGTGTTTTCAGGGTAGCTTCTCGATGAAAAATTTATTATAACGGTTTGGGCTAAAAGTCACACGGTCACTCGAAAATGGCCCAATGATCAAGGCTATGTACCATAGCGTAGGCGGTTTTAGGCCTTTCGGGGTCGTCTAGGGGTCGAAAATGACATATTTCAGTTTTTGGACCTCATACCAAATTTCGTAACTTATGACATAAAATATAACGAATATAAGGATAATTGTAAACAATACGATACATCCATGAACGAGTTATATAAATGCAAAAACACACGTTATATATCTTTAGAATATAATTTCAATCCGTCACCAACGGGCCGTACATTTTATAAACTTTAATCGGAAGTACAAATATAATCACTTGGACATAATCAAAATGGATAAATATTAATACGGAGAAATATTAGATAATCAAATGCTCATTAGAATCTCGCGTGTTTAGGACACTAGGAGATTCGGGGATTGTCTATTCCTCGTCGGACATATTCATTGCTCGGATAGACTTAGGTGAGTCTCACAGCCCCATTTTTACTGTTTTTAAATATTGGGGTGAGATACAATGCTTACTTGTTTTCGTGATCACTGTTATTCGGTTAGTTAATTTAATTATTAATTGTGTTAAACATGTTGGTTATCATTGTCGGTCTTGATTTTCATTGTTCGGGTATTGCATGAGTGTTTTAATACGGGAAAGTCCTCATCATTGCATGGTTCGTTAACTTAATAAGGCGCGATTACTAAAAGATAGATCTATCATGGGAGTGACGTCCCCGTCCGGGTTGCTAGCTACAACCATGTACAAACGGGCATTTTAGTAATTGTTATGGGTGTTGACACCGTTCGGGAGGCACAAATCGGGTTAGGCCTCGAACCATGGCTTAATGCAATACAAATATCATTGTCGGTAAATCTAGTCGGTAACCTTAATTGGTTAATCATAGTTCAGTAACCTTAATGGTTTAATCATTGTTCGAAAAGCTTAATTGGTTTATCATTGTTCGGTTGTATTATTTAATCTTTATCGGTATTAAATCGTCGGATAATCATGTTGATCACATCAATGTTTATGTTAAACCTGTGAGATTCACCAGCTTTATAGCTGACCTTTTAGTGTTGTATTCTCAGGTGATCAGTAATAGTAGGATGACCCTCAGGATAAGCTATCTACTTACGAGTCGCCTGCATCTATTTGGACATGAAGATTTTCTTGCATTATGTTTTGTATTAGTGGTTATGTATTAAAATCTTCAAAATCAAATGTGAACTCGCTATTATTGTAAACTTATAACTTAAAACTTTGTACTACTTTTGTAATATATTTATAAACGTCTCATGTAGAGTCGCTTGCTTGTAACCTCTGTGTTTGATTATTGATTAGTCACACCCAAAATCGCCGCTTCCGCAAATCATGAAATTTGGGGTGTGACAGATTTTTCATGATTAAATAACTTGAAACAAAGTATTTTGATAAAACACTACGGTTAAAAATAGTTCGAGTATACTTTAACGACTACGGGCTTTAACCGACTTCAATTCGTAACATAAAGTTGGAAAAACAAGAAACCGTGAGCTGAGACCCAAATGGGTTAGCACGGACCCGCGGACCCAACCCACCGACCCACCCCCTTTTTAATCCCTTCCTTCCCCATTTCATTTCATTTCACCCACACACCTACACCCAAAACTCTCCCTTTTCTCTCAAATCGCAGCAGCAAAATCGTCACAAAACCTCACCAAAAAAAACTCAGCATCTCGCGGAATCGATTCAAGAGAAAACGATCACCACATCTTGAGCATCATCTACATCTTCTTCATTTTCATTTTCGAGGTATGGAACATCTTAACACTTTTAAAATACTTGAAAAGCTTTTATTTACATGCTAGAATGTTTACACAACAAGATTATGTCCAAAAACCAAGTAGAAATGCGTTTTAAAAACCCAATTGCACAAACAGCTGCGTCTGAGAACTGAGATGCATCTCAGCTCGCAGATCGTACTGCGATCCGAATTCCACCTACCAAAAACTGAACTCGCGAACTCAAACTGCGAACTGACCTGATCTGCGAGTTGACTTGACTTGCGAACCGACCTGTCCTGTGAGTTGAGACTTGCGAACCCACTTTGTCTTGTGAATCCAGTTTCAGTTCGCATCGCGAACTCAGTTCGCACCACCTTTTCAGTCTGCGACCAACCTTAGTCGATTTTTCCGAATTTAAATTTCAGATGCGTTTTTCATCAAAGCAATGTAGTAGATATAAAAAAATTTCTAGCTGATCTGGCAGCTCGACCCCAGTCAGGGCCTCTGCCCCTTGGACCCCGCCAGGGGCTGCCGCCCCTTGGACCCCGTTACCATGGGCGCTGCCTGTAACACCCCATCTTTTACAACATTATTTAAATTAATTTTACATCGGAAGCGTAAGTCCAAACAACCATTAACAATCCAGTTATAGAATATTAAGAAATTAAACCATAATATTCCCAAAACTATAGTATATCGAAAATGGGTGTTATTTAATTCCAAATACAATGTGGTTTTATTCCAAATACCAATATCAGAGTAAGCCGTCTGGTCAAACATTCCATCCAATAAACAAGCTTCTTGCCCGCCCATTGTATCAACACAATAACCTGCAAGAAGTGGGGTGGTGGGGTTAGCATAATGCTAAGTGAGGGAATACATAACCAACAGCCTAACTTAGCATAACAACCTTGTTTACAATAATTAATCGTAAACAAAAACATCAAATAGATCGATGGTTCTTGGGGAAACCCTCAGTCAAGAATACCAACAGTACACATAATATCAATGAGATAACATCTCAATACACAACATATCAATGAGGATCGGTGGTTCTGGAGATATCATGATACCCGGGGATTCTCCCAGAACACTTATCGTCAATCTGTATGGCCAATACAGAATAGACCGATAGTTTGGTACTAATCTCATACGACCTAATTTCCTATTAACGATATGTACAAGGAAATTCCTGTCGTCTTACAATAGTAACCAAACCCAACCAACATGTTGACCTCAATACTGATGCCCGAAGGCCAAATATCAAGTGATCACGTATTCACATATTCAATCAAGTCAACATATCAGACTAACCAGTCTATCAACAGTATTATTACTATTAAACCAAATTAATCATGGCAAACCAAAAGCAGTAATAATACGATTACCCATTGTAACCAAACTTGTTACAACTAAATCACACTAAGGATTAGAATCCACTCACCGACACCTCAGTTGTCCACTCAGTAGTCTAATGTCACTGAGTCTTCTCGAAATCTGAGAATACAATGGAATTACACAAGTTAGTTACTTATCTCAAAATCTATACAACATCATTCCAATATTATAAATAACCATATTACCAACACAATTCAAACTTACTTATCAAGTTTATGATTATTATGATCACATCACTTTAGTCATCTTAGACTAACATAATTAGACCTTTAACAAAATTATTAACCTCCAATATCAACAATTCATCAAAAGCTCAATATTAGGTCTAATGAATACTTAACAATTAAGCTCACGCAATTATCTTTAATCATCAAATACTAGCTTATCAAACTCAATTGCATAACTAGTTTACAATTTAACAAATTTCATCAATTCAAGTTAGGGCTTAGCTTATAATCACAATTCAAGTATCAACTAATCATTCTAACATGATTACAAGCTTCTCTTCATGATTAAGCAACTAAACCCATAACTTAATTCATGATCATATACTAATTCTTTCATTTCTAAGTTAGGGTTTAGATGATAATCCTTGTTTAAGCATCAACTAACAACTATATAATCATTTCAAGCTTCAATTTCACTTTAATCATGCTAATTAAATCCAATACACAAAACCCATTTTCTAGGGTTTACATTAAATTCAAGAATTAGCAATTACAACATGTTTATAACGATGATAGAATGATAAATACATGTTATTGAGGCTTAACTAACATCAATTTAATCATTTGAAACCCTAATTTCGGATTTAAGGTCAAGAACATCAAAACCCCCAAATTCTAGGGTTCTAGAAATCAAGAAATTAAGACTTACAACTTGATTAGGATGATTAGAAGATGATAATCCGTGAGTTTGAAGCTTGAATTCGAATTATGAAGCTCCAATTTGATGATTTCTTCATGTTTGTATGTATGTATTGTTCATATGTATGTATATTCGTACGTATGTAGGCATGTGATATGTTTAATTATAAACCGACTCCACATTTGGAGTATATCTTATAAATGGTTAATTTTCATTCCCCGTACTTATCATTGTCTGGAACTTAAAAACCATTTGCGGGGAAACATTATTTTATTTTACCGTCAACTGAATTAATTTAAAACAATTAATAATTTATTAGTCACAATAAATTATTCGACTCTTTTGCCCATTTATTTTCGAATAGCACAACGAAACTATTTTCTGACAAATTAAATAATAATTCACCGTCATAAAATATTAAAATACTACTAGACCCGAGGACTGGGTGTTACATTGCCCCTGGACCCCCGTCATCCAGGAACTTAAAAATACTTTTACACTAAATGTTGAACACATACGACAACCGAACTTTATGCGATAATACTTGAACGTGCAAATACATATACTTTATGAGACTGTAATGAAACAAACATAATATTAATGTTTTCAGAAATTATTATCACGTAACATCCCCAACGGGCCATATTTATTTTCAAACTACAAACGAAATACTAAACAAACACTTGGGCATTACCTAGTTGAGTGGACAACTAGCATGGGTGATCTTTTAAGACACCAACTTATTTACTTATTTACTTACAACCTTGTGCGTTTCGGACGCCTGAAGGTTGCAGGATTCTGAGAACCGATATATGGACTTACATCCGCTTTACTTGGTTGATTTCACACCATACTTGCTAGACTCAGGTGAGTCTTACAGCCCCACTTTTTACTGTTTTTACTATTGGGGTGAGATACTTTGCTACCATTTTACGCATGAACACGAGTACTGTACTGACTATACTACTTTTCTTACACACATTGCATGAGTACTTTTTATCCACTGAAAGCCTCCTATCGTAAGTTGTTAGTTATGGACTTAAGCGCGAGTACTAGTAAATGGATCCATTTGGGACTGACAATTCCTGCCTGGGATAGTAGCGCTACACGGATTTCACCGTAGAAACATGCATATTAGTATTTGTTACATATGAGTGTCTGGATAGCACTCACGGGGGTACATTATATGATTCTTAATTAATTCATACTTACACACTGTTAAGCTTCAACTTATGAGCTCATGGCAACTGTGCTGACTTACTGGTTAACTTATTTTGCTTGATAGCAACATTGGTACATACTTGTGGTTCATAACGATTACTTAATACTAAACCTGTAAGATTCACCAACCTTTTGGTTGACCCTATTTAGCTTTGTATCTCAGGTACACAGACGGAGTAGGATTTCCTTTGGATACTAGCTAGAGTCGCATGATTTATACATTGCATTTAACGGAGATTCTTAGCATTAACTTTTGTAAGTCCCTAGTTCTGTGGATCGATAACGAGGTTATTTTGATATTAAGGTGCGGAATCCCTCAATATCTTAGTTATACAGATACAACTTTGGTATCACGATTTGTTCGTGATTAGGAATAATTTCTAGCTTTAATCTTGATTGTTAATAACGTTAACCTATCAAGAACTAAGCACAATATACTTAGAATTTCGTAGGGTTTGTTTGCAGAAGCTAAAATTCGCAGATTGTAAAAGTGTTCAGTTTTTTCTAAACCGAAAACATATATATTCTCGTTTTAGTTCGCAGGTCTGGGCCTTGCGAACTGACTCCGTTCGCAGCCCATGAGTCCTGCGAACTGACTCATCTCGCTAACCACCTTGCGAACTGAACTCAGTTTGCATCACAGCTAACTTAGGTTCGCAATTCATATTTGTCGAATACTTATATATAAAAACACACACACACACACACACACACACACACACATATATATATATATATATACAAATATTACCACAAACTAATATGTTCAATATCAAACTTATGATCAATGTACAAAACTTGATTACAAACTAAATACTATTACAAGCTAGATCTGTTGTCACACAAACATGTCCCAACAGACTCCCCCTTGACAATAGCTCTAGTTGTCTTCAAGTTTGTCTTCAATCCTTGTAAATCTTGCTTCCAACATAGATCTTCAATTTCATGCAAGTCTTTATCATCATCTGATAATCACGTGCAAAATCACCCCATGCTTCTGTCATTAAGATTCTATTCTCAAATAACTTCGTTAAATCTTTCTTCGATATATTCATCAGGTGTCGATGATCATAAACTCTCAGAAGTTCTCTTTCAACTCCTTCGATTTCATCATCTGCTTCAACCATAATAGCTTCTCTAGTCTCTAAATCCACGTGCCAACTTTTCATATTTCCCAGAATATCTTGTGGCATTGTCTTCAGTGGGATTTCCTGTACACATTTGACAACTGGATATACTTTCTTTCGACATCTTCTTCCAGTTCTCTCACTTCTTTCCTTTAACTTGATTGTCTTTCCAACTCTAGGCTTAATTTTTTCAAACTTCATCGATCTACCTTCAGTCCTAATAATCTTTACAACATACTTTGCATAATCATCATTACTAGGATTATTCATCTAATCTAGCCAAGTCTCGAATTTCAAATCTAGGAAGAGAACTAAATACAACAAGCTTCTTCTCAAAATATTGAACTCCATCAAACCTTTTGATAGCGAAGAGCTTTAGGTCAGAATCAAAGTACCATCCAATAATTCCTCTATGTGGAACAAGCTTTTCAGTAATATCTACTTCAGAAACTCCAATCTTCTTCTTTATCTTTGGTAGTTTCCTGTACATAACCGATGGATTCTTAGTTGGAATAAGAATATCATCTTCTTTTTCAGAATCAGTTGAGTCATCGATATCTTCTTCTACATCGACTACTCTTTCTCCTTGATCATCTTCAACTACAAGTTCTGTCCTAGATGGATTCACGACGTGTTCATCAATATCAACATCTGGATCAACACCTTCATCTACCACAATCTCAGGAACATAAATCCAGTCTTCAGGTAGAATAAACTCACCTTCTTCAAGATCATAATCAATCTCGACTTCAGCTTCATCTCCAAAATCACTTTCAGAATCAGTAAAATTCAATTTTTCCAATTCTTCAAAGAGATAAACAAGAATGATTTAAATAATAATTTAAATTCTATTATTGATAACTTATCAATCTTAAAATTTCTTTATAATTTCAATCATGAAAATATCAAACAATTATTACATAATCTTAATCTTTTATAGATTACAAAAATTTATCTAAGATTATAATTAATATATCTCTGTATACTATAAATGTTTTGCAAATAATTTCTAAGTATATTTCCAATAATAATAATATAAATTCTTTAGTTAATTTCTTAGAATTAACTCTAAGAATTTCTTTATCTTTAAGAGCATATAAGAATTTAATAAACAAAAACTTTCATTGAAACTTAATATAAAAGTTATATTACAATCAATCTAAGTCTTAATTATCCAATCTAGCTATACATCTTCTAACTAATTTCCTAACCAGCATAATCAACTGGTGCAACATTGCTTATATCAACATCATCACCACTCTTACCCGCTACATCAGACTCCCCCTGAATAATAGTCTGCTTGCTAGTCGTTGAAGGACCAGCCAGCTCACTATCTTTCGGAGCACTGGGATCATCGTCCTTAACTCATCTTGTCTACAAAGACTCTTGATATAGCAATATCTCCCCCTGAGCTGACTGTCCTGAATGCACTCTCAACACAAGATGTTCTAAGTGTTCAAGCTTCAATCCCTGGGTAGTAAAGTCTTGTAACAAAGTGAGATGAGTCTCCAGCAGTGTTTTGTAAGACTCACTTTGTTGAGTCATCTGCTTGGCAAAAAGAAGATTCTGTGCAACCAACTCTGGAATCGTGGAAGTAAGCTTCTCTAACTCCTTAACTTTCGACTCTAAGGATGTAATCCTTTCAGCATCCGTTGTAGGAGTAACAGAGATGGTCGTGGGTCCAGGTGGTGTGAGTGATGCTATATGTGAATCAAAAGTAAGTGACTGAGAAGGCGGAGTCAAAGCTGCCGTAAGAAGGCTAGCTGCAAATTTGCTCGCTTTGGTAGTTGGGAATGATTCCGGACGTACCAACTCAACAACCTCCCTCTCAATAGGTCGTGAGACCTGTTCTGTTTCCTGTGACCTAGTCCAAGACTCAGCTCGAGGTGTAGCCTGAGGAACTTCACCAATAGTCAACTGTGGGGTGAAAGCCCTTATTAGCTTTTGTCGTTTGGACCTTAAAGGTTGGTCATCATCGTCCTCTGTGTCTTCGTCTCGTAGAGTGAAATCCAGATCTACATCCTTAACTTTACGCTTCTCTGTCAATGTCGGATCCGGAATCATACGAGATTGATAACGAATAGTATGATGTGGTGCACTTGGTGTATCATCTGAATCTGACTCATCAGTGACTATTTCACCATCACGTCCACCAGAAGGACCAACCTCTGTATTCTGTACAATAATATATTAAACTCTTATGATTAACATATTGCTCCATCATACAAGTTCTATATTATTTTCATAGTTACATAAATGATTACTTATATATACCTGTACAGGTACAGTAGCAGATGAAGAACCCCCACGTCTATCAACCACTGGATCCTGAATCGCCTGTACCTATAAGTTGTGATACAAAAACTTTATGATTTAGCTAAAAGCTCAATCAACTAAGTTTAAAAAATCATAGTGAATATATATAGTAAAAAGAATTACCTCATGGTAATCTTCAATAGCATGAAGTTCTGGATCACTGATATCATCAGGATGACCCAGTACTTCTTGTACTACCTGCTCTGCTATCTCAGGCACAACATCATGACCTTGATGTTTAGCCTGTAAAACATCCTCAAGAAGCTCTTGTGGCTCTGGATTCGAAACTACATCAACAGGAAGCTCAACAGGTGGACCAACATCAGTATTAACATCCTCCCAACCATTGTTAGGTGGCGTCCTGTAGAGTGGATCGATCAAAAATCCAAAGAGATTTCTCGTCTATGGTCTAAAATGCTCAGGACGAAGAGAATCGATACTGAATGCCGCATTGTATCCACAAAGCCCAATAGTATCAACAAAAATCGTGGGCGTATAAGCTGGTAGATCATGAAGAAAAGTTCGAATGACCAGCATACAAAAACGTGGATATAACATAAAGGTCGATTTGACCTGTCCGGTAAATTGAGCTCTGAAGTTCTCAAAAATATAGGAAGAGAAACTGTATGGTTTGTTATAAACCAGTGACAGTACGCCAGACATCAGTGTCGGCGGTAGCTCATCAAAACCACCCATCTTGGGTGCAAATACGTGTAGAAGTACGTTCCATAAAAACCTCCATTGCCCAAACACAAAGGCCTTCAAATACTGAAGACCTTGTGTAGGACCTACGTACCCCATACGGCCAATAGCTCCCTCAATGAAATCCAAGGGAAACTCAACCGGACCATTTTCTTGCTCCTCTGCACCTAGACGTAATATCTCGCGCAGATCAGTAGCAGAGAAGACAATAGGATGTTCACCCATAGTTGTACGAATAACTGATGGGTTAACTGAAGGATCATAAACAAGATCCGTCCAAAAATCCGTTAGATGAGTCATAGAGAGTGGCGGAGAGGATGAAATAGCATGTCTAATATGATACCGTGCTAAGAAAGTGAGAATATCCGCAACTCTCTGAGCTCCTGGCCTCGTCAAATCTAAATCCACAAGAATATTGTGGGAACGAGCGAAAACCCTATTTGCCATATCTGGAAATACATACACAAATGACAATTGAAATTATAATTTATCTAACATAATTAAACAATTAAATACAAAGTACTTAATTATTAACCATATTCTATAATCATAAGTAATACTCTTTGTAACTTGTTATATATGTATCTCAAGTTCCAAACGTATCAAAACAAATTAACTTGTTAATATAGAATTCGCAAGTTAAACAAAGTAAGTTATATTAGAAAATTTGACCGTTGATAAAAATCGGGACACGCTGCTTGACTACTCAATGAGTCAGAAGACTTTCGACCAAATAATCTAGTTAACTTCTAAAATATGTTTATTACTTAAAAAGATTTTACAAAAATATAACTTGTTATTATAAAAATCTCAACTCAAAAAATTTTGTAAATAATTTTAAGTCATAAAAATATCGTGTATTAAATAACTTGTAAAACTTTATCGCAAGTCAAAAATGATACACATTTTTTTTTAAAAAAATTACAATTCGTAGACTGCGAAGTTCGCAACTCAACTCGCAAGTAGCTGAGTTCGCCGGTCAGTTCGCAAAACATCTCAACTCGCAAGGCAAGTCGAACTTCGCTTCGCAACCTTTGAGTCAACGAAAATCAAATTCTCATACTCGTCTCGCAAAGTCAACCAATCAACAATCTTCACTTCGCATCAGCGAGTTGCGAAGTGAGATTGAACTCACTTCGTAGACGCTCCTACGGAGTGAAAATCAATCCAAAATCGAATTTTGTTAAGTTTCAACACAATCCATTGGTATAAACTTGTTCGACTTTATTCAAATAAGATAAACCTAGATTTCTATGGCTTTTAATCCATTAAATCCTATTTTAATCGATCGAATATGAAGTCGAGGGTTTAGAAGCATATAAACTCCGATTACTCGTTAAATACACGGTTAAAATGAGTGTATTATACCTCAAACGATGCGTAATCAAAAAGTATATAATATCCACAAAGTAAAGATCGTTCCTCGTGTGTATATAATCGAAAATAATGAAAAAATCACTCGGTTCACTTCGCACATTCGTCTCGCTTCGAAAAGTATGTGTGGAAAGTGAGTGGGTTCGCAACTCACTGTTCCCTTTTATACCCCAGTCTCAATTCGCAAGTTTGACCAGTCAAAATTCGTAATTTTGACCAAAAATGAAAATTGTGCATTTAGTATAAATCGAAACACAAAATATTATTTGCAACTTATTTTTATAAAGATTTAAATGATTAATATCAGTTTAACTTAATTCCAAGGGGTAATATTAAAATAAACATAAAACACAACACATAAAAAATTAACAGTGGTATCATGTACCATTTTATTAATCACCATAAGAATATATAAAGAAAATCTAATCCAGTACCGATATATGAAAATTAAAATTTTATCTGTTAAGGGATCATATTAGTAAGAATAAGCTCTAAAATCCTAATATTTTAAAGTCTAAGATGATTGTTAGTATACTTACCTTAAGAAGTTCATATAAATACCACTAATTTTACCATTTACATACTTATATTTAGGGGTGTTCGTTTGGATGGATCGGATCAAATCCGATCCATATATATAAATCCATTTGGATTTTGGTTCTTAAAATGTGAATCCAATCCATCCAAACAAATATCAAATCCGAACTAAACCGAACCAAATTACTATTTGGATGGATTGGTTTTAACCATTTGGTTTTTTCGTGGATTGCATGAGTGTATCATTTTGACTCGTGAAAGGGTAATGTCATGAGTGATATCAATGGTTACCGATTGTCATGTTGCGTTGAGAGTTTATATAAATGTAGAGTTGGTGTTTTTATATCCAAATTTAAGATTAAGTTGTATTCAATGATATATAGTAACAATACTAATCATATAATGAGGTCTCATGTATAAAAATTAACTAAATATATATTTAATATTCACTTTGATAGATATACAAGAGTATTACATATGAGCATTACATATATAGTTATTACTATTTGGTTTATTTGGATATTTGGATAATCCGGTTCTAATACTAGTAACCAAAACCAATCCAAAAACCAAATTACTAATTTGGTTTTTGCTCGATCCGACCCAAAAAACCAAATTGTCCAATCCGAACAGTCCAATCCAATTAGACCATTTGGATAATCCGGTTATATCCGAATTGTGAACACCCCTACTTATATTTATAATATTATATCTTACTTACCTTTATCCACAGAGTATAATTGAAAACTATCTATTCACATTTGTGAATCATTTATTAGATAATTCTAGACAATTACCGGTATTATGATCCACATAAACAATTTATACTCAAATTTCTAAGCATACTTTATTATTATTAGTATGAGTATAACCTAGTGTTTTCCATTATATGATATACTGTGAATTCAAGTAAAGCACATACCACTGAATTTATAACTAAGGTATATTAAGTACACTCATATTATTTATATTTAGACAAATATCAAACTTATAGTGAAGATACTAGTGGTTCCAGGTCTGTACTGACATACAACAAAGGATCCCTTAGTATATCCACTACATGTTTGAGATTATTGACCTAGCTAATAGCTTCAGGTCTGTACTCACGTACAATAGAGAAATCATTAGCTAAGTTAATAACCATATATTTTTCATACCATTTTTCATTTTCTTCATATTCACAGTGCATGTAAATACTATCCTTCAACAATTAAGATAATTGTCATACATCACATAATAGTCATACCAGAAAATACCCATGTATCTTAAGACTTCTTAAAAGCTTTAGAAATTTGTATATAAATTGCCTACCAGTATATTGTATGAAGAAGCTATCTAAATTTTAAGAAATAAGAATTATAGCAAGTGGAAAAAGGTGTAAAATAAAATAAATATAGATATATACTTAGTAAAATAGGCATAATTTTAAATGAACCTACTAACATATCAATCTTAAGTACTCAAACTTATTATAATCAAGCTTATTCTCCTAATGTACTATCATTTCCCTTATGCAAACAAAAACTTAAAATTTTGTTTTTGTATCTTTGTTTTGCGGCGATTCCCCTCAGGTAACAAGCAAATGAATGCCATACGCCAATCCCCCCTTTTCTTTTTAAATATAGAAATACTACTAACTATTACAATTAATGAAAAAAAACCCCTGGAATACTAGTTACTCTGCATTCTTCATTCCATTTAGCTGAACCAAGGTCTCGTACCGTGCTCTATCAAAAGCCTTCGTATACAGGTCTTCTAAGTGATGCAGTCGGAACCTTAACTAACCGTATCATCTTTTTCTCTGCACAATCATGAATGAAATGATGTCTAATATCAATATGCTTCGTCTTACTGTGCTTGACCGGATTGTTAGTGATGGATATCGTTGATTCATTATCTATCATCATAGGAGTTCTTTAAATTTAAACCATAGTCTCGCAGTTGCTGTTGTATCCAAAGAATTTGAGAACAACAGCTGCCAGCTGCAACATACTCAGCTTCACATGTAGAAATGGCTACTGAGATTTGCTTCTTGCACTGCCACGACACCAGTCTTCCTCCTAAGAACTGACATCCACCAGTTGTTGACTTTCGATTTAGATTGCATCCTCCATAATCGGAATCTGTGTAAGCAACAAGATCTAAGTTTCCATCAGAAGGATACCAAAGTCCCAGCTTAGGCTTCCCCTTAAGATAACGAAAAATCCGTTTTACAGCTTGCATGTGAGATTATTTAGGAGTGGCTTGATATCTTGCGCAAATACACACTGCAGACATTATATCAGGCCTAGATGCAGTAAGGTATCCAATCATGGCCCTATAAAGATTAGGATCCACATCCTGATCACTCGATGTACCTGGACCAAGTCCATGGTTGACTGGTATGGGAGTATAATAGATTCTACTTTCATCCATCTTGAATTTCTCTAACAACTCTGCTGTATATGTAAATTGATGAATAAAAAATCCGTCCTTCTTTTGATCAACTTGCAATCTTAAGAAGAAATTCAACTCTCCCATTGCAGACATTTCAAAACGTTTCCTCATGACTTTCTCAAATTCTTGACACATCTTTTCATCAGACTATCCAAAGATAATGTCATCAATATATACTTGTACAAGTAGAAACTCATTCTTCTTCCATTTGACAAAAAATGTACTATCAATTGATCCCCTTGTAAATCCATTCTCAAGTAGATACGATGATAGTGTTTCATACCAGATCCTGGGTGCTTGATGTAATCCATATAGAGCCTTATCTAGACGATATACTATATCAGGGTATGATGGATCAGTAAAACCAGGTGGTTGAGAAACATACGCCTTCTCTCTAATCTTGCCATACAAAAAGGCACTTTTAACATCCAATTGGTAAACTTTAATTCCTTTGAATGTTGCAAAAGTTAAGAATAGCCTAATTGCCTCAAGTCTAGCAACAGGTGCAAACACTTCGTTATAATCAATGCCTTCTTCTTGGTTAAAACCTTGAACCACTAGACGAGCTTTATTGCCAGTCACAATTCCCCGATCGTCTCTCTTACACTTAAATACCCATCTAGTACCAATCGGGTATTCACCAGGTGGAAGATCAACTAATTCCCACACTTCAAGTTTCTTGAATTGGGATAGTTCTTCTTGCATGGCTTCTACCCATGAGTTATCTTTTAAGGCCATTTGTACATTCTTTGGTTCTTCTTGTGAGATAAATCAAGAGTACATAAACTGATGATATTCTCCAGCTTTAACTATAGAAGTAAATAAACTAGTACTTCTAGATAACTCATTTCTCATTTTTACACCTAAATCTAGATCACCAATAATCTGACTCGTTGGATGATCCTTATTTATACGTGATGTAGAAACGGGTTCAACTACTATCTCATCTTCCAGATTAGTATTGATTTCCTCCAGAGGCGGTATCTCACTATTCTCATCAACATTTTCATCAATATGTTGATCCGAATTTTGAGGAATATCCTCTGTTTCAGTGTCAACAGTAGTCTCTTCATTAACAGTGATAGGAATATTCGACCTAGGAATATGGCTGATTTCTTCATCCACATAACTTGTGTCATCACATTCTGAACTAATTACTTCGTCACTGAGAGGAATGTTAAAAGATTTGAATAGATCTGAGCAATTAAACTGCCAATCCAGTCCCTTATGAGTATCGTAGGATTAGCTAGTAACTTCAATGTTATAAGCTATCTCAAGACGTCTAGTGATGATATTAAAGACACGCTTATTTGGAGAATTAGCAACATAACCTAGGAAGTATCCTTCGTCAGCTTTTTCACCAAACTTTGGTTGAGTTTGTGTATTCAATATCATGCACTTAACTCCAAAGGGTTCAAATCCTTTCAAGTTAGGTTTCTTATTGTTCAAAAGCTCATTGCATGTTTTATTAAGCCTTTTTACCGTAAGAACCCTATTTAAAATGTGACATGCTGTATTCACTGCTTCAGCCCAAAAAATGACTGGTAGCCTTGAATCTGCAAGCATTGTTCTAGCAGCTTTGATCAATGTTCTATTTTTCCTTTCAGCAACACCATTTTGTTGTGGCTCATATGGTGCACTAAATAGATGATTGATTCCTTTGCTCAAACAATAGACATTGAGGGTTGAGTTTTTAAACTCGGTTCTGTTGTCACTACGAATACTCTTCACGCGTGTTCTATAAGTACTCTCTACTAGATCTAAGAACTCCATAAGTATTCTTGGAGTTTCATCCTTAGATCCCAAAAAGAATACCCAAGAGAATCTAGAGTAATCATCGGTAACAACTAAACAGTACCACTTGCCACATATGCTTCTCTTGCTTATTGGGCCAAAGAGATCCATATGTAGCAGTTCAAATGGCGAGGATATTGAATTTTCTGTTTTAGACTTGTGTGTTTTCTTGTGCTGCTTTCCTTTCTTACAAGTAACATACCTGTCTTCAAACTCAAAACGTTTTTGTGGAACACCTAGAACTACACCATTTTTGGTTATATAATTCATTTTGCGAAAGTTCAGGTGTGCCATCCTCTTATGCCATGATAATGAGTCTGTTTCTGAAGCTTTGGATAACAAACATGTTGACTCCATTGAAGTGTTAGGAACACCCATGTTTATGGCATAAATGTCCTTCTTCCTAGGTGTGACACCCGACCAATTAGGGCTAGGAATTTACGCCTAATCATTTTGTAATACATGTAATTAGTTTATGTTAGGCTAATTGTATGTATCATTACGTGTATTTTATAAATATACGCATTTACGCGATTAGATTTAATCGAGCATGTTAGTATATCGGCCGAATTCCGATACATTAATACGGACGTTGGTGAACTCAAAATGTTAAATAATATGAAATTATTTAATAAACATAGTGATTTTCTAAATATTATTTCGATAATATTTCATAAGTATTCCGTATCGTACCGATTAAGTTATACGCGACCCGATTCGCTTCCGTAACCCGAATTTAGGGGTGCGACAGATTGGTATCAGAGCCTAAGGTTATAGTGAACTAGGTTGCATTAGTGGGCCTAGACTATGACCGTTAGGCAGTATTTTCTGTTAAGTATGATTGGTTCAAGAGTTACATCATACAAGTTTAATTTAACATAGCCTGATCAACTATGTACAATTAAATAAAGATGATGTAAGGCTTGAATTGGTTATGCTGGAATAGGGATATATTAGTTGACTCTGACCACGAGAGAAACCAGGACTCATAATTGTTTGTGCTAGACACTCATAAGACTATTATGTGATATATGTATATATACATACATAGTCATCGCTCAAGCGCTGTACACTAGTCTATTATATTATATTATATTATATTATATATATATATATATATATATATATATATATATAGGCACTCACATTTCCAAACACTTTGTCATAGAGTTGGCAAACACACCCACCGAAACATCTTCTACTTCATCCCACTCACAACAACATCTCTTGGGATCACGAAACTCATAGTTAGCTAGGAGGACCACCGAGTCACTTCGAGCTAGACCCTATCCAACTCACAACAATTCAAATAACCAGGCTAGTTAGCATGCAGTTGCTAGTCAGTAGAGATGGTTATTCAACACCCCTCGAATGTTCTATAATGTTGATTGACATATTATGATGATGTATATTACCGCATTTATCTATGTACATCTATGATAATCATCATTTATAGACAATCTCTCACGAACATATTCTTTCTGTTCTCAGAAAATCATGCTGCCAAAGTCAAGAACCGTACCCACTTCCTCGCATTGATGACCTATTCGACCAACTTCAAGGGTCAAATTTCTATTCGAAGATAGATCTACGATCAGGTTATCATCAGTTACGAGTTCATGACATCAACATCCCAAAGACTGCCTTCCGAACTTGCTATGGGCATTACGAATTCCAAGTGATGCCATTTGGTTTGACAAACGCACCGGCAGTATTCATGGATCTTATGAACCGTCTGTATAAACCATATCTGGACAAGTTTGTCATTGTCTTCATCGATGACATTCTTATCTACTCGCGCAACGAGCAAGAGCATGCGCAGCACCTCAAAACCTTTCTAGAACTTCTTAGACACAAAGAGTTATATGCAAAATTCTCCAAGTGTGAGTTCTGGATGCAAACTGTCCAATTCCTTGGTCATGTGATTGACAGTCAGGGAATTCATGTTGATCCCTCAAAGATTGAGGCTATCAAGTGCTAGCAAGCACCGACAACGCTGACCAAAGTACGCCAATTTTTAGGATTGGCTGGTTATTATCGGCGCTTCATTGAAAATTTCTCGAAAATAGCTCAACCTCTCACGACACTGACTCAGAAAGAAAAGAAGTTTAATTGGACTGATAAGCAAGAGTCAGCATTTTATCTATTGAAGCAAGCTTTGCAGTGCACCTATCCTATCATTACCCGAAGGCAATGAAGACTTCGTGGTATACTGCGATGCTTCACATCAAGGTCTTGGTTGCGTGTTGATGCAACAAGACAAGGTCATAGCTTACGCTTCTCGACAACTCAAAGTTCACGAAAAGAACTACACGACTCACGACCTCGAGCTGGGGGCTGTGGTGTTCGCACTCAAAATCTGGAGACATTATCTGTATGGCACAAAATGTACCATCTTCACCGATCATAAAGCCTCCAGCACATATTCGATCAGAAGGATCTCAACATGAGGCAACGTCGCTAGGTCAAGTTGCTTACCGATTATGATTGTGAGATCAAGTATCATCCGGGGAAGGCTAATGTAGTTGCCAATGTCCTAAGTCGAAAGGAGCGCACCAAACCACTTCGAGTTCGAGCCCTTAGTATGACCATTCATAATGATTTAATCATTCAGATTCTTACTGCTCAACTTGAAGCCTTGAAACCTGAAAACCTCAAAGATGAGGCCTTGCGAAACATGGAGAATCAATTTTAAATCAAACCCAATGGGGTCAAGTACTTCGCAAATCGAATCTAGTTACCTAAATTTGGAAACCTCCGCGACTTGGTGATGGATGAAGCTCACAAGTCCAAATACTCTATACATGTTGGATCCGATAAGATGTATCATGGCATCAAGGGATTGTACTGGTGGCCAAGCATGAAAGCAGAGATTGCCATGTACGTCAGCAAGTGCCTCACATGTTCCAAAGTCAAAGCCTAATATCAGAGACCTTCCGGCTTGCTCCAGCAACCGGAAATCCCTCAATGGAAATGGGAGCATATTTCCATGGATTTCATCACAAAACTCCCTAAAACAGCTAGCGGTTGCGACACCATTTGGGTGATCGTTGATCGGCTCACAAAATCGGCTCATTTTCTCGCCATCAAGGAAACCGACAAAATGGAACGCCTCACACGAATCTATCTGAAAGAGATCGTATCTAGACACGGCGTACCTCTCTCAATCATCTCGGATAGGGATAGTCGCTTCGCATCCCACTTTTGGCAATCATTGCAAAAGTCATTGGGTACTCATTTGGATATGAGTATAGCCTATCATCCACAAACCGATGGTCAAAGTGAACGAACCATCCAAACACTGGAAGATATGCTACGAACTTGCGTAGTAGATTTCGGTGTCAATTGGGAAAATCATTTACCATTGTGTGAATTCTCGTACAATAACAGTTACCACACCAGCATCAAGGTTGCACCATTCGAGGCACTGTACGGTCGTAAGTGTCGCTCGCCTATTTGTTGGACCGAAGTTGGAGATAGCCAACTCACTCGTCCAGAAATCATTCATGAAACCACCACGAAGATCGTTGGTATCCCGCAACGGTTGAAAGCTGCACGTGATCGTCAGAAGAGTTATGCTGATGTGAGATGCAAGCATCTCGAATTCCAAGTTGGGGATCGAGTATTGCTCAAAGTATCACCTTGGAGAGGTTTCATCCGATTCGGAAAATGCGAGAAGTTAAATCCCAGGTACATTGGACCTTTTGAGATCCTTGAGAGGATTAGTTCAGTGGCATATCGATTGCAGCTGCCACCCGAGCTCAACAGCGTGCATCCTACATTTCACATTTCCAATCTTAAGAAATGTCTGTCTAATGAGACACTTATCATTCCTCTTGATGAAATTTAAATCAACGATAAACTTCATTTCATCGAGACACCAGTGGAGATCATGGACCATGAGGTCAAACAGCTTAAACAAAGTCGTATTCCCATCGTTAAGGTCCGGTGGAATTCACGGTGTGGCCTGAAATTCACTTGGGAACGGGAAGACTAGATGCGACTCAAGTATCCTCAATTATTCACTGATTCCACTCCAACCACGACTCAGAGCTAAATTTCGGGATGAAATTCCCTTACCCGACCAATTAGGGCTAGGAATTTGCGCCTAATCATTTTGTAATACATGTAATTAGTTCTATGTTAGGCTAATTGTATGTATCATTACGTGTATTTTATAAATATACGCATTTTCGCGATTAGATTTAATCGTCCATGTTATTATATCGGCCAAATTCCGATACATTAATACGGACGTTGGTGAACTCAAAATGTTAAATAATATGAAATTATTTAATAAACATAGTGATTTTCTAAATATTATTTTGATAATATTTCATAAGTATTTTGTATCGTACCGATTAAGTTATACGCGACCCGATTCGCTTCCGCAACCCGAATTTGGGGGTGCGACACTTGGTGCCCTCATTAGTATCCAATCTTCAGGAATTTTAAATCCTGGCTTCAGAACTAAAGCCTCCTTTTCATTAAAATAAACTGGATGACCTTTATCGCAGACTTGGGACACACTCACTAGGTTGTGAACTAATTCTTCAACATAGTTCACATCCTCAAGAGTCAAAGTTCTGTTAGAAACTTTTCCTTTCCCAGTTATTACACCTCCTTTTTCACTAGCGAAATTAACACGCTGTTTTAATCCTCCTTTGAAGTCTTTTTAGAAGACTTCTTTCACCTGTCATGTGTCTTGAGTATCCACTGTCCACATAACACCAGCTATCTACGTTCACAGCCTGCTCCTGCACATGACAGTTACCAATGAATAGTTATCACGAGGGACCCAAGCCATAACGGTCTTGGTGTGTCCCTCATCATCAACAATCTTAACTTCTTTAAAATAACCATAACTATTTTCATCAGGAGTCTTGGTTATTTTCAAAGATGTCTGAGGTTGTTGATGATCAGCAGTTCTATGCCTATGAGGAGATTGATTAGACAACCTCTTAGTCACATAACCTTGGGAATTTTTCCCAAAATTCTGAATTTTATTACTCCCATGTGAAAATGAAGAAGAACCATTTTCATAGTGACTATCGACGGTGTTTTATCTCTTGGTTTAATGAAAGAATTTTCATTTTGTCCGTAAGGCCGTTTAGGTTTAGGAGGGGAAACACTATGTGATCCCTCACGTTTCAAAATGTTTACAGGTTTAGTAGCTGGTTTACTTGTCAAACCCGGTCTAGGATTTACCCTGTCTACATTCACATTTGGAGTAACCACTAACTTTTCTTTACTCGCAGACTTATGCAATGCTTCAGACTTCTTATTTGGACAACAGGAAGCCACATGCCCTTTTTGATGACATTTAAAGCATGACATCTGTTTGCGATAACCAGACTCTTTTGCTTTCCCTAAGTCAGTCTGCCTTTTAGACACTGAAGGAATCTGTTCTTTAATATCCTTATTGTCTGATACCATATCATGGTCTTCAGATCGTAAGTCATTAATAACAGGCTTCTCTATCTGTGGAGCCTCTGACTTATCAGTTAATATGTTTTCAGAATCTTTGGACACATCAGGCATATCTAATTCAACTGTTTTAGTGTAATTAGCATTAAATGGAGGAGCTACATGATTATAACCTATTCCAGTACTATCAGTTACTCTTCTTGCAGAGCTAATCATTGAGTCTAAATTTAGCTTAGAAGTAGCATAACTTTCTAACTTACGATTAAGCTCTAAGACCTGTAACTTGGAAACAGCTAATTCACTATCTCTACTAGCTAAATCTGTCTTTAAGTCTACTATAACCTGATAGAGACCATCTATTTTAACAATCTGCTCATTTATTGTATCTTTTAATGTGGTCTTATCTGCTACATCAGACTTAATCTTAGCTTTTAGAGCTCGTTTGTCCTCATTAAGAATTCGGACATCACCTTTTAATGTGTCTATTTCAGATTTCATAGATAAATTAGATTATGAAAATACATTAACCTGGGACTGCAAATTAGTGACTAAGTAACAAACATCAGCAAGAGTAAGAGTATCAAGACATACCCTCTTTTTATCAGTGTTGATTTCAGCCATTTGAGCAACAAAGTCTTCTGGACTCAAATGCTCAGTTGAATCCACGTAGAGCACACTATCTTCAATAGACTTCACTTGCATATCCGGTACTTGAAATTTAGAATCTTCAGCTTCAGGCATATAAGATGTTGATTCAACAGTCTTTTCATCATCAATAATCTCAACCATAAGTGCTTCTTCAGACAAAGCTTTCCAATCATATGACCCATCCAACTGTTGAACTACCAAAGCCTTGGAAGCTAGACTCTTACCCGATCTTTGGTTATTCCCACCATTTTGATCATATTTTTGTCTTTGACATTCCCTAGCAAAATATCCATAACCTTGACAGTTAAAACATTTTACTTTGGATTTGTCAAACCCAACTTTATTACCAACTAGTTTTCTACCAGTTCGATTTAGAAATTTCTTGACTCTCCTTGACACCATAGCAAGTTGCCACTGGAGATCCATTTCTTCTAAATCATCATCATCAATTTGATCATAATTAGCATCAAAAGTGGCTGGATCATTAATCTTTCCCTGGATGTAATTTTCATATGAAGCAACAAATGAAGCAAGAACAGACAGTTGTTGTTCAGCAGATTTCACACTCATAGGCATCTTTTGATGCTCTTGAGTGGACTTCTCAGTTGCTTTGCTTTGTTTTTCACTTCCAGCAGCAATATAGCACAAATCTTCAGAGATAAATTCGGCATTGTTTTCAGTAATATCACCAACTAACAATGCAGTAGTGGAATTTGTAGATGCATCAGAGGTACTAGCCTTACCAAAGTATAGCTTAGGATCTTGAACCTGATCATTATCAGCATCCTTAGTTTTCTTAGTGAATGCATATCCTCTGAGTTTGTCTATTGCATCTTCAAGAGTCATAAATGCATAGCGATCCTCATTGTCCTTGATCATCACTCCATACATTTCCCATCTTTGCGGTAAACCTTCAAGAAACTTGTTTATTTTCTCTCGATCATTTACTGCAATATTATGGTTATCTAGCTCACTCAAAAGATGATAATATATAGTGATATAAGCATCAAGTTCATCCCCTTTGAAAGCCTTAAAGATGACAAATTGTTTCTTCAACAAATCCTTTTTGCCTTCCTTCATTTGAGGACTTCCATCGCACTCTTTTCTAGAGCTAACCATAACACTTTAGCAGTGTGAAAGGATTTAAACAGATGATTGAGTTCCTTAGGTAGACACATTTTAATGCATGAATGTGCTCTATTTTCAATTTTATAACTTTCCTTTTGTTTTTCATTCATACGATTATATTGAAGAAGCACAGATTTGGAAGTTCCCTGTACCTGTTGAGTTGGAGCGGTGTATCCATGAGTGATAAACTCCCATATCATAAGGTCATGAAAACGACAATATGACTCAAAACGGTCTCTCCACCCATAATAGTCATCGAGGGTGAGTAACTTAGGTGGAACATTTGATTTTCCCACCTCATGGTCCATTTCTATCATTCGGCTAAGATTAGACATCTTAAATTTGGTCAAAAAGATGAAAAATCAGATGAAATTGCGAACTCAGAAAGTTCAGTTCGCAAACCACAGCTCAGTTCGCAACTCTAAGTTCACTTCGCAGAAACTCAGTTCGCAAGTCTAACTCAGTTCGCAAATGCAGTTCAGTTCGCAAACCCAATTCAATTCGCAAGCTCAGCTCACTTCGCAAATCTCAGTTCGTGATATCGCGTAAAAAGTCATGTTTTTACTACCGATATCTCTCTCATTCTAGAATAATTCTTGGCATTTTAAACTCAAAACCAATACAAATCAATGATATTATGCCAAGATGGTCAAAACAAGGTTGCACGATAAAAATCAAGCAAATCGGATGAAAAATGAAGATTCCACACACGTTTGAAGATTCAAGGCATCAAAACGAGATTTCAAGACAAAGTGCCAATCATCAACATCCATCTCACCCAAGATGTTCGTTTTCAAATTACGAATCCAACAGAAGATGAATCAACAAAAACGGATAAAGAATGAAGATTCTACGCCCGCCGGAAGATCCAAATGATTCGTACACAATATTTGGAGATAGGAAACATATTTTTGTAATATCTTTATATCAAAGTCTTCATTTTTGAATTACGAATCCAACGCAAAAAGAATCACCACAAATGGACGCATAACGAAGAAGATACACGCGAATTAAGCAACGCAACGAAAGACGACGGACCAGGGCGGGTGGCAGCCAGCCGCCGCCGGCTTGCTGGTGGGCGGCGCCGGCCTCCATCCCCGTCTCTTTTGCGCTTTTTCGATCCATCGACTCTTATCTCAATCCATCGAAACCTTTTACCAGAACCCGACTCCGAGACATAGATACTTTTGAAGAAGAACTCCGATCATCACAGCACCCAGACCTGTATGCAAAACTCCTACAAAGAATTTCTGCATATAAGTCACGACAACCAGAAAGCTTTGTTGGAGAAAACCTTCAAAACACCATCACGGAAGTCAGAACCATCGAAATCGATAGTACTCAACCTTTCAACAATGCACCCTCAGATGAAGGATTCCACCAATTCCCAGATTCACGAGACGAAGATTCCGACTACAAGAGTATCGACTTTGACGATGATTTTATTGACGTCACTATCGATGAACGCTCTATTCTAAAAACCCCTCTTGCTCCACCAAATTCCCCCATCATCACAGCTGAGAGATTAGAGATTCCGCTCATAGATACTCACCAAGACATGATTGAACTAATTGATGAATACACCGATGTGCGAATCATTGTAGAGGCTATCAAAGAGTCAACCAATGAATACAACACCGCTCAGAGACACCTGATAAGGCAGATTGAACGAGAATACGATTCATATCTCGCCAATTATGGAGAACTAGTGCCCCAAACTTTGCTCAGACATATCCAAGAGTTCTCCGATTCCCTTTAAGAACAAGTCACCAGAGAAGCTCAACAGCCAGAAAGACCAGACTACTCAATGGGAGAAGTCGAGTTCTGCAGCAACCAAAGACAAATATACCAAAAAGTATAATGTTCCTTAGCCGGATCAGCTTTTCCCTACTCATCAAGTCAGAAGGCTATACTTGCATCAATGAGAACCCATCTTGAAAGAGCTACTGGAAATCCGCAGAATTATGCTGACATAAGAATGGTGGGAGATCTTAGAACCCTTCTAGATCTCATCGAAACTGGAGAACATCTCACAACTTCAGACTACTTCAAGATTGTCATTCACTCCACTATTGGTCATCACGTGGAACTAATAGTTGATGAACTGAATCAAGCAGCATATGATGAAGAAATTCGTGAGGTACCTAGATTCATATCGCACCTGTCGCAAATCAACCTAGCAACTTATGTTACGACCCGACTGCGTGGAATGTATGAGGAAGAAGACATAGAAATTGACGCTTACCGCAACGGATACCGCGAAATATTCAGCAAGCTAACCTACGTCTTCACTGACTCGGATTTTCTCTTCAACCGCGAACAACATCAACTCAGCAGACAAGTATGCCAAGCCACTAGATCCTTTGGAGGAGACCCATTGGCCAATGATTTTGAAGAAGTGAAGACTGCATTCATGGCTTTAATTACCTCAATAGGCAGAAACCACCTACAACGTGAAATTGTTCAAACTCACACCTGCACTCGAATCGATCCTAACGGACCAGTCATAAGGGCAGTTAGATACATCAGCTATGGGATGGCAATCCTTGACAGATTAGCCACGGACCACTTCAAAAGCTTCAGAATGGAATCCACCACTCCACCAACTCTCATTACTGACATGATAGAACAGTTTATGCGATACTTTCCTCCACGATACGCCCTACCTAGGAACCACAGTGACCACTCTAGCACCACGGACACATCCAGCATCATCTGAAGAAGAAAGGACTAAGTCGAGCTCTCGACTTTAAAAGAGCGCTTCTCGGGAGGCAACCCGTATTTTTACATTTCTGCAATTTTACTTTCCAAGAAGTGATGAAATCTCTGACTATCTTTCACACTCGGATCATACAAAGCATGCTCCAGCCTGCAAGAAAATATCAACACCAAAAGAGTAGTATATCCGACGTGTTCACACCTACGAGACCAATCACAAAAAGACTTGATTAAGAATGCACCAAGGAAGACGGAATCCGGCAAATGCAACCCAAGGAACACTGCAACCACCGGGGAGTACTTCTATACCGTCTCTTTCATTTGTTTAAATATACCATATCCATTATGCTTATCACTAAGTGTGGGATTCAAACCCAAAACACACTACTAAAAGAATTCGTCTTAGATGTTTAAATTCCTAAGTGTGGGATTTTCACCCTAGTTAGAGCTTAGATTATAAACATCGAGGATGATGTTCCTTTAAGTATGGGATAGTAGTAGTTACACTAGTGTAAGATGGATAATGGTATATGCTTAATTCTAAGTCGTTGCTCTTTAGACCATCCTTCTCCAATAAGTAAACAAAATTTTTCAAAATTAAGCTAAAAATATGTTGAAAATGAAAATTTTTAGACAAAGAATGATTTACCTTGGGGAAGAAGGATAAATAAAATACAAATTCCTTTGGAAAATTAGTTTAGTAATCCCATAAAGAGCATCGCATGACTAGGCACACAACAACCCAACTTTCGATTCGTGAGGTATCTTGAGCCATATAAAAAGCATTCACTTTTAATGCTTCACTTCTTCGATTCTTGAGTGTGCCGATGTATGCGTTTAGAATCAGAACTTGCTCCTATTATGCATTTCGAACCTAGATTGGTTAGTGAAAAGGAGATTGAATCACATCGTTCTTAAACCCATCCGTATACCCGTACACCCATACTCCCAAGAAAAATAGATACATTACCCCTACTTTCTCAAAAGAATCCCCTAAACTTTGAAACAAAGTTCCAAAGATGAACGAAGAGAAATCGCAAGGAGACGACGTCGAAAAAAAAGGAGAAAAGAAAATTCAAGAAAGAAAAACCCAAGAAAAGGAAATCAATAGGAGAAAAAAGACTCCTTCCGCAAACACCAAAAAGGCGTCAATCCACCAAAAAAAATTCCAACTTCAACCAAAGAAACCCGTCAAAAAACCCAACAAAACCCCCTCTCATTCCACAAACACTCCGCTTCTAAAAACCCTACATCACTTCCCCTAGAATGATTGTGGCTAGATCGACTTCGCACTCACCAAAAAGGTAACGATTTGATTCTCGATCAAGCCTATGACGATAAACGATACATGACTGGCGTTCTGAGTGATTGATAATATTAGAATAGGAAACCCTAAACACTTTGAGTGATTTGAGTGACCACCTAGAGAGGATCGCCTAGTCATGTATCCAAGATCAAAGATCAAAAGCATGCTCCCAAATATTACAACCCTGCTTTTTCAAAGAACAAATATTTTATTTTTCAAAACCCCCCATAGTAAAAAGTTCCACCCTAAAATATTTCATTATTTGCTTATTTTAACCATTCTTGAAATTTGAGTCTTGAGGACAAGCAAAGTTCTAAGTGTGGGATACTTGATATCGCGTAAAAAGTCATGTTTTTACTACATATATCTCTCTCATTCTAGAACGATTCTTGGCATTTTAAACTCAAAACCAATACAAATTAATGATATTATGCCAAGATGGTCAAAACAAGGTTGCACGATAAAAATCAAGCAAAACGAATAAAAAACGAAGATTCCACACACGTTTGAAGATTCAAGGTATCAAAACGAGATTTCAAGACAAAAGTGCCCATCATCAACATCCATCTCACCCAAAATGTTCGTTTTCAAATTACGAATCCAACAGAAGAAGAATCAACAAAAACGGATAAAGAATGAAGATTCTACGCCCGCCGGAAGATCCAAATGATTCGTACGCAATATCTGGAGATAGGAAACATATTTTTGGGATATCTTTACATCAAAGTCTTTATTTTTGAATTACGAATTCAACGCAAAAAAAAATCAACACAAACGGACGCATAACGAAGAAGATACGCGCGAATTAAGCAACGCAGCGAAAGACGACGGACCGGGGCGGGTGGCAGCCAGCCGCCGCCGGCCAGCAGCCAGCCGCTGCCGGCCTGCTGGTGGGCGGCGCCGGCCTCCACCCCCCGTCTCTTTTGCGCTTTTTCTTCCTTGCTTGTACCCGGTGCACCACCTTTCGCTACTTTTCCGTACCCGGTGCACCACCTTTCGTTACTTTTTCGTACCCGGTGCACCATCTTTCGCTACTTTTTCTAATGTGAGCCTAGGGATGCTAATGTGAGCCATATTTTCCCAATAAATATAACCCCTAAGCCTCCATTTGAAGATGTCCCATATGCATTAGGCATAATTCTCTCTTTACTTTCTCATTCTATTTTCTCACTTCAAAATTAGTGTTAGGCTAGTTAAGGAGCTTGTTTAAAGTAGAATGAAAGCTAGGGAATATTTTGTAATCTTTGGTGTACACTTGGAGTTACGCTTATTAATTCAAGTCTATTCCTTCTCGCATTTTAATCTGGGTCTTTCTATCCTATTCTATCTTAATTAAATATGTATGCTTTTTTATGCTAGAATTAGTTTGTGTCATGATTAGCGAGTAGATTACTATTGTATTTGTTGTGATGTAGTTAGCATATATAATTGTGGGATGACTTTAAATATGTCGTGAAATAATATGACGGCCCTATTCGACTGTTTACTCGGTATAGTGCTGTAAATGCTTTTAAGCAAAGTAAATACGTATGGAAGCCGGTAACGACCGAATGTAGTTGTATTATGGATCGACATTATAAAATGGAAACTTTATGAACGGACTTATCTTGTGATTTTAAACCTAAAACTTATATTCTCCTTTCGATTAACAAACGTGATTGTAACCCTGTAAAGAGGAGTCGCGAACCTTGATACTTGGTCAATAGTTATCTGTGTAAAAACTATGTTTTTAACTGTAACGTCATGCAAGCATCATAAAATGCAATCTGATTACGTGGACTTGCCATGAGTATTGTACACTTTCGATCACAATGTACTTATCATGTGAACATAGCGAAGCAATTAAATTCACAATGGAAACATCGGTAAACGATTAAATACACTGTGAATCACCATAGCATTTTCCGACATGGTCTGGGTTTAACTTTATGCAAAAAGCCGTCAGCATTTTAATTAGCATTTTAATTAGATTAGTTAATTTAGATTAGATTAGAGTAGGTAGGCTACAGGCTAAATAACCATTTACGAAAACCTAGGGATTTGTTAATTGTAATGAGAAAGGCAAGTTTGGAATCTAAATTACACTGATATCCTTTCCTTAAAATATGAAACCAAAAGTAAGGTACGCAAGAACCTTGAACGTTTTCCCTTGTTTATCATCCTTAAGTTTCATTAATAGGAATTGGTTAATAAGTCCGAACATAAATTCTAAGTTAATTGTTTAATAGATTTGAAATCTTTATGGTATTAAGAACGGTCAGATTTGTAATGACCTGCTACTCTATTCCTTCGCCCACGAACGAATACGTTCAATAATACGGGTCACTGACTCCCTCACAGGAGAGTGTGGAGAGTTGAGCATCGTCTGTCTGATCAGAATCATGACACCTTAGTTCCTTGTGACATATTAGTTGATAACCAACTAATAGAGAACTTATTGGTTATACCACCGGGTGTTGAATCCACTAAACATTCCCAATTTAGATAATCTTTTTCCCATAAGAGTCATCATCCCACATTATTAGCTAACGAACTCACAGCAAATACTACTTTATTATCTGATTTATTATTACACTTTTATTTGCTTTATTTAGTTTACGTAGTTAACTGAACCAAAACCCCCAACGCACTCTTTTAAAGCCTTTACTAGAAAAGAAAGATTGATTGGATCACCTCCGTTTCAATTCAGTTTCTCTTTAAGAATGACTCTAGGTCATACTTACCATCTACTAGCCTTTGGTTCAGTATTAGTAAGTCATACTTAGACCCCAGCAAATATAAATTAAAAACACCCACGATCGCGGTCCGAGCACCGTCTTCATACGACGCTTCGGGGCGCATCAGTTCGCAAAGTTCAGTTCGGCTCGCAATATAAGTTTCAGTTCGCAAATACGGCTGTTAACCCTAAAAATGAAAATTCTAAGTGTTTTTACGTTTAAACCTAAAGATTTTGAACGTAAATCAACCTAAAAATGTCCAGAAACAACTTTTGGTCGTAAAACTTACGTAAAACAACCCGAAATTGTTAGTTATTTAATCCAAATAACCTCGAACCACAACGTAATAAGCCCGAAAGCTCTGATACCAATTGTAAGTCCCTAGTTCTGTGGATCGATAACGAGGTTATCTTGATATTAAGGTGCGGAATCTCTCAATATCTTAGTTATACGGATATAACTGTGGATCGATTGAAAAATTGTTCAGGTTTTTCTAAACCGAAAACATATATATTCTCGTTTCAGTTCACGGGTATGGGCCTTGCGAACTGACTCAGTTCGCAGTCCATGAGTCCTGCGAACTGACTCATCTCGCTAACCACCTTGCGAATTGAACTCAGTTCGCATCGCAGCTAACTTGGGTTCGCAATTCATATTTGTCGAATACTTATATATAAACACACACACACACACACACATATATATATATATATATATATATATATATATATATATATATATATATAACAAATATTACCACAAACTAATATGTTCAATATCAAACTTAAGATCAATGTACAAAACTTGATTACAAACTAAATACTGTTACAAGTTAGATCTGTTATCAGACAAACATGTCCCAACATCTTTTGTATATAATGATTATGTAATAGAATCTCCCGCTACACACGTGGACTCTAGGGAACTACATTTTTGTAACCGAAAACACTATGTTTTCAAAAAAAATTATATTTGAAATGTAACTATTTTTAAACGTCTCATTTAGAGGTCGTTTGTTGTATACTTTGTGTTGTTGATATTTGATTAGTAGCACGCCAAAGCTTGCTTCCGCCAACAGTGAAATTTGGGGGTGTCATAGATTGGTATCAGAGCCTAAGGTTATAGTGAAATAGGTTGCAATTAGTGGGCCTGGACTATGACCGTTAGGCAGTATTTCCTCATTAGGTATGACTGGTTCAGGAATTACATCATATGACTTTAATTTAACATAGCCTGATCAACTATGTACAATTAAGAAAAGATGATGTGAAGTCTGAAATGGTTATGTTGAACAGGGATACACTAGTTGACTTTGACCACTAGAGAAACGGGACCATTACTTGTCTGTGCTAGACACATTAGGCTATATTATATTATTATGTGATTAATATGTATATAGGCCTCACGATACTCAATATTTTTTCCACAGAAATGGCTGACTCGGTATCTAGACAAACTACACGAACCCCACACTCTCCCTCTCGCTCTCGTCACAACCACACGGAATCACTCGTGGCTAGGCGCACCAATAGCTCGCACAGAGCTAGAACATATCACCATCCTGCCATATCCGATGACACCACTACTCTAGCTTGCCATCGGGCACTTTCTCATCAGTGGAGCTGGTTGCCATCGGCTCTCGCTACTTGGAGAATGGAAGATGACATTGAAATCCCAACTGAGATTGGGGAGATTTCACCCATGGATCTCTCTCCATACACTCAGGAACCCATAGACTTCACAGTACCTGTGTTAGGTGCTCGTGTTCACCGACACGAACGCAATATACACGATATGGAAATAGAGCAACACAATATTCGCTCTAACTGGATGGAACAAACTCAAGACGGTATAGGACAGTTGTACATAGGTCAGGCAGACATCTCTGAGACTATCACTCGTACGCACGACCAATTGGAGGAAACCACATAAACCATGGAAATCGTTTATAACCAAGTAATCAATAACCGGAACGAGATCTCCGTTTTGCAATTAAGACTACACCAATGTGAAACACGCCTATGGGAAACCGAGGAGGCGCTCAGAATGGTCAATAAGATTGCTGAATACGTTGACCACCTCACTTCTCTACTGCCACAACTCAACCTACACCAAGATTAGCAGTGTCTATCATGTAACCTATTAGTTATCTATGTAAACTCTTGTAAATCGACCGGATGTAATGTTCCCGGTATCTTTTGTAGACTCTAGATTCTGTAATCTTTTGGAACTTATGTATTGTACAGAATCTAATCTTATCATCTAATGAATTATGATTATCGCTTCGTGTTGTTGTATATTACCACCTTATATATACATACGCATGTGATATATCATAACCTTGTGCAAACATCTTACCTATCTTTTTCCCTGTTATTCAGCACGATGCCTCCACGACGACACACTTACAACGATATTGAATTCGCTCAACTTATTGCACAGAGCGTGGCCCAGGCCCTAGCTGCTCAGCCAAACTCGGGCAGCGAAGACACAGCTGGTAACGCTCCTACAGCACGACCCTTATCATACAAGGACTTCCTGAACTGCAAATCTTTGTTCTTCAAAGGTACTGAAGGGGCAATAGGACTGATCCGATGGATCGAGAAAACAGAGTCAGTCTTCAGAATCTGCAAGTGCGCAGAAGACTGCAAGGTTAAGTTTTCTACCTGCACTTTCATGGATGGTGCTCTTACTTGGTGGAACAGTTACACGCAAACGGTGGGAATTGATGTCGCTTATCAACTCCCCTGAGAAGATTTGAAGAAGATGTTGAAAGATGAATACTGCCCTAGGGAAGAACTACAACAACTTGAGGTTGAATTCTGGAACCTCACTGTCAAAGGTGATGATATTGCTGGGTACACTACCCGTTTTCACCAGCTGGCACTCTTGTGCCCATCCATGGTTGATCTCGAGTACAAGAGGATTGAAAGATACATCTGGGGACTCCCGGAAAAGATTCAGGGGAATGTGACCTCATCGAAACCAGGGACTATCCAAAGTGCCGTTTGTATGGCACATGAACTGATGGCACAAGTTGTCCGACGAGGGACACCTGCAGTACTGACTGAGAGTAACAAACAGAAATGGACTGGGAACAACAACCGGAACCAACAACATAACAAAAGACCTGAAACTGCTAAGGCCTATGCTGCTGATTTTGATGACAAGAAAGAGTATAAGGAGAACAAGCCCTATTGCTCTAAGTGCAGCTTACACCATGATGGTTCTTGCCCTTGTAGCAAGTGTAAGAAATTAGGGCACTTGACTAGGGGTTTCCGATTAAAAACCACTATCACTAACACTTCTACACCAAAGACCTGCTATGAGTGCAACGGTACTGGGCATTTCAGAAAAGATTGTCCAAAACTGAAAAGCGGCAACAACAATAACAACAGGAACAACAACAATGCTTGAGGTAGAGCTTTCGTTCTTAACTCAAGGGAGGCCCATCAAGACCCTGATGTGGTCACGGGTACGTTCCTACTCAACGGTTTAACTGCTTTTGTATTATTTGATAATGGTGCCGATAAGAGCTTCATTTCTGATAAGTTTTGTCCACTACTTGACACTACACCTATTGCCTTAGATTCTAAGTACACAGTAGAATTGGCAAATGGCAAACTTAATGAGGCCGACAGTGTGATACCTAATTGCACTTTAAACTTAGCTAATGAGCTCTTTCCCATTGACTTGAAACCCGTTGAGATCGGCATCTTTGACATCATCGTCGGCATGGATTGGTTATCCAAGCACTGAGCCGAGATCGTTCGTTTTGAGAAAATCATACATATTCCTCTTGTCACCGGTGGAACTCTAGTCATACAAAGGACCGGACGAGACTAAACATCATTTTGTGCATGAAAACCCAAAAATACTTGAGAAAAGGGTACCATGCCATCCTCGCTCACATCATGGAGAAAAAGTCAGAGGAGAAGCGACTTGAGGATGTGCCTATTGTTCGAGACTTCCCAGAAGTCTTTCCTGAAGACTTGCCCGGCCTACCGCCAACCAGACAAGTTGAATTCTCGATTGACCTTGTGCCCGGTGCAGCACCCGTGGCACGAGCACCTTATCGTTTAGCCCCATCCAAACTTCAGGAGTTGTCTGCACAATTACAGGAACTCCTGAACAAGGGATTTATCAGCCCAAGTTCCTCACCTTGGGGAACTCTGGTCCTGTTTGTGAAAAAGAAAGAAGGTTCATTTTGTATGTGCATCGACTATCGTGAGCTCAACAAATTGACTGTCAAGAACCGTTACCCACTTCCTCGCATTGATGACCTGTTTGACCAACTCGAGGGGTCGAGTTTATATTCAAAGATCGATCTACGGTCAGGTTATCACCAACTCCGAGTTCGCGACGATGACATCCCTAAAACTGCTTTCTGAACTTGCTACGGGCATTACGAATTCCAGGTGATGTCATTCTGCCTAACCAACGCACCGGCTGTATTCATGGACCTTATGAATCGGGTGTGCAAGCCTTACCTTGACAAGCTTTTTATCATCTTCATCGATGACATCCTGATATACTTGCGCAATGAATAGGAACACGCGCAACATCTGGAAACCATTCTAGAACTACTCAAATACGAGGAGTTATACGCCAAATTCTCTAAGTGTGAATTCTGGATGCAAACCGTATAATTCCTTGGACACGTGATTGACAGTCAAGGAATTCATGTTGATCCTTCAAAAAACGAGGCTATCAAATGTTGGCAAGCACCAACTACACCTACTGAAGTACGCCAATTCTTAGGACTCGCCGGATACTACAGGCGATTCATTGAGAACTTCTCAAAGATAGCCCAACCTCTCACTGCACTGACTCAGAAAGAAAAGAAGTTTGACTGGACCGAAAAACAAGAGTTGACTTTCCAACTACTCAAACAAAAACTTTGCAGTGCACCCATCTTATCACTACCTGGCGGTAATGAGGACTTCGTGGTGTACTGTGATGCCTTACACCAAGGTCTTGGTTACGTGCTGATGCAACAGGACAAAGTCATTGTTTACGCCTCTCGGCAACTCAAGGTCCACGAAAAGAATTACACAACTCATGACCAAGATTTGGGGGCTGTTGTATTCACTCTCAAAATTTGGAGACACTACTTATGTTGAGTCACTGATCGCTGAACTCAAGTGGTCACTGATCACAAGGATTAAGGGGGAGATTATATAGGAAATCATTGAAGTCATTAATCACTGATAATGTGAAGTCACTGATCATGTCTTATATTCACAGTCTCTGTCCTACTCAATAAAGAACACTCCATGAAGAAAATGATTCAAGTCAAGCTCCTGTTGCTGAAGTTTATGATCGCTGATCCTATCTCTTCAACCAGTAGATGAAGAATTTATAAAGATCAAAGACTCTACTATGTGTGTCGCTGATACTCATCTATCAACGAGAGTCTCCAAGTCTTCTTGAGTTCTCTCTTCTGCTGAATAAAAGAAGTCTCTGAAGATTAGCTGTTCAAGTCATTCTTTAGAGCATGTTAGCTCGCATCGAGAGAGAGGAGGATTGATATATCTATCAGTGACTGCAGCATTAAATGCCGCATTAAATAAGAAGTTGACATTCGGCGTTATTACGGCGCAGCACGTGTTCCTCGAAACTTGAAAAAGTAACGTGGAAGCATCTGATTGGTTTATAGTACAAGGTGATATTTCCCAAGACAGAATGTCGAACCATGATGTATCACATCTCAACTACCTCACCAATCAAGCAGCGACACGTGTCCTTCCAGATCCTGAATTTAAGGGTTTCAGCGTCTATAAATAGCGTAGTATGTTGTACTTCATTTTGTGTCGATTGTTTGTATTGTTACTTGTTTGTTAGTAACTAGTTTGTCTAAGATACAAACAACATCAGCGAGTAAACTAGTAGCGTGTTTGTCCACTATTAGTTTACCTCAGCGAGTGAGAAAGTTAGCGTGTTTGTCTACTACTGCTCATCTCCTTTTGTAAGAGCTGTATTGTTTGATTTAGATTAGCTTTGGCTAATCTATTCCGCAATCAACAATAGATAAATTTTATCAATAAAAGAATTTATCTTTCAGCTAGTATTGCATCAGCAACTGAACTGCTTATCTTACTTATATATTTGTGTTCATATTGCTGTCACTATAATACGTTAAAAACTTGCTAAACAAGTTAACACATTAAAATAAAAAAGTTTTTAATTGTATTCAACCCCCTTTCTACAATTAACTCACTGTTAACGATTCATAATCACTAACATAATAGTGATTAGGGACTCACAATTGGTATCAGAGCGGAGTTGGTTTAAATATAATTAAATCAGATCTGCAATGGAATCGGTTAAATACAGCTGTGTTGATTCTGAGTACCAGAAGGGAAATGGCTCCACTACTAAACCACCAGCCTTTGATCCATCTAGAATTGAAACCTGGATGTCCAGGATGATGATGTTCTTAGATCTTGCTGATGATCGTCTTTGTGCAATAATTACTGATGGTCCATACACCCCAACTACTATTGTTCCTACAGTTGCAGCTACTGCAACCACTCCTGCTATACCTGAAATGGTTATGCCCAAAAGGGAGGAACAGTGGTCAGATGAGGATAAATGTATGGTAAGGCTAGATAAACAAGCTAAAATTTACATAAGCATGGCACTTCCTGATGAAGTGTTTGAGTTCATTAGATTGTGCACTACAGCAAAACATATGTGGGATACTCTTAGAAACATTTATATTGGAACTCCTGACATAATTCGCTGTAGAGAAGTTAATCTAACTCGTCAATATGAATTGTTTGCTATGGAACCCAATGAATCACTGGCATCTACCTATACTAGATATCAAGCTTTAACTAATAAAATGGAAAAAGCAAATATAGGAAAGGACCAGAGATTTGTTGTCGAAAAGTTTCTAGAATTACTACCTAGGAAAATCTGGGGAACCATTGCAACATGCATAAGACAAAGAAATGATTATAACTTTCTCAATCTAACTCAAGTTTATGGAATTTTACTTAATTGGGAACAATCTGAGGAGCTAGCTGATCAAGGTGAGCACATTCGTGCTGCACTAGGAGGACAAAAGATTTCTAATGCCCTTGTAGCTGAGCTTGATGAAGTTGACCAAAAGCAGAAAGCAAAGCTCACCAAGATGAGCTCAAAGTTGTTGATCGCAGAAGAAGAAGGCAGTGTCGCTGATGATCAGTCAGAAGTCAGCTATGACGAAGGACTTGAGAAGTTAGAGAGAGATATGGCCATGATGGTTGCAAACTTAAGAAAGAACAGCAGATTCAACAGATCTGCTAATGCTTCATCAAATGAGGTTTCTAAACCAAAAGGTGAATGCTACAAATGTGGCAAACCTGGCCATTTTGTAGCTGAATGCAGATCCAAAGCTGTCAACTCTTTCGCTGATCAAAAACCCAGCTTCAGAAATGACAAGTACAACAAGTACAAAGCAAAGTACAAGAAGCTGAAGGAACTGTCCAAGTCAAAGAAAAAGAATAAAGGATTTATTGCTGAAGAGGGATCCATTAGCGACTCTGACTCAACTTCATCATCTGATGAAGAAGAAGCTATGATCTGTTTGGACAGGGATTACTGCCTAATGGCTGACGATGCTGCTTTTCATGAAGACATCAAAGAAGTAGCACAGAAATGTTCAGCATCTGGCTGGGATCGAGAGACTCTCTACAAGGTACATTGTTTTAAGTCAGCATCAGCTACTGAAAAAGAGTTAATCTTTGAAACTTTGATAGTTGACTTATCAAATGCTCATGACATTCAGAAAAGACAAGAATGTATGATCAGTGACTTAACATCTAAACTTCAACTTCAAGAAGAAAATTTGTTAAAAATAAAGAATCTCACACTTGATCTTGATGCACAAATACATGCAAATCAAAAATGCATTCAAGAAAAAGTAAACTTTGAAACTAAATTTTTACAACTCAATGAAGTGATGAAGTCATGGTGTAGATCTGCATTAAAAGTGAATAAGTGCATAAGTAATCAAATCCCAAAACAAGTTAAGGCTATTCTGGGAGGTGATTATGAAACTGTTGCTGCTCTCGCTGATGCAACCAAAGTTGATCAAATATTCAATCCTGATGAAACATTCTCAGAGTTTGTCTTTGAACCAATGTCAACTTTCAGTTAGCCTAAACCAAATTACTTTGTGAGAAGTTCACAGGTTACTAATAGTTATGATATTGCTGCAAGTATTGATGAACTAAAGAAACTAGAAATTTATAAATCAACTACTTGCACTGCTCTTGTCAAAACTATCACTGATGATCAAGAATCTATCAGCGACTTCACTTCTGACACTCTAGTCACTGATGACCTCATCATCAGTGACTTGAAGTCAAAGAAGCAAAATGAGGTAGTAAATCTGAGAACTTCTAAGTCTTCATCCAGTATGAACAATAAGTCAAAGAAATCTAAGTCCATAAATAAAAAATGTTACAAATGTGAAAGTAGACAGCATGTGTCATCAGATTGTTCATCATCACAAGTTTCACTCAGTCAACCATCATTAGTATGTCAGCATGTGGTATCTGAATGTTCAGCTACATCATCTTCAAAATCACAAATAATCAATGAGCATTCAGATACTATTGATGCAAGCCTGTGGAAGCCTGAACCAACTTTTGTGGAATGAGATACTTAACCAACGCGCCTTTGGTGAAGACTCCCCTGTAGCGCTATTGGGGGAGTCGAGAGCGCGAGCTGATTCCCTTACCCAATCTCATGAGAAGCAAGCCCAGCAGGCCCTACCTTAAAATGTCCCCAGCAGCAAGCTCAGCAAGAATGACTTGGTAAATGGTCTTCCAAAGCTAACTTATGACAAAGACAAGCTATGTTCAGCATGTGAGAAGGGAAAGCATCACAGCTCTTCATTCAAAAGCAAACAAACATCTTCAGTGACAGAATGTTTTCAACTGATGCATATGGATCTGTTTGGTCCAGTTAGTTCTCCCAGTCTTGGTGGTAGAAGGTATTGCTTGGTAATTGTGGATGAATATTCCAGATATACTTGGGTATTCTTTCTCAAAGCCAAAAGTGATGCAACACAGGAAATCATATCCTTTATCAAAAAGATGGAAAACTTAATTGATTGTTCAGTTAAACATTTAAGAAGTGATAATGGCACTGAATTTAGAAATATTGACCTTGAAAGTTTTTGTGATTCAAAAGGTATTTCTCAAAACTTCTCTGCACCAAGAACACCTCAACAAAATGGTATTGCAGAGAGGAGAAATAGAACCTTGATTGAATCAGCAAGGTCAATGCTCATAGATGCTGGTCTTAAGACCCATTTCTGGGCTGAAGCAGTCAATACTGCCTGCTACACTCAGAATAGGTCTCTGATTGTCAAGAGACATGATAAGACAGCCTATGAAGTGCTAAAGGGGAGAGAACCTGACATAAGTTTTCTTCATGTTTTTAGCAGTACCTGTTATGTCTTAAACAAAAGAGATCACTTAGGAAAGTTTGATCCCAAAGCTGATGAAGGTATATTTGTTGGTTACTCAATCATTTCAAAAGCTTTCAGGGTTTACAATAAAAGAAGGGAATGTATTGAAGAATCAATGGATGTTACCTTTGATGAATCTTATGATAAATCACTCACTGATCCAAAAGACTATGAAAATCTTATTTTTAACACAATCAGTGATGACAAGCATGAGATTCATATATCAGATTCTGAAAGGGAAGATGATGTCCCTGAAGGCACTTCTGGCTCTACTTTAGCTAAGAATGATTCAGGAACTTCATATTTGCCTATTGACATCCCATCATCATCATCTCATCATCTGCATCAAAATGATAACACCCACTGTCCAAATCAAAGCTTAAACATTAATCATGCTTCTAATGCTGATGTGTCTGGTGGATCATCTCTGGATAATCAAGTCACTGCTGAACCTCAGCGAGTGACTAAATGGAATAGACATATTGATAATCAATTGATTATTGGTGATCCAAAATCCAAAGTCCAGACTAGATCAGCAACTGCTAACTTTTGTTTGTTTGTAAGCTTTGTGTCACTGATGGAACCCAAAAAGATTGATGAGGCACTCACTGATCATCACTGGATAGCTGCCATGCAAGATGAGCTATCTCAGTTTGAAAGAAATAAAGTGTGGAAGTTAGTACCTCAAGTAGCTGGGAAATCTATGATTGGAACTAGATGGGTGTTCAGAAACAAGATGGACGATGATGGTGTTGTGATAAGGAATAAGGCCAGACTGGTTGCACAAGGTTACTGTCATCAAGAAGGAATTGACTATGATGAAACCTTTGCACCAGTTGCTAGGCTTGAAGCAATCAGGTTGTTCTTAGCATATGCAGCTCACAAGAAGTTCAAGGTATACCAAATGGATGTGAAAAGTGCCTTCTTGAATGGAAAGCTGCAGAAGAAGTGTATGTTAAGCAACCACCCGGATTCACTAATCCCAAGCATCCAGGTTATGTCTATAAGCTGGAAAAAGCTTTATATGGACTAAAACAACCTCCTAGAGCTTGGTATGACACTCTCGCTACTTTCTTAACTAAATGTGGGTATGTCAGAGAGATGTCATATTGGTCCAAATTTATGTTGATGATATCATATTTGGGTCTACTAACAATGACTTGTGCAAGGAATTCAGTGACCTCATGACTAAAAGTTATGAAATGAGCATGATGGGTGAACTAACATTTTTCCTTGGTCTACAAATAAAGCAAACCAAGACTGGTATTTTTATAAATCAAGGAAAATATGTTAAAGATTTATTAAAGAAATTTGAATTCACTAACTGCTCATCCCTTGCTACACCAATGTCATCTGCAGTAAAATTACATGCTGACCCTGATGGTAAATCTGTAAACATCACTGCTTACAGAGGAATGATCGGGTCACTGCTGTATTTAACTGCTAGTAGACCAGACATTATGTTTGCTACTTGTCTATGTGCTAGGTATCAAGTTGATCCAAAGGAATCCCATTTGCTCGTTGTCAAAAGAATATTCAGATATCTGAAGGGTACACCAAATCTTGGTCTCTGGTACCCATCTGGTTCAGATTTCTCACTAAAGGGATATTCAGATTCTGATCATGCTGGATGCAAAATGGACAGAAAGAGTACCTCTGGTAGCTGTCAGTTTCTTGGAGAAAAGCTTGTAAGCTGGTCAAGCAAGAAACAAAATTCTGTCTTAACTTCTACTGTTGAGGCTGAATATGTCACTGCTGGTGCTTGCACTGCTCAAATTCTGTGGATGAGAAATCAACTCGCTGACTATGGTTTTGACTTTGGCAATGTTCCAATTTATTATGACAGTCAAAGTGCTATTGCCATAGCAAATAATCCTGTGATGCACTCAAGGACAAAGCACATTGATGTCAGATATCATTTCATCAGGGACCACGTCATGAAAGGTGACATTGAATTACATTTCATTCCAACTGATTACCAACTCGCTGACATATTTACAAAACCTTTAGATGAGAAAAGATTCACCTTTCTCATCAGCGAGTTGGGTATGTTAAACTTAAATGATTAAAACCTGATTGTTTAATAAAAGGTAATTACAGAATATATGGTTTATAATTCTAACTCGCTGGCCTATTATTCTCACTGATATAATCAGCAAGAACAATAAGTTAGCATAGTTATGATCAATAAATTATATACTTTGTAACTATACATGAAAACTCTTTATATCACATAAATAAAATATGTTTTATGCTTCACAATTTGGCTAGCTGATTAGATTAGTATTCTAAGTTGTAATCTGATCAGCGAAATCAAACATGAGACATAATATTTATTTTGTTTTAAGATATAACTTATTTTCATCTCGCTGAGATGTAATGTATCAGCGAAAGTTCTTCTTATTTAATATGGTATTTATTTCGACATATATTCCTTTACATTTAATACATTTTGTATTTAATTTTTAACGATTTATATTCCTAATAAATGCTTTATTAAATATCTCATGGGACTTCGAAAAGGTACACTTTTTCTGACACCTCGTATACCTTTTCGGCGTACCACTCCCATCACCATTTAATGTTACCACTCACCACCATCATCACCCTACTCCCCTACCATCAACCACCACTTTTTGACCACGTACATACGCTTTTTTACCACATGTTTTGTATCTCAGCAACCATATACAAGCAGCGAAACTTTTTCACTTTCACTTTCACGCTTTCTTGATTTCAAAACTTCATCTTTTTCATTTTCTCTGCAAAAATTTTAAATTCTAAATCTTCTTCTTTCATTTTTTTTAAAATGACACGATCAAAGTTTTTCAACAATGCTTACACACCGACCCCAGAGATTAAAGCTCTTCGAGCCTCTGCGGTCAGTGAAACGCTTGTTGTTACAGTTCCCAAATCTAACTATTTGGGAAATGTAACCTGCCCTAAACCAGAGTATGCGGAGGTGATAAACTTTCTCAAAAATCACTTTATCCTCCCTGCTCTTACCTTGTCTCCTAGGGAAATGAACCCAGAATGGCTCAGTGAGTTCTGGTATACCTGCACTCACTCTGTCGTCTCTGGTGTTTCACAACTCCAGGGTTTTATCGACAATGGTACCCATCCCATCACCATAACTGCCAACACCATCCGGTCCATTTTACATCTCCCGACCTATGAGTCGTACGAGTCGCTGCCAGAGAGCGACGTAGCCAAACAAGGCCTCGTCGATCTTACTGAGATTCAGTGTAAGTACTCAGTCGATGGCAGTGGCAATCGTAAATACTTTACGGTCCACAAAACTAAAAAAATAGGAGGTGTTTGGAATGCCATTTTCACCAATTTCATTCAATCTTTGGGTACAAAATCAGGGAGCTATAATCAATTCAACTCCCTGGAGGCCCAGATTAGTTGGTCACTGGTCAACTCTCTACGAGTTGACTATGCAAGTGTGATCTTCAATGAACTGATCACCAAAGTCTCTGAGCCTTCCAGGGCCAAATATGTACCCTACCCTAGGTTTCTCTCACTGATCTTCAGGGATCAGTTTGATGCCTATGATAGGGTATCTTTTCAAGGTTTTGAGCCGACCCTGGTAGGATCTCAAATCTTTGCCAAACCAGCGACTGCGGTGTTACCTGCTTTCATGAAACACCCGGGGATCCTTGCACCCCAGCCTGTAACTTCTGTACAAATGTCAGTTGCTGCCCCCCCCCCCCCCATCGACCACCTCACTGACCACACCCCCAGTGACTACTGTTGGTCAACCACCAATCAAGAAACCACCAACTGCTCCCAAGAAAAAATCCAAATTAGGGTCCCTGACATTAAAGGTTCAGGGACATAGCTCAAAGAAGACATCTACGGATGCCAGTGGTGAATCAGCGACTGTACGTTCAGTTGCTGAGGGCACCACTGCTAAACCCTCAACTTTACCTGCTTCACTGGACTCCCGAAAGTCCAGTGACTCTAAAAAGGGAAAATTACAGACAGCTGCAGTGGATCAAACCACTGTTATCAGTGATTCGGGTGCATCCCACACCCTCAGATTAAGTCAACCCAGCCACTTGTCATCCTCACAAAAGGGTGACATTTCACACAAAGGCCTAGTGACATCAGTGGGTGATAACACACTCATTGCTGATGTCACACCACTGGCTACAGACCCGGGCCATCTCTCATCTATCACTGCACCGGCTGTCAATGTCTCACCACTGACCCATGGTGAGATACAGGTCGCTACCTCTATTTCCAATGAACCATCAGCTAAATCACAAGCTGATGATGAGGAAATCATGCCCATGGACACCTCAGAGGACACCCAACCCATTCCTCTACCCACATCTAACTCTCCTATCAGAGAGCTTACCCCCACCTCCTTCACCAGTGACAACATCCAAGTCACTGCTGCTAGTCAGCACACACCCCCTGATCATGTAGCCCAGTCTACACCTACCCCCATTATTATTACCCAAACTACTCCCACAAACACCTCCACCCACTCCACAGCAGATCAGCTACTGATGGAGTACATTGCCCAATCCCAAACCCAGATTAAGATGCTCACTGAAGACCGTGAGGCACTTATTGGCAATGTCTCTGTCTTACAGAAAGCCGTTACTGCTCTCACTGATGTATACAACTCCATTGAACCATGGAGCACATCTGTCAGTGAGAGGGTACAAACTGTAGCTGATGCTAGTGCTGCAATAAACCATGCAGTCACTGAGCTAGCCTTCACCTCCACCGCAAACTTTACCACTCATGCCACTGCCATTGCCCAGCTCACCACCAACCAAAATGACTTGGCTATCTCTGTATCCAACTATCTTTTCAACACTGACAAAGTTGTCAAGGTGCTTCCGCAGGTTGTTACACTGCTTGATCAGACTAGAGCTGAGGTCGCTGCCCTGCGAGAGGAAAATGCTAACTTCACTGATCAAATTCTCAGGGCAGTAGATCAGTTTGAGCGAACCAGTCAGGGGGAGAGTGAAGAAGAAAATGATATTTTTGTCTCAGTCTCTGATCCTGAGATGCCCCTTCAAATGACTGATCCGCTGTCAAACAAAGCTCACAGGGACATTGTGCTCAGCACTTATGCACTACGTCCAATCGCTGAGCAACCTGAGTTGGAAGCCCTTTGATGTAGCGTGAAATAAGATAACACAAATTAAACTTGTTGATTCTAAGAATACCCAAGAATAATCTCTTCTAATTAACGTTGATTCACAAAGAATACCGCAATTAGGAAAAAATTCAACTTAAATGATCAACACAATTTGAGAGAAAATTTAACTTTCATAACTTCATCAACTAAAAAAACTTTTTTTCTATTACAACTTGATAGACTATATAAAGGACTAAAATTATTAAAAGACATTATTATATATGAAATATCAAAAGTCTAGAGTTAAAAACTAATAAATGACTTAATAAACCAAGAGACTCATAACTCAAGAGACTATCAACTCAAGAGACTCATAACTCAAGAGTCACTCCTAACTCAAGAGTCATGTCCAAATTCGATGAATCTTCCCCTTGAACATGATCGTTCCAGTTTATTCTTTGAAGTTGACAAAAATTCAGAAACTTTATTTGTCTTGGTGACACGTCCTGTATCATTCTCCCCGGGTTAAACCCGACTCGTCCTCGAGTCTTGACTGAATTTTCTTTAACATTTGGAGATAAATCAGTAACATTAATAATGTAGAGGTTAAAAGAATGTAACCAAAGAGAATAAGGGTAGTAGTAGACAAATAAAACCTTTTCACATTATTGTGAAATATACTTCTCTCGTTTGGAAAATGAAACGTAGCATTATCTTGCCATTTAGAAGATTCATATTTACATTCCAATAAAGATGAAACAATCAACATCTTCGTGGCACCGTTATAATCTTTTTCTTTTCTAAGTAAAGATTGATTATGATGATGTGTGTAATCTTCCTCTTCAAATGATAACTTATCAACCATATTCAATGAAATAACATTTTCACATGTTACTCCATTGTTAATGACATCAGAATGGTCATTTTTGATTTGGCAACACGGATGGAATATTTCTTCCATTTCTTTATAACTAGAAAACCCAAATTTGCCATCGAGAACATTATTTATGAATTGAATCTCTTCTTCATTGGGTTTCTCTAGTTCTTCATAGACATCGTAGATTACCATTGCGAACAGGAATTTTGGCTCTGATACCAACTGATGTAGCATGAAATAAGATAACACAAATTAAACTTGTTGATTCTAAGAATACCCAAGAATAATCTCTTCTAATTAACGTTGATTCACAAAGAATACCGCAATTAGGCAAAAATTCAACTCAAATGATCAACACAATTTGAGAGAAAATTTAACTTTCATAACTTCATCAACTAAAAAAACTTTTTTTCTATTACAACTTGATAGACTATATAAAGGACTAAAATTATTAAAAGACATTAATATATGAAATATCAAAAGTCTAGAGTTAAAAACTAATAAATGACTTAATAAACCAAGAGACTTATAACTCAAGAGACTATCAACTCAAGAGACTCATAACTCAAGAGTCACTCCTAACTCAAGAGTCATGTCCAAATTCGATGAATCTTCCCCTTGAACATGATCGTTCCAGTTTATTCTTTGAAGTTGACAAAAATTCAGAAACTTTATTTGTCTTGGTGACACGTCCTGTATCACCCTTGCAGTTGCTGAACTTTATTGGGTTGATATGGAGATGGCTACTGACATGGTGGATGTCGCTGAATGCTTCCCTGAGTTCAGTGCTGAAGAGCTCAGGAATTATAATGGGCTGGTACAGCAGTGGGCAGTGGATGAGGTTGCTAGGATAGAGGGTACCTCAGTGAGCTATGAATTGGCTCGCTGGGAGTGGATGAACAGGGAGGTTGTAGATGATAAATCTGATGATGAGGAAGATGATACCATCATGCATGATGCTGATGATGATGATGAAAACAATGATGATGGTCAGGGAGGTGGTCATGGAAATGGTCAGGGTTCAGAAAGTGAAGATGAAGATGATGTAAATATGGAGGATCAGCAACCCATATCATCTGTCATTAAAAGAAAAAGGACCAGTGACACCTCTCCTACATCTACTCCTCCATCAAAGAAACAGCAGGTCAGTGACCCTCAATCACATATTGTCATATCTGAGGTAACTGTACCTTCATCTACACCTGCAACCCAAAACCTACCCTCACCCACAGCAACTACAACTATACTCACCCAAACTACCACACCTACCCCAGCAACAATAATACCAATCTCCACAGCAACTCCCTCCAACACTACCACTTCAGACACTTCCCCTACAGCATGCCTTTCCTCTGACTCAGCCTCAGAAAGCCTCTGTCCTGATAAGACAAAAGAACAGCGAGTTGCCAGAAAAGTAAAGGCAAGACAGGACAGGGAGCAGGAGATGATAATGAAAATAACCTTTCAGGCTGAGTTAAGAGAGGAACAAGAAAGAAAAAGGCTGCTGAAAGAGCAATCAGATGCTGATAGAGCGTACCTGCTGGAATTGAGTACCAAAGATGCTAATGAAAGGGCCAGACTGCTTAAACAAAAGCAAGATCAAGAAGAGTCCGATGCTGCAATTGCCAGGGTACTTGCTGAAATAGAAGAGAGTGAGCTAGAGCAACAGAAACTGAAAACATCAGCTAGCAAGAGCTCTAAAAAGAAAGGGGGAGCTGTCAAAACAGCAGTGGATAGAAAGTGGGATGAGATAGATAGAAAAAGGTTTGTTGCCCGTATGACAGGGAGATCAAACCCTGCACCTATTACCAAGGTAAAATTGAAGAAGTCTAAGAATCAATCTCAACCTCAGCTACTCATTCAAAGAGGTTCAGAGACTCAAGCCATGCTACTTGATCAAGTATGCAAGCTGCACAGAGAGGAATGGAATGAAATCAGGCTTGCTATCAGCCACTCTACAAGTGCAGCTAAAGCTGATGTCCTGAAAGAGATTGATAGGCTATATTAGAAGATGGTGTCGCTGCAACTTCTCAGACCAAAAGATACTGTCACATATGGTGAAGAGATTGTTCAGCCACCAAGCCCGAGGTATAGGTCAGGCACTAGCAGCATCTATCGAATCCCCAACACTTCAAGGTTAAATCTGTCTATCCCTGCTGGTGTGCCAAAGCTTGAAGGACATGAAGTCACTGAGGGGGAGAAGGGTCTGGTATACAGGGACTTAAATGGTGCCCTTAGGTTTCAGAGAGAAGCTGAACTTGAGAAGGTTGATCAAGAACAACTCATACACCTAGTCAGGTCAGCTAGAATGCTTCCTACAAATTCAAATATCAGAAAAGCTATTCTCGATGAAGCCTTGGCAAGAAAATTCAGATACCTGCCCTCCAATGACAAGTATGAACTTGAAGCTGAGCTTGGCATAGTGAAAGAGGAGGAGATGTCGAGAGATAAATAGATTAGATCTTTTGTAATAGTTAGTCTCTTGTAAATATTTATTTAATGATATAAATGAGGCTTGACACAGAAAATCTACAAGTACAAGTCTCTGGGCGACCAACCTACCGTCAGAGACTAAATACCTTTCAGCAACAAAAATTTACAAGCACAAGTCTCTGAGCAACCAACTTATCATCAGAGACTAAAACTTTCCTACAACAAGTTTGTCTAAGGGAGCTTCACTGATCGCTGAACTCAAGTGGTCACTGATCACAAGGATTACGGGGGAGATTATATAGGAAATCGTTGAAGTCGTTAATCGCTGATAATGTGAAGTCACTGATCATGTCTTATATTCACAGTCTCTGTCCTACTCAATAAAGAACTCTCCATGAAGAAAATGATTCAAGTCAAGCTCCTGTTGCTGAAGTTTATGATCGCTGATCCTATCTCTTCAACCAGTAGATGAAGAATTTATAAAGATCAAAGACTCTACTATGTGTGTCACTGATACTCATCTATCAGCGAGAGTCTCCAAGTCTTCTTGAGTTCTCTCTTCTGCTGAATAAAAGAAGTCACTGAAGATTAGCTGTTCAAGTCATTCTTTAGAGCATGTTAGCTAGCATCGAGAATGAGGAGGATTGATATATCTATCAGTGACTGCAACATTAAATGTCGCATTAAATAAGAAGTTGACATTCGGCGTTATTACGGCACAGCACGTGTTCCTCGAAACTTGAAAAAGTAACGTGGAAGCATCTGATTGGTTTATAGTACAAGGTGATATTTCCCAAGACAGAATGTCGAACCATGATGTATCACATCTCAACTACCTCACCAATCAAGCAGCGACATGTGTCCTTCCAGATCCTGAATTTAAGGGTTTCAGCGTCTATAAATAGCGTAGTATGTTGTACTTCATTTTGTGTCGATTGTTTGTAATGTTACTTGTTTGTCAGTAACTAGTTTGTCTAAGATACAAACAACACCAGCGAGTAAACTAGTAGCGTGTTTGTCCACTATTAGTTTACCTCAGCGAGTGAGAAAGTTAGCGTGTTTGTCCACTACTGCTCATCTCCTTTTGTAAGAGCTGTATTGTTTGATTTAGATTAGCTTTAGCTAATCTATTCCGCAATCAACAATAGATAAATTTTATCAATAAAAGAATTTATCTTTCAGCTAGTATTGCATCAGCAACTGAACTGCTTATCTTACTTATATATTTGTGTTCATATTGCTGTCACTTTAATACGGTTAAAAACTTGCTAAACAAGTTAACACATTAAAATAGAAAAGTTTTTAATTGTATTCAACCCCCCCTTCTACAATTAACTCACTGTTAACGATTCATAATCACTAACATAATAGTGATTAGGGACTCACAACTTATACGGTACCAAGTGTACAATCTTTACTGACCACATATGTCTCCAACACATATTCGACCAGAAAGACCTGAACATGAGACAACGTCGTTGGGTCGAACTACTTACTGATTACGATTGTGAGATTCGCTATCATCCAGGCAAGGAAAATGTTGTTACCGATGCCTTAAGCCGAAAAGAACGAGTGAAACCCCTTCGAGTTCAAGCCCTCAGTATGACAATTCACAACAACCTTACTACTCAAATCCTTACCGCTCAACTCGAAGCACTCAAGGCTGATAATTTGAAAAATGAGGCCAAGCGTGGAATGGATAAACAATTTGAAACAAAACCTGACGGAGCCAAATTCTTCTCTAACAGGATCTGGTTACCTAGTTTTGGGAACCTGAGAGACTTGGTGATGGATGAAGCTCACAAGTCTAAATACTCCATACATCCCTTTGCCGACAAAATATATCATGGCATCAAAGAAATGTATTGGTGGCCCAACATGAAAGCTGACATTGCAACCTATGTTAGCAAGTGCCTTACTTGTTCCAAAGTTAAAGCTGAACACCAGAAACCATCTGGCTTGCTGCAACAACCGGAAATCCCACAATGAAAATGGAAGCAGATCACCATGGATTTCATTACTAAACTCCCGAAAACACCTAGCGGTTGCGATACTATTTGGGTGATCGTCAACCGACTCACAAAATCTGCTCATTTCCTGGCTATCAAGGAAACTGACAAGATGGAACGTTTGACACGGATCTACCTGAAAGAGATTGTGTCAAGACACGGCGTACCCATCTCAATTATCTCTGACAGAGATAGCCGATTTACTTCCCACTTCTGGAAATCCTTAAAAAAATCTCTCGGTACTCGTTTGGATATGAGTACTGCATACCACCCACAAACTAACGGCCAGAGCAAATGAACTATACAAACACTGGAGGATATGCTACAAGCCTGCGTAGTTGACTTCGGTAAAAACTGGGAAAACCACATACCGTTGTGCGAATTCTCGTACAACAACAGTTACCACACCAGCATAAGGGTTGCACCCTTCGAGGCACTCTACGGTCATAAGTGCCGGTCACCTATCTGCTGGACTGAGGTGGGGGATACACAACTCACCGGTCCAGAAATCGTACACAAAACAACAGAAAAGATCGTCGGCATACAAAACAGACTGAAGGTTGCGCATGATCGTCAGAAAAGTTATGCTGACGTGAGACACAAACACCTTGAGTTTCAAGTCGGAGATCGAGTACTTCTGAAAGTATCGCCTTGGAAGGGCGTCATCCGTTTTGGCAAACATGGGAAACTGAATCCCAGGTACATTGGACCATTCGAAATCCTTGAAAGAATTGGTCCGGTGGCATACAGACTGCAGCTACCTCTTGAACTCAGTAGCGTACACCCTACTTTCCACATTTCTAACTTGAATAAATGTTTGTCTGATGAGACACTGATCATACCCCTCGATGAGATACATATTGATGACAAACTACACTTTGTCGAGGAACCCGCAGAAATACTGGATCGTGGTGTCAAGCGTTTAAAACAGAGCCGCATTCCCATTCTTAAAATCAGGTGGAATTCGAGGTGTGGTCCTGAATTCACTGGGAACGGGAAGACCAAATATGGCTAAAGTATCCACACCTATTCATAGACCCTACTCACACCGCGACTACAAGCTAATTTCGGGATGAAATTCTCTTAACAAGGGGAGAATGTAACACCCATCAAATTTTGAACTTCAATTAAGTGCCTAAACTTCTTGTAATTGCGTGTATTTAGTTTTGTTATAGGCTAAATATATGTGAAATTTTGTTTAAATACATACACGTGTACGCGATTTGTTTAAATCATACACTTTAGAACCGGACGAGGTTCGACATTAATTAATATGGAAGTTGGTGATAAAATTTATAAATAGCATGGATTTATCCGAACAAACATTATCTACTATAATATATTTTGGAAATATATTACACTTATTAAATGTTATATAAAACACGCTGTATACAATGAAACTGTGCGAAACACACCTTAACAAGCTAATAATAACCAAGTTATATTTTTTCATGATTTTATAACTTGAAACAAAGTATTTTGATAAAAACACTACGGTTAAAAATAGTTCGAGTATACTTTAACGACTACGGGCTTTAACCGACTTCAATTCGTAACATAAAGTTGGAAAAATAAGAAACCGCGAGCCGAGACCCAAATGGGTTAGCCCAGACCCGCGGACCCAACCCACCGACCCACCCCCTTTTTAATCCCTTCCTTCCCCATTTCATTTCATTTCACCCACACACCTACACCCAAAACTCTCACTTTTCTCTCAAATCGCAGCAACAAAATTATCACAAAACCTCACACAAAAAAAACTCACCATCTCGCGGAATCGATTCAAGAGAAAACGATCACAACATCTTGAGCTTCATCTTCATCTTCTTCATTTTCATTTTCTAGGTATGGAACATCTTAACACTTTTAAAATACTTGAAAAGCTTTTATTTACATGCTAGAATGTTTACACAAGATTATGTCCAAAAACCAAGTAGACATGCATTTTAAAAACCCAATTGCACAAACAGCTGCGTCTGCGAACTGAGATGTGACTCAGCTCGTAGATCGTGCTACGAACCAAATTCCACCTACCAAAAATTGAACTCGCGAATTCAAATTGCGAACTGACCTATGAACTGACCTGATCTGTGAGTTGACTTGACCTGCGAACCGACCTGTCCTGCGAGTTGAGACTTGCGAACCCACTTTGTCTTGTGAATCCAGTTTCAGTTCGCATCGAGAACTCAGTTCACATCGCGAACTCAGTTCGCACCACCTTTTCAGTCCGCGGCCAACCTTAGTCGATTTTTACTATTGGGGTGAGATACTTTGCTACCATTTTACGCATGAACATGAGTACTGGACTGATTATACTACTTTTCTTACACACATTGCATGAGTACTTTTTATCCACTGAAAGCCTCCTATCGTAAGTTGTTAGTTATGGACTTAACCGCGAGTACTAGTAAATGGATCCACTTGGGACTGACAATCCCTGCCTGGGGTAATAGCGCTACCACGGATTTCACCATAGAAACAGGCATATTAGTATTTTTTACATATGAGTTTCGGGATAGCACTCACAGGGGTACATTATATGATTCTTAATTGATTCATACTTACACATTGTTAAGCTTCAACTTATGAGCTCATGGCAACTGTGCTGACTATCTAGTTTACTTACTTTGCTTGATAGAAACATTGGTACATACTTGTGGTTCATAACGATTACTTAATACTAAACCTGTAAGATTCACCAACCTTTTGGTTGACCCTTTTTAGCTTTGTATCTCAGGTACACAGACGGAGTAGGATTTCCCTTGGATACTAGCTAGAGTCGCATGATTTCTACATTGCATTTAACGGAGATTCTTAGCATTATCTTTTGTATATTATGATTATGTAATATAATCTCCCGCTACACGCGTGGACTCTAGGGAACTACATTTTTGTAACCGAAAACAATATGTTTTCAAACAATTTTATATTTGAAATGTAACTATTTTTAAACGTCTCATTTAGAGGTCGTTTGCTGTATACTTTGTGTTTTTGATATTTGATTAGTAGCACTCCAAAGCTTGCTTCCACCAACAGTGAAATTTGGGGGTGTTACAAAGCATTCCATTGTGTAAATTTGAAACTCAGCAAAAACTCAAATTTTCTTACCAAATTCAAACACACATAACTTTTTACTCGTTATGAGTTAGGACCTGAAACTTTGCACACGCATCCACTATAACATTATAAAACTTTTCCTATTGACACTTTTTGAAATTTCGCATTTTATCGCGTTTTGGACTAATGACCACTTTATGGTCATTTTTGACCATTTCCGTTGACACATCAACTTCTAATCCACTTGACTCCAGACCTTAACACTTTTACCACATTTCCACATAATAATATTTATCATACTCAAACCATAACTTATTTTAACCGTTTAACCATTAAGTGACCCATTTTGACACTTTAACGACCCGTTTGGGTTTCAACCCATATAACCAATATTCCATCACCCATTTCAAATTCCGTTGACTATTCTAAGCCAAACTAAGTAAATTTCAACATTGAAACTTCATTGTAACCTTATAACATCAATTTCACATAACACTATGATATTTACACCAATTACAATAAGTTTTCCACATTGACTTTTACAAAACTATCAATGAGCATACAACCACTCATTGACGACTTTGACTTTCTTATTTCATAATGTTTGACTTTGACCACAAGTCTTCTATTCACTACCATCAAGTGTCAAAAAATAAGATTTCTTTTACAAAAGGGGTGACATCAACATCAAGAGCATGATCAAGAGAAATAGCTTATTACCAACAAAGCAACAAGCTCCACCAATAGCAACCTTCGGGTCTATTACCCGAATCCCTTTAGGCCCCACACTGCTCACCTAAAAATACATAAACATAATAGAGTCAGCATAAAGTTTAGTAGTAAATGGGCTATCAATCATCTCATCAAGTCGTAGACATATCCATTGCTTACGAGCATCATGAATGTCAATTCGATGAAATATGCATCACTTGAAATAATATCAATATCATTTCACAACATACCTATATTAAGGATCCATAATATCATTATGTTAATTCCCGCAGAAATTTACATCTTCGGGCCAAACCTCGATACATAATTACATCATCAAGTAAATGACATACTCATTACCGATCCTTCCAAGTAAATGAAATATGCATTACTTAAAGGGTGATAGCATCATCCATTAACTTACCTCGCGATAGCCCATACAATTAATCACTTGTAACACTTGGCATACTTTTATCACCTATTCATATAATCATATAAACATATATCAATTACACATTCAATAATCATTCATCATATAACATAGATGTTAATTCACTTAACACCTATATATATCCAATTCATACTCAACCTCTAATTCATTACTTGTATCATATTATACAAGTATTAACTTCATCATATGATTTCATCATATGTTTCATACACTTTGCTCATAATCATATATAAATGGGTAATTATCATTATCACATCATCAATTACACCAATAATCACCAAGAGCATCATCTGTTAGTGTATAATCATATTCATCATATATCATTTACCCATTTATACATGATTTTTATTTCCTTTGCACAAGGAATATAATTCAACATGCTAATTAGATGAATTCATTCATCAAATCATTATTCTTTCATCAATTAACAATTACTATCATCATTTACATAATCCAAATCGTTCAATTACACATAAACACAAGGCTATGAGTTCTTTTATAAAAATTAACATCATTTAAACCTAATTCATAACTGAATCATGTGTATGAAACATATATAATTCATTAAACCATTAACCCTTTAATTTCTAAAATCTAGGGTTTACACAACTTAATTCAAAATCGTAAATTAAGCATAGAGCGTAGCTCAAAAGTGGTTATAACATCAATTAATCATTAACCCAATTAATTATAAATTTCATTAGTTTAGGGTTTTTCTTTCTTGAATCACTATCATACATAACATGAATTTAAACACAATTAAATGTTAATCATACCTTATAATGAAGAATTAAAGGACCACAAGTTCTAATCTTCAAAACCCTAGCTTAATCTTTGACGATTCTTCTTGTTTCTTTCAAGAGCCAACTCATACAGGAACACATACGTGGTTTTCTGTTTGAGCTAAAATAATACAGAAGCGGTGTTTTTATAATGCAAATTTCAATTAAACCCCTTAACTTTTCACACTTGACACCTTTTAGTCCCTCAAACATGTATTTCATAATATTACAAGTCCTATGGACATAAAATAGTTTACATAGTTAGTCCCACTAACTTATACAATTAAAATTGTGTATTTAAAGTTTTAAACTTACAAAATTTGGGGTATTACAAAATAAATAAATAAAAACATTACAATGATTAAAAATAGAAGTAGCCTAATTCGAGCTCGATTCGTAAACTTAGTTCGCGGGCTCGTTTTCATCTTCGTCCGAATTGTTGCCTCCGTACTTGTTTTGATATTCTTCAACGACTTCTTTGCGAGCCATTTTAATAATTTTTAGTAACTTTTTAAGCCCGTTATGGAATGTTTTTGCAAAGAAAACTCAACCCCCTAAAAATGTCATTTTTTTAAATATATTTTGATTAATTGTTGCTATTGCGTCTGCGGATATTAGGACGGATTTTTTAACAGCTTCAAGGGCCTCAAGTTTTTCGGACTGTATACTACCTCGTGAAAACGAATCTGCGTCCAAGGATTGTAAAATCTTTGCTGATTTTCAACCCGATGGATGACGTATTGGGTCATCTCGGAACAAGTTTTTCATGTTTTCTTCTAGAGACGCTGTAATCAGATTTTCGTTTCCGTCAAGATCGGTGGCTTCGAGTTTGGGTTGAAATGGGCATTTGTTGCTCATGACGCCTGACTCAACAAATAACTTTGGGTAATCTTTAAGTACATCCCAACAACTCTCATAAATGAAATTGTGGCCTTTCATTAACTTGTTGTTTAAAATGTAACACCCCAAAGTTTAAAAATTATTATTGTGACGAATAAATAAATGATTATTTTAATTAATATTATTGTAAGAAAAAAAATAGTAGAAATCGCGAATGATTTTATTAGTTCCAAACAATAGATATTAAAGGGGATATAATCTATACTACACATAAACATATATGTAAGCATATACTCCCTCCCATTTCTCAAACTTTCTAGAACAGAAAACAGAGAGTAAATCGCAGGAGAACAAGAACAAGAAGCCAGCTCAAAACTAATTCAAATCTAGAAATCAAAGCTTAAAAATTTGGATTTCTTCATCTTCATCATGTTCCTAATCTATTAGTAAATTTAATTCCTCTTTTGTTTAACCTAGGAATGTAATTATGGTAAAATTTATATGGGTTATTGATTTGATATGAAGTTAGGGTTTGAAAAGTGTTATTTGGATGTTAATAACATTTCTAGTAAAGATTAGAACACTGGTTACAGGTTTGTTTGTGAATAAATCCCGGATTGGTATGTTGAAATGGGAAATTCAGGTCTGTGGATGACAAGGGATCGTGACGCGACCCTATATGATCGCAATGCGATTTGCTGGTTTCGCAATGCGATTACCATACTTACGCGATGCGATGTCTTACATATCGTGACGCGATTTGTTAATGTTTCAGAACCTGTTTTCATATCTTATTGATCCAGCTTTGCTAGTATAAATTTACAAACAGAAGTAATAGTATATCATAATAAAGACTTAGAACCAGAATTCAAGTAAGGATTGAAATGATAAACCACTTAAATTGTTGTAGTTGTAAAAAGGACATGTGTGATTGAATTGTTAAAAATTTAACTAGAGTGGGAAATTGTTCAAATAGATAAACTAGTTAAAAATTTAACTAGAGTGGGAATGTGTTCATATTGATATGGGTTTTTTGCCAAAAAATGAACCAATAGTTCCATTTTTTACATTTTCAGGTATCAACTATTTTTTTTGCTAAAAAATGAACCACTAATTTAAAATCGATCATTTTCGTGTATATGCTAACATTTGAAATGGTCGTCAAGGATTATATAGCAATTCAAATGCTTATGGTCGATTCAAAATACATCCTTAAGAAAAAATCCCCAGCTGTATAATCTTTGGCGATTGTTTGAAATGTTAGCATATACACGAAAATGATCGATTTTAAATTAGTGATTCATTTTTCAGCAAAAAAATTAGTTGATACCCGAAAATGCAAAAAACTGAACTATTGATTCATTTTTCGGCAAAAAACCCTATTGATATTATATATAGACAAGATTATGTTTAAAGTGGTAAAGTAAAGTAATAAAAGATTAGGAGTTTATGAGATTATAAAAAGTATAGTTATGTAGTTCAATTTGAAAGTTAAACTTGATCAATCCACGGGGTATTAGGTTGATGGTTAGTTAATTGTGATGATACTTAGAGACTAAATATATTGTTATATTTACGTGCTATATGATAGGTGATTCAAGACGTGACATCCACAAGCATTGTAGTAAGTCTCTCATTTGCCTAAAAAGCAAAGGTGAGTGATATGGGGGTTAAATAGGCAATGATTATGAATTTCGGATTGCTTTCGAGCAAGAGGTTTACACAATCAAGTGGATTATTACTTGTTTCATAATATGTTTTAATTGTGATTATTATATTGTGGTTATGTAACACCCCAAAATTTTGAGGTATTATTTTAGTGTACGCGAAAATATAATTTTATGAAATATTATTATCTAAATGATATAACATACTAGAAAACGTAAATAGTTTCACAGTTCCAAACTGTATGAAATAAAAGGAAATACATTTAAAAATGCTTATACGTATTATGTCTTTATCTCTATCCAATCCCATTCTCATTCTCGTTCTGGAAAGATCAAGAAAAAGAAGAAAATTCTCAAGAGCTTAAATCATCAATCAAATTCAATTCCAATCCTTAGATTTAAGTCTCCAAGATTCAATTCTTCTTCCTAGTGTTAATCTCAAACCCTAAGTAAAGTAAAATTTCATCTCAATGACCTATGGTTTGATTAGTAGTGAGTTTTATATGGGTATTGAGTATAATCCGAAATTAGGGTTCAATTATGATTAAACTGAGGATAGTTAGTGATTTAGTAATTGTTATTGATAACACGCAAAAGTAACGTACGTTATCTCCCTCACTTTAAGCCCAAAGTTAACAAAAACGCACTCTAAACAACATTATTTATGAAATTTTGTTAACTTAGTCAAAACAGAAACAATGTTTATAAAATCACTAAAAACGGCACAAAAACATGAAAAACTGAGTAAAAGTGCTCTACGGCTCTCTTGTTAACTCTTTTTAATGAATTGTGACCTATACTCTGAATTACGACCTCTTATTGGTGTCATTTTGTTCGTTAGGAAATTACAAAGCCGTGAGCGCAAGAATCACTCAAAACAGATAACCAAGGAAGAAGTTGCCCTTAAACGAAGAAACGAAGAACCGAAGACCCGAAATACGGCTGAACCAGACCGTATACGGTTGGTTTCAGCCGTATACGGATGGACACAGGCCATATACGGCCTACACATACTGTATATGGTTGTGTTTAGTAGTATACGTTTGAAAACCAGCCGTATACAGTTGGTGATCACCCGTATTTGCTCCAGTTCAGCCGAATACGGCCAAAACCACCCGTATCGAGCATTCAGGAAATAAAAATGACATTTTTATTCGGGTGGGCAATACGGTTGAGCATTTGAGGGTCCAGATACGGTTGAAGAATATCGTTGAGCGTTTCCTATATATATGGGGCTTCCCCTCTCATTCCAAACACATTACACACTCCAACACACTTCATCATCTACACACTCTTCATTTCTTTTACGTTTTCCCATTTTTAGCTTTTTAGTGTTGGTCTCTCTCTCTCTAGAATACTATCTCTCTAGAGAGAGAGATATAGTTAGTTGGTTAGGTAATAAAGAGAGGAAGCTAGCATTGTAATCACGGTGTAATAACATTCTTGTTGCAAGACTACGCGTTCTCGACATTACTCTGCTTATTTCCTGGTGATATTTACTATTTCATACTTATACTATGTTCAAATTATTTCTGCGTGATTGTATGATGTATGTTATGTTTATTGCCATGATTATTGAGTAGTGTCTTTCTATGGTTGTTGAAATGTAGATAATTTAGAAGTAGGGATGATGTTGAAATAATATTTAAATTAATGATTAGGAATTATTAAACTCTGTTATGTCTGAACTTATCATGCATCTATACTTAGTTACGGATCACCCTTTCCAGTCCTTCGCGTGACTGCTACTTAGGTTTAGAAATTGGTCACCTCTAGATACGGTGGTTTGTTATCTGTGTTGTCGTACGAATCAATGTTTCTGTAATTCGGCTAAAGTACTGGGTATAGCGATGGAAACACCACTAGTGTAGTACAACCGTGGAATCCCCAAAAACAGCCATTAGTACCTGCATTGTGACCTACCTAATAACTCTAGAATATGGTCTAGGAAACATAGAGCTGTGAAAATGCTACAGTACACCGTAGGTCTACCTCTGGTTACAAAGCTATGGAAATACATTAACTAGAGTACACCGTAACAGTACCTAGGGTTAGTAAACATGTGGAACAACTATAGTACATCGTAAACCTACCTCTGGTTACAAAGACTGTGGAAATGCTTCTAGCACTGTACACCGTTACTGTACCTAGGGTTAGTTGGCTATGGAACGGTTGTAGTACACTATGAACCTACCTCTGGTTACAAGTTATCGTGGAAGCTGGTTAGAGTACTGTACACCGCAAATGTACCTAGGGTTAGCATGCTGTGGAAGAAGTAAATGCACTATACACCGCTGGTGTTTCTAGTGACGAATGATTGATCGCAAAGGAAAGCTCTAGATCATGACGGAAGTATTTGAGCTAATTACCACCTAAGAGAATGAGTCTAGTAACGAAGGTCAAGCCCAGTAGTGGTTCAGGAATCCTAAACCCCTAGAGTCTACAAAACCGATAGTTCAAAATAATTAGTTAATAATCTGTATACATTTAGGTAATAACATTTGCATTTAGGTGTTAAGAAATGTCATAATAACCTGAGGGCAGTCTCTTACCTTATTCCTACACCCTTCATGGGTCACTAGTCATCACAAGACAGTGTGGGGGGTTGAGCAGCCTGTTCTGATCAGAATCCTGATAACCTAGGTACTCAGTGACATACTTATTTAGGTTTCAACCAAAACAAGTAGGGTCCTAGTGTTTACACCTAAAATTCATTTGTCAAATACTTAAACATGTCCCCGATCATCTTTATAAACATCATCCCAACAACTGATTATTGAAGTTTCAACAACCACATTCTATATTTGTCTACCTAATTACCAATTCTCGTCTATTTTACTTTTTCTGCATTTAGATAATTTAGATAATTAGAAAACCAATCAAACAAAACCTACCTATCTACACAAAACCCATCCTAATAGTAAAACCTATCTTTGGCCTAAGCTTTGTTTCAATTCACTCCGATTAAAGAACGACCTCGAGTTATACTTGCTTATTACTCACCCTGTGTAGTAGGTAGTACCTATAAGTTGAGCCCTCAAATTATAAAATTTAAAACACTCACTGATCGGCGCTCAGTACTGTCCGGTCAAGTCTTCTGACGACGAGGACGGTTCTCCCCCTTCACAAGGAGAGTGCTTCAAAACCTGACCGTTCGGGTGCCATCAGTTATTAACCTTGTTTAAGCTAAAAGTAAGGAATCGCATGGGGTGTTCATGGTGATTCTTATGGTTTATGCTAAATTTTATATAAATTGTGTGAATTAGCATAAAAGTGGAAGTAGTGGTGTAAGTAGGGTGTTAGAATGATGTTGAATAAGAATTTAATTGGAAACTTGAATAACGATATAATGAAGGTGATTATGAGTATGAAAGTGTATATGAAAATTTGTTAGTTAATGGTTTAGCTTGACTAACCAAAGTGGGGGAGGGATTTAAAAGTGATAGATAATAGAGATTATGATTATTGGTAATAATGTGCTATAATACTTTTATGTGTATTTTGATAGGTGTAAAAGATGTGGAAGTATTTCGTTGATCAATTGTCGTAATCTTCGTATATGTTTCAAGGTGAGTGTTATGGGGGTTAATTAAGTAATGGTTGTGCATTCCGGATTACTTTCGAGCAACAGACTTGTACAATCAAGTGTTTGATTGTGGTAACTTGTATTTACCTTAAATTATGATTTGTTGTGGTTTATGTGGAATGGACATAGTGTAGAGATTTGCTAGCTTTGCTAGAGCTTGATATGCATATCGTCGTGGTATGGTATTAAGCAATTATGTAGTTATTGGTCGTGGATCCACATAGAGTTTACATGTCTACCTATTGTTCCAGTAGTTATTTTTTTAGGATTATATGATTGATGATGTTATAATAATTGATTATGATGTGATGTTGTATATTGCTTAGTTAATTGCCCATACGCTCACTAAGCTTAATTGCTTATTCTTTAAGTGGTTCATTATGTAGGTACTAGTGGGCATCGAGAAGGAAAAAGAGTTAATAAAGAGTAGCATGGATACGCTTGCTTGTGGTATGCTTGGCAAGCCCTTCTCTTTACACTTATTGTTATGTTTACTACTTGTGTAATTTGCCCACAAAACATGTTTTAAAAAACTGTGTTAGTTTGTTACACTTGGCATTTTGTAATGGTTTGACTTTTTAAAAGTCAAAGTCAGGTGTAATTGTGATATACATGATGGTTGAAACAATGTATGTAATGTTATATCGTCAAAAATATTGTTACTTGTTTGTTAATGAAAGTAGCATGTGGTCAAAGTAAACTTTAGTATTGACGTGTAGTGTAATACTTTTGTTAGTCAATTATGGATTATTGGTTGACTTGTAAATGGGTCAAAACAGTCTCATTGTCATAAATGGGCTAAGGGTGTCAAAATGGGTCGTTAATGACCATAGTGAGTAAATTGAGTTAGACAAATGATATGGTTCTTTTGTTGATTGCTTTAAATCTGTTTTAGTATGTTGAAAGAGTGGTCAAAAGATCATAATCTGAAATTGTGGAAATTGTGATTTGAGTTAGTAATTAAATTGTCTGAAATGTTCTTAAATTGGTCATAAGCACAAATCCATCGTTTTTGTGAAAACTGAAAAAGTGTAAAAATGAAACATTCATATTGATAAAATGAAGGTGTCCGTAAAATTTGAGAGTCTGATTATTAACGAGTAAAAGTTAGGTGCATTTGAAGTTTGTTAAAAATCTGACTTGTGCAGCCTTTGGGAAGTACGCGATCGCGTGAAGCTTGGCATGATCACGTATTATTAGTCAACACATGATCGCGCGATTTAGGAGATCACGTGATTCAGTTCATATCATTAACAGAAACTAACTCGTGAAATTTAGGCTACAACTATGTTAATATGCGATCACGTGATAAATGGCATGATCGCGTATTGTGAAGAAAAACACACGATCGCGTGTGAACATACACGATCACGTATCTTATTTTAACACAATTGTAATATATATTTGATATAATGTAATCTATGATAATTGTGGGACCTAATTGAATATATTATAGAAACAAAAAAAATTGGACGTATCAGGTTATGGCACGTTATGTTGATTTTCGTGAGAATGGTGATAACACATTTTATCCCTTCATTTTTTACTTTAATCAAAAATCCTAATTTTAAAGATAGCATTTTTGTAAATATTTTGAACTTTTACCATGATATCATTTTCGTAATTATTATGAACTTTGATTTACCTTCCCAACTAAATTTTATTGTTACTTTTTTTACTTCTTTTCGTTCACAAGTAATACATGTGTGAAGTTCTTTTTTTTATTATCATTAGTATATTTATATTAGTATATAATAAGCTGAACTTGATATATATATAACTGTGAAAATGTACTTTTACAGGGTTAATAATGGTTTAATCCTCAAAGTTTCACTTTTAATCGTTTTAACCACTCAACTTTTTTTAAAATGTTTAACCACTCAACTCAGGGTCAATAATGGTTTAATCCCCGAACTTTCAATTTGTTTTCGTTTTAACCACTCTACTTTGTTTTAAACGTTTTAACCACTCAACTTATGAGTTGACCATACTTTAACCACTAAAGTTCAGTTGCTCATTTAAAAAAACTCTTTCGTTAACTTATAATGAAAGTTTAGATCGGGATATATACACTTTGAACTGATTTTTTTATCGACCAATGTTGTCAAGATAGAGATCTTACATATGATGATTTTTGTCTTCACAAAAAATCGAAATCGTAAGATCAAATCGGGATCGTAAGATTTTACGATTTCGATTATGATCTCATAAATGTGTATTATAATGCATATAAAAGATTAATTGCATGACAAATTAATTAAACTTTTATAGTTTAAACATCATAGCATCAATTCATACTTATCATAGCGCCTTAGATTACTATATTTGTAATTAAAGATATAGATTTTCACGCGATAAACTATTTTAGTTTAAAAATTGAATGGTTTTACGTGTAGTAATTAATTAAATATTAAACCTATTAACCTTTTATTAGACAAAAGTTAACTAATTTATATTTTCTTAACTTATATTCATGTTAAGTAAGATCGGATCGGATCGACATCGTTAGATCATATGCTCAAATCGAAATTGTAAGATCTTACGATCCCGATTTGATCTTACGATTTCGATCTTGTGAAGACCAAAACGATCATAGGTAAGATCTCTATCTTTCATTATAAAAAAATCATTATTGACGAAAGGTTAAAGTTAATATATCCCGATCTAAACTTTCATTATAAGTTAACGAAAGGTTTTTTTAAATGGGCAAATGAACTTTAGTGGTTAAAGTATGGTCAACTCATAAGTCGAGTGGTTAAAACGTTTAAAACAAAGTTGAGTGGTTAAAACGAAAACAAATTGAAAGTTTAGAGATTAAATCATTATTGACCTAAGTTGAGTGGTTAATACATTTAAAAAAAAGTTGAGTGATTAAAACGAAAAAAAGTGAAACTTTAAGGATTAACCCATTATTAACCCTACTTTTACATTGTCATCTCTAAAAGTTTTACATTTTATTACTTAATACAAACAAATAGGCTTCACATAAAAATATATGTTTCACACAAAAACTATCAACAAATAAACTTCACATAAATATTCTATTGCTTAACACAAACAAATAAGCTTAAAACAGACAAAATAGACTTCACACAAACAAAATGACTTCACACAAAAACTATTAACAAATAAATTTATTAGTTTTCCTGGCTTCATCCCAAAAAAATTTCAAATAAATTAACTTCCTTTCAATTTGTAACGCTAAAAAGGGTTGAACAATGATGCTCTAATCGAAACTTCATTCATATACTATTATACTCCGAGTGTACCATAAACATTAATTGACTACCAAACATTAATTTGTTTAATTGATTAGTTTTTAATATATAATACAAAATCATTGATCATCGTTTCAGATACATACAACGTTTACTAGGGTTAGGGGTGGAGCTAGAAGGGGGCAGTGAAGGTAATCGTCCCCCTAAAAATAAAAAACTTTTGAAAGAAAATAATTATTTTTTAGATAATTATTGACAGTTTCGAATTTTGAACCCATCTAATAGGATAGAAAGAAAAAAAATGCCGGAAACGGATAACGTGCCGGAAATATTGGCAGTGATGCCGGTGCCGCAACAGGGGAAGAAGAGTAGCGAGGACCGAGGTCTCGTAGCTTGCAGTATCGTGGTGTGACGTTTTATCGTCGGACTAGTCGTTGGTATAAAAGTTTGCCCCCTCCTATAAAAATTTCCTAGCTCCGCCCTGCCAGAGCTCAGGAGTACATATTTGATTTCGAAAGTAGGTTTTAATAACTTTTTCAGAACGGTATAATCATTATAGAATATTAAGTATCGCGGTGTGACATTTTATTGTCGGATTGGTTGTTGGTACAAAAATTTGCCTCCTCCTATAAAAATTTCCTAGCTCCGGCCCTGTCAAGGCCCAGAGTACATATTTGATTTCGAAAGTAGGTTATAATAACTTTTTCAAAGTGGTATAATCATTATAGAATATAAATGGAGATTATCAATTCTGTTTTCTAGACTTTGGTTTGGTTCTAAAATAGTTCTTATTCAAAGCTCTAAGGGCTCTTTTATCATTTTATCTTTAAAAATATGCTTCACACAACAAATAAGCTTAAGACAAACTAATACGCTTCACACAAGAAATGTTAATAAATATGTTTCACATAAACATTTTATTGTTTAAAGGGATCTTTGTTTTTTGTTCACAACTATTTTTTGATGTAGTAACTTAAATAGTAATAGATTAATTGTTAATATTTACTTTTTGTTATTGCTTCACACAAGTCATATTAATTGTGAATGTCGTCATTTTCATAAAGTGTTGTGAATATTAAAAAAAAAATTCATAACTTTAAAATTGTAATGAAGCTTAAAAATTTTACGATTCATAAAAAAGATGCATTGCGAATGAAAATTGAAGTTCACCCATATTTACAAAAATGACGCCTCCCTTTTTCAGATTTTCCAATAATTACAAAAATGTTATCACCATTTTAGAACATTCATTTAAAATAGATGGTTATGCTTTGTTCTCACAAGAATCCAACCTTATATATATATATATATATATATATATATATATATATATATATATATATAACTAGTTTTATTTTTATTGACATCAATGAATTATTTTATGTTTGCACCTACTACTAAAAAAAGAGTAATGCTAAATAGGTCTACTTATGTAGACTTAAAAACATACTTAAATTTCTGATTGATTACTTTTTTTCTCTCTTCTAATCTTATTGAATCATTTTTTCAAACTCACCAATTATCTTTAGGTATTTTATTAGTCCTATCGACCTGCCAATCATTTTCAAAAAATATATATATGTCACAAAAATCCAAACTAGGCTTTTCTTATTAAATATTAAAAACCTGAAACGGTACCGTTTTATGGAACGTACCACCTAAAAATCATTAGTTTTCTTCTCCTTCTAAAAACCAACCCCTCTCTCTTTGACTTTTCATTTCTTTCTCGTTACACACACTAAAAGTGTGTTTGTGTGTGTAATAAAAAAGTTTGTTAGATTTCATCTCCCTCCAAAAATCTCTCTTAGATCTCACACACACTGTTACTCATTTTACTACGTTTTTTTTTTTTTTTATCAAATCTTCGCTTTCATGAATCCGAAAATGCCGATAACTGATTATACATAGTCGTATTGATACAGCTCACGTTTATAATCTATACGTATAGTGATTGATATACGTATTGAGGATTCAACATGCTGGATCTTAATTTAGCTGATGTGGATGTATTAGTGTCGACTAATGATTCTGTAATTAGTAATCGGATTGATCAGTTGGATGATCGTCAATCGGAGATTCATTCAGGTACGTCAGTTTCATCAGATGTTGATGATCCTTTGGTCGTGACTAATGATGTTGAACCTGATGATGATGATGAGATTTCGACTGGTGGTGGTTTGATTACGAGACAGTTTTTTCCTGTTGATAACTGTGAATTGATGATTGAGGATGATGATGAGGTGTTGCGTTTCCGATCGATAAGTTCGTCTACGAGTGTGTTTGGATCGCAATGGTTGAATCTTAAGGTGCCGGAAACGGATAACGTGCCGGAAAAGTTGGCAGTGATGCCGCTGCCGCAGCAGGCGAAGAAGAGTAGGCGAGGACCGCGGTCTCGAAGCTCGCAGTATCGCGGTGTGACGTTTTATCGCCGGACTGGTCGTTGGGAATCACATATCTGGTATGATTCATGTGGTTTATAATCCCGAATCAGTTTCGACTACATGGATGACCTTCTCTTTCAATATAGATAAAATTACATAAAAGAAATTACGTCACAAAATAAGAAGTAAAATGCATCTGATTATCAAAAACTTTAATTGAAATATGCAATTGCTAATCATGTGCATTTGTTAACTTATATGATGGAATTGTGTGTACTCTGCCTTATGTATCATTCATTGGTACTGTACGGATTGATTTTGTATACGGAATTGAACTTAAATTGATAATGTGTGTTGTACTGTTTGATAACAAATGAGACTGAATCATTTTGTATTTTTTATCTGTTCAGGGATTGTGGGAAACAAGTGTATCTAGGTAAGTAGTCTGCTTCGTATCGAGTATCAGTTACTATATTGTTTGTACCTGCAGTTACATGTATTAACTACAATGTTTGATTACAGGTGGGTTTGACACGGCCCTTGCTGCAGCTAGGTTAGAGCTTTCTTTGAGAAAAGTTTGTTTAGTGCTATGAAATTTATTTGGTAATGTGGTTTTGACTTGATTAAATGATCGTTATTTAGAGCTTATGACCGGGCTGCTATCAAGTTCCGGGGAATTGATGCTGATATAAACTTTCATATAAACGAATATGAGGAAGATATGACACAGGTAGTGAGAATTTTGTAAGATACTTTTTGTCTGATGGACAAAAACTTTCTTGACTAATGTAAGGTTAATGCTTTCGAAATGGTGCAACAGGCAAAGAATTTGTCAAAAGAAGAATTTATCCATATACTGCGTCGACAGAGCACAGGATTCTCACGAGGAACTTCAAAGTACCGAGGAGTAACCCTTCATAAATGTGGCAGATGGGAGGCTCGCATGGGTCAGCTTCTTGGGAAAAAGTAAGAAACCCGTGCTGAAACTATATCGTGATTTTAGTGCTTGGTACTTGAACTAATTGTAGTATACTTATGCTATTAGTGTCTTAGCATAAAAAAAGTTTCTTAGTAAATGTGCTTAGGACCCTTTTTTTATCTCCCAAGATTACAACGATTGGTTTGCAGGTATGTTTACCTTGGATTATTCGACAACGAAGTAGAAGCTGCAAGGTTCTTGTAATACTATAATTACATAATCCTTGAAACTTAATGTGTTATCATATCTTAGGGCATCATCTAACAACATTTGCAATTTGTGTTTTCTGCTTTCAGGGCATACGACAAAGCTGCCATTAAATGTAATGGTAGGGAGGCCGTCACCAACTTTGAGCCAAGTATCTATGGGACGGATATAAGTCTGGAAGCCATTGATGAAGGTATTGATATTATTAAGTCCCTGCTATCCCTTAATTTTCCACTTTCTGGCCTTAACAGTTGGACATAAAAACGATTTGTTGACATCTGCATTCTAATACTTGCAGCAAGTGGTCACAATCTTGATCTCAACCTCAGGGTATCTCCAGCTATCGACAGTCCAAAGGGAAACCACAATGTTCAGAATGTCGATATGTGTTTTACAGCCTGCGAATTACCTTCTGATAAAAGACTGAAGGTATGTAAAACGATTGGATAGTCTCAGTATCACATAAAAACTCCTTTTTGGTTGTTTTTGGTCAAATTGGGTTAGTAACTGATGGCTTCTCGTCAACTACTTTGCTAACTCTCAGGTTCAGGCTCGTGCTCCTGCTTGTGTTGGTGGACAAACAGCAGTACCAAAGAACTATCCCGTATGGCCTAACATGTATTCCGGTCTTCCACCAAACTATGAGGTAATTATTCAGTGTGTCTTCACAGATTATATGAACCCGTCAAACCTTAAAAATCTAAGGATTGGTAGGCTTAAAGTTTAAAGTTTAAACTAGTAAAGACTGCTACTAGGGCATAGAAAAATGCATAATTATCGTCCAGCAATGTATTTCTCATATTACCTGAAAAGTTTCACTGGCTCAATGTCATTTTGCCATGGTATAAGTGGTATTTAGCATCTTCATATACTTCAAAAGATATCGCGAACTTTGAAAAACAATGGAAACATTGCAATATAACTGGGGGGTGTGCAGAAACCTGTTTACAGCGATAACACCAAAGAAGCGTAGAGGTAGAGGCTCTATTCGGTTTGGTTATGGAATCTAAAAAAAAAATTGATTCTTCGTTCAGTTTGGAACCGAGCTGATATATAGAGTCCTTTTGTTTTTAAACTTGCAACGACGTTGTTATACTTTGTTGTCAAACTATAAAGCCCTTAAGTTTTTAGTTAATTTGTGGTCAAGTTTGGATAAAGCAGGTTTCAGACCGCAACCAAACCATTTTAGATCAGCTTGGTTTTCTTGTTTCCTTAAAAATAAATCCTCCATTATTGGTTCTGAACTAATTTCTTAATTACACTCTTTTATCAGGAAACAACAATAGGAAACAGACCTACTGGCGTTCTACCTTTACCAGGACTCTCAAACTCAGCATGGCAAATGCATATGCAAATACAAGCGCATGCACACATGTCGAGAAGCCATGGAATGACTCATCCGGTTCCCGTTTCCACTACTGCAGCATCATCAGGATTCTCTTCTTCCATTCCCATGTTTCCAAATTCCGTTCTCCAGTCAAATAACAACAAAACAGACCATGATTCCTCCATCCGACTGCCTACGGGTACTTCCCTATACTATACTGATAATCAAACTGGTTAAAGCATGGCATGTTCTATACCAAGACACCAAGACTCATTGACTAAATGTCGCTTCCTATAGCAAAGCTTACTGGCATAAGTATTGTCACAGAATATGTTTCTGCTTGTTTGTATAAACCAACTATTCATTAGTGTGAAGCCTTATGGTGATCAAACACACACCATGAAGCACGATTTGATATTGTTCTTTGGAACTTACCATAATGCTCAAGTTTGTAACAGTCTTGTATTAGTGAAGATATAGACATGTACATATCATCACATACGGAACACGCAGGCGGTCTCTAAATGATATAATGGGACTATTTATTCAAGGACCAAAAAAGTACATCAAAACATGTCCAAACTTTAGGCGTACCACATCGGACCTAAACACAGAATTTTGTAAGCTATCCTAAGTTGCAACACCATGTATTATCAATATTGAATGTTCTTTCCTAAAAAAATTGCAAAATTCTTATAAGGTTCATTACTATTAACCTTCCTAGAAGAAGCAAAAAAACATGTCAATCAAAGATGAAAATATCAAAACAAAATTAGTTGCAAATTTTATAACCCCATCCACAACCAAAATGATTGAAAAACATCAAGACCATTTGAGAGTAACCTGCTCATTTCATTTTTATCAAACTAGAGAAGTTTATAAGGTGAATTCTTTACATTCCAAATACCCGGGTGTATACATCGCCCGAAGTGGGCATTTGGAACATATAGTCACCATCACTAGGAAAGAAACGACTGTCAAACCCAAACCTCCCAACCTCGCTTCTATTATCATGTTGTTGAGCCAATGGCAAATGGTTATGCTGCTGATATCCCCCTGCAAATTTTGACTGTTGGTTGAATGAAGATGGGTTGTAACTCTGGTGTTGTAGATCCACTGCCCCGGAACTGATACCACCATACAATTTACCCTGAGAAGGAAACTGCGGTGTTGTGTGATATTGCTGCATTGTGGCTTGAGAAAGTCGAGTCTCCTGATGATTATGTGTAGCGCTAGCGGGTCCTGATTGTTGTTGCATGAAAAGCCAGTGCTTTGCATCATCATCAAATGAGCTGGAGCATCGAGATGAAAAGGATGAGGTCCAAGAGTTGGTCAACAACCCATTTGTTGCTGGTTTGACTCCACCAACTATTGTACCAGGATCAATAAGATCATCGCTACTGTTGCTTAGATTCCCCAATGATGGCGAACGATAATGATTGTTTGGTGCAACCCTGTAATAATTTCCTGAAAATATATTGAAGAAAAGTGTGAATTAAGGTCGTAAATGGATATCCAGAAATCCGCACATCCCTTGAACTCCTAAATATTTAGGTTCCGGATGTGTGATGAGACTAAATAACTTTGTACATATAATGTTTGTCTAATTATAAATTATTGTATAAAGTTTTATCAAATAAGGAACTATCTTCAATTAGTTGTTTCATGCTAAATATATAGCCATTGTTGAAGAAATGAAACTCAAAGCAAAGGATTAGATAGGTAGGCAAGCTATAACAGACCCAATACAACAAGACGATCTTTGTGACTCATGGAATCACTATGGGTTTGGGTTTCCGGATATTAAAACCCACCACCATACTTGGGTTATGATATGGCTATATTTGTGTGTTTAATACCTAAATTCAGAAATCAAACTCCGTTATTGTTGATCAGACCCATACCTCCATTTCATACCTCACCAAAAAAACCCTAAATACATATGATTAATCAAATAATATTATGGGTTGATATCCAAAATCAAAAAGCAAACTCACTAACCAAACCCCATTAATTGGTAATCAGACCCATACCTCCATTCCAAACCTCTCAACCTAACACACCGTAAATACATATGATGAATTAAACAATATGCCACTGACAAATCCTCAAAAGTCAAAACTACCACTTTTTACCCCACCATTCCTTCCTCCTAAAGTGGATGCAATACCACTAAACTGTTGGGTATAATCCTTGATCCAACAGAACCTCCTATGGTCCAGTAAAATAATGCACTCATTTCAAACTGATTGGTACTTGCAACACATGACTGAGCACCTATTTGAAGCAAGCATCTTCTTATTTAACGCTGTCTGAACAACGTATCAATAACGACAGATAAACAGATCCCAAAGACTATAAGTGACTAACAATTCATTCTGATTATGACAACAGAAAAACACGTAATTTTAGCTTGAAACCTTTACCAAAAAATGATATAAGAATGAGAAATTGTAGTTCTAAAGTATTATAATTTTTGTGCGGACAATGGAAGCATAATAAAAAATTGTAAGTAAATACATATAATGAGAGACAGGATGCAACTATATTGCTTACCAGAGCTGGCAGAAACAGCCTGATCAGTTCTCATGCAGGCAGAAAAGCCAGGTGGCGGCTTACTGGTCATGGTAAATCCTGGTGGGGTCATGTTCTGAGCCCTAGATGCTATTATTTATAACAAATAGATTAAATAAGAACATTTATTAAGATGACAAAGAAGCACACCCCTAAAAATATTTATCCAAGACTAGGCAAGTATGAAACATACCCTGATGTTGGGACCTGGAAAAATTGTCTTTGTTATCAGAAGAATCCTGAAGAACAGAAAAAGTCAGTCCTTGACCAATGTTGCTAGGAGAGACCAAGTCACTTTGTTGACCAGAAAATTCATGTTCCTTTGCAAACGAAAATCTCGATTGATCATTATTCTGAATATTCCATGTGGAAGCATGCCTTCCATCTCTTGCTACTGTTTGAGGGTAATCGAAATTATCACCATCTAAATCCATTGACAAAATATCAGATATTATACTATTTTCAAAGGCAGCAAAATTTTCATCATTATCCACCAGTGTATCATCATCAAGCCGTCTCAAGCGTTCCACAATTTCTTCATTAGTAAAAGAATTAGACCCTCTATATATCCTATCTGATTTAGCTGAACTTTGGAATTTCTTCTCATTATATCCATCATTGAATACTGAAGTCATATGTGGAGAGCGTACGGTATCTTCTTCATCTGCGTAGCTTCTTATATGATCAGGATATTTAGTATGCCACAAAGTACTATCACTATACTCTTTAGTGGTTTCAGCGGGATAAGAAGTAAAGCAAGAACCAGTGTGACCAGATCCAACAGAATCCTTTAATCTTTGATCATCATAGGTTGGTGAATCAACGAGTTGGCTGGCAGTTGATGATTTCAATAGCACTGAATCTGAGCTTTCAGTCTCAACATTCAACCTCTGGTCTTCGTCTCTTGAGTTCACATCTTTATCGGAACTTGAATTAGATGACTGCCCAACAATATCTACAAAAGTTGTGATTTGTTTGGATGATCTGACAGACAGTTGATCCCCTGAAGCTACTGCACCATAAGGTTCATCCTGTACAAAAATATCATGAAATCTTAATATGAAAGACACTCTGAAACAATGTATTAGGAATGACATTAGAAGTCAGCTCATCTGCATACCCGAGTATAATCTTGTACTTTCAGTCCATTGTCATATACGTGATCCTCAGCTGAAGCACTGTGGCTATTTGACCGCCCAATTACAGGAGGTGGCAGCATACTCCCCATCCGTCTATGTAAATATTGGGTGGCTCCAACAATTTCCTGAACCCTGTTCCTGAAATGAAGAATTTGAGCCAAAGAAACATCAATGAGGTTGGCACAATAGAAATACAGAAGCATTGTATGAGAGAATTAGTGAATCTTTCAGAATTTCTCAAACTTTAACCTATAACTTGCTAAGCTTTGAATATGAGCTGGTATAAATAGGAGGAAAGGAAAACGAAACAGACATAATAATCATGCATATAATACCTAGTATGAACTGCAGCTACTTCGTCTTTACCAAAACTATCTTCTTCAGCACCAAGAGTATGCAAATATAAACACGCAGGATTGTTGCAAGGCTGGCCATCAAACAAGGAATGTACATTAAAGTATTCCTCAATTATAAACTAACATTCCCACACAAAATCAGTATAGAATTGGGATTTGATGTGATCAACATCTCATATATACCGTATTTCTCAACCATGCATGACAATACTTTGCGGTCCCAAATGATGCTCTGCAAAAATTCAAAATGGTAAGTAATAACGTGAGATTGTAAACGCACATAATTAAACGTGGGAGGGGGTAGAAGGTGATGTGCTTACCTTAAAAGCCTACCATCCAATACATATCCATGCACAGACTGTATACATGTCACTGCTTCTTCCTCTTTAGAATAAGTAATATATCTGGTAACATAGAAGAAATAGAATTGTAATAGGATATTTATCATTAGAAACGATGTACAAAAAGAGAACCATTACGTACACACTGCAAGTATCATTGATAAGCTGCTGAAGTGTACCACCTGACGTCCGAGATAATGAAACCTTTATTACTTTTCCATATTGGCCAAAATAAGCTTTTCGCTGCAATAGCTGCACCAGAAAGTAACAAATTAACGACAATACCTAAAACCTGGAAATAAAGGGAAAGTTCCATATTTATGAAAACAGAACAGCACGTAAACGTGAAACGAGAAGGTTGAAAGGCACATACATCTTCATCAGCAAGCTCAAGAGGCAGTCCAATGATATATGCCATTCTTCGCTGAATTACTCGAATATTGCTAAGGTCCTTCCTTCCTTCATTTGGTTTTGATTTTGCCTTCTGTAGTTTCTGTTTTCGACTTGAACTATTGCCAGACACCCTATAGGCAATAAGCACTTATTATAAATCAACATATTACATGTAACAATAAAACTTATGGATATTGGAATGTGTTGTAACCTTTGAAAATTTGTTTCCAATCCTACAATTCTATCCTTATCATAAGGTGTGCGACATGCAGGACACCGTCCTTCTGTCGCATCCTTCTCTGCCATGTCCATTATGTGATGCCAACACCAAACGCACACCTGCATTGGTAGGGTAACAGGTTCATAATAAACACATACTACAATTACGATAATCCAAATTATACAGCAATAATCAATAATGTCATCATTGCTGAAATAGTACTCTTTTACATCTAGTCCACCTATATTAACAGAGCGGTAACAATGTCCAGTTTTTCAGCTTCAGGTACCCAATCAAGCTAGCGTAAATAAAATTCACAGCCTTTGCATTACTCAGTTGGAAATGAAGGTTGCTGTCATCAAAAAAGTATTTCATATAGCCCACTTATTAATACCTTCTAACTTCTCAAGGTGACAAAATTCCTAGCCCACTTATTGATTCCTTTCATATTGTGATACATTGTCATTAATTCAAGTCTTATGAGTACAAGTACACTTCATTCGACCATTATTTTAATAAAAACTAAAATTAACGATAGGGACTAAAGAAATTACACAAACCTGTTATTATTAAACAAAATGCTTTTCCAATAATAAAGTGATGCATCAACTAAATGTGCCAAACTATGAACACAGAGAGAAATCATTTAAATACAAACAACTACCATCATTCCATAGTAACAATTTTAACAAAGTAACATAACCTACATACAAATACAAAATTACAAAATACTAATAATTTTAGAATAAAAACTGCACAAGTACACAACTAATCAAACAAACAAACTTAAAAAGCAAAAACTCAATCTAATAGCTAAAAAAACCCATACCTCATAACCACATTTACAAGGATTCAACTGTTGATCAGTCCAGTCCATCTCTTCAGCACATAAAGGACACTTTTTCTCTTCTTCATAACTCATGATTCCACTGTAAAAACACATCAACAAACAGTAATCAACAACATTCCACTTCTCACTAACCATATAAACATACATTCACCAAAAAAACCCTAATTTCCACACACACAACACAACAAACCCTCATTTTACACCATAAACACACACAATCATAACTCATTTCACATAATTAACACAGAATCGCACTCTGAAACCCAAATAACCGTCATCACAACATCGTATATACACCGTACACCAAAAATACATCTGCGTTGATAAAAGTTACCACATTTTGCAAATAATTAGGGTTTTGAGATACGAACAGTACAAACAGAAGTAACAGTATATACTTACAGTAATAGATACAGCGAACGATCGATAAACACAACAGCAAAAAGAATTGCGAAAGGAAATCGATAAATGAAGCGAAGACTGAAACTCACGAGTACGGCACAAAATGATGAAAGCCACAGGATTGAGAGGATTTTAGTTTTTTTTGTTTATGAAGATTGAGGGTTTTTATAGTATTTTTATTTTATTTTATTTTGGGGTAAAGTTAATTTTTAATGCCTATTTTATGCTAAGGTTTTGTCTTTTAGTTAGGGTTTACTTTTCACATGAAGATTTAATTGGTGGATGACTGGATGATGATGGACCATAAAATCATAAATAAATACATGGTTTAATTTTTAAGGTTTGGAAACCTTAAAAATGTGTTCTTTTTGTATGTTTAATTTTATAAATTTAAAACTATTAATAATACTTCACATGATTAAACATAGATATATGTAGCTTGACAAAAAAAAAATTATAAGCATAAGCACATAAGATATGGCTTTTTCAATAATAGAAATCGCATAATTTGAATCGTGTTCTCTCTAAAGAAAATAGACAAGAAAAATGGCTCGCTGATCTCATGGATTAATTCCAAAAAAATATAAATAATAAGAAGCACGATTAGCTAGTTCATTCAAATGATTTGTAAGGAGATTTGCCACTAGCAAGGATTGTTTCAAACGTGTTTTTTATCCGTGTATTGCGGCGGAGAGTAGAAAATGTGTAAATTTAAATGTACGAATATAACTTTCTTTAAAGTTCTTTGCTTATTTTACGGAGCGTAAAACCAAGAAAAGCTTAATTTTCCATTTTGTATAATAGGGAGTGTTCATTGAAGCAAGTTTTGATTTTGTCAAGTTATTAGAATTGAATTGTTCTTTTAAAAAAAATATTGTACCCATTTAGATAGCCAATTTAAAAATGTATTGTACCTTTAATAGAAAAAATACATAATTCGACTCGGAACCAATTTAACTAATTAGGTTTATTTAATAAACTTGAAATGGAAATACTAAACATATCATCAGTTTAAAGCTTTGAGAACTCATTTTATAAAATTATGAAAATTATATATTTTGGATTAAAATAATAATATTTTTTTATTATTGATTTAGTCATTAATCACTTTTCTTATAGTAAACTTCCTAAATATTTAAGCCCACTAGGTTATAAACCCGTGATAACACGGGGTTTGTAAGATACTTTATTTGTTGAAATATAAATAAATGTTAATTGTGTTGAAGGTTTAAAGTGCGTAATAAATAATGAGAATCTAAGATGTACAGTAATGATGAAATATTCGACAGTTTATTATAAAGTCATAATATTAAGAGTTGAAATATGTTAAGCGAGAAATTTTCAATATTGTAGTATTAAACATCAATTGTAAGGCATCATATCTATTTTAAGACATCTTTTAAGTTGCATTTAGTTTATAGAATTTGATTGAGCTTGATGAAATTGGAATCTAAATTCCACTTTGTATAGGTTTTTGGTTTAGAGATAAATTGAATTGCAAGTCCATAAAGTGGAATTAATATTCATATAGACATGGTTGTTAACTCGTGACTCGACCTGCAATTCAAGATCTCGATTTTTAATTTGTGACTCGGTTCAACTCTTAAGAGTCACTATTTTACAGTATATATGTATTATTTTACACTATATATGTATTTTTATACGTATATCTATATTATTGTTTATGATTTTTATTTTTAAGTGAAGTAAAACATGGTAAAATTCGATAATTAAGTCGTAAGAGTCAAAGTTTTATAAGAGTCAGGGTTCGATTTTGAATTTTAGACTCGACTCACAAGAGTCGACCCGTGAGTCGTAAAAGTTTAACAACTATTGATATAGATTTATATGTTTTAATTTAAAGATTATATATAAAATATTGTTTAAAGGATATTATTAACTCGATCAAAGACTTAATAAAACAGAAAAGTTGTGTTTGTGAAAAGGTTGATCGAATTTTTCATGTAAGCTTACAAATCAATTCTCAAAAGATATGTATATCATCATTATCTTTTATAATTACTAACACTTATTTTGGCTAAGATATTATGTGTTTATTCTTATTCTTATATATTTTACCGTGTTGATAATAATAATACTTTGACGTGCAATTTTTAGATTTCATTAATTATATAAAGGCAATATCTTCACCACGTTGGCTAACATCAGTACTAAAAGCTGCAACCGCAAAGCATAAGGAACTCATACATGAAATAGGATTTGGGCCGTTGCTTGAATATTTTGACTATGAAACAGTGCCTTTTAATTTGGGCTTTTTTGTTGTCCAAAGCTTTGATCTAGAGAACTGCCGATTAAAACTTCCAGATGGCAGAGCAATTAAAGTGACAAAGCATCTGAATCATGATATCGTTGTAGAATATAGACCCGTGTATACACAGGTTTTGTAAGAATAATTAATCATTCAAATATACGTAAAATTTGTCATTGTAAATATGTAATCGTTAAATGTCAATATTAGTGAAGTAGGTATTCAGTATCGGTTAAATTGCATAATTATAGATTATGTTTGCAAAATACGTAAATAATCATTTATTTATCGTGAAAATAACAGTTTTAGAATATTAATGAAATATCCAACAATAATGTAGAAATAAGAATATTCATTAAATGAAAAATGTTAAGCATAACATGGTAATAGAGTAGTCCTGATCATCGATCGTAAGACATCATATTTATATGTTGTACCTTCGTGTATACTACATCTGTTGTATTAATTGTAAGTTGATCTTGTTCGTTACAAATTAGTATATTCAATCATTTTTTTGATTGTCACATTTAAAATGATAAATGTAGTATAAATACATTTTATTTATATTAAATCCTTATTTTCACATGTTGTCGAATCAGACTATCTTTTGTTTATGTGAATGTTAGCCCGTGTATACATATGTATATATGTCAATTTATGTGAATGTAAAGCCCGTGAATACACACACATGTTGAATCAAACCATTTCTTGCTTATGTGTATGTAAAATCCGTGAATACATGCAGATGTCAAATAAAATTGTCTTCATTTATTTGAAAGTTAAATCAAGCCCGTGAATATACACGGAATTCGATCAATCTCCTCATTTTATTTGAATGTTAAACCAGTGAATAGATACACACAAATGTTGAAAAAAATAATATTTCATATATTGGAATTTTAAAAATTTTATTTTCCCCCACTTGGGTCTTATTATTTAGTGGTCTTAAACCATATAATTAGTGAAATCAATTAGTTAGAGAAAATGCTTTTAGATTTAATTATTGTTATTATTGTAGGGAATTATAGCTAAAAATTTGTACATAACCACATATATGCAAAAGGGTTAGATCATATTAGTATAAGAAATCTAGAGCGCCCTATAATAATGTTAGTCATATGCTGATATAAACATATTGAACTAATGACGATATAGTCGCTCAATAATTGAAATATTACTGTTATATCTATGCTAGGAAATGTAATCTTCATATAGCAATATATGTGTTAGTTCCATGATTAGATTTAATTTATATTCATATTCATAATAACAAATATATTACTCTATTATTTGGTTCTTATGAATGGATTGTGGTTGAGTCTAAAAAATTATAATGCCGATAATTATTGAGATTCAATAAGTAGATATTCTATATTTAGATTGTCGTGATACTAAAACACTTCGTAAGATGATTTAATATTGATCGCTCTTAATATTTATACATTGAGTTATTAGATATACATGATATATACATACTTTAATGGCTTATTTGAACCAACATAAAGAAAAATAATATTCATAGTTGAATTATGTTGACTCTAAGAATTCTAGTATAATAGTATTAGTAGAAAATGATCACAAGGCATCATATCTTTTATGGAACCTTTTGTATACTACATTTATTATACTATTTGTAGGTTTGTCATGTTATCCTCAAATAAGCATATTCAATCCTTATATTTATTTATATCACAATCATATTTTATAGATAATAATATGTAGTTTGGGCATGTGTATATACATAGATGCCGAAATAAATTACTATTTATTTTGGATGTCAAATCAAATTATCTTCTATTTATGAGAATGTTAAACCTGTCAAACAATTGTGAATGTAAAACTGTGAGTCCCTAATCACTATTATGTTAGTGATTATGAATCGTTAACAGTGAGTTAATTGTAGAAGGGGGATTGAATACAATTAAAAACTTTTTTGTTTTAATGTGTTAACTTATTTAGCAAGTTTTTAACCGTATTTAAGTGACAGCAATATGAACACAAATATATAAGTATGATAAGCAGTTCATTACTGATGCAATACTGGCTGAAAGATAAATTCGTTTATTGATAAAATTTATCTATTGTTGATTGCGGAATAGATTAGCCAAAGCTAATCTAAATCAAACAATACAGCTCTTACAAAAGGAGATGAGCAGTAGTGGACAAACACGCTAACTTGCTCACTCGCTGAGATGGACTAATAGTGGACAAACACGCTACTAGTTCACTCACTGGTGTTGTTCGTATCTTAGACAAACTAGTTACTGACAAACAAGTAACAATACAAACAATCGACACCGAATGGAGTACAATATACTACGCTATTTATAGACGCTGAAGTCCTTAATTTCCGGATCTGGAAGGACACGTGTTGCTGCTTGATTGGTGAGGTAGTTGAGATGTGATACATCATGGTCCGACATTCTGTCTTGGGAAATATCACCTTTTACCTTGAAACCAATCACTTGCTGCCACGTTATTTTCTATGTTGGACCAAGTCACGAGGAGCACGCGTGGCGCCGTAATAGTGTAGAATATGTCAACTCCTTATTAATGCAACAATTAATGCTGCAGTCACTGAAGCACTAGAAACTTTCCTTACTCACAGCGAGCTAATGTGCTCTTGAAGAGTAACTTGAGTTACAGTACTTGAGTGACTTCTTTTATTCAGCAGAAGGAATAACTTAAAAAGACTTGGAGACTCTCGCTGGTAGATGAGTATCAGCGACACACAGAGTTGAGTCTTTTATCTTGATAGGTTCTTCATCTACTGGTTGAAGAGATATGATCAGAGACTAAAACTTCTGCAACAGCAGCTTCAACTACGATCATTTCCAAGAAGCCTTTCAGAGAGAGTATCAGTGACTTCACATCAGCGACTTATGAGTTGAGATCAGCGACCAGTGACTCAACAAAAACCTATCAAATAATTGTATGGTGAATGGTAGATCAATGATAATGAATAATAGACGGGGAATGCGCTCGCATAAGTCCTTCCTTTTGATCAAATTCGTGAATTAATTTGGTAACTATAGATACAATTTATCTATATTCCATTTTTTCTTTTCTTTTTTGTCTTTATAATTGGTGATGATTGTTAACATAAATATTCATCCAAAGGTGTGACATTTAAAGTTAATTCGAAAAGTAATTTTATTTGTACCGGAAAAATATTAAGCTTCAATTATTAATTTATTAAAAATTGATTTTATTATTGAAACATACTCCATCCTTGATAATCTATATCTATAAATACATATAAAGCATGTTCACATTGTTGAATCTTAATACTTAAATGATGATTAAAATTACTCATCTACCCTTTTATACTCATAAATGAAGATTACTTTAATCAGGAAAGTATTTATCCTAAAATTAATTATTTGCATTTTGTTTTGTAACAACAAGATATATATTATTATTGTTTTGAACTTATTTTCTAATTACAAATTAATAACATTATATTTTATATAAATATAAAGAGAAATTAAACGATCATAGACTTAATCATCTATAATTGGTGAGAATATTCTATACTAATTTTTGATGCATTCGACATGTTATGCAACTATTCAAATATGATACTCCGTATTATATTTAACCAACTTACTATTCTACGTAACAAAAATACAAAAAATAATCATTAACGCTGCATTGCGCTGGTAATGTGCTATTATGATTATAAGTTTTATAATAGAAAAATATTGCATATTAAAATTTGAATTGCTTCGATTTTTTTTTCATTATTATTTAAATCCATGCTTGATAATTATATTTTTTACCATACTTGATAATTATAAGATTGAATAAACAATATATTGCATATATAAAATTTATATTTCCGTATTTGTTTTCTTTAGGTTAATATGAATTTGACTTTGTTTGCAAATCTATACTAGATCATAACCCACAAATTTGCGGACTACCACAAATTATTAGTACAATTTTTATTGTATTTCTTTTATATTTTATTATATCAATAAAAACGCTCAAGTAAAACAGTATAATTCTCACATTCAATTATAAAAATATTTCAGTTATATTTTCTTGATCATTTCATAAAAAACATGAATCATGAAAGAATTTCAATTCAAATTCCCAAACTCAAATTCATTGATCAGTTGATTCAGTTATACATGGTTAAGTCACTTGACTCATAGTTTTATAGCCATAGTTGTGGGAGTTGACATTACTATCATATTAATTTGATAAAACAACCATAAAAAATCTATTAACAACAGTTATATTCTTGTATAGATTCTTAATAACAATTAAGTAATTCAAACTTTTCTTTGTTCGCATCAACACCAATGATCCACTTAGACCCATATAGACTTGCTCGTTCAGCAACCTGTTAAAGTAGATCGTGGGAGCTATCATATTTATATAGTAACTACTCTTTGTTATATCATGTTAGAAAATAAAGCAAATGGTTATAATATACATCAAAACACTAATGACTCGAAGATGTTACTCATTTTGAACGTTTGATGTAACACCCGCCAAATTAGGGCTAGTCATTAGGTCCTAATCGTTTTTGTAATACATGTAATTAGTACTGTGTTAGGCTAATTTGTGTATCAAATAATATATTGTTGAATATATACAATTGCGCGATTTGGTTAAATCGAGCACGTTTCAAATCGAAGGTAATTCGGTTCAAGTAAATACGGACGTTGGTGATCAATTTTATTAAATAATATAAAATTTTATAATAACGCGACTATATCCCAAATATTATTTTGATAATATTTCATATTCATTTCGTGTAATTAACAACTTACGCGATTAAAACGTAAACGCGCAAACAAAACCAAATAAATTAAAGTTATGATTTATAATCCAAGTATTAAGTATTTTGATAAAATACTTCAACATAAATATCGAGTAATTAATTGCCCTTTAAAAATATACAATTAAATGTTTTAAATAATTATTAAACGTTTAAACGATCGAGAAAACGAACAGTGCACGGAACCCAACTGCACGGGAATGAAAATGGGTGAAGTCCACCTCCGTGGACCCCACCTAGCCGGCCCCTCTCCCTTCCCCCTCTTTTTCCCTCCTCTTCCCTCTTCTTTCTCATTTTCTTAACTCCGTTTCTCTCTCTTCCTTCTTTTTCTCTCTAAATCATCATCCACCACCATCACCTTAATCTCACTAAATACACCACCAAACGACCTCGATCTTCACCACCCGTTTGGAGAAAAAGAACCGCCTCGCAACGATCTACGTTTCTATCTTTCCGAATCCTCCGTGCAACGATTTGTAAGTTTCCGACAAAACCCGAAACCTTTCGATTTCGAGTATTTTTAGGTTCTAGTTGTTCCTTTAAGCTTAGAATGTCCCTATAAGGGTTGGGTAAAAGAATCAGACCAAACGGAAACCCGAAAACTCATTTTTGCTTAAAAATCTGTCAACAGCCTTAAGTGTGCAACGAAGGTGCAATATAGCGTCACTTCATGCGTCACTTAAGTGACGCATTGAGTGTCGTTAAAAGCCCTAATCATGCGTCACTTGCATAACTGCCGCATAAAACCCCTTTTTCCCGACACTTACCCCCGTCACTTGTTTAGTGACGCCTAGAAGCCTTAACCGACACTTATACCCGACACTAATGGAGTGTCGCCACCTTATGCGTCACTTACCTAAGTGACGCCCTAAACTCAGAATTTCCAATTTTATGCGACACTTCCCAAGTGTCGCCCAAGCCACCTAGTGACGCCTCACTATGCATCACTTCCATAAGTGACGCCATAAGTGACGCCCTTACCCAGATTCTGATATCTCATGCGTCACTTCCTAAGTGACGCCTAAGACCCTAAGTGTCGCTACAAGTGTCGCATGAAACAGAACCCAGATTTTTACTAAGTGTCGAGACCCAAAATTTTATCACTTGATTTTATCCAAATTCAAATCTTAGATGCGTTTTTCTCTATAACAATATGGTGGAAATAAAAAATTTTCGAGCTGACCTGGCATTTTGACCCCAGCTAGGGGCCAGCCCCTTGGACCCCGCCAGGGGTTGCCACCCCTGGGACTCCGCTAACCAGGGGCGCTGCCCCCGAACCCCCGTCACCTAAAGTTTGTAAATACTTTTTAAGTATAACACTTCGACATAATAATAATATTATTGCAAATAATCACCAACGGGGCCGTACACGTTTTCAAAACTCAAACTTACCAATCAAATCAAATAATTGGACATTACTAGTTGGATGAACAACTAGCATAGGTTATCTTTTAAGATAGCTACTTATTTTATTCAACCATGCGCGTTATAAACGCCCGGCAGGTTACAGTCTTCGGACGCCCCATTTTACTTCACCACACTTGCTTCACTGCAACTCTTCAGGCTCAGGTGAGTCTCATAGCCCCGACTTTTTACTGTTTTTACTCCCGGGGTGGGATACATGCTCTAACTGTTTTACACGTGAACACGAGTACAAAACTCGCTATATTCTGCATGAGCTGTTTTCTAATCACTTTTAAGTCCTCTACGATCATAGTTCTGGTAATACTTTATGTAGCGCGAATGTTAGTGTATGGTACCATATAGGACTGACCATCCTCGTCCGGGTCAGCAAGCACTGACTGGTTAAACGGACGCATTAACTTTTGTTCATACGAGTGTAGATTAGACACTCGCTCGGAGGCACCCACGATCAGGCACTTTAGTGTGATCCTGACACCCACGTTAAGCGCAGACTATGACCTCATAGCAGACGTATACATTATTTGATTCATTTCAAACAATCGTTACTAAATCTTGTGGTTCACACTTACTTTATTACTACGCAAACCTGTGAGCTCACCAGCTTTTAGCTGACTTTTTAGTATGTATTCTCAGGTACACAGCAGTAGTAGGACTGCTCAGGATTAGCTAGCTCGAGTCGCATGCAGATCTCAGGAGATTCATATGCATTTCTACATTTTGTAAAATAGATATGCCTTAAAATCTCTTACATTTTGGCTCACGAGCTTTTGTAACTATTATAACATTGTAAAACTTTTGAATTATCAATGTAATGTTTAAAACGACGCATATAGAGTCGTTCCTTACACCTTGTGTGTTTTGATTATTGATTAGTAGCACCCCAAAGCTTGCTTCCGCTAAACAGTAAATTTGGGGGGTGTTACATTTGAGTTATCAAATTTTATATAGTAACTACTCTTTGTGTGTATAGTTTACTATGTTGAATCATAAGGTTCCTTATGTCCGATCAAACAAAAACATCATTAACTGATAAAGAAAACAAAGGCTTAATTATATGTTGAAATGTGACTAATAGCCCATTATCTTGTAATTTTGATTAGAGATATTTTTTATCTTAACATGACAAACAGGTAAAATTACTAACAAAGTCCAAATTGGTTCCAACGTCAAATGGGTCAACAGGTGTATAATGTTAACTTTATAGTTCTAAGTAATTTCAAAATGCCATAGTATTATTTTGAACCGTTGACTTATGAATTACTTAATTTTGATATATATCATAAACGCCTAAACGGGTTAAAAATGGCCCAAATTCATCTCTTATACATACAACTTCGTAAATCATCTTATTCGTAAAACTAAAGATAGGTTTAACTCTCCATAGATGAACCGCAAAAAAATACTCCATTACCAAGTAAGATAGGTTGACAAGAAAAATAAAATACACATTAAAACTTCAAGGTTTTTGTGCGTAACTACTGAGTCTTTAAATGACATATAAAGTGAGAAACATGTAAAACCTTATTCTTTATTGGTCCTAAGATGCCAAAAGGAAGTTGGTCTTGTGAACACCAATTTATACCACAGTTGGGTCTTGTGAACACCAATTTATGCCACCATTTGTAGCCACTCCACCTAAAATAAATACAACACCAATCACATTTACTTCATTGAGAATCATGGTTAGTGATATGGTAAAAACGTACTTTTAAACGTCAGGCCCAATCTTACAAAAGAGAAGTTGCTCAATGCAGGGAAGCTTTAATTGTGCAAGAGTTCGACATCGGAAGGTCTTCTTGCTCATCAACAATAATAGGGGTTGGCAACGACCATCCTGCCCAAATCAACAACTAAAGTGTTAACTTAATTTGGAAATAAATTTGAAACCATAAACACATAACTCCATGTGATAAATATAACAGTCTGCAAAAGATAAGCATACTAAACATTGCCAGTGAGTAGTATACTATGTGCATTGTGTGAGCCAACACTTTTTGAGCTTCAATTATCATATCAGAACCTTCTGGCACGTTCTGATAGAGTAAGAAATTTAATATGTTAGATGTGTCAAAATGGTCAAACGCATAATGTTGAAGTGTGGGCTGAAACAGATTGAATCATGTTAAGTCAGCGCACTTGGGTTTTAAAAACGTATATTATTAACAATTGGGCCAAATATGAGTTACAGTGAAAGTATATTTTTTATTCTAGGAGGTTTTAGAGCATTTGGCTTCTAGTTTGTTTGAGGCATATTTTCCCATTAAATCCCATTGGCTTAAGAAATTTGACCGTGATAAGTAAATTGCAATTTGACCCATTAACTTAAAATTCGAGATAGAAAACAAACAGAAATCGACATGTATAATCTGTAGATTTAAACTTGGTTAAGGGACAACTTGTCTAATTCACTGAATTCCTTATTCGTCATTCATAAACTACATTGAAACTTCAAAGTTGCCACAGCTTCAATGCCTTGCAATTTAAGCACTCAGTCGACAAATTCAACCAGGCACATGAAGCAACATGTGTAAAAAATAACGAAGTAAAACAAACAATAAAATTAAGCAGTCAAAAGGAAGTTCTGAAAATCTGAGAATTAATGATTGTCATTACGAACCTTAGTAGGACTCCACCGAATAGTATGTTGCTTTCCATAGGTTCAAAGTTCCAACAATCACCTAATGACAAATAGAAGTTCACCAGTTTTGCAATCTGATGATATCAATGCCTATTAAAATAAATTGTCACATGCATCAGGGTATTTTGATAGCATCAATGCCCTAGATAGATCAGGTTCTAAATACTGATGTGGATTGTGAGTGTTATATACTCATAAATCATGTTTTATTCAAATGACAACGATTAGGTGTTCCAATAGCAAGTAGGCGTAAAACATACATGAGATGTCATGGTTTGACTTGCGGGCCTCTAGCAATTCCTTAAGCCTCTTGGTTGCCATTGCAGCCTCTTCTGTCTTTCTTTAAAGAACCTAAACAGGTGATTGTTTGCAATCTTAACCCATTAACTTATGAATGGGTTGATAGGCTCATGTGTCATCACCATCAGTAAAACGTGAATTTGGGTCAAAATAAGGAACATTTAATTGAAAAGTTGAAGATGGTAGTGAGGACTCATTCTTGATTCTGCAACACTAATGGATAGAATACACTCAAAAAAAAAAATGATTGAAGCTAATGAAAAACCAGCGGATGCCCATGGGCAGTTTAATCAATCAATAAAATGATAAATTACATAAGATGTACACAATTTTGAAGACATCAACAAATAAAAAGATAGATGTTGCATATATTTAATAGATAACAGTTGTATCTGTGTGATCACAAGGAGAACCAACCAACCACAATGGAGTATGCAACTTTATGACAGTTACATTCTTTTCATTCCAGCTGAAATCATCAATCTCTTGACGATTTAAGCACCATATCGGTCAATTCATCCACCTGATTCAAATTCTTCATAAATGAAACTAATATTTTTGTTGAACTCAAAACCTGGGCAACAAAGTAATTTAAACCCACCTAATTAAATGATAGTACTCACCATAAAACTGCCAAAGAAAATTAAAGATTAATAATAGTACTCACCATAAAACTGAAGTGAAACTTTGGATAATGGCCAAGGTAACAATCTTTACCAAACGGGTCAACGCAGCCCATTACCCATTTCTCCAATTCTCACAACATAGATTGATCGTTCATGTATTCAAATGTTTCCCCTAGCATATGCATCGAAGAGAGGCAAGTCTCTTTTCAAGATCATCGTCATCGTTTGACACAGAGCTGCAAATTCAAAACAATATATATTACTAAAATGCATGTGTCAATAGTATTACTTTTGTAGAGGAATTATACTTTCGGTCTACATTTATTATGGCCTATGTACTTTTGTTAATCTTTTACAGAATAACTACATAATATAAACTTCATCAATGAACAATCAAGGTCTGTTGCCTAAAACTAACAAAAACAGTACATTCTTTGGAATGGATGGAGACAGAGTCCACTGCTTACAGTGACAAACTGAGAATAGACTTAAAAAGGGTTACTACTATCTACATATGACCCTTTTGTTAAAGTTTTCGTATTGAGCTTTTGCATGTACTTTGTTAAATATAATTAAATTGAATGGTTTCAAAAGATTAATAATTAAACTTCCACACCTTCTTTGTGAACTTTGCATTCAATTGCAGTGTTCCTGCCACTACTTTATTTCAATTTGAGTGCTTTAGTGCACACACTATGTTGGTTTTTAAGATCAACATGATGTACCATATACAATTTTAAACTAAAGTTAACGACTTTGTCCATAAATGCGAGTACGGGCGGATATGAAGAAAGTGATGACTTCCACCATAGCTACTAATTGGCATACCTGGGGGATGCATTCTCAACTTTCTTGGGTCCAAGTAGACCTTTTGGTGCTGAAGATATGAGGGTGTCTGAAAACGTGATCAGAGTTGTAAATTCCAATCAAATAAAGGCCAATGGTGTCTGAAACGTGTCAAGTCGTTTGATCAGAATATACATGAAACCTCCAACCTCTCCCTTGCATTAAACCTGACAAAGACTACAATGTGTGTACATAACACAAACAACATATGAACAGCCAATGTAAGTCAATTACTTACTATATGAAGTCTAAGAACATCAGATATGTGAATGCACGTACGTACAAAGCATAAATACAATATACAAAAATGAATTTACCTGCTTGAATTAGTAAATAATTAGCTATACAGCAGCATTATGGTAACCATGTATACCTGATCAGAAATGTAAATTCTAATAAAATAAAGGCCAATGGGTATCTGAAAACGTGTCATATTGTTTGATCCGAATATACATGAAACCTCCAACCTTTCCCTTGCATTAAACCTGACAATTAAGAGAGATTAGTCATTTAATCGCAGCTCGTATTGCAAAACAAAATTCAATCAATGTTAATGTTGTATTGATCCCTTTTGAGGCGTTACCACAAACATCTGGTGTGCTTCACAAAAAACCTTTATCCTTATATTTTTTTACTGCCTTCAATTCCTTTTCATTGGTATTTAGGATAGGAGCGATTAAATGAACTTAATTTAAGAATAGGAAATTGCATTAGTTTGTTCAATTTAGGGTTTTAGCTAATTTAGAAGATGATTGATTGGAACGCAAAATCAAAATTGATAACTAAGTAAATCATTGAAATAAAAGCAAAATCAAAGAAATAGTGGACTGAATTAATGGAGGAATCAAGTAAAGTCTGTACCTTATGAATATAAATCAATCGAAGGAAGCACATGGAAGGTATTAGCAGTACTTGAATTCATCTTTTGATCTCAAATTTTGTATGTATTCGATTGATTGGATGTTCTGGTTCTGGATTGGTCGATTGTTGTGTTGCAGATTGGACGATCATTTTGAAGCAATAGGCTGTAGTGATTGGGTTGTTTTGAAGCAATAGGTTGTAGTGATTGGATGGAATGGCCGATGTTTTTTCTTAAACGAATGGGAAGGGATGCAATAGGGCATATTTGGAAAAAATTAGGATAAAAATGTGTAAGATTAATTAATCACATTGCTAATTATAATCAAGGGCTAGATTTAATTGGGCTTAGCCAATAAAGGGTGGGGATTAAGTTTTGAAGATTAAATTAGGAGGATATTAGCTAATTAAGCTCCTCCTTTAATAAATAAGAGAGAAGAGAGATGTACGTAGGAATAATTTAATTTTTAATTAGTATTTCAATTTCGAATACGTAGGGGTTATATCTTTAATTATGAAGGTTTATTTTTAAAAGAGAATTTTTAGGTAAATAATAAAATTTGATTGGTTAATTGGAGGATGAGGAAAATTGGGAGATTTATTGGTCAATAGGAAATTGAGGATAGAGAAGTTTTCATTTATTAATATTTAATATTTAGATTAGATATATTGATTTGATAAACAAAAAATCACTCATTTTGTATGGGACTACAAATTATATTTGACTTGATAATAGTTATAGCAATATCCATACATTGATTTGATAAACAAAAAATCACTCATTTTGAAGGGACTGCAAATTAAATTTGACTTGATAATAGTTATAGCAATATCATCATAGTAATACTATATATGTTCCATATATAATACCCTTTTAATTAATTTGAACATGAAGATTGTATTTCGGAAGGCTGATGCTCTCTTTTAAATATGATTAAATTGTCAGGTTGTTTTATTTGTTTTGTTTTGTTGTTAATACTTTTTACATCAAATATATATATTTATGCTTATTTACTCACAAGAATATTAATACTTTTTTTTTTGGAAATACCTCTCTAGGACTCCATCCTCTATTTAGTTTATTAGTTTTTTTTAATGAGCTGCTATAGTAATATGTTAGCGAGTTTGAATAGGTTATGAAAAGAAGAATTACCATTTGATAATTTTAGTAGATAAAATGTGAAAAGAATGGACGCTACAAGAAGATATGTCCATTGATCACACATTTCCACTCTAGTTTACACTTCTTCATCTAAGGTCTCACATTAATAAGCAAATCAAAAGAATGAAGCTAAATTTGTGACTGGATCTCTTTGATGAATTTAAAGATGAGGGTACACAATCTATGTTACTGAAGCACCTGAATTTTTTTAACCAACTTATTTATGTCCCATTACTTATTACAACATAATATAAATCTATGTATGACATAACCTTGTTAAACTATGGTTAAAACATAGGTAAAACAAAGCTCAAAAACAAGTGGACACAAACCGGACGGGTACCCGGTAGGCTTAAAGCCTTCCAAGCCAATTTTCTCTGTCACAATTTACACTAAAGCTACCCGGTAGAGGGTAGTCTACCTGCCGGGTAAACCCATCGGGTAAGGGAGTACCCGCTGGGTACTACAGGTTACCCGCCGGGTAAGGCTGCAGCAAATCAGACTTGCACATAACCAAATCTGCACACTCATAAAAATATATGAAATTCAAATATGCGTAACTCGTTAGGAGTTATGACCTGTAATTTTGTGTACACCTCTACTTTACCAAAATAAAGGCTACCATTTTGACACTTTTTCAAATTTCACAAAATGACCGATTTGAATGTGTGACCAATTTGAGGCCATTTTGATCACTTTTTGGTTACTACCAAAATCACAAACTACCTAGAATGAAATATGGACGTTTTGACCACACTTCAAACACATCATAACAAGGTTAAAGAAACAAACAAAGTAACTCTAATCTCTATCTAACACAGTTTAACTCACGGGTGCATCTAGTGACCCATTTGGTCACTTTTTGACCCATTAGCCAACAGGGACTGTTTTGACCCATTCACTAAACAACTATAACTCATAATTGACCAGTGGAAGTACTTGATTATACGTCATTATCAAAATTCGACCAAACCACAATTTGACCACTCAACACTTTCAACATTCAACAAACACAAGTTTAACACTAGCATTTGTCATATACTTTCCAAACCACAATATATATAATTTACCAACGTCGTTAACTTTCAAAGTCAACCAAATAATTCCCAAAAATTACAAGTTTTCATGACGCACCATGCTTAACTTTAGAAACTTGTTTCAAAGTGGCGAATTACACAAGCTATATGCACAACGATAAACAAAAGAGAGAAAGAGCTTGTTACTCACACAAACGCAAGCTATTCACGCTATTTGTTCTTATTGGCCCTATTTCATCACTTGCTCACTTATCACCTACAACATTAAACACTTAAACTATAAGCACAACGCTTAGTGAGCTTGTGCGCAATTAATCAAGTAATTCACCAAAACATTTATCAATTAAAGGAAAATTACTTTAATCACATAATCTTAATCAAATAACTACTGAGCACTAAGTAGAGGTCAAAACTCTATGCGAATCCGTGGCCAATATCACTTAGCATCAAATCACGTCGAAATGGAGACTAAGACAACAACAACTCTATGCTAACAAAGTTAGCAACCTCTACAAAGATGCTCAATCCACATAAATCCATAAATATCACCAATTAATCAACAATAATTAACGATAAACAATATAAATAATACACCACTCGATCATGTGAACCTCTTACTCGTAAGCAATCGAAACACATGATCATTACCCAATTAACCCCACAACACTCACCTTGGTGTCTAGATGATGATTAACCACAAAGGATCACAATTGATTCTACAACTTTTATCACCTAAACACATAACACATAATAGCACAACAAGTATTTAGAACTTGCTAATTATCAAAATTAACTAGAAATCATAATCATACTCCCCCACTTTGGGTTTGACTTAGTTTGATCTCAATCAAACTAACACTCCCAATTCCCTCTATAAACATAATCATCATTAAGTCTTGATTATTTGGATTTCTAGTTAAATTCTTGTTTAAACAACATATTAATACTCTATTAACATCACTAGTAGCACTCTAAGTTAATTAACATCAACTTAGACAAATCTAGCAAAAACCATAAATTTGTTCAAGAACACTACTAGTGATTTCAACATCTTTTATTTGTATTATGATTATCAACACTCATAATAATACTAATAAAAACTAATACAATTGATTCTTAGGTTGAATTTTGAATTAAACCTATCAATTTACCAAACCCCACTAATACCCAATTAATTAGGTTAAAATTTAGTGAAGATCACTTACAAAGGATTGAAGAAAATGAAAGAGAAAATCAATGGAATGATTACAAGCTTGAATTAAGGATTGATTTGATGATTTGTTGAGGATGAGTTTGTTCCTGCGATTTTTAATCCTTACGAATTTTGTCTGGAAAAGATTAGAATGTATGAGTGAGAATTCACAATAGGGAAGTAATATAATTATTTCCCTTTAACTCCTATTATCTGGAAGTAATATAATTATTTTCCTTTAACTCCTATTATCTGGAACTGGAAAATCATTTACGATTTCTATTATATTATACCATTTAAATAATAATACTTCATAATAATTATATTTTCACATACTAAAATAATACCTTAAAATTTTAGGATGTTACAGTTACATAACAATAGTAGAGGATGAACCACTTAGCATAAGACAGTCAGTTCTATCCAATGGGTGAAGCTTGAAAAACTCCATTAAAAATGAAAAAATCCTCCTCATTGATAATTAATAATTAATAATAATGAAACTAAAGAGATATATAAACTTTGTCATTGGCACTAGGCCTGTAAGCGAACTGAACGTTCGATGAACTATTCGCTAACCGTTCGGCAAAAAGTTCGTTTATGTTCGTTCGTTGCATTATATGAACGAACATGAACAAATTTTAACGTTCGTATAATTATATGAACGAACATGAACACAAGTCTCGTTCGTTCATTTACGTTCGTGAACGCCCGATAATATGTTCGTGAACATTCAATTATATGTTCGTTTATAACTAATAGTTTAATTAAATCAATACATATTTGTATATGTTATTTTGATAAAGCTAAATATCAAATAGAATGTTATTAATTGATATTTTCATTTAATAATATTAAACAGTTAGATATTTTTTACCTTATATTTTCATATCACATTTCCCTCCACTCCAAAAACACATCCTCCCTATCCCTCCACTAGTTTCAGATGTGCTACTCTTTCCAACGATCAGACCAAGTAAATGAATTTATCTTCATATTGTGATCGTTTTATAATGTTGAATAATCATCGCAAAGTTTTAAGTTATAAATAATATATATATATATATATATGTGTGTGTGTGTGTGTAGATGTGTAAGTGTGTGTGTGTGTGTGTGTGTGTATGTTCGTTTATATTTGTTGAGGTTCGTTTAAGGTATTAATGAAGAAATACATTAAATTACGTGTTTGTTCGTATACGTTCGTTTATGTTCGTGAACAAACAAATTTTCTTAATGAACAAACATGAACAACAAAATCCGTTCGCCTATTTGTTCCTGTTCGTTCATTTTTTCGTCAAAATCTTAATGAACGAACACGAACAGACTCCGTTCATGTTCGTTCGGTTCGTTTACAGGCCTAATTGGCACGAATGATTTCCCTTACAAATATTAGCACATATGAATTTCCATTATAATGTTGCTAAAATAAAGTGAGATTTGAGTATGGTATACAAAAAACTTAAAGGATAAAAATGTAGCTCATAAAAAACTTACTACATTCAACAATCTAACCTAACTTTGGTACTTTCAACAATATGTTTTGTACTGTATCTCTTATTTACAAACTTATTAATTGTGTATATACTTTACTACAAGTAAATCTATAATATAAAAACTTTAAGGTAAAAGAATAGGTCCTATCAACGGTGCTATTGACCAATCAAAGTTATTGTATCTACCGTTTTACTTTTCAATATTCTTATATATACACATGCATATATACTTTAACCTCTAACAACACCTAAGTTAGATGTTGTCAATTCTAAAAGTCATTTTAAGTTATATAATAAATTGTTACTTTAACTACCAACAAATCACAATAATTTATTAAAATGCTTACTATAATAAATAGATACTAATCTTATAAACGGTTTAGCTGCCCTTTATAATGATTAAAACTAGATTATAATACACGAATCACGGGCTACCACATAATTTTTATACAAAGTTTATATTATATTTTTAATTTACTACATAAATTTTAATTAACATATTTATGTGGCTAACATTGTATTAAATTAAAGTAATCAAAACATTGTTTATATGTTAATAATTGTACAGTACATATTGTACATCTTAATGATAATAAAATAATTTTTAGGTACTCAAATTCTTATCTTTTATTTCATTAATGTAAGGTATCTTAATTTTTTTTCTTACCACAAGTACGGTGTTTTTATTATAAATCCTTTTTACGTTAATTCACGACACTGAATCAAATTTCTAATGTGAAAAAACAAAACTTGAAAACCTAATATTTTCAAGCTTATAAAAAATATTCTTTCACATATATTTTCATCAAAACGGAAATATAGTTTATAAGAGTTGATCAACAACACTTGATACCATAAGTAATAAAGAGAAACGTATAATACTAAAAAGTTGATGAGTAATATAAGTTGATGTTGCAGAGTAAATGAGTTGCATGTTGTATTTGGTTAAAAATATATCAGATGATCCATAAAGAGAATACTATGATTTTCTTTACGGACCATCACTCATATATAAAATAAACTAATATTTTATTTTTTCTTAACAAAAGTTAAAATGCAACTCTTTTATTGTGCATGGGCATTTTACATTTTTATTATCGAGTTATTTGGTATATTAAAATTATTTTTTCTTTTTAGAAAGTTCCCATTATAATTTGAATTATTGTGATAATAATACTAGCCATATATAATAACAAAGTTCATAATTCACAAAAAACATAGAAAGAAAAAAAACTCTTTCCATGGGGTTAAATTCAAATACTACACTCCAATATCACATTATTGCATTAAATCCAAGCAAGCAACAAAACTAAAGTTAATATGACCAAAAAAAGAAAGAAAAATAATATATATCAGAAATTATCAATATATATCAGAAATTATCGACTCTAAGTGTCAAAAATTTTTTAGGAAAGATTTTAAACTAAATAATAAATTTGGGGGAAAAATGTAGTTTGGAGGGTATCTCTGACTCATGTACCATATTTTAGTGATACGTGTCCGACCCTCCCCGCAAGGCGAGCATCAACGACAGATAAATCACAGGTCCACTAATAACTCACATATGCCAACACTCGCGACCTGTTAGTCACATATTTGAGGTCTGAGACTTGTAAAAAAATGAACAACTAACTAAATGAAAATTATAAATCTTACATTTCGGATAGAAAGTTGAAAGCCTTGGAGACATTTAGTCGAACATCTCGTGTGCATTTACAAAACTTGCAAATTTATAATTAATCGATGAAAATACATTGGATGATCAGAGAAAAAATAAGTTGAAAATGAAAAATTAAAGCTACTATTAGCAATTTAACAATACATAGTGCATATATATAATAAAAATTTTTGAGAAAATATTCAAATTCGTATTTATAAATGATGAATTGAGGCCGCTGTATATAATAACAAAGTTTATGATTCACAAAAAAAGTAGAAAAAAGAGCTTTCCATGGGGTTAAATCCAAAGACTATACTACGATATTACATTATTGTATTAAATCCAACAAAACTAAAGTTAATATATATATATATATATATATATATATATATATATATATATATATATATATATATATATATATAACAAATAACTATCCGAAATTTATCAACTCTAAGTGTAAAATGTTTGTTTTAGGAAAAAACTTAAAATAAATAATAAATTGAGAAAAAAAGTAATTTGGAGGGTACCCCCGACTCCTGTACCATATTTTAGTGGTACATGTATGCCCTACCCCGCAAGGCGAGTATCAACGTTGGACTAATCACATGTCCTCAAATCACCCACCTATGCCAAGACAAGGATTCAAACCCGTGACCTAAAGATCACATATGTGGGGTGTGAGAATTATAAAAATAAACTACTAACCAAATTAAAATTATATAATTAATCTCATGTGCATTCATGAAAATTGAAAATATACAATTTATCGGTTAAAATAACATGTGATGATCGAAGAAAAAATAAATTGAAAACGAAAAACTAAATTTACTATCAGCAATATGACAATACATAGTGCATATATATAATAAAAAATTTAAAGAAAATATTCAAATTAGAATTTATAAATAATGAATTGTTTGACAATCATTGTGTGAATAAGATTAAACCTTGATTTGTATTTACCTTAAATAATTAGAAATTAAATTAAATTGATTGTTGAAATAAGAATCAAGGGGTAGTTTATACATTTGATCATGTGGCCTCTCCACTATTTAAGTAGTCCATTTATTAAGGTAAAATTAATGATCTAAATTAAAAGCTTTATTTTATTAATGGTGAAGATTAGATTATAGATTATAATAAAATGATTTCATAATTTACACTCTCTTATTATATATAGTGTAGGAGTGATCGAACTTAGTTGTCATATCTCTATCACACAACATAATAATTAAAATAATAAAGATAAATACTTAATTAATACGTACTTATTTCTTACTTATATCCTACACATTTATATTTTTCATTTATTAAAAACTTATGGATAATAACACATAAAATTCAATCTTTTGATTTAATTTGATAATGTATATTAAATATTTCAAAGTGTTTACACATATATTGGAAACTTAAATTTAAATAATCACAAAATGTTGTTTCATCACCATTATTATTTATAACTACTATGATAAGATATAAATTATAAATAAATAAAAACATATGAAAAAGTAAATACATTATAACTATCTAAGTTAATAAACCACTATCTTTACACCGATCATCATTGTAGACCATTCTATTGCGTAGGCCACTAACTAGTCATTTACAAATGTACTATAAAATATTTAGTCATTTAGTATTTAATAACCTTAAAATTTGAACATTTCTATTCTCAGGTTTTGTAATGTTGATTATACATATTAATTAATCTACTTATACATTTTTTTCATTTTCTTACAATCATATTAATCAAATACTCACACATTTTAAGGCCAATGTACACACTTAAATGTGTGTAGAATCGTAAAGTTCACGGTTGGGCTATGCGTGAGGAAACAGGGCGTAACAAAATAATATGGGATTTTCAGGCTTTTAGGCGTGAACAAGTTTAGATGGTTGTTCACAGGTTTAGGTGTGAAAATATTGACATAAATCTTCACGCTTCTAAATGTGAAGATATTGACAATTTCTTCATGCTTTAATGTGTGACCATATTACCAAAATTCTTCACGCTTCTAAGTGTGAAAATCTTACAACATAATAACATAATAGTTCACGCTTTCAACCGTGAAACTATATACGGTGTAAAAATCACATTTAGATAGATACATATATGCATTACTTTTATATTAATTATTATATAGAAAACAATTAAACAGAAATTTATAACAATTTGATTAAATCTACACCAAATATAAAATAAACAAAATTCAAGCTAAAATTATATCATTATCCACATATATCCATGTGAGTAAACCCAATTCTATGAACAATTTATAGCTATATGTGGTCCAAAGGTACTGATGGTCAACCCAGTTGATTGCAAACATGTCAGACTATTCTTGACCATGACGATTGATTAAGTGGACTTCCATATGACCCCAAACACCTGCAAATATATATATATATATATATATATATATATATATATATATATATGCAACATTTATCTTAGCCACTGAAATTCATTACATGTACATTGAACACTTTGGAAAGACTAATAGATGGATAGCTTATGTAATAGTTCAGGCTAATATATAACTAAAATAAAACCATGTTTATCGAGTCATTAGGCATTATATCAAAGATGACTAAAAAAATCCGTATATAACAGTTCATAAGTGATTTATGTAACAGCTGGGGATGTGCACAAGTGACCAAATATAAATCTCCACAAAACATAACATAAAGTCATATAAACTTCTAACCTTTAGAACTTATATTTTTGTTGAAAGACCATTTTTAGATGTAATATTATCATAATAGCAAAGTAACATAGTTTCTGTCAAATGTTACACAATCAAATAATCTCTTCAGGAATGTTGATGTAAAATATCCAGACGTCAACAAGGATGATAGAAGTCATAACAATTTTAAGCTTCTTTTTAACTCTAACTTAGAAATTAAAGGACATACCTTGAATTTAAGAAAATTCTCTTACAGTTAGAATACGGTCTCTGAGGAGCCATAAGTTCTGTATGAATAACGACATTAAATCAAATTAATGATAAGACTAAGACTAAAAAAGTGATAACGGCTTTATGAAGTCCAAGAAACCCCTATCATACGAGCCTTTTCCATTGATGTGCTTCCATATATATACTTGCCTGTTATTGTGCAGATTAACTTAAAATTGTCATCAGAGAAAGAAATTAATAATCATCAGTAAACACTTGAAAACACAAAAACTAGTTATGAAGATCATTTTCAAACAACATACATGTTAAAACGATAACAATGAGATGAAATGTGATGCAAGTATTTTAACTCTCATATATTGATAATAATGCTTTGAAAAGGACACATCTTATATCATTTCAAATTTCCTGGATGCAAACTTTCTAGATAAAGAGCAAACATTACCAACAACTGTATTCATCAGCCAAGACGCGTTCCTAAAACAAAGAGGATTAAATCCAACATAAAATGCTAATACCTTTAAAAACTCATTGGGGAATTGGTAACTCCCTAAATATCCCCAACCTCAATATCACTTGATGATCAATGAATAATTAGAATATCTTCGGTTAATCAAGAAGGCCCCTTTTACATTAGATAAGATTAAGATGAGAGGTATACTTTAAAACATCACAACCACAATAACTAGTTGACACGATATCCAAACCTTCTACTATTTTTTCTTGAACTTTTATCATCTTTAAATTCAATTTTAGTAATCTTTAACGGTTTAACCTTGAGATCCACTGCCCTTACTACATCAATACTTGGTTATCATCATAATAGTCAACATCTATTGAAAATAAAACAAACTGAAGAACATTTCTATATTATTTTCATTCAGGCATTTAAACAAACACCTAGAATGCTTTGAACTAATCCATTACTGGTAAAGGATTTCTACTATAAACAATTGCAGGTATAACAATGTGAAAGATAAGCCTTTATCATTTTGTACCATTAAACTGATAAAGCGGTAACGGTGTCAAAAGCAAGAACATCGAAAAATCGACAGGTTAGGGTTTAAAACTGAGTGTGTAGCTGCTCGTTTTAAGCTCTTGATATCGCGTAAAAAGTCACGTTTTTACTACCGATATCTCTCTCATTCTAGAACGATTCTTGGCATATTGAACTCAAATACGGTTCAAATCAGTGATATTATGTTGAGATTGTCAAAACAAGGTTGCACGATAAAAATCAAGCAAAACGGATGAAAACCGAAGATTCCATGCACGTTTGAAGATTCAAGGCATCAAAACAAGATTTAAAAACTAAAGTACCCATCATCAATATCCATCTTATCCAAGATGTTCGTTTTCAAAATACGAGTCTAACAGAAGGAGAATCAACAAAAACGGATAAAGAATGAAGATTCTACGCCCGCCGGAAGATTCAAATAATTCGTACACAATATCTGGAGATAGGAAACTCATCTCGGGGATTTATTTATATCAAAATATTCGTTTTTGAATTACGAATCCAACGCAAAAAGAATCGATGTAAACGGACATATAACGAAGAAAATATGCACAAACTAAGAAACGAGACAAAAGATGGTGAACCAGGGCGGGTGGCAGCCACCAGCCGCCGGATAGCTACCAGCCGCCGCTGGCCAGCTGGTGGGCGGCGCCTGCCGCCTGTCCCCCTTCCCATTTCCGCTTTTTGGTCCTTGCGTGTACCTGGTGACACACCTTTACGCGATTGTACGTACCCTGTGCCACACCTTTAAGCGATTGTACGTACCTGGTGCACCACCTTTTCCACCTTTTGCTAAAGTGCTTCTCAAGTTGCTAACGTGAGCCGAATTTCACCTATAAATAGGAGGCATGAGGCTTCATTTCAACACACACCATTCTTAGAACAATATACTTCTCTTAAGATATTGCTTCTACTTTCTTTCTATTTTCTTGCTAAAAATTAGTTTTAGGCTAGTTTAGGAGCTTGTTTAGAATAGAAGGAAAGTATGGAACGCATTGTAAATCTTCGGTGTAAGCTTGGAATTGTGTCAATTAATTCAAGTCTACTTTCTCCCGCATTTAATCCTGGTGCTTTCTAATCCTTATCTATCTTAATTAATTACGTTTATATTGATTATGCTAGATTTAGTTATTGCCATGATGATTAGAAGTAGTATACTTGTTGTGTTTGCTTGCGATGTAGTTATTTATTATGGAATGATTTATAATTAAATATTAAAGATCGGTAGTATTGCTTTGATCATCTTATTGCATGTTCTTGTTTGATTGTTGCCTTAGGATCATCATAGTGGTAAAATATAAACGGTCTTAAATATCGTAAAGTAATATGATCGCCCCTATTCGACTGTTACTCGATATAGTACTGGAAACACTTCAAGGTGGAGTATAAATGTATGGAAGTTGAGGAACGACCGAAGGTAGTCATATCACGAAACGGTACAATATTACGAAGTAATATGATGGCCACTATTCGACTGTTATTCGATATAGTACTGGAAACACTTCAAGGTGGAGTACAAATGTATGGAAGTCGAGTAACGACCGAAGGTAGTTATATTACGGACTAACATATAAAATGAGAAACCTAGTTTAATTAACCTTTCTAAATAGACTTTTAAACTTCAAATTAATCTAATCGCCTTTCCATCAATAAACGTGATTACAACACCTTTTTAACGACGTCCAATTGAAAGGTAGTCAGTCATCTATGTCAATATAATTTGTCAAAGGTATGAAACTATGGAACCGCAAGGCTTCATGGGGGATTATCGTAGGACAAGACATGACCAAGGTTTGAAGCGGCGGAACCACTTTAAGTGAGGAACGCTGTGGATAATTAGGGGATTTATTGGGTAGTCTTAAGCAAGGGCTAGTTTAAAGTCATAAATGAACTTTTTAAATATACGAATATGTTAGGATGATGTAACACCCCGCAATTTTGACATAATTATAAACGTTAAATTGCATGCATTTTTAGGCTAATTCCCTAACTTAGAGTGAATTCACAACACATTTTAGAGATAAGTCTAGCAAAGCTCAACTAGTTAATCCGTGTAGTATTACATATTTAGAGAATTGTATAAATACGTACAAAACAATTGGAACAAACGTGACAAAAATATACGTCCGCTGGTGAACAAAATTATTTAATAAAATGAAATTATTAAATAACATTAACGTTTATTAAATATTATGTTGATAATAATTACAAAGTATCTTGTAACGTGAAACGTTTATTTCGTAAACTGAAACAAAACAAGGTTAAAATATTATAACTCAATTAAACTATTTCCATAAAATATTTCAACCAAAAATATGTTCGATAACATATTTAAAAATTTATCGTTCTAAAACATTTTAACATTTAACGATCGGGTAAACAAACACGGATAAAAATACCACAAATTGAGACAAGTTTCTCACTCTCTTCTTGACCCCAAAACCGGCACCACCAAACCCCCCACTCAACCCATTTTCATTTCACTTTCTCTTTCACCAACACCACACTCCTCTCATTCTCTCTCAATTCCCTCTTTAAAATCACCACCACAAATCATCACAAAACTACCACAAAAACGCATCAAATCATCTAACTCATTTAGAGAAAAACGACCACGACAACGAGATCTACACTTCCATCTTCTCGGATTTTCACGGAGACAACTTTGTAAGACCCCGACAATCCCGCAAACTCTTAGATTTTGCTATTTCCTTTGATATTTGTTGTTTATAATACTTAATACAACATGTTTTAGTGTTCTGAACAACTGGAAATGTCCAAAATCGACCCAAAATTCATTTTCCCCAAAAATTTCGTCGAACAGCTCGTTATGTCGCTTTTGGCCCAAAAACAGTAAAGCGACATAACGTCTTATGTCGCAGTACCACTCCTACATCGCACTATGCGACATAACGTCTTATGTTGCAGAACCATTTCTATGTCGCACTATGCGACACAACGTCTTATGTCGCATAATTCACCCTATGTCGCATACTTGCGACACAACTACTTATGTCGCAGCATTTGCGACACAAATGCTTACGTCGCATTAAATTGCGGATGTCGCAGGAATGCGACCCAAACCCTTGTGTCGCATAAAACAGAAACTTTACAAATGATTTTGCACTAGTGTCAAACTTAACCGGGAACGTATACTTACGTATGATACGATATACGAACTATACAAACATTTCAAACGCACTTGTTTTAATGTAAGTGTGATTTCGAACTATTACCAACGAGTCGTATACATTTTCAAAACCTCAAACATAAACATCGAACAAACGCTTGGACATAACTTGGTTGTACGAACACTAGCATGGATGGTAAACTTAGACCTCCACGTACTCATTAAATCTCATACGTTTAGGGCGTTAGGAGATTTCGACTAGACTTCTTGGGCTTTAGGCTTTGCTAGCACTCGAACATACTCAACTCAATAGGTGAGTTCACAGCCCCACTTTTAACTGTTTTACCGCTTTCAACATGGGGTGAGAAACATAGTCAACTGCTTTATTGATTGTCATAACTGCTTTTGCTTACATGATTGTTTATCATACTTGTTTACTCTCACGATTTGAGTACTTTGAACTGTTGAATCCTTACAACGAAACTGGTATTTATGAAACAACATTTTCATTCTATAAACATGACAAAACTTGTTTGGTAAACCGGAGAATGACCGGTACTTTTTATGTAAATGTTGGAGAACGACCAGCAACGTATTTTAATGCCAGAGAACGACTGGCCATGTGGACGGGAGAACGACCCGTGCGTCTTTTGACCGGAGAATGACCGGTACTGTGTTTCGCTGGAGAACGACCAGCAGTATTTATTGCCAGAGAACGACTGGCCGAGTTTGGACGGGAGAACGACCCGTGCGTATTTAGATCGGAGAACGACCGGTACTGTTTTGGAAACGCTGAAGAATGACCAGCAACGTATTGCAACCTGTATTTTGGGTAACATCCCACGTAAACGGTATTTTGGGTAACATCCCACATAAACGGTATTTTGGGTAACATCCCACGTAAACGATATTTTGGGTAACATCCCACGCAAACTGTATTTTGGGCAACATCCCAACTGAACTATATTTGGATAACATTCCACAAAACGTTTACTTAACTATTATGGCAATAACTATTTGTGAACGTATTTGTTTTAACAACCGTGTTTACAAACTTGATTCAACTATTGCAAACATAAAACCTGTGAATTCACTCAACCTCGTTGTTGACTTTTACTATGTTTTTCAGGGAATTAGCTGCATGTAAGACATCCTACACACATGGAACATAGGCAACCCACGAAGGAATAGGATGCCAACTTTTGACAACTGGATTTCTTTTGTATAACTAAAGTGATTTTAGTCATATTTACGAAATCTACTTTTGTAAACTTAATAACTTTTACATTTGTACGATTTGACAAATCGTAAACTTTGTAACTATTACATTTGGCATCTTAATATATTATGTTCTATTGTAATCATAAGCTCTGATACGTATACATGTACTGTGTATTGTGGCACTCCCCATACTTAACTAAATGCTTCCGCTAAACTCAATCAACAAATTTTGGGGGGTTTTACAGATGACGAGGAATCGTTATATGATTCTGTTATGTCTAGTACCTTAAGATTTTGTTCCCGTTCATATGAAAGTATTATTAAACCATAATTAAGATTTTGCTTATTATGCTAAATACTTTGTAATGTTACCTTAACCTAGCTCCCGGTGTGACATGCTAATGGAATTTTAATTAGTAGGGAATCTAGTGTTTACATACAAGTATTCAAGAATGATAATTAACTAATATCTTTCAAAATAGTTTCTCCAAACATCATCCCATAACTTAATTAACGAAGTCTCAGCAAACACTATCTTTATTTATCTACTTTAGCTTTTACTTTTATTTCGATTTTATTTATTTACTTGCCTAAGTTAGTTAATAGAAAAACCAAAACTCCCCCGCTATTTTAAAAGCCCTCATCTGCCATGCCTTAGTTTCAATTCAGTCGGTTTGAAGAACGACTCTAGGTCATACCTACCACTTGCTCACCCTTAGGATTAGCATTGTTAGGGAAAATTAGGCCCCGCAATTACAAATTTAAAACACTCACTGATGCCCGTCGCCAGTAGCCGGTGCAACGACAAGGGTAAAATCCTTACCGACCGCTGGTGATGCATCACTCTCTACAAACGCCTTAATCGTTTTAAACTATTAAACCGATAACTAATAACATATATGATCTATATACCTACACATATACATAGACATACAATTCCATTGGTTAATGAGGAAGTGCTTGAGAAAATGTATCACCTTCATGGAGCCTCATCTGAAACTTGAGTCTCATCATCATCATCATGATCATCATCATCATCATCATCATCTTCAAAAAATTATCAGTGAGACAAAATTCAACACATATTGATGTCAAAATCACACAAACGCAAGTCCAAAATTGACATAAAGTGAACAAAAGTTACTAAAATGGCGTAAAAATAACTAGATTTATCACGAAAACTCAACACATCGATCGATTAACTAATGAGAAGATGAAAATACCGTAATTACTCTTCAATTGAATGGCAGAGGACGGAGATTGATTAAGGATTTAAGGTCTGATAGATGAGAATCGCGTTATCGCCTATGATTTACATGGATAAGTTGAAATATATACGGTAGAAAATTAGGGCTTGAAATCTTTAATTACAACTGCGCACACATGCAAGAGATAAGTTGCGATTTATAACATTTAGTAGCCGAATTTTCATATATGTAGAAGAAAAACCTAGAATTTGGGGCTTCGATCACAACTGAACAAAGAAGAAATGGAACGAAGAAGAAGTGAACCATTTATAATTTTGATTAGTATTTGGTCTTTTGTTCACGCTTCATAGAAACGTGAACTTTTGTTGCTTCCAGATCTTTTTAGTTTTATTACGTCATTTTTCATGGATAAAAGCGTGAATAAATTTCAGGTGGTAAGCTAGATACATATTCACGGTTATAACCGTGATAACTTTACCTCACACTTACAAGCGTGAAACGTTATATATCACGTTATATATCATTCTTCACTATGAAAATTGTGTGATAATTATACATATCTTCACGCTTTGAAATGTCATAATAATATATAGTTTTAACGCTTAAAAATATGAGAAAAACTCATATATCTTTGTTCACACCTATAGAAGTGAACACTTTTATTCACAGTCATAAACGTGATTTTATTTAATAGAAAATGCATTCTTTACAACTATTATTCTTCACATCAATAAATGTGTAAAATAATATTCACACTTTTAATTATGAGCATCTTGAATTATATCATCACACTTGTATGAAGCGTGAACTAAAAAGTGTGAGCAATGGATAAATTTTTTGTAGTGACAGTTTGACACACAAATAAGAAACGATGAGCATACAACTATAATCAAGGTTCTTAAGATCCCGATCTTGATCTTAAGATCTTACAACTTTACGATCCACATGAACGAAAACGATTCCGATCTTAGATATGATCTTAAATTCATAGGATTTAATCTTCCGATCCTATGTGATTCCAAGCTAGAATCTTATGATCCCGATCCAATTCAATCTTAGCAAAATAGTTTAATAGTTAATTTTGTCTAATAAAAGGTTAATAGGTTAACCATTGAATCAATTACTACACGTTAAACTAATCAATTCCTTAAATAAAATAGTTTACAAGTGAAAATAGATTTTTTTAATAACCATTATATTATTCTAAATCACTATGATAAGTATTGAATTAACGTTATAGTGTTAAAACTATAAAATGTGTTATGCATTTGGTCTTTTTGATGTATTATAACAAACAAGTATGAGACTACATAGTGTATTAGTAGGATATTAAGATCCCGATTCGATCTTACGATCCTGATCTTGTGAAGGTAAAAACGATCCTAGCTAAGATCCTGACTTACAATATCTATTTACAAGTTTGTATTTTGTTGCATAATGAGTATTTTTAATCCGAGCGTTGTAGTAGGGATTTAACAAAATTCCATTTTTTAAAATTCGATACTAAACCTAACTATTTACTAAAACATTACAATATTCTAGAAAGTTAGTGTTCTAATGAAGTTAAATAGTTGTCATTATTTTGAGATTTGAGATCCTAACAGAGACCCAACATCGATAAATAAAATGTAGTAAACATAGTGAGAAGTTCAATAGTTGGCGAGAAATGCAAATGAAAGGGTCTTTATGATAGGAAATAAGTCACAACGACAAACACAAATGCGGAATTAAACTCTCGTTAGACAACACTTTTCCGACCCGTATGAACCAATGAGGATGCAAACAATTAGGGTACACCAAATGCAATCAAAATCAGCCCAAATCATATAAATAATAATAACCAAGAAACACACAAAGAACACGAAACCTTTTTGCGTGGAAAACCTCTCTAGGCGAGAGTAAAAACCACGGGACCCGTAGGCCACTTAAAATCCACTAATACCAACAAGAGAGCAATACAACGAGTCTTCTCTAGATTCACTAGAGATAAACAACAATCATCATACTCTTGAACAATAGCATCAACAAGTATGGAATTACTCTGAAGACAAAAGAAGAATAATATCACCAATAAATCTGCCCTCTGTTCCAGCAGCTATAACTCGACTTCCAGAGCTCAAATTGAAAAACTGAACGGTCAAAATCTTGACCCAGATGTTAGGAACACGCTGTCCAAATTTGGTGACGATCCGACGGTTCAATCTTCGAGGATCGGCGGTTTTCTGAGCTGCTGTATACATAACCGGGAATGTGTATATATCACTCTTTTTCTTATCTCTCTTGTTCTCTTTCTAATTAAAAAACCCTAAGATACAAGAGTATTTATACTTTCTTGTATCGGGTCTAATTTATTGGGCTTTTATGTTTCTTCATAACTTAGAAACCTATTAAAAAACCCAACACTTTAACACGTACTCAGAGATGTTTAACCTCTGTAACAGGTTTGTATCTTCACATGCAAGCGTATTCACTGGTTGTTGAAGTTTATATATGATGGCATTGACTAACCACTATGTGCCCTTATCAACTTACGTTAATGAAGTTTTTGCATTTGAGTTTAACCACTTATAACACATAACATAACACATATTGTTTAAAATACAAAATGAATTGAACAATGATACTCACATTTGAAGTCGTGAAATATAAATTTATAGAAAGCTAAATATAAAACATACTAGTATAATGCAGTCAATTGCATTTGATGAACCACAGGTATGATCTTACAATACCAAGTAGCTAGCGATAAAGTTGTATATATATACTCTAAGCTATGATATATAGTTGAGTTTGAATACATCTTTTTGGTACTACTACTTGGTCATAGTTAACCGAATAGGACTAACTTATACTTGGTACTACATTAAACTTATACATGACCCGATAATTTATTTGTAACTCATGATATATCTTTTCTTAAATTTACTCGTTAGACCCATTTAATAATCATGTATCCATTGGACTTACAAAGTTTTAAAGACTAATAGTCAATCCGTTGCTTACCCATTTGACACATTCAACTTGTTTTCAATTTAGCTAATTCTTAATATCTACCTAATTAACCTATTAGAATCAAACTATAATATGAAACAATCTGTTTTTGGATTATAAATAAACATATTAAAATTCAAATAAGTACATCAATTTTGAGTAAAAATGAGAGAACCAATAATATTGTGTGTGTACAAAGAGAATGCTCAACATGTACAAAACTCATTTACCCCCAACTTCAATTATCTTACAAACGGTTAGTCGAAAAATCAAGAAAATTGCACCATTAAATTCAATGTTTTCTCCTCTTCGATTTGTCATCCCTCAAGGCATACTTTTGACAACTTTTTTCTTCTTCATTTTTTGGTGAGTTTTACAAATTGATAACACATGTGTTAGTGATTGGTTGTACATTTGATTTGTGGTAAGGGCTAGGGTTTAGGGCTAGTGTTAAGGGTTTAGAGTTAGGATTTAGGGTTAGGGTTTAGCAGGGTTTAGGGTTAGGGTTTAGCAAGATTTAGGGTTTAGTATGATTTAGGGTTTAAAATTTTGTAAAGCGTTTAGGGTTTGGGGTTAGGGTTTAGGGTTGGGGTTTTTGGGTTTCACTCAAATCCTAAACCATAAACGCATCACTTTAACACATGTGTTAGTAAATGTGAAACCCACAAAAAAAGTTGAAGAAAAAAAACTTGTCGAAAGTTTGTCTTGAGGGACGACAAATTGAAGAGGAGAAAACCCTGAATTTAATGGTGCAATTTTCATATTTTTTTAATTTGTCGTTTGTGAGATAATTAATGTTGGGGGTAAATGAGATTTGTACATGTGAAACATTCTCTTTATACACATGTTACAATATCATTGGTTCCCTCATTCTCACACAATTTTCAATTCTCATTTGAAGCTCACCGTAAACAAACAACCAATATCTTAAACTTTAGTCTTTAGAGTCATATAATCCAATAAAAAAAAGACCCATAGACCATATACTCTTAAAAAATTACTACAATATATGTTAAAATATATTGCATACAAAGATTAAACCATATACCATTGCATAAACGTAAACATGAACACGTTATAAATACACCGAAGAAGATCAAAGAGGATATAAAGTGCATTTGTTCTATGCATCTATTGGGCTTTTGAGCTAACTACTTGGCCAGCTCCTAAGTTTTTCAGATTTAACTTATTTTATGTGTCTCTATTGGGGTTTTGAGGTAACAACTTGGCCAACTCCTAAGTTTTTCGGCTTTAACTTGTTTTATGTGTCTTACAATATCTCAAGAACTGGATTAACATGAGTTATAATGACAAAGTTGCAAAATCAAACTAATCAACCATAAGCATATGTTTAAGTGTAATTATGGATAAATTAATACAACGAAAATAAGAGATAACAAAAAGCAGTTTATAATATAAAAAACTAAAACTAACCTGGAATATTTGAAAAGGAAAAAATGCTTGCATACAGAGGTTTATCAAATACCTTTCTTCAAAAATCTTGGTAATACAAACATAAACTAAACATGAGATATACAGGATATATGATGTTAAAAGAACATATCTTTAATACGTTCAGACTTTGAGATTTATGAAACAAAATGTAAGTACATACATTGACAACGTTGCTCTTATTTTATAGATGGATCATTACCTATAAACCATTAAATTTATAAAGACCTAAGAAGATTTTTTTTTTTTTATTGATCAGAGACTTGAGAGTTGAAATGAATCATCTCAGGTCATGGATGTATATCTTGAAACCATCTTGAAACGAATCGAGGAATGATTTTCTCCTTCAAAATGCACACATAAAAAATATAATTGAAGGGATGGTATGAGTTGATGATTTGTATGGGAGTAGAACTTCGTACAAAATTTAGCAGAGTAGATGGAAGGCAGGGATGGTGTGAGTTGATGGAAGACATTGTTTTACTTAAATCACACACAAAAGTACATACACATATTATATTTATTATTTATTATATTGGTTACAAACTTACAATATAATTTAGCTATTATTTGTGAGGTGAGGTGATGTACATGTGAACTTCCTAGTTGCTATAGGCTATGAGTAGTACAATTACCGGTTGATAATTAAGGGTGCTACTATTTACATCACTCATCATTTTTAAATTAATTTTTCTGTATTTTATTTCATCACTTTTACTTTTCATTCTGTACTTTTCTGTACCTTTATAGTACTTTTCTATACTTTTTAATTCAAAAAATGGTATAGAAAGTAAAAACAAATGGTGTGGAAAGAATGACCCGTAATTAATTATAGTAGAGTTGATACAGGTGAACTTTCTGGTTGCTACAACTTTCTGGTTGCTACAGGCTATGAGCAGTACAATTACCGGTTGGTAAGTGTAGTAGCTTAAATAAATGTGAGGATTATGATAGTTTCAGATTGCCACTAATTAAATCGACCAGTACATTTGTTAATAATATATACACTCAATGTATATCAAAAGACTTCATCAAAATACTTATACACAAACATTTAAATCACCATGAAAATCAACAAACTACATATTAAGTAACAACATTACTTTTATCAGTTAAAGTATCACCACTATATTGTATGGATACAATGCTAGTAATAAATAATTGTTATTATAAAAATTAGGGGTGTTTAGTGTTCAAATATAACCTAAAATTATCTAAATAAACTATTTGGAGTGGATAGTAAGGATTAGACAATTTGATTTTTTGGATCGGATTGGACAAAAAACTAATTAATGGTATTTTTGATTTTTGTATTATTTTCGGTTATTGTGATTAGAATTGAATAGTTCAAATAAACCAAATAATTAGTTGCAATATATGTAATACTCTTATTTATCCATCAAAATGCATGTTAAACATTTGCTAGGTTATTTTAAATCTATAAAACCTTCTTGTATATTATACTAGCCTTGTACCCGTGCAAAACGTTGACACCTGATAATTTTTTACCAGTGCAGTTATTTGCAGCAGTTCAACTAATATCTAACAATCACTAAGGTGACGTTTGGTTCGCAAAATTATAATCTCCAAGGTTTTTGCATCTTCATTATAATTTAGGTTGATGAATTAGATTATACAACAGACATATATAGTTGTGATGAACAATCGAAGGTAAATAAAAGGTTATGAATATGTATACGAGATATGGCATCACGAATATCACTAGAATTAGCTAAATTTGCGTTCATTGTACATTGCATATTCTTCAAATACAAAATTTAAATTTAATGTGTTAAACAGAAAATGAGAGCAGTGAATACTAACCATATGAATGTCACTCAATCTCAATAAAAAGACTTTTTTACACTATTCGTTTACGTGGTTTGTCTAAAATTTCACTCGTCGTCCTTGTATTTTTTTTTGGCACTGGTCGTCCCTGTGGTTGCTAGTTGTTGCACTTGCGGTCATTGTCACTAACGACCGTTAGTTTTCTTCGTTAAAAGACAATCCGTGTAATTTGTTTTCTTTCAAATTTTAAGTTTATTTAAATTTAATATTATTTTTAATTGTACTTAACTAATTATTTTTTGAATAATCTAATCAATTTAATTTAATTATTTTCGTCAACTTTTTTCGTGACAGTTAATTTATTCTATTTTTTAAGTGTCCCGATCTATATAAACCCACTAAGAATATAATAGTTTGAAAATATAATTATTTTTTAAATAGTTTATACTCTTAATTTTGTATATCATCATCGATTCACGACTCCGTATAGATAATTCTACATGCTTACATATATATATTGTTAATAGTTTAGTATATTATGAACGTACTCAAATTGCACATTCATGTAAAATTTGTTTTTTTTTGGGTAAAGGGGACAAAACCCCGGAAAAATTGTAACATTTGTTTTTGAGTTAATTGAAGAAAAAATTGTAAAGTACTAAATTGCAATAACCACTTAGCGTATAGTATTATTATACTTCATATGTTGAACATTATATGTTTTTTTTCAAATAAGGTACACATATTAAATTATATAAATTAGTAGAAAAATTATACTGATAGTAGAAAACTATTAGCAATATATATGTAGGCATGTAGAATTGTCTATACGAAGTCGTGAAATGAACGATGATATGCAAAATTAAGAATATAAAATATTTAAAAAACTATTATATTTTTAATGAGTTTATATAGATTGGGGACTTAAAGAAAAGAATAAATTAACTGTTACAAAAAAAGTTGATTAAAATAATTAAAATTAAATTGATTAGATTATTCAAAAAATATAAATTAGCTAAGTACAATTAAAAATAATTGTAAATTTAGATAAACTTAAAATTTGAAAAAAAAATACACGGATGGTCCTTTAACGAAGAAAACTAACGGTCGTTAGCGACAAGGACTACGAGTGCAACAACTATCAACCACAGGGACGACCAGTGCAAAAAAAAGTACAAAGACAACGAGTGAAATTTTAAACAAACCACAGGGACGAACAATATAAAAAAGTCCAATAAAAATAAAGCCTTCAAAAAAGATCCTCCAAACACCCCTTGAGGAAGATTAAAAGAGGATCTGTTTTTTCTTCTCTAAAATGAGATTACACATTTATTAATGTATTTTAATATGACTTTTTATTTTTATTTTTATGATATTATTTTCTACTCGTAGCCCTTAGAGTTCTCATTAATATGCATAAAAGTATTGTACATGGTAGTTAATGATTAAATATGGGGTGACAGTTATTATATTGTATAAACTTTTATGCATTTAGCAACACTCCTAACGGCTACGTTTAGAAAGTTTTTTTTTAGTTTGTTTAAATATTGTCAAAAGACTAAATGAAATGAATCCTTTGTTCAAATTGTTTCCTTGTCTAGACATGCGTATTTCAAAATTCATAAAAGGTGAAAGCGTCATTTTCATAAAACCTACAACTATTCAATTTAATTTAACCCCTTATCCTATGAATATGAAGAAGGGTACTGTTACCTTTGATGAGGATCTGAAAAGCATATTTACACATTACCAAGAGTAAGATCTGAAAAGCATGATTAATAGGTATGTGTTACGCCATACGTTATATTGTCAAAACCCTTCATAGTTGGCTTAGATAATTTAATCTCCGTTCCTCCATACGTTATAATGTTAACTAACAAATCAATAATACTTCAATTTATAATTAGCGTATCGAACAAAAAAGGAAATTTAAAATCAAATTCTAAAATCGTAAGAAACTCTAATTACCTCTATCACTAATGTCGCACCCTCAAATTAACAGCAGTGGAAGTCGGGTCTGGACGCGACTAATCAGAGATCATCACACAATCGTTACAAGCAAACGACCTCTAAATGAGACATTTGAAAATACATTTCATAAAAATATATTATTTACAAACTACAGTTTCAATAACTTGCGAGTTCGCTCGGTAGCCTAGAGATTCTAATACATAACTACTATTACAAAAATAGTAATGCAGGAAAATCTCTTATTCGTTTGTAAAGTATGTGACTCGAGCTAGAGTTCCCTGTAGGCCATCCTACTGTGGCTGTGTACCTGATATTACATACTAAAATGGTCAACATAATGTTGATGAGTTCATAGGTTTAAATGGTTATAAAAAGTATAAGTAGTGATCACAAGGTTTATCAGTTTTGTACGAATACAAAATAAGTATATATAATTGCCATGAGTCTCACAGTTCGACGCTTAACCTGGTTTGTGCCTCGGGCAGGTGTATAATCCAGTACACCCGTAACAATCAAATACTACTGTGTATGTGGGTTGGCTAGAGCGATTAGCCCGGACAGGGATGTCAATCCCCGATAGATCTATCCAATAATACTTGCGCTGTACAATTAACGAACTATGATAAAGTGAGGACTTTTAGTGGTTTAACGTCTCATGCAATCTCACCCCATAGTGTAAAACAGTAAAAGTGGGGCTATGAAACTCACCTGAGTTTGGTATACTAGTAAAGAAGTAAGTTGTGGGTGTCAATGTCCCAATAAGCAACCTTCTAGCGTCCCAAACGCATAAGGTTGTGTGTAAGTGGGGTGTCAATGTCCACTTATATAATTAAGGGTGAGTGGAGGGTTAATGTCTACTCATGCTAGTTGTCCACTCAACTAGTTATGTCCAAGTGATTGTTTGTGTTTGCGTTTTAGAAAAATGTGTACGGCCTGTTGGTGACGTTTGTAATAATAATTCTCAAAGTATTATTATTATGTTATGATACATTAGTAAAATATGCTTCGTATGTTTCTGTGGTGTATCGTATATAAGTATTGTTGTTACGCGAAGTCGACACTTGGTGTGAAGAGTATTTATAAACTTTCTGTTGTTAGCGACATTTAATGCGACACTTAATTTGGGATTGCGACACTAGGAGTAGTGTCGCTAAATAGTAACTTTTAATAAGGCAGCGACACTTGGGGTAGTGTCGCAGATTAATGTTGTTGAATGGCGCCACTCAAGGTTAGTATTGCATGATGTTGTAATTGGAAGTGTTGCAACACTAGAGTTAGTGTCGCAGTATGCGATAATCACTGATTTGGCGACACAAGGTTTAGTGTCGCTTCATGCGACATCCCAGTTAAAACTGTTAGTTGTAGTTGCGACACTAAGGTAGTGTCGCTAGTTATCACTGCTAGCTATATTGCGACATTTGGCTTAGTGTCACTACTGCGACATTCGATCGGTGGCAGCGACATTCATTTAGTGTCGCTACGGAGACACTTAATTGGATTTGGCGACATTGGGATAGTGTCGCTATCGGATTTGGCCCAAAGCGACACCAAAGGTCCGATGTGGTTTCGAGTTTGTGAATGTGGTCAAACGACCTCGGTTTTACCCGAAACTTTTACACAAGTCTTAAAATGGTGTATGAAGCTTAGGAAAATTATTGGTTCGTATCGGGGTTAACCCGAAGTGTCAGTTTTGGTAACCTGTCAAAACAGCCCCTAACTCTTGTTTTCATAGATTTTGGTCCCAATTTCTCTCACAATCTCGACAACTTAAGGTCCGCGATAACTCCTGAAAAAATACCCATAATACCCCTATATGTTGGCTATTTTCTGTGATTTTTTCTAGTATTTTAGGAGTCGTTTAGTTGGTTAATAAAATCAAAAGTCCCATGAGGTCCAAATATGACCAATTCGGATACAAGTCCAAAGATCTATTTTTCTGGGCAAATCCATGTATTTTCAAGAGACGACATAGAAGAACTTTTTAAAGCACCCCTATCTCTTAAAGGCTCTGCGCTCCCGCATTCTGATTGATACTGTGCAATGTTGTAATCCTGCTGTTCCTTTATCCCCGCTCCGCAGCTGCTGGAGACTTAGTTAACAAAATTTGTGAGGTTTTGGCACAAGCCTCATGTGTTTTAGATATGTGTATCTCGAGATATAGCCTCGAGAAATTGATGAAACTTTCTGTCAACCGAGACAGAAAGTATATGTCCTCCCATTTTTACATTTTGGAGTAGTAAACGGTGTCAAAATATCGTGAGGCTAATTTTTTTGGAAAGTTAACTTCTTGAAATTAATTTTAGACTTAAGAAACGTCCATTTTCTTGTTAAAACGATTTTTCTAAAAAATCATGGTAGTTGGTCCTTTTTCTGGACAGGAACATGAATACAAGATTTCAAGTTTAAAATCACGTTTCGGTTTATATTTTGGATGTTTAATGTTGAGTGGCTACTAGAATATAATTATAAACTTAAAAAAGTAAAACTAAGGAAAGAAAAGGGTCCTTACAATGATCTAGATGAAGAGTGAAAGAAATGAAGCCGAAAGCTCTTTTTCTCGCGTTTTCTTGATTTCCGACGTGGTGGTTCGTGGTAGCACTATGGTGGTTGAAGAGTGGACTTGTGGTGGATTGCGGTAACTGACATCTGGTCGTTTTTAGAGAGAGGAGGGAGAGAGGATGGAGGTTGAGTGGGTGAAATGAAAAAGAGGTTGAGTGTGGTGTTGATGTAGGTTTGTTGAGTCAAATAAACAAAAGAGGGATGGGAGGCCATCCCCTCTATCTTGGCCGATTTTCAGTGGGGTCCACCTAGTTTGGACTTCCCAAATTTTTGTTCTTCAATTTCGCGCTCCGTGCGGTACTCGTTTACCGATCGTTTTACGTTTATTTTAAACGTTATGCATTATATATAATATGTTTTGATAACGTTTCAAAACACAATATTTTTAGGTGAAGGTTTTACTCAATATGGAATATTTTAGGTTACTAAAATAATATTCGGGTTTTCGTTTGGTCGTCGGTTGCGAAGGTGTTTATTCGAGTCGTGTAATGTTTTTAAACGTTATATTTGTATGCGTGTAATCGCGTCTTTTTTACTTGAAATATTTTATCAAAATACTTATTTTTGGGTTATAAAAATATACCTTTGATTTATTTCGTCTGTTGGGCGCGTTTCGTACGTTTTTATCGCGTCCGGTCACGTTTTAAGCAAAACGTATGTGTTCGTTATATTATAAACATAATATAGTGTAATTATAAATGTTATTAAATAATTTCATATTATTTAATAATTGTTTCACCAACGTCCGTATTTTCATTGTCGGATATCCATCCGGTTTGAGTTTGCACGATTAAACTTAATCGCGTACGTTGTAACATCCTCCTTGTCGGTCTAGTAATTTCTTATTTAAATTGATTATTTAACTATTTTAGGAGTTACATGGTATTAATTGTTTATTGAGAAACTTAGGTAAATAAGTCTCAGGACTCATTGTGAATAATAAATTATTGCTTGTTTTGAATTATTGTAGTTAACGGTGAAATAAAATAAGTTTTTCGTGATTAGTATTTAAGTGTCAGGCAATAAATTTAGGACGGATATAAAATACCCAAACAATGGAGTCGGTCATATAGGAGGTCGACCTCCTTTTTTTGTGTTAATTCCCAAATACTTGAAACTCATTTGATAAACTTAAACCCTTACTCCTTATTCCTTAAGAACTTCAAATTGAAACCATAGATCATACCCAAACATATCAAATCGAAGAATTGATTTAGTGTATTATCTTCATCATAATCAGAGTAATCATTTTGTTGTTATTCTTCTTATTCTAAGTAAGTGTTTTGTTCCAATCTTCAAGAACTTGGCTATTATGAAATTGAGTATTATGTAAATTGATGTTGATTGCTAATATAAATTGAAAATATATCATTATATGATGCTATTACTGATGCTATGATGATATATGATAAGTAAATGAATAGTCCTCCAAGATTGATTGTGATTAAGGTTAGATTATGGCCATATGATGATTGATAAAGATTGATGATATTTGATGTTAATTTGTTGCCATATGATGTTCCCTTAAGATTAGATCTGATTTGGTTGACTTAGTACTTGAAAGTTGTAAGTTTAGGGAGTTGGTTTGTATTTGGGTATGCTGTGTTGCTGATCTGCTGCTGCTATATCTGATGAACAAGCCGACGGCTCAATGAGCCAAGCCGGAGGGTTCTGTGTTGGGTTGGCAAACCGGCGGGTCAAAGACCCAAGCCGGCGGCTTGTGACCCTAGACCGGCGGGCTAATTACCCTAACCGGCTGCTGTTAGAAGCTTTAAAACTTGAATTTGTTCTGTTCCCTCAAAATCCCTTGTATCCGGTGGCTAAGTGATGGGAACCATCGGGTGGTGACCTGAAATCGACGGGTCATAGACCCCAGCCAGCGGCTCCTTTGACCTGATCAACATTCCACTTTGACTTAATTGAGTTCAATGTTAATTGTTTGTTATAGATTATAACATTAATAAACCAGTAGTAGAACATGAAAATAGTTGTGTTTTGATTTATAATACGTGATTAGGAACTTGTAATTGTGATATCAATTGTATTAAGTTCCTAGTGTTGTGAATTGATATGAGTTAAGTGTTAATGGCCTTGATTACTAACTTATATCTGATTGTTGATTCTCAGATCCTCCAAAAGATAAGTGACCCTTGGATTACGAATTTGTGAAGACAAAGGTATCGCTGAGTGTATTTAGAATTCACCATTTGATTTAGTTGTAACTATTTGCTTGCAACAAGTAAATGTAGATGTGTGTTAGACTGGTTAGTCTTGATTATTGATTATTAATCTACGTGATATGTGGACCAATGTGTATCAGTGTTATTGAGGTCAACGTGTTAGTTGGGCTAATTGGTTATTGTGTGAATTACACAGGGTCTTGATTCATTGTGTGTAGAACCCGTGTTTGATTATTGATGCTGTGTAAACAGAGTTAAGTTTTATAAATAGGAGTACCTGCTTACTATACACAACACCGGCAAGAATACCTGATCGTATAATAGTATAGTATGATAAGTCCGAATTGAACACAGGGAACAGATGTCAATTCAAATAAAATAAAAATTTATACAATTATTTAAAGCAATTAAAAGAAAAGGGGAACGTTTGAGTTCCGTTCGAACAATTGGCAAACAATTATGAGAATTGATTTATTAAATAAAACTTAATTAGAAACTAAAGAAATGATAAAATAACTAATTAAATAAAATATTTAATTCAAATGATAAAAGAAGCACAATTGTTTAGATTATTTTCCTCAGAATCTGATTATCATTTTATTGAATCACTAATATATGGATTTTATTGTGACATAACAAATGTATCAATTACCCTTACAAGATTAATTGATTAAAGACAATCAAGAAAGATAAAAAGTTGTTTTCAACCCGTTAACAGTTCAATTTAACGTTATCCACCAAATTGTATTGTGAATTAAAACTACACCGTTTATATGATTCACTTTTGCAACTTGAATCAACAAAGTTTATAACTAATCAATAGCTATCACGTTCATTACCAATTATTAATCATAATTAACCCTAGCCTATCAAACTCAATCTATTTAGTGATAATCATCAATTAAAATTAACAATCATCAACAATGATCAATCAATAAAGAACTCAATCATAAATCAATAGATCATCACGCTAGGTTATCATCAATAATCAATAATTAAACATGGATCATCAAGTAAACATGTAAACATTCATAAAATCCAATATAAATATGCAATTCAATAATCAAATCATCATCTGAGTATTATCATCTAAACAATTGTATTAAAAACTTAGCCACTCATATTATAACAGAAAATCAGAATCGAAATCAAAGTCATAATCATAATCAAATGAAAAGAAGTAATGTATTCGAACCGAAAAGTCGAAATAATGATTGAATGAACAAAAGCCTTCAAGTCTTCTTTCTTCCTTTCCTCAAAACTCTCTAGAATTAGGGTTTTTATTGAGAGAAAAACGACTGGAGAAAAGTGTAGGTGACCCCTCAAATGAAAGCAAAATGAGTTATTTAGGGTTTCTGTCGACACATACGCCGTATGGACATCCATACACCGTATGGATTGAAAAGCCCATGGATCCAACTCGCATACTCTGGCGGCCCGGCTCACTCAATCCATACGCCGTATGGACATCCATACGCCGTATGGATTGAAAAATGTAACTTTTCAGCTCCACGACCTCCAATCTTCAAACTTTAAACTTTTCACCTCATTTTCTTCAATAATGACTCGTTTTCTGCTTCTTTTCCAATTCTAGGTCCAAATAAATCCTAAATGCAAATATGAACTAATTGAGTATCTTATTCACACAAAATGCATAAGAATTTAATTAAACAAGGGGTAATTAGCACTATAACTTAGTACAGTTTAGCGTTCATCAAACATCCCCCACTTGAATCCTACTTGTCCTCAAGTAGACTATCGATTCTAAAACTCAAAACTTTAAATATGAACGGCAAACAAAAGTGCAAAAGGACTTACATACTACACAGCACTCGACAAACCAAATTCCTATCTTAAAATCGATTCCACCTTAAAGCTTAGCAATCAAGAAACTCTCTAAAGGAAACAACTTCTAATACATTATTATTAGACATAAAACACAATTCCCTCAGATTACCGATATTGTTGACCACTTAAACACTCTAAATTTTAGAAATTGAGCTCAACTTTTATTATTCTAGCAGGCTTTACTCTTGATTCTCAATAGCAAAATACCCTCATATAAATAACGTGTCACAATTTTCCAAATAATGAACATCCAAATAAATCAATCATTTTTCAAACCAAGACATTGGTGACAGGTCTGTACCTCTGTACAATAGAGCGACATAACTTGGTTTTGGTTTTTCAATTCATGAGTCCTTCGTACTCTTTTCTTTCTTATTTTTTTTTATCAAATATACTGACGGAAACCAGGTCTGTACTTACGTACAACAGAGGAGTCAACACCCAGTATATTCCCAAATGAAGATAATTAGGATCCCAAAATTATGGATTATAACACGCTATCATATAAGAATTAGGAATGAAGTCATACCTTGCTAAAGATCCTCTTAAGATAAATCCCTACTTTAAGTATTAAATTTCTTAATAGCTCAATAACCTTCAAATAGATTGCCTATCGATACATCACATAATGAACTATCTAATATTTAAAAATTAGATTCATTTCATCCATTGAATTCCCAAAATATGTTACAAGATTCGCTAAACTTTACGCAGAATACAATTTTAAAAGAAAAATTTGGGCTGAAAAATGACTAACACGTAGAATGCCCTTTAGCTTATAATTTTTTGCCAATATCTACCATTCATATCTTAAGGACAAAAAGACTTCTTTTCCCCCATCCCCCTCTTAAAAGTATGCAATGTCCTCATTGCAAAAGAAAACAAAAAAATAAGGGGAATAGAAAAGAAGTGAACAGAAACTCCCCTGATCTTAGAAGAAAACTTATTGGCTGATACGCTTCAAAACTATACAATAGCACACTTCCGTAGGCAACACGGTTGCATTTAGCGCATGCAACAAGCCTTTAAACCTCTCAGCATCCTGAGTGGACGAGTTGTAGTCTCGTGAGGGTTTCCAGGGAACACACCCACAAAGTTCAAGCCTGCAAATAAAAACAAGAAAAACAAAGTAGCGGGTTGTCTCCCGAAAGCGCTTTTGTTTATCACGTCGGTAAGCTCGACACTCTGTTCCATATCTTAACTCAAATTCATCTCCAAATCACCCTTGGAGTCCCTTACATCACCATAGTACTTCTTCAACCGACTTCTATTTACCTTGAAGGTTTTCCCAGAATGTCCTTGCAGATCAACAGAACCAAAAGGATAAACTTTCTCGACCACAAAGGGTCCTGTCCAACGTGTCTTCAACTTTCCTGGAAATAGATGTAACCTAGAACTATACAATAGAACCTTATCACCTTTCTCAAATGTATGATTCGACTTAAGACGAGCATCATGCCATTTCTTTGTTCGCTCCTTGAACAGTCGTGAATTGTCATAGGTATTCACCCTTAACTCATCCAACTCATTTAGCTGTGCCATTCTCTCTTTTACAGCTAACTGATCATCAAGATTGCACTGCTTTAGAGCCCAGTATGCCTTATGCTCCAACTCAAAAGGCAAGTGACAAGCCTTCCCATAAACAAGACGATAAGGTGTTGTTCCAATTGATGACTTAAAAGTTGTTCGTGCCGCCCATAATGCATCATCCAACTTATACGACCAATTCTTAGGGTTTCCTTCAACTGAACGTTCTAAAATACGCTTCAACCCTCTATTTGTCACTTCCACTTGACCACTTGTCTGTGGATGATAAACAGTCGAAAACTTGTGATTTACTCCATACTTTCGCAACACTTTTTCCAACTGAGCATTTGTGAAATGCGTCCCCCGATCACTAATTAAAGCTTTCGGTTCTCCAAAACACGAAAACAACTGCTTAAGAAATTTCACCACAACTCTAGCATCATTTGTGGGTAATACTTTGGCTTCGGCCCACTTAGAAACATAATCGGCAGCCACAATAATATATTTATTTCCATTACTAGGTGGAAACGGGCCCATAAAATCTATCTCCCAGACATCAAAAATCTCACTTACCATTATTGGGTTTTGCAACATTTCATCTCTCTTAGAAATTCTCCCAGTGCGTTGACAGGCATCACACTCCTTCACATACTTGAATGCGTCCTTATAAACTGTTGGCCGGTAAAAACCTGCCTCAAATACCTTTCTTGCAGTATAATTAGGACCATGATGTCCTCCAGCCGGACCATCATGACAGTGCTCTAAAATTATGTCGCATTCCTCACCAGCTACACACCTTCGGACAATTCCATCAGCACACTGTCTGAACAAGTACGGGTCTTCCCAGAAGTAATATTGTAAAGATGAGAAAAATCTCCTTCTTTGGTTGAAATCCAATCCAGACAGAATAGTGTTTGTAACTAGAAAGTTTTCAATATCGGCGAACCATGGAAATTCATTCAAAATTGCCTTCAACAAACTTTCATTAGGAAATTTATCCTGAATTTCCGATTCATCTAACTTATCCATCTCTGGATTTTCTAATCGTGACAAATGGTCAGCAGCCAAATTTTCAGCTCCTTTCTTGTCTCGAATCTCTATATCAAACTCTTGCAGTAACAAAATCCATCGCAACAACCTTGGCTTCGCATCTTGCTTACTAAACAAATATCTCAACGCTGAATGATCGGTAAACACTACTGTCTTCGACAAAATCAAGTAAGAACGAAATTTATCAAAAGCGAAAACAACAGCGAGCAATTCCTTCTCAGTCGTAGTGTAATTCTCTTGTGCATCTGTCAAAGTCTTGCTCGCGTAATAAATAGGTTGAAACTTCTTGTCAACCCTCTGACCTAAAACTGCTCCTACAGCATAATCACTAGCATCGCACATTAGTTCAAATGGGAGATCCCAATTTGGACTAATCATGATGGGTGTTGATACTAACTTTTCTCTTAAAAGATTGAATGCATCAATACATTCCATGGAAAACTCAAACTTCGCATCTTTTTCCAACAGTTTGTTCATCGGACGAGCTATCTTCGAAAAATCCTTAATGAATTGTCTGTAGAACCCATCATGTCCTAAGAAACTTCGTATTCCCTTGACATTTGTTGGGGGTGGCAGCTTTGCTATTGCCTCAATTTTGGCTTGGTCTACTTCAATCCCAACACTTGAAATCTTGTGTCCTAATACGATTCCTTCACGAACCATAAAATGACACTTCTCCCATTTGAGAACAAGATTTGAACTCTCGCACCTTTGCAACATATTTTTCAGATTTTCTAAACACTTGTCAAAAGAATCTCCGAAAATGGAGAAATCATCCATGAATATCTCCATGCTATCCTCCACCATGTCATCAAAAATCGCCATCATGCACCGCTGAAATGTAGCGGGCGCATTGCACAAACCGAAAGGCATTCTCGGATAAGCAAAAGTCCCGAATGGGCATGTGAACGTGGTCTTATCTTGATCATGTGCATCTATCGGAATTTGGAAGTAACCAGAAAATCCATCTAAAAAGCAATAGTATTCTTTTCCGGCTAAACGCTTGAGCATTTGATCGATGAATAGCAAAGGAAAGTGATCCTTGCGCGTAGCATCATTCAATTTCCTATAAGCGATACAGACTCTCCATCCGGTGATAGTTCTCGTGGGGATTAATTCATTCTTCTCGTTGGCTACCACGGTCATTCCTCCCTTCTTGGGCACAACATGCATGGGCTTATCCGGGGGCTATCGGAAATTGGGTAAATTAACCCAGCGTCAAGTAACTTAATGATCTCCTTCCTTACCACATCAGTCACTTTAGGATTTAAGCGCCTCAATGGTTGCACCACAGGTTTGAAATCAGATTCCATGAGAATCTTGTGCGTGCAGTAGGAGGGGCTTATTCCCTTGATATCACTAATCGTCCAAGCGATAGCATGCTTGTGCTCCTTCAGAACCTTTAACAAACTTTCTTTCTCGTCTGCTGATAGCTGAGATGAAATGATAACCGGTAGATCCGACTCTCCTTGCAAGTATGCATATTCCAAATGGGTCGGTAAATCCTTTAATTCTAACTTTGGTGGTTCTTCAAACGAAGATTTTACTGCCAACACCTCTTCTCTTGAGCAAGGGATCCCATGCATAGTGATGCGAGTCTCTTTCTTAATTAAAATACCATCAGTCAAGACCGATTATTCGCTCTCCATCAGCTTATTTTTGTCACTCTCTTACTCCTCATCACTCGTGATTTCTAGTTCCTCAAGCAACTTATCGAATTCTTCGATATCACGGATTGCTTCTAGACTTCCCGTCCATCCTTCAAGAATCATTGGATCAAGATCTTCATCTTCCATGAGACTTTGTAGGAATTCCTCATCATCAGACATTTCTCTAGCACTCACAAAGTAACAAGTATCATCAACTGCAGCCGGATATTGCATTGACTTGTTAACATCAAAAACTACTTCATCATCTCCTACCCTTAGTGTGGCACCTCGTTGTGGCAAGAAAAGGTCTTCCCAAGATGATAGGTACCCTTGAATCTTCAACCATGTCGAGAATAACAAAATCACACGGGAAAACAAACTTATCTACCTTGACCAACACATTCTCGACCACACCCTTAGGATATTGAATTGAACGATCCGCTAACTCAATGCACATTCTGATTGGTTTAGGTTCTCCTAACTTGAATCTAACATACATAGTATAAGGCATTATTGATATGCTTGCTCCTAAATCAGCCAGTGCATTAGTGATGTCTAAACTTCCAATAAGACAAGGAAGGGTAATACTTCAAGGGTCTTTCATCTTTGGTGGTAGTTTATTCTGCATCACCGCTGAGCATCTCTCGTTCATTGTCACCGTGGTTGCCTCTATCAGCTTGCTCTTGTTGGTTAACAATTCTTTCAAGTATTTTACATATTTAGGCATTTGAGCAATGGCCTCCACAAATGGAATGTTGATGTGGAGTTGCTTCAAGTTCTCGAGAAACTGGTGATAATGAGCTTCATCCTTCCCTCTTTTCAAAGCCGCTGGATAAGGTGGTGAAGGTGCATGGTTCTTTGCATATTGCTCATCCCTAGCACTTTGATCATCCTTAGTACTCACCTTTGGGCTTCCAACAACTTCTACCTCCTTCTCCTTTTCAGGTAGAGGTTGAGATACAGGCTTTTTCGTTCCAAGTGGATCTTCACGAACCTTTCCACTTCGGGTAATTACTGCTTTAGCCTGATCACGTGGATTGGTTTCAGTGAATCATGGAAGAGTTCCAGGAAATCTCTCTCGGAGAACTTTAGAAATGTTCGAGATACTTCCTTCGATCTGCTTAATAGCAGCACCTTGATTTCTCACTAATGCTTCAGTCGTGTCCATACGTTGTCCAGAACTAGCAATAAATTGCTCATTAGTGGTCAAGAACCTTCCCATCATTTCTTCAAGGTTGGTCTTCTTCTCGGGAAAAGGTGCTGCAGGTTGCTCCTTGGTGTAAAGTCCCGGCCGAGTTTGGCGAAACGGGCGATTTCCTTCCTGATAAGGTCTTCGGAAAAAGGTCCCTCCGCCTTGGCGGTAGTTTCCCTGACCTTCGCCAAACTTGACTTCTTCTTTTGCTTCTCCGGATTCAATCTTGGGACAATCCTTGACTAGATGCGATCCTCCACAGTTATCACATCCGACTTGGATTGCATGAACTGTTTCGGTTACCTTTTTTAGATCTCTTCCCATGCTGTCAAGCTTAGCAGTGATGGCGGAGAGTCCATCCTCATTGCTAACTGACCTTCTTCTCCGACTGGTTCCATCGTCCCAAAGCTGAGAGTGTTTTGCTTGGTCACGAATTGCATATAACGCGTCTCTTGGAATCTTCTTCGGTAGAGATCCTTGAGCATCTAACTGCTGTCTTGTTGCACGATCCACTCCTTTGTAGAACACCATCACTATCTGTTGATCGTTCAGGTCATGCTGTGGGCACCTATGCATTAAATCCTTGTATCTTTCCCACGCTTGGTGAAGTGATTCGTCGACGTCCTGCTTGAAATTCCTAATTTCATCGATCATCTTCGATGTTTTGGATGGTGGGCAATACATCTTCAAGAATTTCGTGCGCAGATCTTCCCACGTGGTGATGGATCCAGCTGGTTCATTTGAAATCCATCTCTTAGCGGCTCCCTTTAGTGTTATTGGGAACACTCGGAGCATGACTTGATCACGCGTAACGTTGGGAACGTTGAACATGTCGGCGATTTCCAAGATCTTCTCGACGTGTTCGTTAGCATCCTCTCTTTCTTCGCCAAGAAAAGGGTTCTCTCTAAGTACCTTGAGGAACTGTCCCTTGATTTCGAATTCCACTTCACGTGCAATGGCGGGCCTCACAACTCCTGGCCCAAGATCTGTGCGCATTCTGCTAGAGTACTGCTCTAAATTCATGTTAGCGATATCTTCTGCCATTATGTTATCTGGTTCTGATTGATCGCTAAAAAGGAATTGTAAATACTCCCCGAAATCGCTTTCTAAATACGAATAGTAATTACGGGTTTGTGGAGTGAAATGGTTATTGGTAAAAACCTCGAAATCATTGACAAGAAAAGTGTTAATTAACGGCGAGTTAGGAGGTGCGGAAGCAGCGCGTCTTCTTTGATGAAATATGCGTTCGGGTTCTTCGAAAGGATAGGTAGGGTCGGGTTCCGTTGTTCGGGTCATAAACTTCCTGCAAATAACTTATAAAGTCAGTAGAACAGCAACTCTCACAACCCTAACAGAACAACTCAAATTAATATTCACAATAGTACCCTAGATAAAAGTTGAAACAAAGCTAATAGCTACTAAATAAATAGACAAGTAACAACTAAACAAACTCCAATTTATTGAATCAAAACAAACCGCTCCCCGGCAGCGGCGCCAAAAACTTGATGCTGTGTAAACAGAGTTAATTTTTTCAAATAGCAGTATACACAACACAGACAACAATACCTGATCGTATAATAGTATAGTATGATAAGTCCGAATCGAACAAAGGGAACGAATGTCAATTCAAATAAAATGGAAATTTATACAATTATTTAAAGCAATTAAAAGAAAAGGGGAACGTTTGAGTTCCGTTCGAACAATTGGCAAACAATTATGAGAATTGATTTATTAAATAAAACTTAATTAGAAACTAAAAAAATGATAAAATAATTTTTTAAATAAAATATTTAATTCAAATGATAAAAGAAACACACTTGTTTAGATTATTTTCCTCAGAATCTGATTATCATTTTATTGAATCGCTAATATATGGATTTTATTGTGACATAACAAATGTATCAATTACCCTTACAAGATTAATTGATTAAACACAATCAAGAAAGATATAAAGTTGTTTTCAACCCGTTAACAGTTCAATTTAACGTTATCCACCAAATTGTATTATTAATTAAAACTACACCGTTTATATGATTCACTTTTGCAACTTGAATCAACAAAGTTTATAACTAATCAATAGCTATCACGTTCATTACCAATTATTAATCATAATTAACCCTAGCTTATCAAACTCAATCTATTTAGTGATAATCATCAATTAAAATTAACAATCATCAATAATGATCAATCAATAAAGAACTCAATCATAAATCAATAGATCATCACGCTAGGTTATCATCAATAATCAATAATTAAACATGGATCATCAAGTAAACATGTAAACATTCATAAAATCCAATATAAATATGCAATTCAATAATCAAATCATCATCTGAGTATTATCATCTAAACAATTGTATTAAAAACTTAGCCACTCATATTATAACAGAAAATCAGAATCGAAATCAAAGTCATAATCATAATCAAATGAAAAGAAGTAATGTATTCGAACCGAAAAGTCGAAATAATGATTGAATGAACAAAAGCCTTCAAGTCTTCTTTCTTCCTTTCTTCAAAACTCTCTGGAATTAGGGTTTTTATTGTGAGAAAAACGACTGGAGAAAAGTGTAGGTGATCCCTCAAATGAAAGCAAAATGAGTTATTTAGGGTTTCTGTCGACGCAATCCATACGCCGTATGGATTGAAAAGCCCATAGATCCAACCCGCGTACTCTGGCGGCCCGGCTCACTCAATCCATACGCCGTATGGACATCCATACGCCGTATGGATTAAAAAATGTAACTTTTCAGCTCCACGACCTCCAATCTTCAAACTTTAAACTTTTTACCTCCTTTTCTTCAATAATGACTCGTTTTCTGCTTCTTTTCAAATTCTAGGTCCAAATAAATCCTAAATGCAAATATGAACTAATTGAGTATCTTATTAACACAAAATGCATAAGAATTTAATTAAACAAAGGGGTAATTAGCACTATAATTTAGTACATTTTGGCGTTCATCAATTATAATAACTAGTAGCTATCGGTCTCGTCCGTAATGGCCATACGGATATGTACGATAAGTGTTCTTGGGAAATCCCCGGGTATTATGATAACCCAAGAGCCACCGATCCTCATTGAAATATGTGTGTTTACAATTATTTGGTGTAAACTCTTAGTTAAGCTAAGTTGAATTGCGTGTGATAAATCTATTCACTTAGCTTTGTGCTAATCCCTTATTTTACTTCCTGCAGGTTTTGTAAAAAAATGTGGGTGGCAGGAAGGGATGCTTTGATGCAAGGAATGTTTGATATTATACTCACTCTGGTATGGTTTTGTAATAAACCTTGTTTAGAATTTTATAATACCCCGTTTTGAGTATCACCGTAATGCGGTTTTAATAACTTTAAAAGTTATGTATTAAGTATGTAGACGATTATATACTATGTACAGTAATAAAATGTGTTACAAATACATGCTTCCGAATTAAATTATATAATATTCTTATATAGAATGAGGGGTGTTATATGTTGGTATCAGAGCATAGTTTTGGGTTAATTGAACATTTTAAAGTGTTTAATCCCAATTCTAAGTTGTGTTATGTCAAACATTCCTGGGTATGGGATTTAGCATTGATTGTGAATCTGTTAGCAGATAGGTACTAACGATTAACAAGTTTCAAGTGTTGTGTTGAATATAGATATGGCAGATAACGAGCAACCAACCACCAACCCTAATAATGCCTCAAGGATCGATGTACATCCTTCAAATACCCATAACGAGAGACATGATCATGAGGGTACTTCTATTCCTGCTCATGAAGAATCGAATAGAGATGATTATCTTTTTCAGTTAGAAGATGAGGTAATTAGACTTAGGGATTATCGCCGTCAGAAGGAAGCTGAATCATTTCAGCAACAGTTTCAACAACAAGCACCGGTTTTTGGTACTTTACCACCATCTCTACCAAGTAAATTGTGTTCTTTCAATACGTTCATGGCAAGTAAACCACCGGAGTTTAGTGGAAGCATAAATCCATCTGTAATTTTAAATTGGTTAAGAGATATGGAGCGAAAATGATGTTACTCGTTGTGAGGAAGAAACCAAAGTGTTTTATGCTATTCAATGTTTAAAAGATGAAGCCATGGTTTGGTGGGACTCGATTACTGGTCATTTGACTCAACCGCATAAAGAAGCCATTTGATGGCCTGATTTCCATCAAGCTGTTTGTAATCAATACTGTTCAGATTTTGATATGGCGCGAATTAGACGAGAGTTTACAAATTTGCAGCTAACAGACAAAATGACAATTGATGAATTGATTTCACAATTTTCAGAAAAGTTGAGGTTTGTTCAGCAATGGGTTCCTGATGAGAAAACCAAAGTTGAACAGTTTGTTGGTGCTTTACCTCCAAATTATCACACTACAGTGAGGTTAGCTGGTTCTTTATCTCAGGCTTTCACCTTGGCACGTTCTGTTGATAGTGATATGAGAGCTTCGGGTTTTCAAATAAAAGATACTTCTTCTCCGGGTTTTAAAATTGATTCTTCAGGAAAAGGCAAGTCTAGATGGAAAGGTAACAAACAAATAAAAAGTTTGGCAGTAAAAGTAGTTCGTCTGGGAATTCAAATTGGTGCAATTCTTGTAGATCCAAACATACTGGCCCATGTACAGTTCAGACAAATAATTGTGTTAAATGTGAAGAACTTGGCCATGAATTTGAAAATTGCAAATTTTTGAATTTTGTGTGTTGGAATTGTAAGAAGGAAGGACATCGGGTTGGTCAATGTCCTAAGGCGGGGAAGCAGGGTTTGGTTTCAGTCTAGAGTTCGTCATCTTCTGTCAAAAGCAGTGTTTGTATGGTTCGTTCACTTTGGCAGTCGGTTTGTGGGTGGTAAGCAGTACTCATATCCAGACGAGTACCCAATGATGTTTGTAGTGATTGCCAAAAGAGAGAAGTAAATCGGGTATCTATGTCAGAGATAATTGAAATGGTCACGCCGTGTCTTGACACGATCTCTTTTAGGTAGATCCGTGTCAAACGTTCTATCTTGTCAGTTTCCTTGATAGCCAGGAAATGAGTAGATTTCGTGAGACGATCGACGATCACCCAAATGGTATCACAACCGCTCGGTGTTTTCAGGAGTTTGGTAATGAAGTCCATTGTGATCTGTTCCCATTTCCATTGAGGGATCTCCAGTTATTGCAGCAATCCAGAGGGTTTCTAGTATTCAGCTTTAACTTTTGAACAGGTGAGGCACTTGCTGATATATGTGGCGATGTCGGCTTTCATGTTGGGCCACCAATACAACTCTTTGATGCCATGGTACATTTTGTCAGCACCAGGACTTATAGAGTATTTGGACTTGTGAGCTTCATCCATCACTAAGTCTCGCAGATTCCCAAAACTTGGTAACCAGATTTGGTTTGAGAAGTATTTGGCCCCGTCAGGATTGGTTTCAAATTGTTTGTCCATGCCACGCAAGGACTCATTTTTCACATTTTTCAGGTTTGAGTGCTTCAAGTTGAGCGGTAAAGATCTGAATAATAAGGTTGTTGTGAATTGTCATACTGAGAGGTCGAACTCGAAGGGGTTTTACTTGTTCTTTTCTGCTTAAGGCATCGGCAACTACTTTAGCCTTCCCTGGGTGATAATGAATTTCGCAACCGTAATCGGTAAGTAGTTCGACCCAACGACGTTGTCTCACGTTCAGATCTTTTTGGTCGAAGATATGTTGGAGACTTTTGTGATCGGTGAAAATCTTACATTTGGTGCCATATAGATAATGTCTCCAAATCTTGAGTCCGAAAACAACTGCCCCCAACTCTAGGTCATGAGTCGTTTAATTCTCTTCGTGGACCTTGAGTTGTCGGGAGGCGTAGGCGATAACTTTATCTCATTGCATCAACACGCAACCGAGACCTTGGTGTGAAGCATCACAGTAAACCACGAAGTCATCGTTGCCTTCGGGTAGGGATAAGATTGGCGCACTGCAAAGTTTTTGTTTCAACAGTTGAAAAGTTGACTCTTGTTTATCAGTCCAATCGAACTTCTTTTCCTTCTGAGTCAGTGTGGTGAGAGGTTGGGCTATTTTTGAGAAATTCTCAATGAATCGCCGATAGTAGCCAACGAGTCCTAAGAATTGGCATACTTCAGTGGGTGTCGTAGGTGCTTTCCCGCACTTGATAGCCTCAATCTTGGATGGATCGACATGAATTCCTTGGTTGTCAATGATGTGACCGAGGAATTATACGGTTTGCATCCAGAACTCACACTTGGAGAATTTAGCATATAACTCCACGTGTTTGAGTAGCTCTAGGATAGTTTTCAGGTGTTGGCTGTGTTCTTGTTCGTTGCGAGAGTATATTAGAATGTCATCAATAACACAATGACGAACTTTTCGAGATAAGGTTTGCACACCCGATTCATAAGGTCCATAAATATTGCTGGTGCGTTGGTTAAACCGAATGGCATCACTTGAAATTCGTAATGCCCGTAACGAGTTTTGAAGGCTGTTTTCGGAATATCATCATCACGAACTCTGAGTTAGTGATAACCTGACCGTAGATCGATCTTTGAATAAAAACTCGACCCTTGAAGTTGGTCAAACAGGTCATCAATTCGAGGAAGTGGGTATCGATTCTTTACAGTTAGTTTGTTCAGTTCACGGTAAGCGATACACATTTGGAAAGATCCATCTTTCTTTTTCACGAACAAGACCGGAGCTCCCCAAGGTGAGGAACTTGGTCGAATGAATCCTTTGTCCAGGAGTTCCTATAACTGGGTAGACAACTCCTGCAACTCGGATGGGGCTAAACGGTATGGGGCTCGTGCCACGAGTGTTGTACCAGGCAAAAGGCCAATAGAGAACTTGACTTGTCTGGGTGGCGGAAGGCGAGGCAAGTCTTCAGGAAAGACTTCTGGAAAGTCTCGAACAATAGGCACATCCTCAAGTCGCTTCTCCCCTGACTTTTTCTCCGTTACATGTGCAAGGATTGCCTGGTAACCCTTTCTTAGGTATTTTCAGGTTTTCATGCATGAGATAATGTTCAAGCTTGGTCTACCGGTCTCCCCTTGTATTGAAAGTGCCCTTGACGTTGGATCTAGATGACAATTGACTACAATCGAGAGGCGGAATCAATCAATTGCAAGTATAGCTAACAAACACAAACCGAACAAATGTATTTCAACAATGAAAACGTGAATATCAGTTTGTATAACTATTTGGGAACGATTACAAAGTAGCTTAGTCGACAAATTGTGCTAGGGTTTCGTCAACACTAGCCGGAAACCCGTAGGTTTGTATTTATACTAAAAGTCAGCCGACATGCGTCACTTGTGGAAGTGTCGCATGTGGCCGCCTTCATGCGTCACTTACCTAAGTGACGCTATGCGTCACTAAGGCAAGTGACGCCTAACCTAAAACTTAAGTGTCGCATATAACAAAAACTATATATTTCACTATATAACTAATGACACTTATTACAAGTCGATAGACCAACTGACAGACAACCTAATATGCATCAACAAACTCCCCCGTGTCTTCAGCTTGGTCTTCAAAAACTTCAAAATCTTTGAGTCTTTAATTATTTCCAGCCAGCAGGAAATACACCACCAGCGTGTACTCCATTGGCTACGCAGATATCGATAATCTTCTGAAATTTGATAGCTTCAGCTCTATCTCTCTCTTTGAACTGAATCTTGTTCTGATGTAGTCTTTTCATATCTTGTTCCGAAAGATTAATCAAACTCAGAGGGTCAAATACACAAAATCTATTTCTCTTCAGACCCCAAGTAGACCTCTTTTTAGGTTGAACAGCATCCCATGCTGTTTTCTCTTCAATCTCCAAATCTGCATCTAAAGACCCCGAATCCGTAGCTGGTTCTGATTTTGGAATAAAAACAATCACAGCTTCACCAGTAATATCGTCATATTCCCAGTATAAAAACCTATTCAAAAAGTCCAAAGGAATGATCTCTAAAGGTATCTTCTGTAAGCACTTTGCTGGTGGATAGATCATCCTTACAATTGGTTATCGTGTAACCGGATCCAACTTCTTCTTAAACTTATATCTCATACCCAATGTCGGTTTAATCAGATTATACTTCTTGCTGTTAATCTCCCGACGAATAACCACTTGAAAGAAATCAGCTCGTGAATCTCGAGCACGGTTGATCAAGGGTATCTGAGATAGTCTCTGAAGCTCACATTTTGGCAAAGTACTTATTTTATAAAACTTTAAGTTGAAGTACTGAATGCCGTCACTCCTTTTAATCATGAATACCGAATTATTCTCATCAAACTTCCAACTTTTTATCAAACCCGTGTAATCAGTTCTGACTTTGTAAAACTTACACGTGACGGGTACCTCAACTATAGGTTTGAGCACTATGTCAGGCTTTATCCTTGACGATTCAACCGTAGAAGCTGATGGCTCATTGACTTCTGCCTCAAACACACGATCTGAATCATCTTCTGAAGAATCTAATTCGATAATAGGAGCATCATCATAACATTCATCACTTTGAAGCTGCTCCCCCTCAACCTCAACTTCATCATTTCCTTCAAAGAAATAATCCTCTGCCACCGGATCATTTATAACATCTTCCTCAGGTATCGATGTATTTTCATTTATCATACTTTGAAGAAATGTAAGATCTACATATGAGTAATCTACAGCAATCGGTCTTGCCTGACCCTGAACCTCAACGAAGTAATCCAAAGATATGTTTTCATTAATAGTAGAAGGAAGTACATTTTCTGGTTCCGGGGAAGGAGTTACATTTGTTTCTAACTCACTAGGACCTACCTCCCCCGAAACATTTGTAACGGATTCCAGCTCTAACAACCTAGATGACAGATTCGTCACTTGAAGCTGTAGAGTGTCAACCGTAGCAGCTTTAGCTTCCAATTCCTTGATCTGAGAGGCTTGAGCTTCAATAATAGCCTTCTGATCATCAAACCTTTTTGCCAAAAGCTCCATCTGAGCCAAAACCATCTGAAGAGACGGCATGTCAGACGGTGGTGGTGGTTGTTGTCGTTGAGACGTCGGCTCCTCAATAACCACCGAAGTCCGCTGGCGTCTTCGATGAGGTAAATCCGCATACGAAGGGGAAGACCCAGCAGGACGTTTGCCCAAATTCCTCGGTACATGGACTCTGCCAGCAGAAATCCGACGCAAAATACGCTTGAAGCGTCGAGGATCTGCTAGCTGAATCCCATCCAAAACAGATTGTGGTGGCAAGTCACCCTCAGAATCGGGTGGTGTGGGCCCACCATCATCAGAATCGGCCTCAACCCGATCAACACGATCGATATCCGCTAAGTCTTGAGCGATATCGGTATCAACTAAGTCGTCCTCGTTGACCGGAGGAACGACATCATCCAAAAAGCCATGATCGCGCGGCGCAACATAGTTTTCGTTCACTATGTGCCCGAAGAGTTCACGATCAGCCAAAACCGGCTCGCCCTTTGGCGCGAGCTTGCAGTCGTTAAAGACTCGAAGAAGCATCGGTGTCGGCACCAGAAGGGATCGCTGATCTGGAGCTATATCAAGATTCAGGTCGTTCAACAAAAGCTGTACAAACCGAGGATACTGCAGCCATTTATCCTTTCCAGCTCGTATGTTCTCAACCATGTTGCCGAAAATATAACCGCTGAAGTTATACGGTTTGTTGTAGATGAGGGCCAACATGAGAGATAAAGTAAGATGACTCGCAGCGTCATATCCCCCTTCCTCGGAGATAAACAAACGATCACAATATGACACAGATACCTCCAAACCCGGCAGAGGTACTGTTTCCTGAAATCGGAGAGCTGGTTTGCCGGATAACCCATCCGCTGAAGCCCTCCATAGATAAATGTAGTTGGGAAAATGGTGGGCATTGTAGAGTTGTCGGTAAACTGGAGAACTCGACGAATAGAATTCTCTGTGATCTCAATTTCCTCCCCGAACATAGTTGATACAATCCTGGGAACATCACTCTGAACCCTGATCACAGCATGATCATAGAACTCCTCGATTTGGTTCATGTAAACCGGAGTCGATGCAGTAATCGCATGATGAATCCTTGATCTGCGTAAAAACTCGATCATTGGCCTGAAAGGCGCCAAATTTGCATGCGTAGACTCTAGAAAAGCCGTAATGTTGTGTCGGGTGTTGGTACGGCGGTAATAGTTCTGTAGCTCAGCCATCTGTAAGCTAAAATACAAAGAAAAATAACCGAAATCGTTATAGAGTTAGCCCGAACACAGATGGGTTAAAAAACGAATTTTGACTTTAGGCGTCACTTATGGTAAGTGACGCATGGCCACTACCGTCACTAAGGAAGTGTCGTAGTATACAGTGTTTGAAATTAAAATTAAAGTATAGCGTCACTTAGGGTAAGTGACGCTATCAAGCGTCACTGATGTAAGTGACGTTTGTATTTAGTGATTAAAAGTATACGACACTTAAGAAGTGGCGGGTGAAGAATATGCGACAGTTATCATAGTGACGGTATCCTAAGGGAGTCACTTAAGAAGTGACGGTATAAGTGACGTATAGAAATAGGTGTCACTTAGACAGTCACTTGGGGAAGTGACGCATTTAGAGGCGTCACTAGGAGGAGTGACGGTCTTAACAATTAAAGCAAGTATATGCGTCACTACACGAGTCACTTAAGAAGTGACGCAATAGCAAGCGTCACTTATTAAGTGACGGTATGGGCTTTCAAAATTACCAAATAGCGTCACTTGAGGTAAGTGACGCACGAAGTGACGCAACGATGAAGATCATCGTGTCACTGTTCATACCCAGATTTCAAAATTGGGGTTTTGCAAAATCGAAGTTAACAGGTTATGCGCAATGTAAAAACGAATGGTACACACCCTTTATTACACGAAAACATTATCAAACAAGCATTTAATCGATCGATTTTCAAAGTGAAACCCCAACCGTAACCCTAACTCAAATTTACAGCATGAATAATGAACAATAAAGGTTAAGGTTAGTACCAAATAGATCGTAGGAATGAGGGGAACAAAGATATATCAATGGAATGCACGTACGAGCCGTAGAAATCACGAACGCAACAAGGAAAATCGCACAGCGGAAGTGACGCAGAGATAGTATGAGTGTCGGTGTGTCAGTGCAAGTGACGGTATAAGTATTTGAAAAGTGGTGAGGTTGAGTGTCGTGGGGAGGAGTATTTATACACCGACCCTAGTATGCGTCACTCAACCCGGCACTTAAGGCGTGGCTTACCCCGATACTTACTGCGTCACTAGAGTAAGTGACGCAATATCGTATGCGTCACTGGAAGCGTCACTTATGAAAGTGACGCGCAGTTCACTTTTAGTGAAAAAGTTGCGATTTCATCGATTTTCGCGTTGTGAATTCGGTACTCAAATTGGAAAATGTAACTGTAACTTGGATAATAACTAAAATTACACTAACTTAGATAAAATAAAAAGACATACAAGAATGTAAATTTATAACTAGAAAAATTAACACATTCTTTTTGGTGACGGAGTTGATATAGTCTGGTTAGGGATCATATCGGAATAACATGCATTTATTAGGAACATTAAGTGTTATTTCGATCATCAGTATATTTGTCCTCTTTAAATTTACTTGACATACTAAAAACACTTTTTATAAAAATTATTTCAAAACGATTATTAGTATGTTTATCCACTTAAACATGTTATACTCACATCTATGAGGTATTTCATTATTGTTGGTATGTGCATTTCGCTGTGGTTCCCACCATAGATATACATCTTAACTTAAGACATAGACCATGTTTCCATTTACAGATAGAATATAAGAAAATCAATTTTAAGAATCAAGTCAGTGGTGACAGGTCTGTACTTACGTATAACAGAGCGACATAGCTTGATTCAGCTTTAAGCAAAACCAGACTTGGTCAAACTATTTTGGCGACCTTGTAAGGTATCTTATTTTGAAAGACTTTGCAAGTACTTTGACTTGTGTTTGCTTAAGTTTAAAGTATATATTAATAGAAGCCAGGTCTATACTTACGTATAACAGAGGAAACTATCAATATATACCCCCAAATGATATCAAATAAACATCTTTCACGAAAGCATGTCTAGTATAAGTAAGAAATTAAGATTTTTGTCATACATCTAATGATGTTATACCACTTGAAATAGACAATTATCGATTAAGCTTCTTAAGACTTCTCAAAGAGTTTTGTATACCATGTCTACTAATATATCGTATGATGAAGACAATGTTTATAAAAACTATTTTCAATACGTCAGATAAATCTACTGACACATCCAAGATAAACCTTAACTTTCCATGTTTATGCATGTCACTCGATGTACTATCATATCCCAAGTTGTTTACAGACACAACGTCAACGTCTATTTTTAAAATGTAGCAACCTTGCATTTCTTTAATACTATAAAGTATAAAGAGTGGCAGTTGCGTTTTTTTTTTTTTTTTTTTTTTAATAAAACATTACTTTAAACATATCCAAGTCACAAATTACTTTTTCGTGGTTAAGAACCTTAGACCGATCATGTTGACTAACTCATCAAATCGGGCTCTAGAAAAAGCCTTAGTGAATAAGTCAGTATTTTGTTTTAGGGTATCGATATGGACCAGGTCGATAAGGTGTTTCTCATAGCAATCCCGTATAAAGTGAAACCTAATTTCTATGTGTTTGGTTTTAGAGTGTTGTACGGGATTGCGTGTGATTGATATGGCAGCAGTATTATCAATATGTATAGGAGTCATAGTTAAGAGTAACCCGTAGTCGCGCAGTTGGTGCTGAATCCAAAGAACTTGAGAACAGCAGCTTGCAGCAGCAATGTACTCGGCCTCCGCTGTTGAAGTAGAAACCGTAGTCTGCTTTTTGCATTGCCACGACACCAATCGGGATCCAAGGAACTGACATCCTCCTGTTGTTGACTTCTTATTGATGTTGCAGCCATCGTAATCTGAATCTGAATAGGCAGAGAGCGTAAAATTCTTCTCATTGGAGTACCATAGACCAAGAGTGGGTCTATATTTGAGATAGCCAAAAATCCGCTTCACCGCCTTCATATGAGAAACCTTTGGTCGTGCCTGATATCTTGAACAAAGTGAAACAGCAAAGACGATATCAGGCCTTAAGGCAGTAAGGTACATAAGAGAACCTATCATCGAACGATAATCCTTTTCTTTGCAGTCCTCATCATCATCAGCAGGTCCAAGATTATGGTTGAGTTCAATAGGAGTTCCATAAGGTTTACAAGTGAGCATATCATATCGTGTCAACATGTCATTGACATATTTTGACTGATGAATATACATTCCTTTGGATGACTGCTCAACTTGCACACCTAGAAAGAAAGTGAGATCTCCCATTGCACTCATCTCGAAAGCTGACTTCATGACCTCTTCAAATTCCTTACATAGAGCCTCATTCAACGACCCAAAAATAATATCATCGACATACACCTGAACTAGTAACAAATCATCCCCTTTCCCTTTTGTGAAGAGAGTACTGTCGATGTTGCCCCGAGTAAAACCATTTTCCACCAGATGAGTAGCAAGCCTCTCATACCATAGGCGAGGAGATTGATGAAGTCCATACAATGCCTTATTTAGTTTGTAGACATAATTTGGATTCACCGAATCTTCAAAACCCGGAGGCTGTTGAACATATACTTCCGTATCAATTTGACCATAAAGGAATGCACTTTTGACGTCAAGTTGCTTGACACGAATCCCTTTAAATGATGCAAAGGCCAAAAAGATACGAACGGACTCCAATCTGGCGACAGGGGCAAAAACCTCATCATAATCTAGTCCTTCAACTTGAGTATACCCTTGAACAACTAGTCGAGCTTTGTTCCTTGTAACGACCCCTCGATCATCCTTCTTTACTCGATATACCCATCTAGTGCCTTTTGGATCAGCACCCTTGGGTAATGGAACTAGCGTCCACACTTGCAGCTTGTGAAATTGCTGCAGTTCATATTGCATGGCCTCGACCCAGGATGGATCTTGTAAGGCCTCTGAGACTTTCTTCGGTTCGGTTTGGGAAAGATGGCATGAATTGACGGTTGCATAAATCCCAGAACCTGATCAGCTGAAGTATGCTTATCTTCAGCAGATTGCTTTGCCTGATTTCTCGTTTGAACAGAAGAATGAGGATCACCAATTATGTTTTCAACTGGGTGATTCCTATGTATCCGAGTAACTGGAATAGCATCTGGCACAAGATTTAATTCCAAGTTGTTCAAATCACCTTCAGTGGCAGAAGCATCTTCGTTCTCTTCATTAGTGAAGAAACGAGAATAATCCATGTCTTCTTCATCCTCTAAGAGAGGCATATCTGGATCATGTGGAAGATCCTCAGCATTGACAGTTTTTGAAGAAGAGGGGATGGCGGTAGTTGGTGGTGTAAGAGTAGGTACAGATGCAGTAGAAGTAGTGGATGTAGATGCAGGCGTTTGTTGTGTTGGAGTAGGTGTGGGAGTGGATGTCGTATCGGGAATTGGATTGGATGTAATAGGAGGAGAATCGGATGTTTGTTGAAAAACATCGAGTCCATGAAGCATTGTAATTAACTCTTCTGTTTCGTCGTCCTCCGGAACATTGAAAGAACTGAAGAGTTTCCCATAATTGAAGAACCAATCCGGACCCGTTCCTTGAGGTGGTTCCGTATACCTTAGGCATTTGACCTCAAAGTGTTCCTCTATCTCGTTTGTTGATTTGTTGTATACTCGTTTGTTTGGAGAGTTGACCGAATATCCAAGAAAAATCCCTTCAACGGCTTTATCACCAAACTTAGAGACACGTTCTTTGGTAATCATTATCAAACAAGGACATCCAAATGGCTCCAGAAACTGCAGATTTGGCTTGCGGTTATTGAATAACTCATAACATATTTTGTTCTTTTTCTTAACCGAAAGCACCCAATTCAAAACATAACAGGCAGTATTAACTGCCTCGGCCCAGAAGATGATAGGCAGCTTGGAATCTGCGAGCATAGTGCGAGCAGTTTCAATGATGGTCCTATTCTTCCGTTCTGCAACCCCATTCTGTTGAGGAGTTCTCAGAGCACTAAATTGATGTTCAATTCCCCTAGAAGCACAGAATAATTCGAGTGTTGAGTTCTTGAATTCGGTTCCATTGTCGCTTCGCAGTCTCTTCACCTTTAAGTTGCACAAATTTGCCAACTTATCCAACAAATAAACCAGAATTCCCGTTGTCTCATCCTTCGTTGCAAGAAAGTATACTCACGAAAAACGTGAGTAGTCATCTGTCACTACCAAACAGTAAGAGCGACCACCGATGCTCTTTGTAGAAACCGGACCAAAAAGATCCATATGCAGTAATCCCAACGGAGCATCTATTGAATTCACAACCTTAGACTTATGGGACTTCTTATGGAGCTTGCCCTTGTGGCAAGAAACACAGTCATCCTTCAAAGCGAAGGACTGTTTCGGAACTCCATGAACCAAATCGTTATTAACTAGAAAATTCATTTTACGGAAATGAATGTGTCCCATTCGTCTGTGCCAAAGGAGTGATTCCTTTTCTGAAGCCTTCGAAAGGAGACAAGTGTACTCGCTGGATGTCTCCACGGTTCGCATGTTCATCACATAGGTGTCATTTCTTCTAGGTGCACGCATTACCACCCATTCCTCTGGAATGACATACCCCGGCTTCAATATTACACACTCAGTCTTTGTAAATGATGTGGTATAGTCCTTATCACAAACTTGTGAAACACTTATCAAGTTATGTTGAAGTTCAGCCACATAATTTACATTCTCAAAGCTAACCTTTCCATTAGTTAGCGTCCCTCTACCCGAAATCGTTCCCCCTGTATCTCCAGCAAAAGCAACATGTCCTCCTGCGTATGGTTTAATATCCACTAGGAGAGACACATCACCCGTCATGTGTCGCGAGCAGCCACTGTCCATAAACCATTCGCTATCTTTCACACGTTCAGACTGCTGCAACACATAAAAATGAGGAGATTAGTGAGAAACGGTGACCCAAGCCTTTACAGACTTAGGTCGACCATAGTCATCAACAATAAGCACATCAGATAAAACTTTATTTTTAAACAAATCAGATTTAGTATCTGATGTGTTATTATTGATGACAATAGAGTCCGCAGTAGACTCTTTTCTTTTCCAAACCTTTGATGGTTCGGAATTTGGCTTAGAAGTAATGTCGGGCTTTGGTTTTGATAAAGAATTTTTCCCAACATTACTTACTTTCTCAGCAGGCTTAGGAGAGTTTCGAATCATAAAAAAGATGGATTAAATTGGTTTGGACGTGAGTAAGTAAAATAAAATAAAAAATACTACAGTAATTCGTTGAAGTTTGTATACAATCAGCTGAAAATCAGACACACGTGCTTAAAAAAGTAGAAGAAGCAAAAACTACTGTATTAAAGATACTGAATTTCAAAAGTTAGAGATTTTTAAATTCATTTTGGAGTGATGCCTAGAAGGTGATTTTGAAAAGGAATTTCTGAAGAATGATGTCCTAGGCATATCTCTCCCATAACGCTGATGAGAAAGTTTGGGACAATTGCGGATCAAATGTCCTTGTTTCTTGCAGTAGAAACAAGAACGAGTCTCTATAAATTGTTGAGGCGGAGGATTTACTGCAGGAAGTGGTGAATTATTTCTAGAACATGAACATTTCGTACACGTTTTAGAGAATGCTTGTTTTGGTTTAGAGGTTGAGGCAGAAGTTTTATCAACATGAACCTTTTCAATTGTCACCTTTTGTGTTAAAACTTTTTCAGGTGACTGTTGAGTTTGAAGTTTCACATGTAAAACTTTATTTTCCTTTTTATTGTGAACCTTTGTTACAGGTTCAACTTTTAAAATTTATTTTTCAGGTTTAGCCTCCACCTTCTTAAACTCAGGATATTCCTGATCAGTAATATCCTCTATCTCAACAATCTCATCAGTATAAACTGGAGACTTACTTTCAGCTTTAACAAACTGAGGCAAAGGGTACTCTTGCCTCTTGGTTTTCTCCGTTGTCAGTTTGTTTAGCTTGGCTTCTTTGGCCTTAATACCATACAGTTTGGTATAATCAACTGAAATCTCCTCAAGGCCTTCTTTAGCAAGCGGGGGACAATATTCAGCGTTAGAAGGTGGTGGTACTTGGTTATAGCCAAGACCTTCCTTCTTTTTGCCGCTTGCCCCTTGCTTACTAACTATCTCATTAAAGACTTGAGTTGCGGATGTTGAACCTAAGATTTTGCTTTTATGATTGTCAAACTCATTTTTTAAATCAGATAGTTCTTTAGTCAACAATTCAATTTCGACAAGATAACTTTTAATTGCATCTTGCTGGCTAAAGACCTTTGCTTTAAAGGTTTCGGTATCTAATTTATGAGCTTCAAGGTGTTGTTCATAAAGTTTTTCATTATCTAGCAAAAACTTATTAGATTCGGTAAGTTTAACTATCTTGTCCCGCATATTTAAATTGTCTTTCTGATAGACCTCAAGGGATTCAGTCAATTTAATACATGAAACACAATTGAAAGGCTCGTTAGGTTCATTTGGTACCTCAGGAGTAATGTGAGCCATCAGGCATTGAAACTGTGCAGCCTGAGCACTCCAATCAGAAGCAGTTGGCTCAAAAACAATCAAAGCATTATCTACAGCCAACGATTTAGCTTCTTCTTTCTCATTTGCCTTGGGTGGATCCGGCTTAGTAAGACCCGACGATGGCATCCTGGGTTTCTCACATTCCCTTGCAAAGTGACCAAGGTTCTGACAGTTGTAACATCGAACCTTGCTTTTATCGAACCCAAACCCAGTCTTCCCATTACCTTCCAAGCTCTTCCGACCTGTCCTCTGCAAGAACTTCTGAACCCTCCTTGAGATCATAGCTATGTTCCAGGTTAAATCCATCTGTTCCAAGTCATCATCATCCAGCTGAGCATAATCTTCTTTGGTCATTTCCAAAGTAGTATTTGGTTGAGTAACCAAATCTTTGTAAGAGCTGAGGAAAGCTGTATAAATCGCAGCTTGCTCTTGAATTGCTGGTGATGCTGAAACCTGCTGTTGTGTTCCTTGATTTGTGCAGGTTGTCCCGGAAACATAGGCAGCATGTGAAGCCCCAGCTGAATAGGATGTAGAATTGGTATCCGATATGAATGCCATTCCTCCATAACTCTTACCAGAGTTTACTTGGCTTCCATAAAGTGAAGGATTTTGTACAAATCCATTCGACTTGCACTCCTTCTTCTTCAATTCCATAGCGTGGGCTTGAAGAACTCCTATTAGCTGATCTAAAGTCATCCCAGCCAATTCTTGATTTTCCTTCAAGAATTGGACTTTCACATCCCATGTACTTGGTAAAACATCCAACAACTTCTTATTAATCTCAAGTGCAGTGAGATTATAGCCGCCTTCAGTTAATTCACTCACCAGTTGTGAGTACCGAGTAAACAATCCAGAAGTTGTCTCATTAGGTAAGGAGTCAAAAAGATCGTACTGTTTCTTAATCAATTCCAGCTTAGCCTCCTTATATTTCTCATTTTCCCCCACACCTCGTTTCTATCGCCTTCCATAAGTCATAGGTTGTGTCATGAGCTTTAAACAGTCTCATGACATCCTTTGTCAAACACATACAGATAGCTGAATGTGCTTTCCTTTCTATTTGATAATCTTTCTTTTCTTGAGGTGTCATCGCAATGAAAGGTTTTGGTGGAGGAACATTACGATAGTTTCCTTCAGCTATTGGAGCCTCATATCTTTGTTTTAATGGGCCCCAAAGTTCCGGACAATGAAAATCAACAAACTGTTCAAATCTGTCTCTCCAATAAGCATAGTCCATGTCTGCAGTGAATAGTGGAGGTTTATTATTTGAACCGATATCATTTCCTTGCTTTATCATCTCCCTAATACCTCTAATATCTTCCTTGTCTGCGGCCATTGAAGATATACCTGAAATTTTACTCAAAAACAAAAGCTCCGAAAAATATTAGTACTGAAGGCGTCACTTAGTAAGTGACGCACTGAAGTGTCGCAATGACTAGCGGCACTTGATAAGTGACGCTATCGAGTGACGGATGAAGTGACTGATGACACTATAAGTAAGTGTCGCTCAATCAGACAATTGACGCACTCAAGTGACGTACTTGAGTGACGTACTAAATCAAAAGGCGTCACTAGTAAAAGTGACGCAGTAAATCAGAAGACGTCACTAACAGAAGTGACGCTTAAAAGTCAAGTGACGTGCAACAGTGGCGCACGTAAGTGACGGTGGATTAAACTGAACGGCACTTAAGTTAAGTGTCGTATAAACCTCAAATGACGCTTCAAGTGTCGCATTCAAGTGACGGTATAACCCTAATTTGGGATTAGGTAGTGCCGCTGTAAGTGACGCGACCAAGTGACGGATCGAGTGATGCAAAACGGCTGCAAAATCCCAAAACCCTAAAAAAAATCGAACTTTCGTAAACCTAACGAAAATTCCTTGAACCCTAATGGACGAAACCTGTAAATGATGAAGAATATCGACTGTATTTCACCTTAGCACCTCAAAATCCGTTTGTAATCTTGATTCTTGATTCAAACAAGACCGAAATGAACCCAAAATACCTTCTAAACGTCAATGTTATCACCTAAAGGCTCTGATACCAGTTGAAAGTGCCCTTGACTTTGGATCTAGATGACAATTGACTACAATCGAGAGGCGGAATCAATCAATTGCAAGTATAGCTAACAAACACAAACCGAACAAATGTATTTCAACAATGAAAACGTGAATATCAGTTTGTATAACTATTTGGGAACGATTACAAAGTAGCTTAGTCGACAAATTGTGCTAGGGTTTCGTCAACACTAGCCGGAAACCCGTAGGTTTGTATTTATACTAAAAGTCAGCCGACATGCGTCACTTGTGGAAGTGTCGCATGTGGCCGCCTTCATGCGTCACTTACCTAAGTGACGCTATGCGTCACTAAGGCAAGTGACGCCTAACCTAAAACTTAAGTGTCTCATATAACAAAAACTATATATTTCACTATACAACTAACGACACTTATTACAACTCGATAGACCAACTGATAGACAACCTAATATGCATCAACATGTATGATTAAGGTTCCACCAGAGACGAGAGGTATACGAACGATTTTATCATAACAGATGATTTTGGCATGGTGTTTGGATAACCAATCCATGCCTACTATGATGTCGAAGCTTCCGATCTCTACAGGTATGAGATCAATGGAGAAGTGTTTGTTGGCTAAGTTTAAAGTGCAATTAGGTATTACACTTTCAGCCTCAATCAGTTTGCCGTTTGCCAATTCTATTGTGTACTTAGAATCTAAGGCAATGGGTGTAATGTTGAGTAGTGGACAAAATTCATCAGATATAAAGCTCTTATCAGCACCAGTATCAAATAAAATCGAAGCAATAAGGTTATTGAGAAGGAATATACCAGTGACCACATTCGGGTCTTGATGGGCATCCTTTGAGTTCACCGCGAAATCTCTATTGTGAGCGTTGTTGTTGTTGTTGTTGTTGTTTTTTAGCTTTGGGTAGTCATTCCTGAAGTGCCCTGTATTGCCACACTCATAACAGGATTTTGGTGCGCTTGGTTTGGTAGATGTGCTGGGAACTCGACAGTCTTTGGCTATGTGGCCCTGTTATTTGTATTTGGCGCAAACATTACCACAAGGACCGTCATGGTGCAAAGTACACTTGGAGCAGTAGGGTTTGCTTCCTTGGTACTTCTTTCGGTCATCAGTTCCAACAGTGTAAGCCTTCGTAGTTTCCGACCTCTTGTTCTGTTGTTGACTTTAGTTGTTGGGGTTCCCAGTCCACTTCCGCTTGTTATTCCCGGATTTGTTGCCTGTGTTCTTTTCAGTAGGTGTCACCTGGCGAACCACCTGAGCCATTAGACTGTGTGCCATACGGACAACACTCTGTATAGTTCCCGGGTTTGATGCAGTAATCATCCGCTGAATATGAGATGGGAGTCCCCAGATGTATCTTTCGATACGTTTGTACTTTGGGTCCACCATTGTTGGGCAAAGGAGTGCCAATTGCTGAAAGCGGGTGGTGTAGTCAGTGATGTCATTGCCCTTAACTGCAAGGTTCTAGAATTCAACCTCAAGCTGTTGTAGTTCTTCCCGAGGGTAGTACTCCTTTATTAGCATTTTCTTGAGATCTTCCCTTAGGAGTTGATATGCAGTATCAATCCCTATGGTTTGCATGTAGGTGTTCCACCAGGTAAGTGCACCTTCCAGAAAGGTACAAGTGGAGTATTTGACCTTGCACTCTTTGGTGCAATTGCAGATGCGAAAAAAAGATTCAATCTTTTCAAACCATCTCAATAATCCGATTGCTCCTTCTGTACCCTTGAAGTTCAGGGGTTTGCTGTTAAGAAAGTCCTTATAGGAACAGGGTTTGGCTGGAGGTGTGTTGTTGTTCATGGTATCCTCGCTGCCATTGTTTCGGAGTGCCTCTTGAGCAGCTAGGGCGGCAGCTACCTCTTGAGCAATGAGTCGGGCTATTTCATCTTGGCTATACGTTTGTCACCTCGGTGGCATGATTCTTGAATAAATAAGAAGGAAAAAGATATATGAGATGTTTGAACAATGGTTATGATTATCACAATTGTATATATAAGGAAATAATATACAACAACACAAAGTGACAATCAATCAACAATGCGAGGTAACAAGATCTAATGTCATTAGCATTACGAGCTCCAAAAGATTACAAAATATAGAGTTTACAAAAGATGTCAGGAATTGTTACATCCGGACGAATTACATGAGATTTACATAGGTGGCTAATATGTTACATGATAGATACTACACTAATCTCGGTGTAGATTCAGTTGTGGAAGCAAAGAGGTAAGGTGGTCCACAGACTCTGCAAGTCTGCTAACCATTCTCAGAGCATCCTCGGTTTCCCGTAAGCGTGTCTCGCATTGTTGCAACCTTGATTGTAAAACTGAATTCTCGTTCGATTATTGATTACTTGATTATGAACAATCTCCATGGTTTCCGTGGTTTCCTCCAATTGATCGTGCGTACGAGTGATAGTTTCAGAGATATCTGCCTGACCTATGTACAACTGTGCGATACCGTCTTGGGTTTGTTCCATCCAGTTAGAGTGAACATTAAGTTTTTCAATTTCCATTCCATGTAACCGGCGTTCGTGACGATGCACTCGAACAGCTAGCACGGGAACAGCGAGATATGTTGGTTCTTGGGTGTATGGGGAGAGATCCATGGCTGAATATTCTCCGACATCAGCAGGGGCTTCTATGTCTTCCTCAATCCTCCAGGTGGCCATAGCCGTGGGTAACCAGCTCCATTGGTGGGCGATTACCCGATGACGAGCTATAGCAGAGACGTTACCCGTGATGGCAGGATTGTGGTAGGGACTAGCTCGGTGTGAGCTACCAGTGCGTCTAGCCACGAGTGATTCTGAGTGGCTGCGATATGAGTGAGAGAGAGTAGTATGTGTAGTTTATCTAGATGATGATTCGGCCATTTATGTGGCAAGAATGTTTCTATAAATGAGGTCTATATATATATATAAAAATCATATAATATAGCCTAGTTTGTCTAGTACCAACACGTATGGGTACCGTTTCTCTCATAATCAAAGTCCACTAACGTATTCTCGTTTAATCATAACCATTTCAGACTTTTTTTTTATTTTCCTTTAATTGTACATAGTTGATCAGACTATGTTAGATTAAATTCAAATGATGCAATTTCTGAACCAGTCATAACTAACAAGGAATACTAACCTAAGAGTTATAATCTAGGGTTACTAATGCAATCCTAGTTCGCTATAACTATGGCTCTGATACCAATCTGTCGCACCCCCAAATTAACAGCAGAGGAAGTCGGGTCGGGGCGCGACTAATCACGGATCATAACACAATAGTTACAAGCAAATGACCTCTAAATGAGAGGTTCGAAAATACATTTCATAAAAATATATTGTTTACAAACTAAAGTTTCAATAACTTGCGAGTTCGCTCGGTAGCCTAGAGATTCTAATACATAACTACTATTATAAAAATAGTAATGCAGGAAAATCTCTTGTTCGTTAGTAAAGTATGCGACTCGAGCTAGAGTTCCCTGTAGGCCATCCTACTGTGGCTATGTACCTGAGATTACATACTAAAATGGTCAACATAAAGTTGGTGAGTTCATAGGTTTAAACAGTTATAAAAGTATAAGTAGTGATCACAAGGCTTATCAGTTTTGTACGAATACAAAATAAGTATATATAATTGCCATAAGTCTCATAGTTCGACGCTTAACCTAGTTTGTGCCTCGGGCAGGTGTATAATCAGTACACCCGTAACAATCAAATACTATTGTGTATGTGTGTTGGCTAGAGCGACTAGCCCGGACTGGGATGTTATAACACACTCCAATTTCACAAGGCTATATATATATATTTTAAATATTTCGGAAGCGTTAATTTTATAATCACAATATAGATTGCATATTATAACAAAAGCGCAAACCATACAATAATATCCAAACATTTAATTTACTACAACTTTAAATATTACGCCTTAGTTTTATTAATTCAAAGAAGATGATAAACTGTTAACATAATTGTCCAAAACAGAGTGAGCGGTGTCAAACATTCCATTCCCATACTCTTGCCAACCCACATACAAGAAGATAATCCTGCAAGAGATAATGAGTGGGATTAACACAAAGCTAAGTGAATAAATCAATAACTATCAACCTAACTCATCATAACAATTGTTTACAACTAATCAAATAAACAACTAACTTCAAAGAGGATTGGTGGTCCTTGAGGAACCCTACTGCCGCGGTGGCCCCCAAGTAACACTTACGATCAACTGAAGGCCAATTCAGTGATCTAACTAATAGTTTGGTACAAATGCGTCCCGAACGGTCGTATGAAGATGACGTATGGATCGCAATCGGTTTGTTTTAAATTTATATTTGCTGGGGTCTAAGTATGACTTACTAATACTGAACCAAAGGCTAGTAGATGGTAAGTATGACCTAGAGTCGTTCATAGAAGAGAAACTGAATTGAAACGGAGGTGATCCAATCAATTTTTCTTTTCTAGTAAAGGTTTTAAAAGAGTGCGTTGGGGGTTTTGGTTCAGTTAACTAAGTAAACTAAATAAAGCGAATAAAAGTGTAATAATAAATCAGATAATAAAAGTAGTATTTGTTGTGAGTTCGTTAGCTAATAATGTGGGATGATGACTCTTATGGGAAAAAGATTATCTAAATTGGGAATGTTTAGTGGATTCAACACCCAGTGGTATAACCAATAAGTTCCCTATTAGTCGGTTATCAACTAATATGTCACGAGGAACTAAGGTGTCATGATTCTGATCAGACAGACGATGCTCAACTCTCCACACTCTCCTATGAGGGAGTCAGTGACCCGTATTATTGAACGTATTTGCTCGTGGGTGAAGGAATAGAGTAGAAGGTCATTACAAATCTGACCGTTCTTAATACCATAAAGATTTCAAATCCATTAAACAATTAACTTAGAATTTATGTTCGGATTTATTAACCAATTCCTATTAATGAAACTTAAGGATGATAAACAGGGGAAAACATTCAAGGTTCTTGCGTACCTTACTTTTGGTTTAATATTTTAAGGAAAGGATATCAGTGTAATCTAGATTCCAAACTTGCATTTCTCATTACAATTAACAAATCCCTAGGTTTTCGTAAATGGTTATTTAGCCTGTAGCCTACCTACTCTAATCTAATCTAAATTAACTATTCTATTTTAATGCTAATTAAAATGATGACGACTTTTTGCATAAAGTTAAACTCAGACCATGTCGGAAAATGTTATGGTGATTCACAGTGTATTTAATCGTTTACCGATGTTTCCATTGTGAATTTCATTGCTTCACCATGTTCACATGATAAGTACATTGTGATCGGAAGTGTACAATACTCATGGCAAGTCCACGTAATCACATTGCATTTTATGATGCTTGCATGATGTTACAGTTAAAAACATATTTTTTACACAGATAACTATTGACCAAGTATCAAGGTTCGCGACTCCTCTTTACAGGGTTACAGTCACGTTTGTTAATCGAAAGGCGAATATAAGTTTTAGGTTTAAAATCATAGGATAAGTCCGTTCATAAAGTTTCCGTTTTATAATGTCGATCCATAATACAACTACCTTCAGTCGTTACCGGCTTCCATACGTATGTACTTTGCATAAAAGCATTTCCAGCCCTATACCGAGTAAACAGTCGAATAGGGGCTGTCATATTATTTCACGAAATATTTAAAGTCATCCCACAATTATATATGCTAACAACATCACAACAAACACAATAGTAATCTACTAGCTAATCATGGCACAAACTAATTCTAGCATAATTAAAGCATACATATTTAATTAAGAGAGAATAGGATAGAAAGAACCCGGATTAAAATGCGAGAAGGAATAGACTTGAATTAATAAGCGTAACTCCAAGCGTACACCAAAGATTAAAAATGTTCCCTAGCTTTCGTTCTACTTTAAACAAGCTCCACCAAGCTGGCAGCGGCTGGCTGCCGCCCGTCCTGGTCTGTCGTCTTTTGCTGCGTTGCTTAATTCGTGCGTATCTTCTTCGTTATGCGTCTGTTTGTGTTGATTCTTTTTGCATTGGATTCATAATTCAAAAACGAAGACTTTGATATAAAGATATCCTAAAAATATGTTTCCTATCTCCATATATTGCATATGAATCATTTGGATCTTCCGGTGGGCGTATAATCTTCATTCTTTATCCGTTTTTGTTGATTCTTCTTCTGTTGGATTCGTAATTTGAAAATGAACATCTTGGGTGAGATGGATGTTGATGATGGGAACTTTTGTCTTGAAATCTCATTTTGATGCCTTGAATCTTCAAACGTGTGGAATCTTCGTTTTTCATCCGTTTTGCTTGATTTTTATCGTACAACCTTGTTTTGACCATCGTGGCATAATATCATTGATTTGTATTGGCTTTGAGTTTAAAAAGCCAAGAATCATTCTAGAATGAGAGAGATATCGGTGGTAAAAATATGACTTTTTACGCGATATCAAGTATGCCACACTTAGAACTTTGCTTGTCCTCAAGCAAACTCGAATTTCAAGCATGGTTAAAATAAGCTGATAATGAAATATTTTAGGGTAGAACTTTTTACTAAGGGGGGTTTTGAAAAATAAAATATTCGTTCTTTGAAAAAGCAGGGTTGTAATCTTTGGGAGCATGCTTTTGATCTTTGATCTTGGATACATGACTAGGCGATCCTCTCTAGGAGGTCACTCAAATCACTCAAAGTGTTTAGGGTTTCCTATTCTAATATTACCAATCACTCAGAACGCCAGTCATGTATCGTTTATCGTCATAGGCTTGATCGAGAATCAAATCGTTACCTTTTTGGTGAGTGCGAAGTCGATCTAGCCACAATCATTCTAGGGGAAGTGATGTAGGATTTTTAGAAGCGGAGTGTTTGTGGAATGAGAGGGGGTTTTGTTGGGTTTTCGATGGGTTTCTTTTGTTGAAGTTGGAATTTTTGGGAGGATTGACGCGCGAAAGGAGTCTTTTTCTCCTATTGATTTCCTTTTCTTCGGATTTTTCTTTCTTGAATTTTCTTTTCTCTTTTTTTTTGACGTTGTCTCCTTGCGATTTCTCTCCGTTCATCTTTGGAACTTTGTTTCAAAGTTTGGGGGATGCTTTTGAGAAAGTAGGGGTAACGTATCTATTTTTCTTGGGTGTACGGATGGGTTTAAGAATGATGTGATTCAATCTCCTTTTCACTAACAAATCTGGATTCGAAATGCATAGCAGGAGCAAGTTCTGATTCTAAACGCATACATCGGCACACTCAAGAATCGAAGAAGTGAAGCATTAAAAGTGAATGCTTTTTATATGGCTCAAGATACCTCACAAATCGAAAGTTGGGTTGTTGTGTGCCTAGTCATGTGATGCTCTTTATGGGATTACTAAACTAATTTTCCAAAGGAATTTGTATTTCATTTATCCTTCTTCCCCAAGGTAAATCATTCTTTGTCTAAAAATTTTCATTTTCAACATATTTTTAACTTAATTTTGAAAAAATCTGTTTACTTATTGGAGAAGGATGGTCTAAAGAGCAACGACTTAGAATTAAGCATATACCATTATCCATTTTACAGTAGTGTAACTACTGCTATCCCACACTTAAAGGAACATCATCCTCAATGTTTATCTAAGTTCTAACTGGGGTGAATATCCCACACTTGGGAATTTAAATATCTAAGACGTATTCTTTTAGTGGTGTGTTTTGGGTTTGAATCCCACACTTAGTGATAAGCATAATGGATATGGTATATTTAAACAAATGAAAGAGACGGTATAGAAGTACTCCCCGGTGGTTGCAGTGTTCCTTGGGTTGCATGTACCGTCTTCCGTCTTCCTTGGTGCATTCTTGATCAAGTCTTCTAGTGATTGGTCTCGTAGGTGTGAACACGTCGGATATACTATTCTTCTGGTGTTGATATTCACTTGCAGGCTGGAGCATGCTTTGTATGATCTGAGTGTGAAAGATAGTCAGAGATTTCATCACTTCTTGGAAAGTAAAATTTGCAGAAATGTAAACATATGGGTTGCCTCCCGAGAAGCGCTCTTTTAAAGTTGAGAGCTTGTTGTGACACACACCGGTCGTTGGGATTTCTAATGGTGACGTGACACAACAGTGGGTTTTTAATTTATAAGGCTGGGGCCTAGGGTTACTTATTATGCTAATCAAAGGGCTAGCAAAGGACAAGTATGACCTAGGATCGTTCTTCAAAGCGCGACAAATTGAAACTAGGGGGTTTAGAAGCTTTTATGTATTTATCTAGGGTTAAAAGAGTTGGTTTTGGTTTTGGGTTTTTGATCCTAAATTAAACTAAACTAAATTAGAGAATGGAGGTTACTTCGGGCGTTCAGCAATTAAAGCGATTGTCTACTATGATGTGGTTTAGAAGTTGTTAAATATGGAAAGTTCTAATGAAGATAAGTTCGTAAGTTAATGTGAGCTATTACTACAATCCTTCCATCGGGCTAACGTGGAGGTGTCCATAATCAGGCAAATAGAATGTCATGTGGATTGCATAATATATAAAAGTACACACCAAAAGTTCTCTCAAATGTATACCCACATTATTCGACAGTATACCCACATTATTCGATTCATAATACAACTACCTTCGGTCGTTCTTGACTTCCATACATTTGTACTCCGCCGTAAGCGTTTCCAGTACTATATCAAAGAACAGTCGAATAGGGGCCGTCATATTATTTCACTATGATTAATGCCGTTTAAATTTCACTATTATGATGATCCTAAGGCAACAATCAAACAAGAACATGCAATACGACGATCAAAGCAACAGTTCAATTTAAGCATACAAAAGTATTATCTAAGTTGAGGATATTCCGAAAGTTGTCTCAAAAATATCGCCTATATGAATTTAATCATAATCTACCTCTACTCCCATGTTCCGTGTCTCTTGGATCCTATTTTGGTCTAGAGAACACCGGCCATGCTGAGCTCAATGATTCAATCTAACATAGTATAACTAAGTGACCCGTATCCTATGAGCTAGCTACGTTCATATTTGGATAAAGTTTTAGTCATAACATGAGTTGGGCAGATAAACGATAAAGATTTAATTCCTATATCCATTTGTAATATAAACCATCCGCAATCTCATAACATACCACATAGTCACATATTTAATACTTTTCTAAACGACTATCATAGCAGACAATTGAGTTATTTAGCTAATCATGGCAATTCTAGCATACATATTTAAATTTATTAAAGAAAGGACAAGCATATTAAATATGAAAGATAGATTAACACCTGAAAAGAAGTACAATAACTCGTAGCTAAAATATGCATCCCGGAGCACCTCCATACAAATCTTCCTTGACTAGTTAATTAGTTATTCTAATTAACTAGGAAGAATTACCACTAATATTACAATAAAGAAATGTGTTTTCCAAAGTGTGGAATGTGTATATGTGTAGGTATCTAGGTGTGTCTTCAAATGAAACTCATGCCTCCTATTTATAGGAGAGTTTTGGTGCAATTTAGCAAGTGGTAGCTCACAATAGCAAAAGGTGGAAAAGGTGGTGGCACCGGGCACGAAAAAGGTGGAAAAGGTGGTGCACCGGGTACAGAAAAACACGTAAAGGTCTAGCACCGGGTACACGAAAGGACAAAAAAGCGTGAACCGTGCGGGTGACTGCTGGCCGGTGGCGGCCTGGTGGCAGCGGGCGGCGGTGGGGTGGCTGGCCGGCGGCGGCTGGCACCCCCCCGCACCGGTTCGTCGCTTGTTGCCTCGTTTCTCGATTCGTGCGTGTTTTCTTCATTATGCGTCCGTTTGTGTTGATTCTTTTTGCATTGGATTTGTTATTCAAAAATGAAGCTTTTGATGAAAAGAAATCCCAAAAATATGTCTCTGAACTTTAGATGTGTCTTACGAATCGTTTGGATCTTCAGGCGTACGTAGAATCTTCATTCTTCGTCCGTTTTTGTTGATTCTTCTTCTGTTGGATTCGTAATTTGAAAACAAACATCTTGGATGAGATAGATGTTGGTGATGGGCTTTTTTGTCTTGAAATCTCATTTTGATGTCTTGAATCTTCAAACGTGCGTGGAATCTTCATTTTTCGGTCGTTTTGCTTGATTTTGGTCGTGCAACCTTGTTTTGATCTTCTTAGCATATTATTAATGATTTGTGCGTTGTTTGAGTCCAAATGCCAAGTATTGCTCCAGAATGAGAGATATCGGTGGTAAAAACGTGACTTTTTACGCGATATCAGAGCTCGACTTAGTCCTTTCTTCTTTAGATGATGCTTGATATGTTTGTGGTGCTAGAGTGGTCACTGTGGTTCCTAGGTAGGGCGTATCGTGGAGGAAAGTATCGCAGAAACTGTTCTATCATGTCAGTAATGAGAGTTGGTGGAGGGGTGGATTCCATTCTGAAGCTTTTGAAGTGATCAGTGGCTAATCTATCGAGGATTGCCATCCCATAGCTGATGTATCAAACTGCCCTTGTGACTGGTTCGTTAGGATCGATTCGAATGCAGGTGTGAGTTTGAACAATTTCACGCTGTGGGTGGTTCCTGCCTATTGAGGTTATCAAAGCCATGAATTCAGTTTTCACTTCTTCAAAGTCATTGGCCAATGGGTCTCCTCCAAAGGATCTAGTGGCTTGGCATACTTGTCTGATGAGTTGATGTTGTTCGCGGTTGAAGGGAAAATCCGAGTCAGTGAAGACGTAGGTTAACTTGCTGAATATTTTGCGGTATCCGTTGCGGTAAGCGTCAATTTTTACGTCTTCTTCCTCATACATTCCATGCAGTCGATCTATTACATAGGATGCTAAGTTGACTGGTGACATGTGCCAATAACGTGTTGGAATGTCACGAGTGTTTTCTTCGAATGCTGCTTGATTTAGTTCATCAATTATTAGTTCAACGTGATGACCAATAGTGGAGTGAATGACGATCGTGAAGTTTTCTGAAGTTGTGAGATGTTCTCCAGTTTCGATGAGATCTAGAAGGGTCCTAAGATCTCCCACCATTCTTATGTCAGCATAATTCTGCGGATTTCCAGTAGCTCTTTCAAGATGGGTTCTCATTGATGCAATTATAGCCTTCTGACTTGATGAGTAGGGAAAGCTGATCCGGCTAAGGCACAATATACTTTTTGGTATATTTGCCTTTGGTTGCTGCAGAACTCGACTTCTCCCATTGGGTAGTCTGGCCTTTCTGGCTGTTGAGCTTCTCTAGTGACTTGTTCTTGAAGGGAATCGGAGAACTCTTGGATATGTCTGAGCAAAGTTTGGGGCACTGGTTCTCCATATTTGGCGAGATACGAATCGTATTCTTGTTCAATATGCCTTATCAGGTGACTCTGAGCGGTGTTGTAGTCATTGGTTGACTCTTTGATAGCCTCTTGATATCGGGTAAAAAGTCACGTTTTTACTACCGATATCTCTCTCATTATGGAACGATTCTTGGCACTTTAACTCAAAAACTTTACAAATCAATAGTATTATACCAAGATGGTCAAAACAAGGTTGCACGATGAAAATCAAGCAAAATGGATGAAAAACGAAGATTTCACACACGTTTGAAGATTCAAGTCATCAAAATGAGATTTCAAGACAAAAGTGCCCATCACCAATATCCACTTTACTCAAGATATTCGTTTTCAAATTACGAATCCAACAGAAGAAGAATCAACAAAAACGGACGAAGAATGAAGATTCTACGTACTCCGGAAGATCCAAATAATTCGTACGACACATCTAAAGTTCAGAGACATATTTTTGGGATTTCTTTTCATCAAAAGCTTCGTTTTTGAATTATGAATCCAACGCAAAAAGAATAAACGCAAACGGACGCATAATGAAGAAAACACGCACGAATCGAGAAACGAGGCAACAGGCGGCGGACTGGTGCGGGTAGCAGCCAGCCGCCGCCGGCCAGCCACCCAGGCACCGCCGGCTGCCACCCAGGCGCCGCCGGCTACCACCCAGCCGCCGCCGGCTGCCACCCCCTTGCACGCTTTCCGCTTTTTGGTCCTTTCGTGTACCCGGTGCTAGACCTTTACGTGTTTTTCCGTACCCGGTGTACCATATTTTCCACCTTTTTCGTACTCGGTGCCACCACCTTTTCCACCTTTTGCTATTGTGAGCTTCCACTTGCTAAAATGCACCAAAACTCTCCTATAAATAGGAGGCATGAGGCTCATTTGCAAAAACACACCAAGACACCTACACACCAACACACCTAGGCACCTACACACTTTCTTTCTCTAGCTTCTAGCTTCTAGCTTTTCTTTCTTTCTTTATTTTCTTACTTTAAATTAGTATTATGCTAGTTAAAATAGAAGCAAGGAACGTGCTTGTAGTCCTTGATGAGGAACGTATTTGTAATCTCTGGTGTACGCTTGGAGCAACTCTTATTAATTCAAGTCTATTCCTTCTCGCATATTAATCTCGGTTATTTCTATCCTTATCTATCTTGATTAAATATGTATACTTTAATTACGCTAGAGATAGTTTGTGCCATGATTAGCGAGTAGATTACTATTGTATTTGTTGTGATGTAGTTGGCATAAGTAATTGTGGGAGACTTTAATTGCGTCGTGAAATAATATGACGGCCCCTATTCGACTGTTTACTTGGTATAGTGCTGGAAATGCTTTCGAGCAAAGTACAAACGCATGGAAGTCGGTAACGACCGAAGGTAGTTGTATTATGAATCGACGTTAAAATGGAAACTTTATGAACGGATTTACCTTATGATTTTAAACCTAAAACTTACATTCGCCTTTCGATTAACAAACGTGATTGTAACCTTGTAAAGAGGAGTCGCGAACCTTACTACTTGGTCAATAGTTATCTGTGTAAAACTATTATTTTAATTGTAACGGCATGCGAGCATCATAAAATGCAATGTGATTACATGGAATTGCCATGAGTATTGTACACTTGAAATCACAATGTACTTATCATGTAAACATCGCGAAGCAATTGAATTCACAATGGAAACATCGGTAAACGATTAAATACATTGTGGACTACCATAGCATTTTCCGACATGGTCTGGGTTTAACTTTATGCAAAAAGCCGTCAGCATTTTAATTAGCATTTTAATTAGATTAGTTAGTTTAGATTAGATTAGGTAGGCTATAGGCTAAATAACCATTTACGAAAACCTAGGGATTTGTTAATTGTATTGAGAAAGGCAAGTTTAAAATCCAACTTAAATCGATACATTTCCTTAACCTATGAAATTTAAAGTAAGGTACGTAAGAAACCTCAAGACTTTCCTTCGCTTACCATGCTTAAACTTCATTAACAGGAATTGATCAACTAAGTCTGAACGTATTTGCTAAGTTAGTTGTTTGCTAAATTTATAGTCTTTATGGTATTAAGAACGGTTAGACTTGTTGTAGACTTGCTACTCTATTCCTTCGCCCACGAGCAAATGTGCTCAATAACAAGGGCCACTGACTCCCTCACAGGAGAGTGTGGAGAGTTGAGCATTGTCTATCTGATCAGAATCATGACACCGTGGTTCATCGTGACATATTAGTTGATAACCGACTAATAGGGAATCTATCGGTTATACCATAAACTACCAAGTCTAGTAAACATTCCAAATTTAGTAAACATTTTCCCTACAAGTTATCGTCCCACATTATAAGCTAATGAACTCACAACAAATACTCCTTTTATTATCTGATTTACCATTATCTTTTATTCGCTTTATTTAGTTTACTTAATTAACTGAACCAAAAACCCCCAACGCACTCTTTTAAAACCTTTACTGGAAAAGAAAGGTTGATTGGATCACCTCCGTTTCAATTCAGTTTCTCTTTAAGAACGACTCTAGGTCATACTTACCATCTACTAGCCTTTGGTTCAGTATTAGTAAGTCACACTTAGACCCCAGCAAATACAAATTTAAAACACCCACCGATCGGCGTTGCGAACTGCTCGCGACGCGCGCATCACCTCTACAATGATGCGCACATCGGTGTATTCATCAATTAGTTCAATCATGTCTTGGTGAATATCTATGAGCGGAATCTCTAGTCTCTCAGCTGTGATGATGGGGGAATTTGGTGGAGCAAGAGGGGTTTTTGGAATAGAGTGTTCATCGATAGTAACGTTAATAAAATCGCCATCAAATTCGACACTTTTGTAGTCAGAATCTTCATCTCGTGAATCTGGGAATTCATGGAATTCTTCATCTGAGGGTGCATTGTTGAAAGGTTGAGTACTGTCGATTTCGATGGTTCTGACTTCCGTGATGGTGTTTTGAAGGTTTTCTCCAACAAAGCTTTCTGGTTGTCGTGACTTATATGCGAAAATTCTTTGTAGGAGTTTAGCATACAGGTCTGGGTGCTGTGATGTTCGGAGTTCTTCTTCAAAAGTAACTATGTCTCGGAGTCGGGTTCTGGTAAAGGGTTTCGATGGATCAAGATAAGAGTCAAGAATGTTTCCCATTCTTTTGAGATGAGTGGATCTGAGCTCTTGGTGGATGGCTCCATAATCAAAGGATTCTTATGATAAAGTGTAGTCTTTGCAGTCTTGTATTCTTTTGACTTCAGCCATCTGTGGTGAATCAGCTTGATCTTCATCTTCCTCCATTTCTTCCTCTTCTTCTTCTTCGATTTCTTCCTTCTCCTCAGTTTCTTCTTCCTCTTCTTCAGGTTCTTCGTCTTCCGATTCAATTTCTTCCTCTGCTTCTTCATATTCTTCCTCTGCTAACGGGTCATACTCAGAATCAGAGATGAAAACTGATGATTGAGTGAAATGTTGCTCTTCCTCTGGTTCTGATTCGTCATCGGAACAAATTCTGCCTGTTGATATAGCATAGCATTCTTCTTCTTCTGGAGTGCATTCCGGTTGGTCGATCTTGTAAGTAATGCCTTCACCATGTGATCGTAATACAATCGTGTGGTTATACACATCAATTACTGCTCTAGCTGTGTTCATGAATGGTCTTCCAAGGATAATCGGGATGTTTATGTCTTCGTAGATATCCATAACCACGAAATCTGTTGGAAAGAAAAATTTGTTAACTTGAACTAGAACATTCTCAACTATTCCTTTTGGGTATCTAATAGATTGATTAGTTAGCTGGATGGTCATCTTAGTAGGTTTCAAGTTTTCAAGTTCCAGCCTCTTAAACAGGGAGTAGGGCATAAGGTTAATGTTGGCTCCTAATTCAGCTAAGGCGCTTATTTCTTCGGATTGGTAAATAGAATAAGGGAGTGTAAATCTACCGGTGTCTCCTAGTTTTTCGAGAAGGCTATTTTTAAGTACGGCTGAGGTTTCATAACTAAGGGGAATATTGTTTACTTCGGGCAGTTTATCCTTAGTGGACAGCAATTTCCTAATGTACTTGTTTCGACCGGGAACTCTAGACATGGTATCAAGGAATTTTCCATCTAGCTTAAAGGATGATAATTTCTTAGGTTGCGCTTTAAGTCTAGCGGGGTAAGGGATCCTAACCTCTTTGTTTATGGTCGGAGTGGTTTCCACAGCTGGTATCTTGATCTTTGGTTCTTCCTCTTTTACTGGAACAGCAGCTGGTGGTGTAGTAGATGCTTCCTCGGTGGTAGTAAGTTGCTTTGCTTCCTCAACATGTGGGTTGTGAACCGTGTTGCTAGGTAAGCTTCCTCTGGGTCTGTTATCGAGACGTTGTGCCAATTGTCCAATCTGAGCTTCCAAATTCTTTAGCACAACCAATTAATTTCTCATAAAAAGGTCGGCTTGATCTTGTCTGGCGGACGTCTTTTGGTTGAGCAGGTGTTGACCTTGCATGAACTGGGTGAAGGCGTCATCTGAACTTGAAGCTGGGGCATTTGTCTTTGCAGGTTGTTCAGAGGTTTGGTTTGTGTCGAAAGTTGGTGCAGGAAGTGCGAGGGGTTGGTTATAAGAAGGTTGTGATTGTTGTGGGTATCTAGGTGGGTATCGGGGTTGGTATGGTGGTTGGTTGTTTCTTGGTTGGAATGGAGGTCCTCTAGGTTGTTTGTTGTTTTGATTGAAACCGGGTGGAAAATTTTGTTGTCGAGCAGGAAACTGAGCATAGTAGACGGTGCCATCTGCTTCTTCGTATTCAACTTGGTATTCACCAGGTGGTTGCGGGTTGGTGCAGTGTTGACAGACTTGCACTTGGTGTACTTGGTGTTGTTGTTTCTTAAGTTCTCCAAATTGTTTGACAAGTGAGTCCATTTTCTCCGTTAATACCTTAATTGCTTCGACTGGAATTGAATTTGATGCGGCGAGAGGTGCTGAAGATGTTGAGTGATCTCCAGAGTTCCAATCGTGGTGATGCATAGTCATGTTCTCTATAAGGTTCCATCCTTCTTCGTCGGTCTTTGCCATGAAGCTTCCTTGTGCGGCAGCGTCGAGGGTGGTTCGGTGGTTAGGGTCTAAACCATTATAGAAGGTACACAATTGTGCGGATTTGTCGAGTCGGTGATTAGGGCATTTCTTCAAGGCTCCTTTGAATCGTTCCCATGCGGTGTATAATGACTCATCAAAAGCTTGGTGGAAATTCATGATGTCATTTCGAAGTTTGGTTTGTTTAGAAGGCGGAAAGTACTTGGTTAGAAACTTTGTCGCCATCACAGTCCATGAAGGGATAGAGCCGGTCTCTAAACCTTCAAACCATGTTTGCGCATGATGTGTGAGCGAATAAGGGGAAAGGTACAAACGGATGTCTTGACTAATTCCGTTTTGTTTGTAGGAGTTTGAAAGAGATATGAACTTGTCGAGGTGAGAGTTTGGATCATCATTGGGTAATCCATGGAATTGACAGTAGTTTTGGATTAGTTGGATGATGTAGTGCTTAAGCTTGAAAGATTGACCAGGGTTTCAGGGTAGAGAATTGGTCCTCCTCTTCCTTCGATAGAGGGTTTACTGTTGTCAGCGAGAGTGATACATTCAGCCATTCCTTGTTTTAGTGCGGATTGCTTCTTTTCTCGTCAGATGGTACGTATTATAAGTTCTGGATCAGAGAAATTAGACAATGGTGCAGATCTAGGGGAACAGGTCATACACTAAAAATGAAAGACAAGAAAGTAAATACTTGTTTTTGTGTTTTTTTTAGAAGGTTTTATCCTAAGGGTTTACTAGAATTGGGATTGGTTGGGCCTCTGTATCGGACAGTTAGTCTCCCCGGCAGTGACGCAAAAAACTTGATGCGTCCCGGACGGTCGTATGAAGATGACGTACGGATCGCAATCGGTTTGTTTTAAATTTATATTTGTTGGGGTCTAAGTATGACTTACTAATACTGAACCAAAGGCTAGTAGATGGTAAGCATGACCTAGAGTCGTTCTTAAAGAGAAACTGAATTGAAACGGAGGTGATCCAATCAATCTTTCTTTTCTAGTAAGGGTTTTAAAAGAGTGCGTTGGGGGTTTTAGTTCAGTTAACTAAGTAAACTAAATAAAGCGAATAAAAGTGTAATAATAAATCAGAATAAAAGTAGTATTTGTTGTGAGTTCGTTAGCTAATAATGTGGGATGATGACTCTAATGGGAAAACGATTATCTAAATTGGGAATGTTTAGTGGTATCAACACCCAGTGGTATAACCAATAAGTTTCCTATTAGTCGGTTATCAACTAATATGTCACGAGGAACTAAGGTGTCATGATTCTGATCAGACAGACGATGCTCAACTCTCCACACTCTCCTATGGGGGGGTCAGTGACCCGTATTATTGAACGTATTTGCTCGTGGGCAAAGAAATAGAGTAGCAGATCATTACAAATCTGACCGTTCTTGATACCATAAAGATTTCAAATCCATTAAACAATTAACTTAGAATTTATGTTCGGATTTATTAACCAATTCCTATTAATGAAACTTAAGGATGATAAACAGGGGAAAACATTCAAGGTTCTTGCGTACCTTACTTTTGGTTTCATATTTTAAGGAAAGGATATCAGTGTAATCTAGATTCCAAACTTGCCTTTCTCATTACAATTAACAAATCCCTAGGTTTTCGTAAATGGTTATTTAGTGTAGCCTACCTACTCTAATCTAATCTAAATTAACTAATCTAATTAAAATGCTAATTAAAATGATGACGGCTTTTTGCATAAAGTTAAACCCAGACCATGTCGGAAAATGCTATGGTGATTCACAGTGTATTTAATCGTTTACCGATATTTCCATTGTGAATTTAATTGCTTCGCCATGTTCACATGATAAGTACATTGTGATCGGAAGTGTACAATACTCATGGCAAGTCCACGTAATCACATTGCATTTTATGATGCTTGCAAGACGTTACAGTTAAAAACATAGTTTTTACACTGATAACTATTGACCAAGTATCAAGGTTCGCGACTCCTCTTTACAGGGTTACAGACACGTTTGTTAATCCAAAGGAGAATATGAGTTTTAGGTTTAAAATCATAGGATAAGTCCGTTCATAAAGTTTCCGTTTTATAATGTCGATCCATAATACAACTACCTTCGGTCGTTACCGGCTTCCATACGTATGTACTTTGCTTAAAAGCATTTCCAGCACTATACCGAGTAAACAGTCGAATAGGGGCCGTCATATTATTTCACGAAATATTTAAAGTCATCCCGCAATTATATATGCTAACAACATCACAACAAACACAATAGTAATCTACTCGCTAATCATGGCACAAACTAATTCTAGCATAATTAAAGCATACATATTTAATTAAGATAGAATAGGATAGAAAGAACCCGGATTAAAATGCGAGAAGGAATAGACTTGAATTAATAAGCGTAACTCCAAGCGTACACCAAAGATTACAAAATGTTCCCTAGCTTTCGTTCTACTTTAAACAAGCTCCTTAACTAGCCTAACACTAATTTTGAAGTAAGAAAATAGAATGAGAAAGTAAAGAGAGAATTATGCCTAATGCATATGGGACATCTTCAAATGGAAGCCTAGGGGCTGTATTTATAGGGTAAATATGGCTCACATTAGCATACCTAGGCTCACATTAGAAAAAGAGTGAAAGGTGGTTCACCGGGTACGAAAAAGTAGCGAAAGGTGGTGCAAGACTATGATTCCACTTAACCAACACCATGGGTATGTCCTTCTTTCGAAGTTTAGTCACCTTACGATCTAAGATCTCTACGGGTTCTTCTACAAGTCTTTGACTTTGGTCGACACATAAGTCTTGCAATGGAAGAACTTGGGATTGGTCCTCCACATTGCATTTTCTTAGATAGCACACATTGAAGGTATCGTGAATACCTGCCAATTCTGGAGGAAGATCTAATGACACCATTTGATTGTTGACTACTTGTCGAATCTTAAACGGTCCAATGAATCTAGGAGCTGGCTTACCACGCTTCCCAAACCGAATAACACCCTTCCAAGGTGAAACTTTCAAGTAAACCAATTCACCCTCTCTGAACGAAACGGGTCGATGACGCGGATCGGCATATTGCTTTTGCCTATCATGAGCGGCTTTCAACCTATCTCTGGCTATAGCTACCTTATCAACTGTAGTCTGTACTATGTCGGGACCTGCAAATTGTTTCTCACCTACCTCTAACCAACACGTGGGGGTTCTAAATCTACGACCATACAACATCTCATATGGTGGCATGCCTATACTGGAATAAAAAGAGTTATTATAGGCGAATTCAATCAAAGGTAAGTGAGAATCCCACGATCCACCAAAATCCAAAACACACGCCCGCAACATGTCCTCTAGAGTTTGAATAGTTCACTCAGACTGATCATCAGTCTGAGGATGATAAGCATTGTTCAAATTAACTCTAGTACCCAATTCCTTTTGTAAACTCTGCCAAAAACCCGATACAAACCGAGAATCTCTATCGAAAACGATGGACAATGGAATTCCATGCCTAGAAACTACTTCATTAATATACAACTGCGACAGCTTACTCAAAGATGTCGTCTCGCTAGTGGCAAGAAAGTGAGCACTTTTGGTCAATCTATCGATAATTACCCAAATCAAATCGTTACCCTTAACTGTTCGAGGTAATTTGGTCACAAAATCCATGGTTATATGCTCCCATTTCCACGCAGGAATCTCAAGTTGTTTCAATGATCCATAGGCTTTCTGGTGCTCGACTTTAACTTAAGAGCATATATGACAAGATTCCACAAATCGAGCAATATCCAGCTTCAAAGTAGGCCACCAATACAATGGTTTCAAGTCATTGTACATCTTTGTACTCCCGGGATGAATCGACAATCTAGATTTGTGTGCCTCTAACAAGATCACATCCCGAAGTCCACCTAGCAAAGGAACCCAAACTCGAGATTGAAAGGTCTTTAATCCACGTGAGTCATCAATTAATAGATCTTTTATTTTAAGTATAACCTCGGATTTCAAGTTATCATCCATCAATGCCTCCATTTGTGCTGATTTTATCTGATCGATCAAATCTGATGAAACCTTTAATCGCATGAAACACACCTTTTCTGATTTTCCTTTCCGACTTAACGCATCTGCCACAACATTGGCCTTACTCGTATGGTAACGAATTTCACAGTCATAATCCTTGATCAATTCCAACCATCATCTTTGTCGCATGTTGAGCTCTTTCTGAGAGAACATATATTGAAGACTTTTATGATCCGTACAAATAACACATTTTGTGCCATAAAGATAGTGCCTCTATATTTTCAAGGCGAAAACCACAGCCGCAAGTTCTAAGTCATGGGTAGGATAATTCATCTCATGAGGTTTCAACTGACGCGAAGCATAGGCAATAACACGGTCTCGTTGCATCAAAACACAACCTAAGCCCGCTGAAGAAGCATCACAATACACAATAAAATCCTCGGATTCGTCGGGTAATGCTAAAATCGGAGCCTGGCACAATAACTGTTTCAAAGTCTGGAAAGCTGACTCTTGCTGCTCAGTCCACTAAAATTTTACATCCTTTCGGGTTAATTTAGTCAAAGGTCCTGCGATCTTAGAAAAATCCTTAATGAACTTACGGTAGTAGCAAGCTAATCCCAGAAAACTCTTAATCTCAGACGGAGACTTAGGAGCTTGCCAAGTCATAACGGCCTCAATTTTTGATGGATCCACCTTAACCCCATCTTCACAAATGATGTGCCCCAAAAACTGTACCTCACGTAACCAAATCTCACATTTGGAAAACTTAGCATACAATTGCTTCTTTCTCAAAGTGTCAAGAACCATACGCAAGTGTATTTCATGATCGGATTCAGACTTAGAATAAACCAAGATGTCATCAATGAATACGATAACAAACTTATCAAGGAAAGGTCGACACACTCTATTCATAAAATCCATGAAAATCTCCGAAGCATTACTCAATCCAAATGGCATAACCAAAAACTCATAATGACCGTATCTAGTGCGAAAAGTTGTCTTAGGAATATCCTCCTCACAAACCCGCACTTGGTGATAACCCGACCTTAAATCAATTTTTGAGAAATAAGAAGACCCTTGCAATTGATCAAACAACTCGTCTATTCGGAGCAAAGGGTACTTATTCTTTATGGTTCTTTTATTCAACTCTCTATAGTCAATACACATACGAAAAGTGTCATCCTTCTTTTTAACAAATAACATTGGCGCACCCCATGGCGAAGAACTGGGCCTAAAAAACCCCTTATCCAACAACTCTTGTATTTGACTCATCATTTCACAAACTTCGGAGGGAGCTAATCTATATGGAGCCTTAGCTACATGAGTAGAACCAGGGATCAAATCAATCCTATATTCTACTTCTCTAATGAGAGGCAAGCCGGGTAACTCATCGGGAAAGACTTCCGAGTATTCAGAAACTACTCGTACTTCAGAAACAGTTTTCTTTTCTAATTTAGCATCAATAACATAGGACAAATACGATTCACACCCTTTAGCTAAAGATTTTCTAGCTTTCAACAATGAAATCAAAGGAATACTACCATTCTCCCGTTCCCCTCAAGCCACGACATATGACTCATCTGAGATTGGGATTTTTATTATCTTTTTATGGCAATCTATGTTGGCTCTATTCCGACTTAACCAATCCATGCCTAAAACCGCATCAAAACCAGGAATGGGCATCAAAAGAAAAGAAACATGGAAACTATGTCCTTCGATTAAAATACTAGCTCCAGTCACCGTTGTGGTAACCGGAACCAATTTGCCATTAGCTACTTCAACCTCAATAGGATATGTAATAATAGTGGGAGTCAATTTCATTCTATTACAGAAACACATAGATACAAAAGAACAATTGGCTCCTGAATCGAATAAAACACATGCCGGTACAGAATTGATAAGAAAAGTATCGGTTATGACATCTTCTGTTCTAACAGCCTCATCAGCTGTCATCTGAAATGCTCTGCCAGATGCTAATGGTGGATTCTTTCTTTTCTAGCCAGACGATGAAGACCCTTCGACCGTACCCGTTCTCTGTCTACTAGTCTCAGTACATTGCCTAGCCCGATGACCTTTTTTATGGCAGTTCCAACACACATTATTAGGAAAAGTACAATCTTTATAGTCATGTCCAAATTGTCCACATTTGACACACCTGTGAGTCTGAGGAGTACAAGGCCCTGTGTGCTTAGATTTACAACTTTGACACCAATTAGCTTTATCCACGTTACCTCCTCCACCAGAATTCTGTTTCTTACTTTGAGGAGATCCATGACACTTTTTCTTTCCTTGATTCACCGAGGAATCACCTTTGGGTTTCAATGGAGACCTTTCCTTAATTCCCGAATCTTGAGCCCGAATGTCACTATCCATTGATCGGGCTAGAGAAAAGGCTTGGGTAAGAGAGCCCGCTAATCTCACTGTTGTTCTATAGTTAGGAGGCAAGGTTCCAACAAATTGTTCCACTTTAGTTCTTTCATCCGGAACCCATTGCTGCACGAACCTCAACTTCTCTGAAAATTGAGAAATGAGCTCATCAATAGACATGTTATCCATTAAGTGTAAATCCATGAATTCTTGCCGAATGCGGGCCATGTCAAAATCCGAGCAATATTGCTTACACACCTCATTATAGAAGTCAGACCATCGTATAGAGGCCCTCTGTTGTGGTGTCAAGGTAGATGTAATCAAAACCCACCATGTCATAGCCGAACCCTTGAGGAGTTGAACTGCATATGGAACTCTAACTTCATCCTCACACCGGCAAACCTCAAATTTCTTTTCTACATCCCTCAACCAAGCCAGAGTAACAGAGGGATTTGTACTACCAAAGTAGTCGGATGGTCCACTAGATTTAAAGGTCTTAAATGAACAAAACTTATGTTGATGCTGAGACTGAAATATCGGTATCTAATAACCTGAGGGTCCAGAAGAAGAGAATGGAGCCGATGTCTGATAGGTACCAATAGGCTGCTGCTGATGAAAATAAGGCAAAGATGTAGGAATCGGTGATGTCACCAAGGAGGGTGGTATTGTGCTAATAACAGGTGGTATGGTCTACAGAATCTGCTGAGATGATCGGGATTGTTGATCTATTAAAAACTGTTATTCAATAGCCTTAAGTCTAATCACTTTCCCTTCTAGATGTAACATATAATCCTCTTGATTTAAATCTCCTGCTGAAAAAGAAGTACCGGTCTGTCCCTGATTAACATTCTGGTTTTCGGGGGGAGTGATATCCGTTCTAGAGACATCATTGGGGGTATCGGTCGGGTTCTCATTATCTGTCATATCTTGCATTACAACACATCTCACAACTCGTTAATTGTTAGTACTTACATACTAACTGATTCTCCTATCATAGCTAAATCCCACTCCCCGGAATGTTTGACTAACACAAATAGATTTGGGATTGAACACTTAACCCATGTTCAATTCACCCAAACCTATGCTCTGATACCAATTTATAACACACTCCAATTTCACAAGGCTATATTTTTTATTTTTAAAAAAAAATTTCGGAAGCGTTAATTTAATAATCACAATATAGATTGCATATTATAACAAAAGTGCAAACCATACAATAATATCCAAACATTTAATTTACTACAACTTTAAATATTACGCCTTACTTTTATTAATTTCAAATAAGATGATAAACTGTTAACATAATTGTCCAAAACAGAGTGAGCGGTGTCAAACATTCCATTCCCATACTCTTGCCAACCCACATACAAGAAGATAATCCTGCAAGAGATAATGAGAGGGATTAACACAAAGCTAAGTGAATAAATCAATAACTATCAACCTAACTCATCATTACACTTGTTTACAACTAATCAAATAAACAACTAACTTCAAAGAGGATCGGTGGTCCTTGAGGAACCCTACTACCGCGGTGGCCCCCAAGCAACACTTACAATCAACTGAAGGCCAATTCAGTGATCTAACTGATAGTTTGGTAATGTTACCACATACAACAGAATTACATTAAACAACACATGTGTAAAGCACTAATGTTGTCCAAGTAATAGTACATAAACCCAAACTCCGTTGACCTCTGAACAAATCACATAATCCATGATAATCATGGCAATATGTTAAATTGAACAATGCACAAAGTAAAACCAAGTTTACCCATTGTAACCATATTGTTACAACCAAATTAGACTGCAAGTCAATGATCCACTCACCCTTGTCGACCACAGCCTCCACTCAAAGATCTTATTTTATTGAGTCTTCGCTTTATCTAAGAACATAACCAAACCCGAGTTAGATTCTCATATCATGTTTATTGCAATCTAATCATGTTTATATCGTCAAATGAGAGCACCTAATATACTTCTAATACTATGTAATTAACATGAATGCATAACTTATAAGTTGTCAATTTTGTCAAGTTAAAACATTCAAACGCGATCTGGGTTAGAGGTGGTGGGATCGCGTTCAACAGTTCAAAACTTTCTGTTACCGATTTACACTTACTAACGCGATCCGGGTGAGGGGTCATGATCGCGTTTCCAAGAACAAAATCGAAGTGACCCAGATTACACTGACTAACATGATCCGGGTTATAGGGGGCTGGATCGCGTTCGAACGAACAAAATCATTCTGTAACCAAATTTCACTATGGAACACGATCCGGGTGATGGAGCTGGATCGCGTTCGCACATTTTAAAATAGAGGTTCAGACCTGCAACTTTTCAGCACGAACCCAAACCCCAATTTTCACCCAATTCAGTTGCAATACACGATTTTATCTATCAAATGACCCCAAATATCGACCATAAACATAATACAACAACAATCAATCTCATCTAAGCACAAATTCTACACATGCATCAATTGTCCAACATACTTCCAACCAAATTCAACATATATGTGTAAATGGGAAAAATCAACTTACAATTAAGGTAATAACAAGATGATGATGATGATGATGATGATGATGATGATTAAATAAACTCAGTAACAATCAATCATTCAAGCATAATTATTCATATATGCATCAAGTTTCTACCTAATTTGATCAAATGAGTTCATGTAAACAAGCAACTTACATGCAAATAGGGAAGACCTAAACAAGATGATGAAGAAGGAATCAGATGTAAAATCAAAATCACAGCCACAATTGATTGATAGATGTATTTCCTTTAGATTCTCTAGTGTAAAAGTGTGTGTTCTTGAGAGGTTTTTGAGTTTAGAACAAAATAAATGAAATGAGGAATTAAGGTCGACAATTTTCATTTAGTCAAAGTAACATGCAGTGTAATATTAATCCCTTCTAAAGCTATTATCTGGAACCTAAAAAACCATTTGCGAGAAATTAAGTTGATTATACCGTCAACTAAATATATTTAAAACAAGTAATAATTTATTTATCACAATAAATCATTTGACCATTTGACCTATTGATTTCAATTATCCAAATAATATCAATTAAAATAAGGAATTTACCGTATTCTCCTGGGCCCATAAAGAGGATGTTACAGATGTCAATCCCCGATAGATCTATCCAATAATACTCGCGCTTATAAAACAGTAAAAGTGGGGCTATTAAACTCATGCTTATAAAATAGAGTATGTAATTCACCCTATAGTGTAAAACAGTCAAAGTGGAGCTATTAAACTCACCTGAGTTTGGTATGCAGTAAACAAGCAAGCTGTGGGTGTCAATGTCCCAATAAGCAACCTTCTAGCGCCCTAAACGCATAAGGTTGTATGTAAGTGGAGAGTCAATGTCCACTTATATAATTAAGGGTGAGTGGAGGGTTAATGTCTACTCATGCTAGTTGTCTACTCAACTAGTTATGTCCAAGTGATTGTTTGTGTTTGCGTTTTAGAAAAATGTGTACAGACCGTTGGTGACGTTTGTAATAATAATTCTCAAAGTATTATTATTATGTTATGATACATTAGTAAAATATGTTTCGTATGTTTCTGTGGTGTATTGTATATCAGTATTATTGTTACGCGAAGTCGACACTTGGTGTGAAGAGCATTTATAAACTTTCTGTTTTTAGCGACACTTAATACGACACTTGGTTTGGGATTGCGACACTAGGAATAGTGTCGCAAAATAGTAACTTTTAATAAGGCAGCGACACTTGGGATGTGTCGCAGATTAATGTCATTGAATGGTGACACTCAAGGTTAGTGTTGCATGATGTTGAAATTGGAAGTGTTGCGACGCAGTATGCGACAATCACTGATTTTGCGACACAAGGTTAAGTGTCGCTTCATGCGACATTCCAGTTAAAACTGTTAGTTGTAGTTACGACACTGAGGTAGTGTCGCTAGTTATCACTGCCGGGTATATTGCGACATATGGCTTAGTGTCGCTACTGCGATATTCGATCAGTGGCAGCGACATTCTTTTAGTGTCGCTATGGCGACACTTAATTGGATTTGGTGACATTGGGCTAGTGTCGCTATTAGATTTGGCCCGAAGCGACACTAAGGGTCTGATGTGGTTTCGAGTTTGTGAACGTGGTCAAACGACCTCGGTTTGACCCGAAAATTTTACACAAGTTTTAAAATAGTGTATGAAGCTTAGGAAAATTATTGGTTCGTATCAGGGTTAACCTGAAGTGTCGGTTTTGGTAACCTATCAAAACAGCCCCTAACTCTTGTTTTCACAGATTTTGATCCCGATTCCTCTCATGATCTCGACAACTTAAAGTCCGCGATAACTCCCGAGAAAAATACCCATAATACCCCTATATGTTAGCTATTATCTGTGATTTTTCCAATGATTTTAGGAGTCATTTAATTTGTTAACAAAATCGAAAGTCTCATGAGGTCCAAATATGATCAATCCGGATACAAGTCCAAAGATCTATTTTTCTGAGCAAATCCATGTATTTTCAAAAGACGACATAGAAGAACTTTTTAAAGTTAACAAAATTTGTGAGCTTTTGGCACAAGCATCATGTGTTTTAGATGTGTGTATCTTGAGATATAACCTCGAGAATTTGATGAAATTTTCTGTCAACCGAGACAGAAAGTATATGTCCTCCCATTTTTACGTTTTGGAGTGGTAAACGGTGTCGAAATATCGTGAGGCTAATTTTGTTGGAAATTTAACTTCTTAAAATTAATTTTAAATTTAAGAAACGTCCATTTTCTTGTTAAAACGATTTTTCTAAAAAATCATGGTAGTTGGTCCTTTTTCTGGATAGGAACATGAACACAAGAATTCAAGTTTTAACCGCGTTTCGATTTATATTTTGGACGTTTTAATGTTGAGTGGCTACTAGAACATGATTATAAACTTAAAATAAGTAAAAATAAGGAAAGAAAAGGGTCCTTACAATGATCTAGATGAATAGTGAAAGAAATGAAGCCGAAAGCTCATTTTCTCGCGTTTTCTTGATTTCCGGCGTGGTGGTTCGTGGTGGCACTATGGTGGTTGAGGGTGGACTTGTGGTGGAGTGAGAGTGGTGTGGTGACTGACCTCTAGTCATTTTTAGAGAGAGAGGAGGGAGAGAGGTTGAGAGAAGATGGAGGTTGAGTGGGTGAAATGAGAATGAGGTTGAGTGTGGTGTTGATGTAGGTTTGTTGAGTCAAATAAACAAAAGAGGGATGGGAGGCCATCCTCTCTATCTTGGCCGATTTTCAGTGGGGTCCACCTAGTATGGACTTCACAAATTTTTGTTCTACAATTTTGCACTCCATGCGGTACTCGTTTACCCGATTGTTTTACTTTTATTTTAAACGTTATACATTATATATAATACGTTTTGATAACGTTTCAAAACAGGATATTTTTTAATGAAGGTTTTACTCAATATGGCATATTTTAGGTTACTAAAATAATATTCGGGTTTTCGTTTGGTCGTCGGTTGCGAATCGGGTGTTTACTCGAGTCGTGTAACGTTTTTAAACGTTATATTTGTATGCGTGTAATCGCGTTATTTTTACTTGAAGTATTTTATCAAAATACTTAGTTTAGGGTTATAAAAATATAACTTTGATTTATTTCATTTGTTGGGCGCGTTTTGCGCGTTTTTGTCGCGTTCGGTCACGTTTTAAGCAAAGCGTATGTGTTCGTTATATTATAAACATAATATAGTGTAATTATAAATGTTATTAAATAATTTCATATTATTTAATAATTGTTTCATCAACGTCCGTATTTTCATTGTCGGATATCCATCCGGTTTGAGTTTGCATGATTAAACTTAATCGCGTACGGTATATATATAATAATGTCATATATACAAAATGTTACACATATTTAGCCTAATACAAAACTAAATACATGTCATTATACAAGTGTTAGACACTAATTAAAGTCTTAATTTGTCGGGTGTCACAACTAACAAAAGTCATATTCCAAACTAACACATATAAGATCAATAACACATATTTTCATCTTTCTACACATTATATAACATGAAAAAAATACATAAAAATAACCAAAATGTAAAACACAAACCCAAATTACTTCATGGTATCATGTTGGGCTACTGTTCAACATGACGAGATCAAAACAAGAAAAACTGAAATAAAGATAACCTAGAAATTGACATTCCTCATATCTTTTAACTTCATTTACATATTCAGACATGATAAAATAAGAGAAAACAAACCTAAAATCGAATACTAATATTTCAGAATCTTACGAAGTACTTGGTGGTTCATATATTATCGATTTGAGATGTGATGTGGTGGAAACATGCGGAGTCATGCACTACTTCAGCTGTTGTCGTATCTCATATATATGGTGATGGTGCTCCAATCTATACAAAACAAAGATAAATATTCGAAACCACAAAACCAACATATACAAAGTTGGATTAGGAGAATAAACACACAATAACTAACAAGAATAGGGCAAAAACGGTTTGATCCCGTTGAGTGTGACTCGATTTGAACAGCTCCAACAATGACGACCTTTGGTATCAATAGTTATGTGTTGAGGTTACCAACGTACTTGTTAGTTATGTGTTGAGATCGCCAATCAAATTTAAAAACTTTTTTTATAGTGCACTAGTAACCTTAATAATAAAACCGGGTTCGTTGCTAATCTCTTAGCAAAATTAAAAATACGTGAGTGATACTTACCATAAACCGTTAATGTAATCGGATCAGATTTGATCCATCGAAAGATTCAAACCAAACACCTAACGAAGGAAACAAAGGTAAAAGTTTTAAACAAACACCCTAGAAAACAAACGTACGCCGTCGCAAAACCACGACTGAGAATGCTCCGGCGGTGAAAAATGTGGCGACACCAGAAATTCTTGAGCAACACGACAACTGCCACCATGCTTTTCGTCCCATCCTCCAAAACCCTAACCCTAAGATCATTCCGCACGCTCATCACACTTTCCTCAAACCCTATTACCACTCTATTCACACCAACACCACAATTCCGCCCTCCACACTCCAACCTAACCCTAACTCAATGCCGATCCTCACATTCTTCTCCGATCACAACAGCCGTCCGTGAATTCTTCCGATCAAGTTCGAATTTCGTTACGGCCAAATGTATTTCGTCGTCTTCGTTACCATCGCCGTCGGTTTCGGTGGCGGATACGGCGGAGTGGGATGTGGCCGACCCTGAGGTTGCGGTTGCTGTGGATTCTAGTGATGATTGTGTGATTGATGAAGATGTTAAACCTTCTATTCCTGTGAAGGCTTATTTTGTCTCTACTAGGTATAAGTATATCAATAGTTGCTTTTATTGTTATATGCTCTATTGTTCTTAAGTTTTCAAATGGTCTAAAATAAACTGCCTTCTATGATAAATTATATGTACGCATGTATGTTTTTAGTTTGCTATTTATAATCTGTAAGATCATGAATATAATAAGCATTTATCTGACTTGATATAGTAGGTATGGTAATACCAGGGGCGGAACTAGAATGGGGGCAGATGCCCCCTCAAGATTTTGGAAATTATGAGAAAAAGAATTTTTTTTACGGTATTAACGACAATTTCAAGATTTTGGCCCCTCAAAACTACAAAGAAGAACTAAATAATTTTTTTTTTGCCTTCTCCATTTAGATTTTCTAGCTCCGCCCCTGGGTAATACATGCTTGTAAATGTCTAGTTTTTGGTATCTAAAATGCTGTGATATGCTGAAATTGTTTTGTTGAAGCAAGAAATTTTCCCAATTGCAGTGCCTAGTATCACTGAGAATGAATGTTAAAAGGATTTGAAGTAATTGTAGGTTATGAGTAGATGATTTAACTATAGGTCGTATCAGTAATTACATATTTAGAAGACTACAAGGAATGATAACTTGAAACGAAGCTAGTTCTTAGTTTAGGATGATGACAGCTAGATGATCACTCATGTATCTGGTTTCGTTAAAATCACTGTTTTTTCTTTGATGAACATAAACATGTATTGTTATTATTGATATTGATTATTGTGTTGAACTTGGATTTGAATTTTCACTTCGTGATCTGTTTGCAGTGTCGATTTGAAATCTCTAGAGAAAATGAACAGATCCAACTATGTACAGCCTACATCTCGGATGACTAATTATGTTGTCTTGAGGTTTGGTAGTACCAAGCCTGAGAATATTGTAAGTCTGCTCTTTTCTTGTCATTAAAACTTTCAGTTTCATTTCTTGTGTGTTTACTTATCTGCATCGGTTATTTTGGGGAAGTATATGTATAATAGCAGTGCATTGGTATTAAATACAATAATATTTTGATGATTATCCTTTCAGGGTTTGGGTGCAAGTATAAGTGGGAGTGACATCAGCTATATGGTAGTTTTTCAGTATGGTTCGATTGTCATGTTTAATGTCCGTGATGATAAAGTTGAGGAGTATCTGAAAATCGTAACAGATCATCATGCTAGTAAGAAAGTTGATAGGAGACATGATGGTATGGTCCTCTTTTTAGTTTATGATGTGTTTTTCTTTTCATGCTACTTTAGCAAATCATATACTGGTTTGTTAGTTATTCCATCTTCTTGAAAATTGGATAAAACTACATGTGAGCTCTTTTGTTTCTAAATTCAGAGTATGAGGTTAGGGAGAAACCAACTTTGGAGACATGGATGGAAGGTGGGTTGGATTATATAATGCTGCAGTATGTGAATATTGATGGGATACGTACAATTGGCAGTGTTCTTGGTCAAAGTATAGCTCTTGATTACTATGTTAACCAGGTAGGTGAAGTCATGAGTTCTGCAGTGTAAGTTTCTCCTAGTAAATATTGGGGGTGGCAATTTCGTTCCATTTACAGATTTACTTGTGAATGGGTCAATTCGGGATATGCTTTTACATAACAGATCAAACAGGTTATTTAAAAAGAAAACGAGTCAAATCGATTGAACGTGTCTAACAGGTCAGAAGTTACGAAAGTGTATTATCAGTCTTTCAAGCTCCCTAATATTGTATTCAAAACATAGATTAGTTTTGTATAATATTTTTTTAATTCAGTTGACACATTAATCATTTATAACACAATGTTCGAGAGCTTGGATGAACACTGTTTCAATTTAACATACCTTGACCACACAAAGATTATCCGTTTGCACCCGTGACCTAAGTCACCTAACCTCCCTGAACCATCCATTTGCCACCTCTAGTAATTATGAATATCTAGTACAGCTTCTCATTTTATTTTATTTTTAGGTTGATGGTATGGTTGCAGAATTTACTGATATAAATCGTGGCATGGAAAAAACTGGAACCTTTACGATGAAAAGGAAAAAACTTTTTCAGTTGGTGGGCAAGGCAAATTCAAATCTTGCTGATGTCATACTTAAGCTTGGGCTTTTCGAGAGGTAACATTTTTTTTATATAGTCATTTTTTCATCCAATTAGATTGTACTCTCTAACGTATACTCTATGCACTAATTGTAGTGGAGTCCATTAAAAGTTAAAGCGTCATTATGTTTTTCTTTTGTTACGTAAATAAATCAACTTGATCTTACAAAGAGTGTCAAGTATGTGTCCTTTGAATGTGAAAAGTGTATCATTATGGTCGCAGATTATAAAAAAGATGATCACACTGTTGTGAAATAATGCTTAACGATTATAGAAAGATTGTGAAACTATAAGAGTTCAGACAAAATTACAGATTTGAAGAACATATAAAATCATATAAACTTGCTGATGGAAAACTGTGTTGGCTTGAATAGATCTGATATCGCCTGGAAGGATGCCAAATATGCACAAATATGGGAGTATCTAAGAGATGAATTCGAGTTAACTCAGAGATTCGCGAGTTTGGATTTTAAGTTAAAGTTTGTAGAGGTAAGATACTTCATGCAATCTTTTTATTTTTATTTATTTTATTGTTTGCTTTAAATTAACTTTAATGTATTTTTATTGCAGCACAACATTCGTTTTCTTCAAGAGATTCTGCAGAATAGGAAATCTGATTTTCTGGAATGGCTGATTATTGTGCTGATAGGTGCCGAAATTCTTATATCTGTTTATGACATTGCTCAGAAGTCTGTCACATCTTTATAGAACATATCATTGCTCTACTCAACTTATTGATGCTCAGCTTTGCTGCGTATATATAGAGTCCGCCACCACTCTCTAGAATATCAATATTTATTTTGAATCACTTTATAGTCTATATATATTTGTCTTTGTAGGGAGAGAATGTGCAACAATTGGTTCCAAGTTTTATCTAGGTAGTATATCTTACTTGTTATATTTAATCGTCAAAGTCAAAGTGTATGATTTCATCTTTGGTTTAGAAGTTGGAAGACCAACATAATTAATTGCTGTACATTGTATATATACAAAAATAATGAAATCCAAGGAAAAGGTTGTTCAATACTACGATTGTGTTGGAGAGTCTGATTCAAGTAGCATGATCAGTGTTATTGGACTATTAAGGTAAGGGTGTATTTGTTAGTACGAAATAAGCAGGTTCGAGTGTGGGGAGAAAAGTAAATGTATATATCGTTACTTCATTATCACCTTTTTAGAGTTGTGGGACTCTTGAATCTACTTGCTGACACACAAGTATAGCCGTACTAGTAAGTTTTTGTAGGAAGGCTTGTACTTCAACTGGACCTTATTCAGATTGAACACTGCTTAACAAGTTGATTCATCTTGTTACAGAACATATGATAACATGTAACTTATCGACAATTACATGTTAAGCTGTCAACGTATCTTTTATAAAATATATAATTTCACACGACAATTAGATTTACAATCACTGAAATTTAATAAAAATATTAATAATTCATGATATCTGGAACATAAAATGCTTAACTCGATTGTATTTGGTCATATCTATCGATCATCTGTTGACATTTCGATTGATTCTACAAAAAATACTCTCAACCTTGCTGAATTAATAGTATCATAACAAACAAACTTTTGGGCCGAAAACAAAGCACCAATGTGTCCCTTAATTGTTCTCACTCCAAGAACTTCAGGACATTCCATAACTACATCTAACTATTAACACATCAGAGTCTTAATTAAGTTTCTGCAACTCAAATAGCATAAATTCTTTCGACATCCGAGTTTGAAAATTCAGAAGCCATCCATGAGTTTGTCCCACTCTTTGCCTTCTCCCTCCTTCTCATTGAACGAGTTTTCTTCGACTTAACCACATAATAAGTCATTGTTCCGAGCACCCCCACCATTATAACACCACCAACTACAGTAATCAAAATAGCAGCCCATTCGTACTTTCGACCAACCACAATATAAGACGACGCCATAAAAGCGACTGAAGTACACACAGAAGCTAACCACATCAACTTGTTAATAACCTCAACCACCTTTCTTTCGGCTTTGGTTTCACCTCTAACCAATGTAATTTGAACCACCACCACAGCTAAAGAAGTAAAAAGGGCAATAGCATTGAAAATAAAGAAGATTTTGAAAGAAGTCCGATGAACCACCACTGCCATCCCGTCATCATTGTCGCCACCAGGAACCGTGAATATGGCAGCAAAGGCAACAGTTGCAAAAAGTACAGCTACCACAGTTACTGAATTGGTGGCATTGTTGATCCCTTCACGGTGGAGTTTTCTGAGCTCTTTGGCTATTCCATGGACATTTTTATTTGTTCTTTTGGTTTGTAAGAGCTGGATGTGGACGTCATTTTTGATCTGTGTTACGGTGTTTCTTAACTCATCTCTTGGTTGGTTCAGTTCATTGGCTCGGACTGCACCACAGCGGACCAGGCATGCCCTTATATCTGTCGATTCTTCTGATAAGGAAAGGCCTTCGGCTATGTCGAGTGCGGTTTTGTGATCTCGGGTTAGTGCATTAACATTTGTGTCAGGGAGACTGAGCAGCTCGTTTACTATCTGCAAGAACATGTAAATAGATGGTAAGATTCTTGTTCACAGCTTGAGGTGAAAATTGGGCAGCTCAGATTGGGTAAAGACGTGTTCGGATTAATTCACTTTGTTATTCTTAGTAGCAAACATATTTTTTTCACGATAATAATATCATTATAAGAAAAAATTATATTGACAAAAGTTAGTAGGCTATAACCATTAAAAATAACCGGAGGATGTGATCTTTTTTATTTACCCCGTTAGGGATAAAAGCATAACCCCAAACCGTTTATCAGTAGATAGACTTTGGGTGGCTTTACAAAAACCGTATAATTGTGAATTTGCGATTATGTTTAAATCTTTATATAGGATGACTTCGGAGCTGCATGCATTCTAATTTGGGTTGCTTTAAACCCGTTTGACACTTTGACCCATTCCCTCTAGCTAATTTGTTTGAGTTGACCCGTTTGAGATTAAACACAATCAATTCAACCCATTTAAGTAGATGAGTTGAAATTGTCACCTCTATCAAATGAATAGCCGTGCAGTCACATTGAGATTCATTTTAGAGCAAGATCGATACAATTTATATAACGAATTACCAAAGATGAATATAGGAAGATGGAATGATCAAATATTCAAATGTACCTCTGCTCTCTTTTTTCTTGTAGCAACATGCAATGCGGTAAAACCAGACTTATCTGGCAGCATCACAATAGCAGCATCAGCCCCCAGCAGCAACTTAACGACCTCACTGTTAGCCCCTTTTACAGCCATATGCAATGCAGTTTGCCCCTTTTTATCTGTCCTTCTGGCCAGTTGTGGATCTATGTCAAGCAAAGTCTTCAAAGTCTCAACATGGCCTGATCTTGCAGCTAGATGCAGTGCATTTTTACCGTTGGATCTGGGAATATCTAACAAACTAGGATCCTTTAACAGTAGCTCCTGAACAACAGCAGTGTGTCCTTTTGAAGCTGCAGTGATGAGAGGAGTTGCATTTCCTTGTGATCTGGTCTGGCATAGTGATACGTCGTGGTCAAGTAGAAGTTTGACTATGGCTGCAAAAGGAGTCGATACAAAGATGTTGGATATAGCTTCTTAATATAAAACTGTACACTGGGAGACTGCTTTGTAGAAATAGGAGAGTTGTCAAGTCATGTAAAATATCGTTTCTTCGTTGTTCTTGTTTCCTACAACTATTAGTGAGTCACATCATTGATTCTAACACATAAAGGAGGCAATATGGGTGGTCCGGGTGGTTTGGGTAACGACTCAAAACAGGTTATTCTTGTCAAAAATGGGTTGGGTTAATATGACCCAAAACAAATTTTGTCCAAAAATTTATATTGTTTTTTTAATAGAATTGGTACATTTATCCGTCAGATATGATTACAAAATCTGTAATATCTCAATATTGATGTACTAATAATTGTTTTGAATATAACTTAAGAGGTTTTGTTCATTCAGAAGAAATAAATGTGATTTTATCCGTTTTACCTGTTAGGCATAAAACATAAACCCGACCTATCATTTACAAGTAAATGGGTCAAAATTGTCACATCCACTAACACACAATGAACACATTATACACGCGTCTATCTCAACTCCTAGTCCCAGAAATTTTATGGCTTCTACATGCTATGAAGATATTAATTCGATAAGAGAGGATACCCTTTAGAAAAATAGCTCAATAGTGAAATAAACTAACAGAAAACCAAAGTTCATAACAGCTTTAAAGATGTTTATTACCATGGTGTCCTTGACTAGCAGCTATATGCAAAGAGTCAAATTCCAAACGACTTCTTCTCGTAAGCGCTTCTTTATCCGAGTACTTCAAAAGTTCTTTAACAACTTCCACATGCCCCTTCTCAGCAGCCGTATACAATGCTGTTTCTCCTAGCTCATTCACATCATTCACTACAGACGCTCGGATCTCCGCCACCTCAGCATCAAAATCTGCCCCACTTAAAGTTCCCACCATTTGTGAATTAATATCATCAAGAATCTGCTTCACAGCCGCCAGATCACCCTGTTGAGCTGCTAAATGAAGCAGGGTATCATTATGTCTACCAGTCACTTGCTTCACATATTTCTTTTTTCCTGCTTGATCAATTCGCTTCCCAGAAGCCGTAAGTACTAGTGCTGGAGCAGATGTAGAAGACGGTGACAGTGACGGATCGGCAAGTTTAAAAGTTTGATTCTGTTTTGTTGGAGTCATGTTTCCTCTATTTAAGTCTACTGTTCCATTGAATAACAAAAACTGTTAAATTATAATAACAGTAAAATATACAACTTATTAAAGCAACAGAAACTACTGTTTTTCGCATATTACGACTTAATGATCACACAGATACAACAAACTAGACATTAAATTTAACTTAAAAAAACTGTTTGATTGTAATCTATGATCATTAAGATCAACAAAAGGAAAGTATAAACAGTCATTGTTAAGAAGTGGAGAAGAAGAGTACCTTCATCTATGGTGGAACTCATGTTTGAAATTTGGAGAAGAAAAACAAGGACCAAACTCTAACTAGAAATTTGTTAAATATATAACAAATGAGAATGCAAATTAAACAAGTTTTTTGATGAGGAAAAAGTTAAACACTTGAAACACAAGTACATAACAAGGAAGGTGTAAAGAAGGTCCAAATTATATGACTGGTACATATGATTGTATTTAGTCCTTGAAGTTTATTTATTCTTACATACAACTACCCTCAGTTTAGGTTTTTGTATTATTCCTTGGAGGTGTAGGATAAACTAATCAACTTAAATAGAAATATACAAGTAGGGGAGCGATCAAGAGAGAAATAATTTTTTTTTTTAAATATTTAGCAATTTATGCATCAATGGATATGTATTACTTCATTTCCTCAAAAATTGTACTAATCTATTGACCTTTCCCTTAACAATGAGTAGAAATGAAATATGATATGATAGAATAAACGTAAAATCACATAGCAGTTTTTAACTTTGATCATATCCTACATTAGTTCTTTAATTATGCAATAGTCACTAGATCGTTAAACATAATGAGAAAATCAACTAGAAATCATTTTGGAGTCTTGAAGTCATTACAATGTTTGAGAAACTTATGAATCCAATTATGATAACACTAAGTACTTTTATTTGTGTTGTAAGGATGAATTACTTAAACTAAGCCTGGAGAAGAGAAATAAAAAGAGACCCTTAACAAGGTATTACATACTTTGATATGATATGTGATTAATTTCCTCTACAACGATTTTTAAGATGCACTAATCACTCGTATGACACATGAATCCAAACGCACGAACTATCTACTCGAATTAAAACGTTGAAGTTGCAATGGTCAATTTGAAAGACACACCTCAAGCATCCTTAGAATTTAGATTGTAACAAAATACAGTGTCTTTTGTGTTATTACATCAAAATATCAAATGTTGGTAAAAGGGTTTTGTGTAATTGTCAAGTATATTTTGATGTGATATAGGATTGACCTAAACACACAAATCATTGAATGAGGTGGGTAGGGATTTGAGATCCATAAATTATTGAACCTTTGGGTGCCTATAGGGATTACCTAATCTAGGAGGAATATTCGATAGACTAGTCACTATACAGGTAGAATGTTTGACCAATCATGCAAATGATGAATGTATATACAAAACTTAGACTTCTAAAAAATATTTAAAAGAGACAAAATAAGAAGAAATCTTGATTAAAGTGAGGGTGGTTTATGAAAACACACACAAAATTCTTATCTTGTTTGTAAACTTCCTAATGATTTCCATGCAATTTCACTTGTCTTATTGTGCTCACCTAGTTGGCTAGTTTGACTTGCATTCACATCCGGATTCAATGGTCCCATATTTTATAGCACCATGTTTGTATATGAATTATTAAATAAGTTGCTACATATGTACTAAATCAGTAAAACTTGTAATCCCAATATATATTTTGCACATAAAAAGACTCTTGACTTTAACGATTTTATCAACTTGTTACTTGGATCTGAACGAGATTTGTTAATGACATCTTGATATCATAATTACTGTTTCAATGAATTTTAATTACTTGAAAGAAATGTTAGAGGATTTTTTGTAAACCAGATATACTATAGAATCGTGTACGACGATCACTTTGCATAAAAAATATTTCGACCTTAATTAAAATCGATGTCTGTGTTCACGAAATCTACTTTAGTATAAGACTATAGATTATTTAATATCCGTGTGTTTTTTATGTGTGTTCAAAGAGTTTGATCAAATGCAAAATGAAGAGACAACCGACATGCCGATTTTGCAAAGCGGGGTGTTCCCACAAGGGGGCACGCACCCCCTTGGCCCCTTACTCTCACAATTTTAGTTGAACCCAGTATTTAATAACTTAGTTGAGTATGCATTTCACATCACCTACCTCGTATTCCCTAATCAACCAAACAAATTCTTGGTTATCACTTTTGTTGCTTGCAGTGGACTTCCTATAAATACTATATGAAGTAAGTCATTTTTCTATCTAAGTTGGATATAAAAGGCATTTGTTGATGAGAAACAAGTAAACTTTTATCTATAACCTGAGTTGTGTAGGGTCATTTTGCAACTAAGATCAGAGTAGGATCATAAGATCCTAGGATCAATGGTACGTAGGATCACCTAACTAGGGGTGAGTACGAAAAACCGAAACCGATCCAAAAATCAAAATAACCAAGATACCGAAACCAAAAAAACTGAACTGAATTAAAAATCGGGGGTTTGGTTTTTGATTTACGCAAAATCGAAACCATCGGTTAGGTTTTTGGTTTTCACCTCAAAAACCAAACTGAAAAAACCGAACCGAACCGAAGTCTTTATATTATATATGTTACTTTCTATTTATATAAAAGTTATGTATTTAATACGTATGTAAATTTAAATATGTTCAACTCTATAAATAAAACATATGAATATACCGAGTAATATGAATCGTTTTATTGTTATATTTGAAATACTCACTTATTACTATATTTGTAAAACTATTAGCTATATATCGTATATTGTATACGTTTAACATTAATTCATTGTTAGTAGTTTCCTTAATATAAAGTTTAATTTTAAGTTCAAGTTCATTCTTAACATATATATACGTATATACAATGCATATTTTCATTAAATTTATTCTATAAAAACGTCCGAATGGATAAACCGAAAAACCGAACCAAAAAAATGAACCGAAACTGAAAAAACCGAACGGTTATGGTTATTGATTTTCCAAAAACCGAACTTACGGTTCGGTTTTTTGTTTTAGCCAAAAACCGAACTGACCCATGCTCACCCCTACACCTAACAATCCTATTTTACAAACCGACGATGAGGTAATATGAGTATGTTTATTTGTGTTCCTTGATAGAGTTATAAATTGAACAAAGACTTTCGATTATGACAAATTGTAACATGAATATTATTGAACATAAAAATATATTCATATTGTATCCTTTTCTAGAAACAATTGTCTATTTTACAAAAGGTGTTTCAATGGGTATTTTCTCATAGGTAAACCTCACTGTACGTAGCTATGTTGTGGAATGTTGTTTGCTTGTTTTGAAAAATAGAGGCCGCCGGTACATTCATAATCATGTTCTTACGTACACGCTAATTATTACACTTTTAAAAGTGTTTCAAATAAGTCACACTAAATGAACTTCTGTAATCAAATGTGAACATAAAGATATTCAAATTGCTATAATTGTAAAGAGACAATTGTTTTCTGATAAACATATACCTACGTCACACCACATTTACAACTACACAACACGTACACAATGACTCCCACGAAGCTTCAACCGCAACCTTCTCAAATACCGCTAAGCCAAAAATCTTTAGTTGTTTGAATCATATTTATATAACTAGAACGAACATTAGTTGTTTAATTACATTATGGTTTCAAATTTGCATGTTGGACGTGGGCCATCACTTTAAGTTGATGCATCTTAAACTATTAGGTTTTGGACTTTTTAATGGTCATGAATCATGAACTAGTTTGGGTTACCAAAACTTAGTGGTAGTCATTGTTTACACTTTACAAGTAACTTAAAAGGTCCTACCGAAATAAAGTTTGTGCAAATGGATGAGATATTTCCACAAGTAACTAATAAAAGCCTCCACTAGAATTTTGTGAATCATCTACACTACAGACCGTAAATTGGCACACAGATTGCACCATTAATATAGTAAAAAATAAAGACAAAGCTTCTACAAAGATTCTGACCAATCGGTAAAATAGTAGCAATAAAATTTCAATATATAGATCACGCTACAAAATTTAACTTTGTCCACAAACATAAATTAAACCAAGTTCAAAATTCAGGTTAGATAAGCGATTGATGTATTTGTCTATCGTCTTAACCTAAGCCTTGATAGCATACTTCCTCAATGGAAAGTACTTCTCTTTCTTCTTCTCGCGTTCAGTCTTCAGTGAAGCCTATATCAAATAGCATGTTGAACTTAAGATTAAAACAAGATTCACAAGATATATACATGCTAAAACACAATTCAACAGAAGTAGTTGATGTCATCGATTTATAATCCGATCGTAAAAGAGATAAATCAACCACATCCTTTTCAAATTCATGATCAGGGCATTATATCATATTTACCATATAACTATAAGTATATGGTCAGAATTCACATGGCATTTCATGTAACTAATGAGACTTCCCCACAGCTAAAAGGAATCCTGTCAGGCATCCAGTAGCATAAAATGGAGATTCAAAAATGAACTGATTTGTAACAACATCCATATGCACAGAAGATCATTAGAACAATACCTGGTGCTTCGTCAAACGCCTGCGGATGGCTCTAGTTTTCTTGGGACGCAAATCAAGAGGCAAATATTTCTTATTCTTGTATGCTTCCCTGAGCTTTGACTTTTGTGTCTGTGATATAACAGTCAACACCTGAGCAATAGATGTCCTCACCACTTTTCTGCACCCATGAAAACAAAGGATAAGAATAAATAAAATATTAAAGCAATACCGTTCAAAGAAGTAATCGAAAATTATTTTCCCATTATATTCTAAAAGTATAAACCCAATATAACTTATAAGTAATGTTGACCATGTATCAGCAAAAATGGAATCAACTTCGACAAACGAAGATGAAAATTGTGATGAATCGGCAATGTCCCGATTCAAAACAAGTCATGAAATTTTCCAATACTGATAACTCTTTCAAGTAAACTTACAATACTAAATGTTCAAATAAACCTTTATTAGTTCTCCTTTACCGCACAAAATGTTTATTTATAAACGCCTTAGCAGGAAACATAGCTGATCCACCAAATGTGCACGGAAGCATAAACACATTTACCTGAATCATAAATTACTGTGCATTCTTTACTAAAACTCGAAATTTAAAATATGATAACTAAAAACAAATTATAGAAATATGACCAACTATCAGAGCTTAATTTATAACAATCATTCACGACCAAATGCTGTAAAAAGCAAAACAAAAACCAACACCTAAGAAGCTAGCCGATAACTTATAAAACTTCAACTCCTAGATGTTGCTAAACTAATTTATAACCTCTAGATAAAAAATTTGCTACTCCTTTATCATAAATCATATATTGTTAAATAATAACATACACGGCTTATAGAAGAACTTATTGGTTTATAGATAAAAAGTTGGTCATTTCACATCAACCTGCTTGATTAAAAGCACTACTCGTATAATCTAACCTAGACATTACATACATAATCAGAGTGTGTGTACACTTACTTACCTTATATGTTGTTAAACCAAAATATAAGCCCTAGTTCATTTAGCACTAATTCTGCTGAGTCAGTACAGCTTAGGATATTTTCAATGTAAGCTAAATTCAAATCATACAGTCATTACTTTTAACATCAATCTAATCAACAAATACAAGCTACAGTACACATATACGTATAAAAAAAGTATGTATATAAGTAAGTATATCAGTTTAAAGAGATTATTACATTTTGGAGAGCTTGTTAGGAGCACCACCGGTAACTTTAGCAACACGAAGAAGAGCGAGTTCAGCTTTGAGATCCTTCAATTGAGTGAACAAATCAGCTCTTGATTTGTCTCTCAATTCATGAACTTTGATACGAGCTGCATTTCACGGAATTTAAGAAATTATACAAAAATTAAACAGTGAAATGAATATAGAAGAGAAAATTGAGAATTAAAACATCAGCGATTGAAGATTTACCCATGGATTATGTGTTGATTTTTGAAGCTGCGGCTGCTATGGAGGGTTGTTTAGAAACCCTAAAATCAAAACGACGACCGGTGTTTGGAAATGGTGAATTTCTTTTGGCATATAAAATAAAAAAGATGAATTTTGAAATAATAAGCCCAGCCCAATCTACTCTGGTGTAAACTGTAAAGTACTGACCCATTACCAACTAAAACCGAAAGTAGGGTTATAATCACACAACACAACTCACAAGCTACTCGAGATGAACTCGTAAAATACTCGAAATTAACTCAGTATAAGTTGAGTGAATCTCGAGTATTAAATACTTAGCTCGAAAGGCTTACATTTCTACCCTTTATTACTATGTATATTTAAGTATTTGCGAAAAAATTTTAAGAATGGTATTTTTTTTTAATAATTGTTGTAGTAATGGTGCGTTTTTGGAAGTTGTTGTAGAAATGGGTCTTACGCGATTAGATAATGCGACCCATGGCTGTGTCAGTATGGTCCCAAACTTTGAAATGCGTACGATGGATTCATTCACATTTGAGTCAAATATTTCAGATATATGAGTCAGCATTTCAGATGTTCCAAATTTCAAAATGCGTTCCATGCATGGTCTCAAATACCAAAATGCTATCCATGTATGGTCCCAAAGTGTAAAATGCAAACCATGGAATGAAAAGACCAAAAGATGCTATCCATGTATGGTCTCAAAGTGTAAAATGCAAACTATAGAATGAAAAGAGCATCGTCCAAAAGAAAGCTGGTGAATACATGCTACAATTTTCACAAGCATGCATGTGTTTTCAGACATTGCTCTTCACAAGAATATATTACTCATCACAAGAGTACAGGTTTTGGAACTTAGTGATAATATTATTGCATGCTTTGACTATTTAATAAAAAAAAACTGGTGAATGCATGCTACAATTTTCACAAGCATGCATGTGTTTTCAGACATTGCTCTTCACAATAATATATTACTCATCACAAGATTACAGGTTTTGGAACTTAGTGATAATATTATTGCATGCTTTGACTATTTAATAAGCTTCCGTAGCAAGGGTTTTTCATATCATCATTTCACATTACATTCATCTCAAATTTTATCAATTACTCTGACTATTTAGGCTAGTTTTCAACATGAATTCACAAAATCATCTCCAACCAGGTCCACTTAATTCCGAATTATTGTTTTTGCATGAAGAACATAGAGCACTTCATCTATTTCATGGAACACTTGAAGAAGATCAACAACTAGTAGCAAGACGGTGTGATGGGTATTTTTGGAAGCTTGTTCCTCATATTCCTGACAGGTGATGTTACATATAAAAAATGCAGGATTTGGTGATGTCATTCGTATTGGTCATATTCAACTCGATCATGCTTTAATCACTGCCCTCGTCGAAAGATGGCGATCAGAAACGCATACGTTTCATTTGAGGGGTTGGCGGTGAACAATGTGGATTGATTATTTGGAAAAAAGCTTTGAGATTGAACTGAGGGGCTTGGTATCGACTCTGAAACTACATAATCAGGGTTAACACTCGCATTTTGTTGTGATAATTTTGGCAGACTTTCAACATAAATTTGACCCCAATAACTTTCATTTAAACTGGCTAAATAATACATTGAATCTAAACTTTCATCACTCCACAAGATTATAACATTACTTATCCCTTGAAATTCATAATATAATGAGATTGAAATCTGATTTTTCAGCCCCAACATAATATATTAAATCAACAAACTCTGCATATCTCATTTTATGCCTAATTACAATTGAAGTAGTCATCGTTGATTGATTAGGCTTGATAAAACCATTTTGATATTCGATATTACCTCCCCAATATAAGTTGACCATTAGTGGACGTTCCAGAGTCATGATTTATAAAAGTAGGTGGAGAAACGTACCTTTTAAATATTACATGGGTTTCATTTCTTCAAAACTCCGAAAGGCGGTGAAGTTTGGTAAGAGATAGAATAAAGTATAAATAAAAACTGATTTGGACACACATATTTATAGATCAAATAAGTAGTTCAAAGCAATAAAATATGTTATCATAAATTTCGTTGGGACTCGACTTTACATACTTTTTTTATCCACCGTTCAACTTACCTCTAATGGAAACAAACTAGACACTGTTTACTTACTTTTTTTTTTCCACCATTTACTTTCTTTAATTTTCTTTTTTTCAACCAGTAACCCTAATGGAACAAACCCTAGTGGTTGTCTCGGTGAGTTGACATCACTTGTATGGGTGCGGAAATTGGAGTTGGGACCATAAATGGTCTGTATTTTACAATTTGGGACCAAGGGTGGTTCGCATTTCACATGTTGGGATCATCGACTTTTTCTGACAGAAGAGCAGCTATCTTGACAGAAGGGCAGGATTCTTTGGAAAGTTATGGGTTCGCATTTGAGAGTTTGGGACCATAGCTTATGGGTCGCATTATCTAATCGCGTAAGACCCATTTCTACAACGACTTCCAATAACACGCCATTCTACAACAATTATTAAAAAAAACACCATTCTTAAAATTTTTTCAGTATTTACGCACTTTATGATAAAATCGAGTTGAGTCAAACATGGACATATCGAGCCAAGTCAAATCGAGTTTGTAGATATTGAATCAGTTACATCAACATTAGTTGTTTTTTATTAATCAAGTCGAGTCAAGCCGAACTCGAAAGTACCGATTTAATAATCGAGCACGGCACGAGCTTAAAAATAAAAACTCGATCGAGTCGAGTTTTAAGGTATGAGTTTCCTTATCGAATCGAGCTCGAACTTGACAATGTAAAGGCTTAACTCGATGGCACCCCTATATGAAAATAGAAAAGGTCAAATGGTTGTTTTAGTTTAACTATCCTTCGGTCAAATGAGTTTGTTTTAGTTTAACTATTTCATCCTTCGTGAGTCAGTTACGCTTTTAACCAATTAACTTTCATACTTAATTAAATTCATCATGATAAGCTAAATTTGAAATTGAACAATTCTTTTGAGACTCATGAAAATAAAAATATGTACAATTAATCAGTATCGAGTAATAGTTAAATCTATTTACAATAACTAATAGCTGTTTCTATTGTAAGATGAGATTTTAAGCTTAATTAATGTAAAAAACAAAAGGAGAGAGAGAAAGAGGGGGAGAGAATTCATGATTCAGATATGTTATTCATAACTCGAAAATTGAGAAATTAAAATTTCTTAAATAAAATTTTCGTCAAAGATCTGAAGACTCGTTCGTTTGTACCCATAGAGACCCCTGGTGTGTTAAGCAAAAATAACTGAAGTTGAAGATCGATTAGAGATGTTAATTCTGCAGTTTTTATTTTATGGTTGGAGCTATGTTTTTAGAGGTGTTCGGCAAATTAATTGGGGTTCAAGTTTATGAACGTAAAATGAACACGGCATATTATTACTCTAAATTTTTAATAATTAAAATATGGGTAATATGGTAATTGAATAAGCAAGGGATAAAGATTGTTTAGAGAAGCTAATTGTGAAGGGATTCTTCTTGAAAGGGTTATTTTTTAAGAAGGATGTTTCTAACGATAGCCTTTAGAACTATGTTAAAGATATTCAAACACACATTGTTTTGTTATACTATGGAAATAACCACCTCATTAACCTTTTAATAACCACCCCACTAACCTTAATGTACCATCATTTATAACATAGCTCTAAGGGCTATCCATAGAAAAATCCACTCTTATATTTGTGTCAAACAAGCATTATGATTTTATTAGGGATTAAATTTAAATTCCATAAAATGAGAAGTAAAATCCTCTTTAAATGTGGACACCCCTCATTTACTTTCTTGCATGGAGATACCCTGAAGGTAAAAAAGAAGGTGATTATTTTCAAAATTTTTTTTTTTTTTATATAAATAGCTAAAATGTATGAAGTTTTAGCAAGTTTTGAGCGTTACTGCAATGAATGATGTTATTATGACAGTCTAGAATTCGATAAAGCAAACACAAACCTATGTAGCACTTTGATAAAGACCAATCGTTCGACTTTCTTCTCTAAACAGGCAATCCATAAATGTCGCTTTGTCTCCCAAAATTTACCCTTGTGCGTTGGAGTAGAATTCGTGTGTCGGGCAAAATGATAGGTTCATCTAACTACACCGTTAAAAAGAGCTAATCTAGCATCACACATTACTTGGAGCAAACTTTAACATATAACACACCTATAGCCATTCAAAGGGTACACTTGTAATCGCCTGCAGAAGATACAAGTGCATATATATATAACTATATAAGTATCATGCACGAGGATCCTAAAAGTAAGAAAGCAATTACGTTTTAGGTTAATATAGAACCAAAACTGGGAAAGTGGAGCTGATAAGAGCGCATTAATCCAGAGTCAAATATATCGAAAGATTAGCATCGGTTCATATCAAGTTGACAACCACCCAAAAAACAGAACTTAAGAAGTTAGCACTACATAAAGCTCTCATGGCCCCTCTCACACAAGAGGGCTTCACAAACAATTAATTAAATTACATAAAGAAGATATCTGTGTAATTACAACAAAACATCTATAACATAAAGCTGCTTAAATAAGCTGAATATCTAACTAGTACAGTTTAACCTACATCATCTCAGTGACTTAGATGTTTCAAGTTTGTACCCCTCAGCCCCTTTCAAGAATTCCACATAAGATGACATGATCTGCATGCATCACAAAACAGGTTAGCTTCTATACATTAAATGTTTATGCAATTTAATTACAGTCGTTAGATTGCATATATATGTCATATCAAATATGTTACGTTCTCTGATCATAATGTTCTGTTCATAATGAAAAAATAGAATAGTAGAACAGGATAACATAGAAGAATGCTTGGTTCCCAAAGTTTTATATCATGGATATAATATATATTGTAACCTACTTTACAAAATATAAACGAATTATTTAATTTACAAAAATAAAGAAATTTGGGCTAGTGTTTTGGGACAACCCAATGTGGCTTGAAGTTTCAGCCTAGATTAAATTTACCCATTTTGACCTGAGCCTGCTTTGACACCTCTATAAGAGAAAACCAAATCCACCAAGAGCAATTTATGTCGTTTATCGTGTATAAAAGAATATACCCACTTAACTAACAAAATCATACAATTAGCCAAATAGAACATCTGAATATAGATTAAAAAAAATGTAGGGGATGTACACCTTTTACCTTAAACAATCTTGTTTCTAACTTCTTCAAGTTTCTTCAGAATCTCTCCAGGAGTCCTATCCAATTCATCTGCGATTTTCCGCTGTATATCTAGGGGCAATGTGGGGTATTGTTCACAAAGGTCTCCATCAATCACATCCTGCACAAATAATCCAATTATATGGCGTTAATCATGCATCATATATAAAGTTGAGACTGAACAATTTCAAATCATTTAGCTGACTTTCTTCAGCAAATGCATAAAATTATTTGGTGTGAACAATTTCAAATCACATATGTTGATAAAAAGGATGGATATGTCTCAAGTGATTTAAAGACTGTATTAACTAAAATCAAAGCCAACTTTGAAAGTGAAATCAAAGCCAACTTTTATTTATTTAATTTAACGGTCAAATGGGCCGGAATTAAATGAAGTGACCAAAACTTAGTGAACTAGATATATTGAAAATGAAATTTCCTATATCTTAGTGAATTGGATATATTGAGACCAAACTTTAGTGCTCAAATCACCCAGAAAATGTTTTTGATATTTAAGATTTAAAGAAAAATAGATATCTAGAGGTGGCAACTGGCAAGGTCGACCCATTTTGTTCATAATGAAATGATTTGGAATTTTCTATGAGTAAATTATAACTGGTCAAATCAAAAAGGTTAAAAGGGTGCAGGTCAAACAGGTAAGAAGTCACATTAAGTTTATTTTTAAAATTAAAAACCTTGCTAATCGCTTTATAGAGAAAAAAAATAGATAAGCAGTAGCAATAATATAGATAATACATAAATTTTTTACAAGCCTAATGATATAGTTTTAAGATTAAACTAAACACACTAGCTGACTAGATATAATAAAAATGTATTAAAAGTTGCATTAAATTACCCATTTTGAGCAGAACACAACCCACCCAATTTGCTACCTCAAATGTCACATTCTTTACAAATATATTAAGAGTTGTTGTGATTACCTTAACAGGGAAATAGGCAGATCTGTACGCCATGTGGTCTCTTCCGCACAAAGGTGGATGTTCCTGTCTCATATGCATCTCCAAGTGTGCGAAGAAATCAACATCATCCCGGGAGCTAAAGGCCAGTAATGCCCCTAAACTACCCATCACAGTTCCATACATCACACATTCCACACCCCCTGGAATCAATGATGCTTTCTGCATGCAGGTCACCACATCCCCAACATGAAATTGAACAATCTCTTCAACCTTATTTGGGGCTCCATTAAGCTTCCCCTGTTCCCACTTAATCTTCCCACCAGTTGGGTCTTCTTCAATTTCATCTGATACATCCTGTGGCAACCGCACAAAATATATATTCCCAAACTTATCTGCACCCGCCATGGTGTCAAAGTCTACATGGTATGCTGCTGTCAGCCATCTCGGAACAGAGTCATCAGCAAATACATATAACTGATTTTCATCCCGTCTGTACTTGCAATAGTGAAATGACTGCATATTAAAAAAAAGAAAGCAAGTCAGAACAGAAGATTAGCAATATAAAGCATGCTTAACTCGCAACTTTAACCGTTTGCGCATCATCTTAAATGGGCCAAATAACTAATATTTGGCTAAATAAGAGATTACGTCAATTGCGTCAAACAGGTCAAAAGTAGGGTAATCTCTATTTTTAAGCATACAACTGTCAATAGCGTTTTATTAAAAGGTTGAGATTACAAATGTAGTTATAGAGAGTTTTGTGATCATACCTAAAACACTGATTACTTAAAAAACAAGCAAAAAAGTGTTTGCATGCGAAACTGTCCCGTTTTAAGTTCCAATACTGTATTGACTTATTTTGACACATTACCCCATTTGTCACCTCTACTTAGCTGAATGTAGAATATTTAATGATATTTTGTCATGCAAAACTACAATATAAGATAACATACCTCCTGAATGTCGCCTACATAAATTCGATCGCGATAGGTATGAATAGAATTAATTGTATTTGGGAACAGCTTATTCTCACACTTTCTAAGCAACCTCTTTTTACCTAAATCATAAAGCCTAAGAATAGATCCAATTCCAGCAAGCAGTCTTCCTTGAAACTGACATAATGCAAGAGGAACACCATCCACTTGGGTTTTGTGCAGAAGTTCAAGCGATCTTCCATCTTTTACAAACCGATAAATATGAATATATCCGGCTGTCACAGATCTTTTGGGCCAAAACTGGAGACCTTTTGCTGTACCCACAGCTAATAGGGTTCCATACTCTTTATCATGGAAGTTTACAGTACAGATACTGAAAGCTGCTTCGTTATCTTGAAGCTCCAAAAGACACGTTGTCTCGGTTGACTTTGGGTCAAGGACTCGAATGCAAGAAACCCATTTATCAGACTCGGCTTTCGGGTAACCATATTGTTCATCAGATAGGGGGTCATCTTTATCTTCATCATCACCTCCATTTTCTATCTCCATTTTCCCGTTTTCTCCCTGTCCAGCAGCTTCAAAGCATTCTTTTTTTGCACTTTCACGCAGTTCAGCAGGGAACGCACCCTGATCACTCTCAATTGTTACCAAAAGTTTCTTTTTAGGATGAAAAACAAACTTTCTTGGGGTGTATCTCAACGGTATAGCAGTTTCATTAAATGTTTCCCCTAATCTTTCAATTGTGAATACTCTTAAAGCATCCCCAGCTACAGCAACAACACCTTCAGCACACTGATCAGATGAAAATGAGGCTGCATACTCAAGAGTTTCGTATGAAAGAGGAGTCAAAAGAAAATGTCCTTGATGGACATACCCGAGCCACGGCCTACTAGACAAGCAAAGCATGGCTCGTCTTCCTCTCACCAGCACAGAGAACAGTTTAGGAGCTCTAAGTCCTAAGAACCGAGAACGTGCATCCGAAAGCTGACCAGTGACCATGTCAACAACAGTCCTAAAAAGAACCCCGCTTTGAAGACCCGAGTTCAAAAAGAGGCTAGCTGGGTGGTCTGCCCCATCCTCCCCACCTACAGAAGCCTGAACCTCAAGAAACAGAAGTGACTCGGGAGGAGACGAAACACTTTGCACACTAAGAACCTGCATACAGTCATCAGGATCCAAAGATAATATCCGAATAGTATTATCATACGATCCAACAGCTAGAAAACGAGACCTCTGCCTTCCTTCAGGAACTGGAGCTATATCCAGACAGGCCACGTCACCAGACATTTCGTTTTTCTCGACTTCCATCAATTGTCCAGTCATATCCACTTCAAAGTATATAATTTCCCCTCCACTTAGTGCAATAACCACTTGAAGTCGATTCGATCCGACCTTAACAATAGTTCGTTTTCCAGGAGTTCTCCATTCATTAATGCGGCCGTCTTCTCTTATATGCCTAATACCACTAGGATGTACTTGCATAAGAGAATCATCACCTATCAATGAAACGGCAAGTGATGGTGTGGTATCGAGAAACCCACTGTCATTGACTTCTTCCACAGTCTCTCCAATAGAAAGCACGAGAGTTGCATTTGCAAATGAAACGACAATGTATGCATCAAACTCATCACCGACATTCCTTTTAACAGTCCAAACTGCACTGGGAACACCAGGAAGCTGTGAAACAGCCATTTCACTTATAGCGAGCCCTGGTCTCAGTATCCTAAGAGAAGAACGAGGACCTCGACCACAAAGTGTAAATATTTGAGGGGTCTCTTCCTCAAAAAGATTGACCACTTTCATGTCCATTATTGGCATTAAGCTCTCCACCTGGTCAATTCTAACAAGATTTTTCAACCCTCTAGGCTTGAAAAATACAGGCTGGAATCCTTCTTCAGTTTCCATCAATGTAGCCGATGATGACTCCACATCAGGATCCTCTCCTATGGCCTGGAATTGATACAAGGCGTGGTTACCAAACTCTGATGCAGCAAACAGAAACCCTAATTTCATGACACACATAGCAGAGGACACAGGTATAGTATCAAAATACTTGATTTTCAGCTCTGTAACACGCTCATTGTCATGATCAAGTGTCACCTTAAACACATCCCCGTACTCAGTTTGCAAAAGAAAGAAAAACATAGACTTCTGCTTGTGCATCGTAGCCGAAACTATAAGAACTCCTCGTTCAGCCGGCAAATCTGCCCTTCTAGGAATAACCGCCCTTACATCTGGATGACCCTGATTCTTGTAAATAACAAAATTTTCCGCACAAACAAGAACACCACTCGGACCATCTCCACCTCCAGGAACAGTCACGAGCATATTAGCACCATTATCAACCTGCTCAGACCATTTCCTCGAAACATGATTAAGCCCTAAATCCAATTCATAAAACGTAAGATGCTTTTGCGCCTCATTCGCAGCCTGGCCAGTACTATCCTGATCGGCCTCAGAATAATCCAACTCAATCGCAGCAAATATCGGATTATCAAATCCACAGTCCACACCAGTAATCGAGTAAGTAATCGTATGCGACTTATGCGCCTCCAACGGGGATGAAATCGTCAACCTAGCAGCAGTATCTCTATTCAAAACATAAACTAACTTCTGTTTCTCACAGGCCCCAATCATAACAGCTCGTCCTTTCGGATCAATAGCTAAATACTGCCCAGGCACAATTCGACGACTACCGGATTTACCAAATGTTTCCTGGTGAACTTGATCAAACACATTTTTCTCCTTATTATATTCTAGTATAACAATACGGCCAGAATCGGAACCAACAACAATATAATCCTTCTGAGCACCGGTTAACCTAAACTGAGCTAGAGATCTAATTGCACCAAAAACATCAACGGAAAGTATCGTTTGAATCTTACCGTTTTCGTCAGGACGTAAGAGCTCGAGGACTTTACCGCGAGCGACAACGATTTCTTGAGATTTGTTGCCGCCGGAGAAGCTGCCGTTGATTGCAGTGACGATTCCGGTGGCTTGTTGGAGCGTGAGATTGTATAGATACATGATGGTGAATCTAAAACCCTAGGTTTGGTGGAGTAAACCCTAGGATGAAATTAGAAAGCTAGGGCTTGTTTTATGTGAAGAGAGTGTGGGGGGGTTTAGGGAAGGGGGACTAAACTAAATTCCTTTGTGGCGGTTTCGAGTACAAAAGGGTAGATATTGGACATTTTTAAAAAATGTTATTGAGTTATTTTAACCACCAAATTGTGATGATAGTTTTCTAAAAAAACTACATTTTATTTATTTTATTTTATGTAAAACTAGTTTATAACCCGCGTATTCACGGACTATTTTATAGTTTTCTTTTATAAACCGTTAATGATAAGATCATTTATCTAATTGATTTTAAAACAAATATATGTTTTCTATGAGTCAACTTTTGTTGTATAAAACTATGCTCTATAAAATATATAAAAAAAATCAAACAAAATATAGTATATAAATCGCTTTTAAATACTAACATCACAAAGTAATATATGGTTCATATACGTACAATATACGCTTATTCTCTGATCGTGAATGTAAACACTAACTGAACTTATTCAATTCGTGGTAGATTTTGCAAAAATTAAAAAGCAAAGATGTAGTAATACTTATTTAATATATAAATCAAAATAATTTGATCGTGACATACTATCACTAATTGTCAATCTGGTTCAAATATAATAAAAAGCAAAAATATAATAACAATTATCAACAACTTGTATCTAAAAATATAAATACATATTTAGATCATATGATATATCAATACACTATCTAACATTTAGTTACACAATAAATTATAAAAGTATACATTTTACATCCGATCTTCAGTAGTAATTATTCATGATCAAAAAAATGAGATTTCACACATTTTGTATAAATCTAAAAAAAAGAAAAATTACTCCCTCCGTCCCAATTTAACTGTCACCAGACAAAAACACGCTGTTTAAGAAAACATCAACTTCTCTCTTACTTTTTGATAAGATTACTGTTTTACCCTTTACTTTTTACCTATTTTTTATCTTACATATATAAATTAGGGGTACAAAAGAATTTTATCACATCATTTTAATCTATTTATGAAAATGAACAATTAATTTGGAACAACTCAAAATGAAATACTGGACTATAAATTTGGGACGGAGGGAGTAGAAGGGATTTCCATCATTTCTCAATCATCATTATCAATTATCAACATGAAAGTTCAAAATTAATTAAAATTATATACTTACACAAATAAATAAAGGACATTAAAGTTAAAATATCCAACATTAACGTAAGTCTACACTAATATCAATGTATGCACATAAGATATTTTATAATAAACTTTAAACACCTTTTCCACCACATATATATCAACCATATATTTATCATATAATAAAATAGTCATGAAAAAATCGTGATAATTATCATCAACGGTTTAAATTGAGCATGTACTAAATCAATCATTATCATCATTTATATAATAATTGCATAACTACTCATTAACATTTTCATTGTTAACATTAACTAAAACATATTAAAATATTACACTTTCACTAAAGATTGTAAGAAAATATAATGTATTCACTCATGCAATTAAAATCGGAGCAGTGTAATTGTAGGTATATTCTAATATATATTCATGCATACGTCTTACTTATTAAAATCAAAATATGATGTATATATTTCTTAATTCACTTTCATTATGATTAGGTAACCTTTTTATCTAAGTTCCATTTCCAGTAAATATATTTACATTCATTATCCTATTCGAAATTGAATTGATTAAATAGTTACACACAATTCGAAATTGAATTTATTAAATATTTTTGTTATACACATTGACTATAATAATATAATCCTCTAACTTAAGTATACTTTTAAGTAGATGTTTACATCATATCATTTTGGAAACGTATTACAATTGAAAAATAATCTAATTGTAAATATGTTATATCAAAAATATATTTTTTAAATGTAATTTAAATCAATTGAATGACCATTAGTCCCTACATTAGAAAATATATTTTTTATATGAAATACTATTTGGATTCAAAATGTTGTTAACTAATGGTACAAAAATATTATGTTAAAAATAATAGTTTACTTTTATTTTAAAAAGGTATTGGTAAAAACATAGTTAATTATTAATGAATTTATATAGTTAATATAGTTGAATCTAAAGTAACTAAATAAAAAAGTAAGACTAATCAATAGTAATTAGTCATAAATTACATGGGCATTAAAGCCTTTTGCTTTTTGTTGACTTTGCTAATTAGGTAGACATAATTAGGAGAAGAAAATCAATGGTTGAAATTATTTACCCTTACTTATTAGAAGGTCAAGATTATTTTAAATTGAAATATTTTTAGTATGTCTACCTAATTATACTTTTCTTTTAATATATTAAAGAGATAAGATCCATAAAAGCTTGTATATATTGTGTAAATAAATATTGAGATCGTATAATTTGAATAATAAAAGTCTGATTACGACAATGACAAAACAAGTAATCGTAGTTCAAGTAAACTGTAAAAATACTATGTCAAATAACAGTAATAATTACTACTTGTATGATTAGGGGACGTGTTAAAAAGTGATTTAATGTGATCTTATCAAATATCACACTTATTAATAACATATTTTTATTTGTGATAAAATAATGACATTGTAGTCTTAATTAGGGGTGTTAACGAGTCGAGCATTTAACGAGCTACTCGAGTTCGAGCTCGTTTAACTCGAATTCGAGTTTGATAATATTCGAACACGAGTCGAGCTCGAACGAAAAATACTACTCGATTAATTTCACGAGCCGAGCATAAAAAATTGATGTTCGACTCGGCTCGTTCGAAAGCTCGTTTAGTTTCGAGTCAAACGAGCTATTCGAGTCGAACGAGTCGAGTTTATATAATAAATTTGTCTATTTGGAACTTTAAATGTATGTAACTAATATATTTAAACCTAAGACATCAAGTATAAATGAGCTTACTCGAGCTTGATTTCGAGTTATGGAATGAGTTTAGCGATCCCGAGCTCATAAACAAGCAAAATTGCGCTTGAAATTTTGATTCATAAAGACACTTTCCAATCAAATAAATGAGCATCGAACTCGAGCTCGAACAACAACAAATAATTCGAACTCGAGCTCGAACACAATTTTTAAAACTTACTCGAACTCGAGTCGAGCTCGAACCGGATAATTAGCAAACGAGTCGAACTCGAGCATCCTGATATTCGACTCGATTCGGTTCGTTAACAGCCCTAGTCTTAATAGGGATGGCAAAAGGCCCCGCATCCGATGGGGATCCTCGAACCCTGCACTTTTCGGATCGGGTTGGGGATGACATTTTAGATTTTGGGGCGAATTTTGGGGCACAAAATGGGGATTCTAATGGGGTTCCGATTGAGGAACGAGTACTATCATCCCCACTCCGCCTCGCCCTGAAATATATATATATATATATATATATATATATATATATATATATATATATATATATATATATATATATATATATAAAATGAGTCTTTTATTTATATTTATTATTATTCTCATTAGTCACCACGTAAACTATTAGTATTCTTATGAACCTGAAATCATCTTTGTTGTTTTGATTACTGTTGTTGTATTGATTTGGTCTTGTGATTTAGTTGGAATATTTTAAGATCATTCTATAATGATTTTGGTAATTTTTAATTGTACACCTATTGTTATATTATATCTTGATCATTGTGTTAATCTGTTTTTAGAAAGAAAAAAAATAGAATATTACCAGTGAGAATAGCTAGATAATATTGTAAAGAAAATCTGTAAGAACTCCAGGTTAATTTAAAGTACTATCAATGTGGAAACAGCCTTAAGGAATCGATGTCCTCAATGGGGTACTCCGATCCCCGTTAGGGTTTGGGGGAAATTATATCACCAATGGGGTGCCCCGATAAAATCCCCGTTGGAGTTTGGGGAGGGTATGAGGATATTTTTGATTATTGGGTTTGGGGATGGGGTTATCACTCCCCGCCTTAAACTCGTCTCGTTGCCATTCCTAAGTCTTAATAAATACCTACCGATATTATGTTATGTTTCACTTTTATACCAAATTAAGTATTGCGTATATAAAAATTAAAAGAAAACACATGTATTTTAATAAAAAAATTTCATGGCTGTAAGTTAGCGGTTATATTAAAAGTGTGAGTTTAATGTTTTTTTTTTAATTATTAATATTTTATAAGTTAGGAGTTTAAAGTTTAGTAAGAAAACAATGAGTGGTCAAAGTGTAAATTGTAAAACTTGTGAAGTGGTAGTAGTGATCAAAATGAGAGAAATTTAGTAGAAATCAAATTTTTTGCATGACTAAACTCTTCTAAAAATGTCCGGAAGAAGAAAATAAAAACGCAGAGTATGTTTTTGGTGTGGGTGTCGACCAAAACAAAAGGGAGGGGAGAGCAAGAAATTGAGGCTTAAATTGTGTTTAATCAAGCTTCAAACCAGGTAATTATTCTAAGAACAACATCCATTATTAGAGGTGTCAATTTTAGACACATTAGTTAATTATAGGTCAATTTTGTTAAAAATTAGGAAAGGGTGGATTTGTTGAGTCTCTTTCTCATTTTTAAGATGGGTATAAATCAGTTTTTCAATATAGCCTTCAATTATATGACAATTAACCAACGGGTCTAGTAAGGTAAAATAAAAATTTCTCCTTATTTCACTTTTTCCATTTTTCACTCAAATAAAAAAAAGTTTGGTGAAAACCCAATTGGTCGCCCCGACCCGAGACCCATTGACCTGGACCCGTTTAGACTTATCATTCTAAATGACTCATCTAGACCCGGACCTATTTAGACACAACCCATCTATACCCATGACCCGACCCGACCCATTCATTTTGCCACTTATACCCATTATCCTTTATTTGATGATTTAGTAGTTTTTGGGATAAACCCTAAAATGGGTTCTTGTGAAATTGATGAGGTTTTGGGGATAGAAATGATAGATGATGACTAATATGCATCATAAGCATGTGTAGATGTTTTATTTTGAGTTTTAATGTAATACTTGAATTTCGAAGAATTCAAGCTAGTGTAAAAGAAGTTTTGTGATGATGATAATGATAAATTGGTGTATTATCATGTACTTAATATTTTATTGGAAGTAAACTAGTCAAATGCATGTCATAAATCTATGAGAAGTAAGAAATTTGGTTAGTTGGGCATAATGTAGAAGTTGACAATGACTTGGTATTCTTTAGTTATTCAAAGTATGTAAATGTGTTGATTAAGTTGTTTAAGCTATGGTCAACACTTTGTAGTTGTTTATGAGTTTTAATTAGTAAGTAGTGATGATTGATAAGTAAAAGGTTATCACTTTGGTGAATAACCTTGTCTATGTGTTTGTATGTTTGTTTAGGTGATTGTTGAGTTAACTTGAGCATTTGAAAGAGCTTATATTACTATCAACTTATGCAAGGTGAATAATGGAGAATGAGAATTCAGTAACTAACTACATTTGTGAAACACCCCGAAACTTAAACAATCTTTTTTTTTACACTTAATAATGTCCCATTATAAAAATATAACAATCTACATATAATACTACAACATGTTACAAAAGAAACTAAACTCAAAACAATTAATAAATTTTAAACCTGCATACACGATGCTAGCTAAGAAGTGGGATAGCGTATTACTTAAGAAAACGGACCATAACCATTTTACACAAAGGTACGCGATTCTGGAAAGGGCCTGGGATTGCGTACTTGTGAAGAAATCTTTACCGTAACGAAAATACATATACTTACGCGATCCTGAAATTTTCTGGGATCGCGTACTTCTTAAGAAAATCCGACTGTGACCAATTTTAACTAAGGTACGCAATCCTGGTGAGAGGTTGGGATCGCATACTCGTTCCCACCTGCAACTATCAGACCAAACTTATATTTTGAGCTAGATTCATCCAAGCATAACTTTCTACTCGTTACATATTCGAGTACCAAAATTTGCAGACACATTTCTTACCACAATATGAACACTTCCTAATTTACGCTTTTCTAAAATTCACATTTTATCAAAATCTCGACATATAACCAAAAATTGATCATTTCATACCATTTTCTCAATATGTCATCTTCACAATAAAATATAATCTGACTTTCAAGCTTTACTAATACATTCAACAATATAACTTGACCCTATTTCAACAATAACACTTAATATACCATGACTTCAACCAATTTTGACGCTTTAACCATATTGTGACCCATTTGGGCACCAAAAACGACCCATTTGGGTTATAACCAAACTAACTATCTTACCTTTACCATTTTCTGCCCATTTGAATTATTAAAGTCAAACTATACATTTAACATCAACATTTCTGTCAACTTAAGCCATTAACACATGAACAATTCTTTAATCAATTTTTATAACCTTTCTTTTCCATTAAATAAAATAATCAAAGTGAATCAACATCATCAAACAACTATTACATACATAATCATTTACTTGACTTACTTTGATATCTATTTAGATAACCACACTTTAATACATACTTTAAACTTTAAGTGACAAAACATGGGTGGTATATCAAGAGCGTGATTCAAAGGAAAGTACTTGTTACCCACAAAGCAACAAGCTCCATCACTAGCTCCCCATGGGCTTCTTGCCCAAATCCTCCCATCCTTTACCTTGATCACCTAAAACGTTTTAAATATAACAATGTAAGCCCCTTTGTTTAGTAAGTAATGGAAACACATAAGCATAACATCATCAACATATTAAGGATCCTTAACCATTCACATGTTAATTACTAAGAATTAACATTTATATCAAGCTAATGATCATGATTCATTACTTGGAAACCGTCAAGCTAATGATAACATGATTACTTGACTCCCCAAAACATATCCATCTACTTACCTTTAGCTCGATTATAAACTCTTGCAACACTTTCCAAGCTTTTAACACCTAATCACATATAAACACATATACACATAGATTACTAACAATTCAACTTAACTCTTAACCATAACTTAGGTGTTAACTTAATAACACCTATCATTCTAACACATGTTTCATACACTTAACCTCACAATCACATATAAAGGGGTATTTGATTGCTTTTCTAACCATAACCATTACTAATTATCAAGAACATCACCTCATAACATTACATACATATACATAAATACCCATTGACATATGATTATAACTTCTTTAACAAAACTAACATGAATTATTCATGTTACATGGCTCAAAACATGTATGAAACATTAATTCTTTCAATTAAACCACTTACCTCAACTTTCTCAACTTTCTTAAAATCTAGGGTTTATGAAATCAAACCAACATATCAAATTAAGCTACAATAAGTGTTAATGATACCTTTGAAATGGTTAATTGAAGATTTCTAGCCTCAAATTACTGTAACCCTACCTTAATTTTTAGCTTATTCCTCATGTTCTTGCTTCTTCCTTCACGATCCAATACACACACATACGTATATAATTTTATATATGAAATATAATAGAAATAGGGGGTTTATTTGATAACTTCCATATCACTCCCCTCAAGTTTACTTATTAACACATAACCCCCTCCTAACAACTTTTCTTTTACTTAGTCTTACTAATTTCTAACATACAAATACATTAAAATATAGTGCACATTTAATATATTATGTGAGTCCCTTAAATCATTATTATCTAGTGATATGGAATTACAATAAGTAAAGTTTAATCGTAGAATGGGGGGTTGAATACAATTAAAAACTTTTTCAAATTTATCTAGATTAATTATTCAAGTTTTTAATTGAGCAAACTCAAACAGATAGAAATAGAGTATCATAAATATATAACAATCAAAATAGAAAAGTAATAGTAGTTTAAACTGTGACTTTTATTAATCATAAAACTTACTAAGTGTTGATTGCGGAATGGAATAGCCAAGGCTAAACCAAATTGAACACTTTAGCTAATCTATTACAAATGAGATGAACAGTAGTGGACAAACACGCTAACTGTTCACTCGCTGCTCGCTGAAACGTGCTTAGACAAACTACTCACTAACATACAAATAATTAACATGTACGAATGGAAAGTTTCTAAGTGTAACATACTATGCTATTTATAGTACAAATGTCCCGTAAATATCTCCTAAAAATAGGATCTTGGAATGACACGTGACGCTGCTTGATTGGCTTGATCTCTGATAAGATGACATTTTGTGGTCCCAATTCTGTTACCTCGAATATCGCGTCATCCTTAACACCAATCACTTGCTTCCACGTAATCCCCCTGATATTTTTAAAGATACAAGGAACACTTACTGACGTAAGACAAAAGAGCGACTTGCACTTGTGCAGAAACTTTTTTAAAATAGTTATTGAAGATGTAATAACCCTCCTCACTTACTGCGAGCTAACGTGCTCTTGTAGAGTTAATTGAATTACATATCTTCAGCAACTAGCTTTTATTCGGGCAGTGACTATTGCCTTTATTTATTGTAGATGCAAAACTCTCGCTGCTATTCTTGGAACAACGACACACAGAGTTGAGCTTTAATCTTCTTCAACATATCCAAATCCTTGAGTAGAATGAGCAGTAACCAGCGAGTACAAACTTCAACAACAGAAGCTTTGACTTAATCATTTCCTTCACTGAGTTTGTTATCATTGAGTTGATCAGCGACCAGTGACTCAACAATCTCCCCCTAAATGATTGTGGTCAAAGCTCCCTAGACAAACTTGTTGCTGTAGAAATTTATAGTCAGTGCGTCAGAATTAAGCATTCAGTGATTAGTACTTGTGATCCATTCATTTTTCTTTTTGGATTCTTTTGATATTAACTGAGCTTTGCACTTTGGTTTTCTAAAAAATGATTGATTTCATTAAGTTGTAAATGAAAGATATTACAAGTGATATCATTTACAATTTATCTAATCTATTACAAACAGATCACATATATCTCCAAATGTCTTCTTGCTTTATCATTCCAAGCTCATCAGCTAGCTCATACTTCTCGGTAGAAGGTAGGAATCTGAATTGTCTTGCTAGGGATTCTTCAAGAATCGATTTCCTCATATGTGAACTTTTATCAAGCATGCTATCTGATCTGATTAAATGAACAAGCTGTTCATGATCAATCTTCTCTAATTCAACTTCTCTTTGAAACCTTAGAACACCATTCAAGTCTCTATATACCAGACCTTTCTCACTTTCAGTAACCTCAACTCCTTCAGCTCATGGTACACCATCAGGGATAGAAAGATTTAACTTTGAGGTATTGGGAATTCTGTATATGGTTTGAGCCCCTAAGTGATATCTTGGACTTGGTGGTCTAATTATTTCCTCGCCAAGTATGACAGTATCTTCTGGCATGAGGAGTTGAAACTCAACCATCTTTTTGAATAACCTATCAATCTCATCTAGCACTTCCTTCTTTGCTGAGCTAGAGGAATGACTTACTGCAAGTCTGATTTCTTTCCATCTTTCTCTGTGCAGCTTGCAGACTTGATCTAGTGTTATAGCCTGAGTCTCTATTCCTCTATGAATAAGTAGCTGAGCTTGAGATTTGTTTTTAGGTTTCTTCAAATTGACTTTTGTAATGAGAGCAGGATTAGATCTTCCAGTCATTCTCACTGCATATTTCTTTCGATCTATCTCACTCCATAGTTTGTCAACATATGATTTTACTCCCCCTTTCTTTTTGGAATCAGCAGCAGCTAATAATCGTTGCTGCTCAGATTCTTCTACTTCTTGTAGTATTCTAGCAAACACAGCATCTCCTTCTTCCTGATCTTTCTTCGATCTCAGTAACCTTTCTCTTTCCTCTACCCCTTCTCCACTAAATTTCAATAAATAAGCTCAATCAGCATCAGATTGTTCTTTCAACCTTCTTTTTCTTTCTTATTCATATTTTGCTTCTGCCTCAGCTTGAATACTTAGAATCATTTGTCATTCCATCTCATGTCATTTTCTGATCTTTCTAGCAATTCGTTGTTCTTTAGTTTCATCAGTATGGAGACTTCATGATGTAGATTCAGATGAGAGAAGAAGAACTGGAGCAGAAGTCTCGGGCATAATGATCTCTAGTAGTTGAGTAGTTATTGGAGAAGAAGAGAAGAAGGTAGTGGTCACTGTTGTTGTTATTGTAGGTTGAGCTGTTGTGGCTATGGGTAAAGTGAGTTATGTTGCTGTTGTTGTTGGCATTTTTGTTCTGTGGCTATGGGTAAAGTGAGTTGTGTTGCTGTTGTTGTTGTTGGCATTATTGTTGATTGATAGGGTAAGTGGTAAGGTTGTTGTTTGGTTGTTCTCAAATATCACAATCTTTATTTGAGTTGTTGTTAATGAATCATAGTTTTCCAGTATAGATTGAAGATGAGACATGGTTGCTAATACATCCTCCTCAGTGAATCTTTTCTTACTGTGTTTGGAGGAGGTGGACCCAGATGTAGATGTGTAACTGGTCCTTTTTCTTTTTGAGAGAAGAGAGGAGATGTGTAGCTGATCCTCCATTTGTTCATCAGTATTATTTTTTTTCTTATCAGCATCATTATCATCACCATCATGTTTATCATTGCCATCATCACCATCATCACCATCATCCATATTTATATCATTTTAATTCTCATCATCATTTTCCCTGTTCATCCACTCCCATCGAGCTAATTCAAAGCTCACTGTCTCCCCCTCAACTTGTGCTGCCTCATCAGCTGCCCATTCCTTGACTTTATGATCATACATCATGAGTTCAACATGACGAAACTCAGGGAAATTAATTGCATCGAAGTCATCATCATCATCAGCTTCTGTATCCATATTGACCCATGACAGTTCAGCGACAGCTTCAGCTTCATTTTCAGGGCGTTCAGCAATGGGTCTCAAGATATGACCATCGAAGATAATTTTTTTATGATCAGCATTTCTAGTAACATCTTCATCTTCTGAGTCGCTCTCCCCCTTGTTGCTATGGAATGCTGTAACCAACTCTTAAAGGCAGTGAGTTAAATGTTGAATATCGATTCGAAGAGAGGATACCTCAGCTTTTGTTTCTAGCTGATGTTATGCTATGCTAGGAAGGGAGGAGATGATTTTGTGAGAGTGTTGGATGTAATCAACCATAGAGGAAGCCATTTCTTTTTGTTGATAAGTGAGAGCGGTAATAGCTTCATCATGGGTGTGTAGGCTGATTTTTGAGGAGGTTGCCAACTTAGAGATGGCTTTTGCCTGAGTTTGAAGTAGCTGGGAGTGATCTAGACCAGCTGCAGCGAGAATTTTGACCGTGTCGCTCACATCATCACTCCAGGAGGGTATGGATTCATATGCAGCTGCTAGTGAATATAATCTATTAGTAAGCTCAGTAACATTACCTTTTAGAACATCTCGTTCATCAGTGAGAAGCTTGATGTGTTGTTGAGATGAGGCAATGTACTCTAGCAACATCTTATCAGTGTGTGATGTGGATGATGGTGTTTTTTGTGAATGAGGTGATGGTGGTGGTTGTTGTTTAACAGGAGAGGTTAATGGGGCTGGTTGTGGTTGTGATTGGGCAGTTGTAGTGGGTGGATCATCACCAGCTATCTTGGTAATATTGTCACCGGAGAGAGACATTGCTTCTAACTCCTGTATGGGTGATGTGACAAGAGTAGCTGATGGAGCAGTGGTGATAGGTGAGGGTGCAGGTGCAACAGAAACAAAGGTATATGGTTGATAAGGTGGTGGTGGTGGTGGTGCATCATCGGAGGTGGAGGTGTCCATTGGTTGGGCTTCCTCGTCATCACCAGCTTGTGTACTAGCTGATGGATCATCGAAAAAAAAATGTCAGCCTGTATCATGTGACTTTAAAAAGATATTGGTTGCCGGTGCAGTGAAAGATGAGAGTTGGCCCGGGTCTGTAGCCTGTGGTGTAACATCAGCGATAGGTGTGTTATCACCCACTGATGCTACTAGCCCTTTTGTAGGAAATGTCATCCTTTTGTGAGGATGACAAATAGCTGATGGTTTGACTCACTAAGGGGATGTGGGATGCACCCTGATCTTTGCTAACAATGGGTTGAGCCTTTGTAGCTGTCTGTAAGTTCCCCTTTGTAGAGTCACTGGATTTCCGGGAGTCCAGTGAGGCAGTTTTGGTTATGGGTTGATCAAGAGTGCCCGCAGGAACTGAACGTATAGTACCTGCTTCACTCTTGGCATCCGTAGATGTCTTCTTTTTGCTATATCCCTGAACCTTTAATGTCAGGGACCCTAACTTAGATTTTTTCTTGGGAGCAGTTCGTGGTTTCTTGATTGGTAGTTGACCAATAGTAGTCACTAGGGGTGTGGTCAGTGATGTGGTCGATGGGGGGCAAGAGCGGACGGTTGTACAGATTGTAAAGGCTGGGGTGCAAGTACTCCCCGTTGTTTCATGAAATCAGGTAGAGACACATTCGCTGGTTTAAAATTTTTTTGACTTCCTACCACGGTTGGTTCAAAGCCAGTGAAAGATACTCTATCATAGGCATCAAACTGATCTGTGAAGATCGGTGAAAGAAACCTAGGATAGGGCACATATTGTGCCCTGGTAGGCTCAACGATCTTATTAACCAGCTCGTTAAAGATCACACTTGCATAGTCAACTTTTAGAGAGTTGACCATTGACCAGCTGATTTGTGCCTCTAGGGAGCTGAATTGATCATAGCTCCCTGTTTTGGTGCCCAAACTTTGAATAAAGTTTGAAAATAGGGCATTCCACACGCCATCCATCTTTGTTTTATGTACAGTGGAATATTTACGATTGCCACTACCATCGATGGAATATTTACAGTCAATCTCAGTGAGATTGACTAGGCCTCCTTTGGCCACATCTCCATCAGGCAGTGGATCATAAACATCAGGAAGTTGTAAAATAGTACGGATGATGGTGGCAGTGATAATTATCCTTTTACCTCCATTATTAATAGTACCCTTGAGTTGAGATGTACCATCGACAATTGAATGAGTACATGTATACCAAAACTCACTCAGCCATTCGGGGTTCATCTCCCCAGGAGACAATGTAAGAGCAGCGAGAATGAAATGACTGTTTAAGAAAGTTACAATCTCCACATACTCTATTTTTGTACAGTTTATATATCCCAAATAATTAGATTTTGAGACTATTATAACAAGATCCCCGCTTACTGCAGAGGCTCGAAGAGCTTTAATCTCTGCAGTAGGTGTATACGAGTTGAGAAAGAATTTTGATCTTGTCATTTTAAGCCCTAAAAATTAATTCGCAGGTTTTAAGATTAGGGTTTATAAAAATGAGAGGTTTTTGTAAAAATGAAAATCAAGTATGTGTAAAAAGTGAAAATAAGTTTGAGTTCCTGATTTTATAGTATACGCAACTTGATGATCATGTGGAGGAAAATGGAACATCGTGGTAGATGGTGGTGGTGAGTAGTATTGGTATAGGGGTGATGATGGTGAAGCGTGGTGGCATTAATGGTGATGGAAGTGATGCACCGGAAAAGTGCAATGACGAGTGTCAGAATCATGCAACTTTTCCGTTATACCATAAAACATTTATTTTGAAATCCGTTAAATTAAATACAAAACGTATTAAATATAACGAATATTTGTCGATTTATTTATCACCATTAAATGCTACAATAGAAAGTCCCTGATGTATATAATCAATGAATTGATTATCCACCAAAAAGAAATATAAAAATCATAAAGAAATAAATGTAATCTCTTATCTAGCTGAAGCTTTATTTCGCTGACTTAATCACAACTTGGAATACTGATTAGATCAATGAAATAAGACTGCAACTTTGACATAGATTAAACTTATTTGTTATAGATTTTTATATTGATTTATTTTTTTAAAAAATGAATATATATTATGTCTTAGATTAAATGTATAGCATATCTCTATATTAGAATTCACTGACTAAGTTACAACTTAGAATACTACCTAAATCAACTAGAAATAACATAGAGTAATGATATAAACTTAACTTTAAGACATAAGTAAATATTCATGTGACTTTATAAGTTATGAAATTAGATGAACACAGCTAACTGAGTATTATACCTGCTGATTATATTAGTTAAAGTTAATTGATCAGTGGATATGCTCTACTAAAGTTATAGTTTATAAAGTCATTTTATTTAATGCTATTTTGAATTAAAAACAAACAAATAAATAAACTCAAAGAGTTTATTCATTCATTTAGGTTTGAAATACTGATAACACGCAAAAAGTCATGTGTTTGCGTGCATTGATCTCACCTTTTTAGCCCAATATGTGACGAAACTAATCAAAATAGATACTTTATCATTAAAACTCGTCACATGGGCCAAAATATAGACAATGTTTCAAAAGTCAACTAAAATGGTCGAAAAACACGATAAATCTAACAAATACGATCATAAGCATTCTCGTTCACTCGTTCTAGCACTTTTTGAGCTACACAAAGAATTATGACCTCTAACTTATGTCATTTTCTTCGTTAGGAAAATACGAACGCGTGGATATAAAGAACGCTCAAAACGGATAAACGACGAAGAAGTTACGCCCGAACGAAGAAACGAAGAACCGAGGAACCAGCATACGGCTGGTCCAGGCCGTATACGGCTGGGCCAGGCCGTATACGGCTGGTCCAGGCCGTATACGGCTGGACCTGGACCGTATACGGTCTGTGCAGGCCGTATATGGCCTGTGCTCAGCCGTATACAGTCCAGTTCAGCCGTATTCACCCTATGCTCAGTCGTATACGGTCCAGTTCAGCCATATACGGTCCAGCTCAGCCGTATCGTGCGTTTGGGTGATAAAAATCTGATTTTTATTCGCCTTTGCGATACGGTTGTGCGTTTGAAGGTTTGGATACGGTCTACGGATACGGCTGTGCGATCTCTATAAATACAAGCCTCATTTCATCATTTCAACACACACTCTACACCTCACTTCTACACCTTCACACTTTCTCTCACTACTCTCTCTCTAAATTAGTTAGTTAGTTAATTAGATTAGTTAAGCTAGTAGATTAGTAGCTTAATTGTAACGGAGGTGCTCCGAGACTGCGGTGTCACACGATTTGTAATAACGCTTTGTCAGGTTCTATTATAATCTCTATCTTGTTATTTTAAATAATGTTGTGCTGTTGCTATACTTGTTTAGAATTACTTGCTAGGATTATTGCCATGCTTAGCTAGACAAATCTGTATTTGCTATGATAGTTGCCATGCTAGGGTAGTTATACTTAAATCATGCTGTTACTCTGTCTGTATGCTGTTGAATTATATTTGAATCTATGAATTGAATCTCAAATGTTTATCTATCCAACTTATGCTGTGGTTAGTAACATCCTTCTAGGCTTGGCAAATTGCTAGTTGTATGCCGCTAATTATTCTGTGTCTAATGATCGTTGAACTCGACATGGCCGGTGTTCTCCTGGTTGAAATATTACCGGAGGGAGACACGGAGCGTAGGATTAGAGATAGATTAGATTCAGGCCATTTAACAAGTGTCTTAAAGAGAATTTTCGGGACACTTGTGACTTAACCATGTACCCCGTCACTCTGCATAATTGATCCCTGCTATGCTGCCTTTCTGCATGTTCTTGTTTGATTGTTTCTTAGGGTTTGCATGCTAGTATCTGTTATGCTGATTAGTTACATGATTAGGTTTTCAAATATTTATCAATTGTATATACCAGTTTAACATGCATAGAATAGTTAAAGTGATTTATATGAAATAATGATGAACAATTTAATCAGCTGTTAGATCAGACCATCCCAACTTGTCCCGGTAGGAAACCCCTGTTCATGTTTTTGTTTATTCAACAATTCATGCCATGATTTGGATATCTCAAATGTCCGAGATTGGGGGACAAGACTCGAGGATGGTTGTTGTTTAAATTGGTTGCTACATTTGGGACAACTTCCGGTGTAGTTTACATTCCATAACTGTTATTCACGTGACATATTATTTATCTGATTGCGGACAACTCTACGTAGATAGATAATAGGCTAGGAGTTATGGCTTATTAGGAAATATTAATGTCATCTTAACTAAGGCTTTATCCCATTAACTACCCCTAAATAGCATGAGTAATTATCATAGTAAACACTCGCTTCACCTATAAGTTCTCGTTGCCACCTCCCCTCCCCTTTATTTTATTTTATTTTAAATTTTAGATGATTAGTAGTTAAAACCAAAACAAACCAAAACCTCTTTTAAACCCTAGCTAAATTCACGTAGATAACTAAAGTCCTAGATCCCATGCCCATTGTAGTTTGAAGAACGACCCTAGGTCATACCTATCGCTGTACTTACCCATAGCTTTAGTATACTTAGGCCCAGCAAAAAAACAAATTTTAAAAAAACTCCACTGACGCTGCCGCTGACGGACGGTCCGACGACAGGGTGAAAACCCGATCGACCGTTGGTGGCGCATCAAGTTTTTGGCGCCGCTGCTGGGGACTACAACGACCGATTTAGGAATTTAGTTGTCTTAGTTATTTAGCGATCCTTTCGGAAGATCAAAATCATCCAAAAGTTCCTTTTCTGTTCTTTCCTTTCCAAAACTCTCTTTTCTACCAAACCCGAACTTCATCAGCTATGACGAATCGTATTACTCTCGCCTCAACCTGTGCACCACTACTGGAGGGAAGAGGAGGACCTATCGTACTGCCCGACGAAAACTTCGAAATTAAGCCTAGCATTTTCAAGTTACTCAAAACCTTCTGCCAATTTCACGGTGTTCCGCTCGATGATCCAAATTCACATTTGGATAGATTCATCAATCTTTCTGATTCCTATGAGCAATCAGGGATTTCAAGAGAAGTCTCCCGACTATATCTTTTTCCCTATTCTTTATCTTCGTGTGCTCGAACCTGGTTTGATGAACTCGAACCCAATTCGATTCATACTTGGGAAGAGTTGGCTACTAAGTTTATGGCTAAGTTTTTCCCTCCTTCCAAGCAAACCAAGCTCAAGGATGATATCGTCAGTTTCCGACAAGAAACCAATGAGTCATTCTATCTAGCATGGGAACGATTTAAGAAGATGCTTAACAGATGTCCGAATCATCAAATGGGTAAGACGAACCTAATCTGCATATTCTACAATGGTCTGACTCCTCAGCACAAGTCAACCCTCGATTCTGCTTCTCAAGGAAATTTCATGTTACATACTTCTGAAGAAGCCTGGGAGCTAGTTGAGACGATAGCAATGCATCAACATGACATGGAGTTTGGCGAATCGGCTAAGGAAGTAACTAGTACTTCAAGCCTATCCTTTGATGCTCTGCAAGCTCAAGTGGATGATCTCTCCAGAGTCTTCAAGGATCTTCAATCTTCTACACCTCAGCCTTGTAAAGGTACGGAAGAAATTCTTGTCACTACTGTTAAAAACCCTGAATCGAACTTTCATTCTAAACCTTTCATTCAGCGGCCAACCAATAACCCACCTACTCAGTTTCTGCAACCTTTATCTTCTAATATGTCAGATTCCCCCGTAAATTCTCAACAACACTATAATGAAACTTTGACTAATTTCATGGTTGATCAAATGAACATAAACAAATAAGTAATAGATTTTCAAGATAAAATTGATGCTTTACTTAAAATATCAGAAGATTTGATCAAAAATCTAGAAGTTAGCCTTAAACAACTGTTTTTAAAAGTTGAGAACCAAGGAGGAATCACGGTCATCACTAGAGGAGGTAAAGAAACCAGAAATGAGAAGTCCTCAGATAATTCTTCAAATCAACTTCCTATCTCTAAACCGACCACTGATCCAGTGCCTAGTGACACCTCTGTCACTGCACCAGATCCAATATCACCTAAAGCCCCAGAAATCATTCCACGAACTAGGATACCCTTCCCTGGTAGGCTTAAGAAAGAGAAACAGGAAGCACAATTTGGGAAATATCTAGAAATGTTTAAAAGCCTGCACTTAAACGTTAGACTATTAGATGCTTTAGTAGAGATGCCTAGCTGTGCTAAGTTTTTCAAAGAACTCATTTCAAATAAGGAAAAATTGAGACAAATAGTTAGTTTACCCTTAGATGCTGAATGCTCAGCAATCATGTTACATGGCCTTCCACCCAAACTAGGAGATACTGGCCATTTCACTATTCCCTGTTTTCTTCAAAACATCCAAGTTAGTAACGCCTTAGCTGACCTAGGAGCTAGTGTCAATCTTATGCCTTACTCTCTCTATAAGAAACTAGGATTAGGTGAACTGCTACCCACTCAAATGACCATCCAATTAGCTGATAGATCAGTTAAACTCCCCCGAGGAATTGCTGAAGATATAATGGTCCGAGTCGGTAAATTTACCTTCCCGGTTGACTTTGTCATTATGGATATTGAGGAAGATGCCCACGTTCCCCTCATCCTTGGTAGACCTTTCCTAAACACTGCCAAGCTGTGATAGATGTAAACGAAAAATCTTTAAAACTGAGGGTCGGAGCGGAGGAAGTCACCTTTAATGTCGATAAGTTGATGAAGCACCCTATAGGAGAAGATCTTGGTCTTGTGGATGCCATGCAGGAAATATATGACGAGCATTTGGAGGAGATTCTAGCAGTCAGCAGTAACGAACCTTTCTCCAGCACTGTCATCACCAAAAGAAGACTTTGCCCGAACAACATCGGAGTCTGCTCGGCTATCTCCGACAAATCAGCACCTTCTGTAGAGCTTCTATTTCCCTTACCCGAAATGAAGAATTCTTTAGCACCGCCTAACTACTCTTCCACGAACAACTCTGTTGTTGCTGTTCCTTTAGGCGAAGGCATCCCTATCCCACTTTTAAGAAGAAATCAGTTTTTTCCGATACCCGAATCATCTCCGTCTGTAGCTGAAATTCTCAAATCTTTCGAGGAGATGGATTCCGGTACTTTGCCACAACTATCTGAAGGTTGTGAGAAATTAAAACCAGAAATCACCATAAGTACTTCTTCTAAAGCTCAATTTCAAAAGTTCGCACTCACCAATGATGTCATCATCACTGAGGATAATGCAACTTCTTCATCATCTACCTGCAAATACGAGTTAAAGAAGAACGCGCTTTCCAATGAGACAGAACTAGTAGAAATAGCATCAGCCACTACAGCCGACTCATCTCCAGAAGAATCAGAGTTCCAAAAGGAGTATGACGAGTTACAAAGAAACGAGATCGCTTGAATGAATCCCTCTATCGAAGAACCGCCAGAATTAGAGCTGAAGGAATTACCCTCTCACTTGGAATATGCTTTTCTCGAAGGAACCTCACACCTACCCGTCATAATTGCCAAAGGTCTTTCACCAAAAGAGAAAGCAAGACTTATCCAAGTCTTGAAGTCACACAAGAAGGCGATTGCATGGAAGATTTCTGATATACAAGGGATCAGTCCGAATTACTGCACGCACAAGATACTCATGGAAAATGACTTCAAACCTTCCATACCGAGACAGAGGAGAGTAAACCCGAAGATTCAAGACGTGGTCAAGAAAGAGGTTATCAAACTCTTGGATGCTGGTTTGATCTATCCTATCTCAGATTCCCCATGGGTCAGCCCAGTTCAGGTTTTCCCAAAGAAAGGAGGAATGACGGTTATCGCTAACGAAAATAATGAAATGATTCCTACACGAACCGTCACCGGCTGGAGGGTGTGTATCGACTACCGGAAATTAAATGAAGCCACCCGAAAAGATCACTTCCCTCTGCCGTTCATCGATCAGATGTTGGAAAGATTATCGGGGAATGAATATTACTACTTCCTCGATGGTTTCTCCGGCTATTTTCAAATTCCTCTCGATCCAAAGGACCAGGAAAAGACGACATTCACATGCCCATATGGTACATTTGCCTACCGCCGCATGCCATTCGGTTTATGCAATGCGCCTGCAACATTTCAAAGGTGTATGGTGGCAATATTCCATGACATGATTGAACAGTGTATGGAGGTATTCATTGACGACTTCTCAGTCTTCGATGATTCCTTCACATCTTGTCTTTCCAACCTTGAAAGGATGCTAACCCGATGCGAAGAATCAAATCTTGTCTTAAATTGGGAAAAGTGCCACTTTATGGTGAAAGAAGGAATAGTTTTAGGACATCGAATATCAAAATGGAATCGAAGTTGACAAAGCCAAAGTTGAGACTATTGCCAAACTTCCGCCAACTACTTCTGTTAAAGCCATTCGCAGTTTTCTAGGTCACGCCGGATTCTACCGTCGCTTTATCAAGGATTTCTCTAAGATCTCTCGACCTATGACGCACCTTCTCGAGAAGGACACTCCGTTTGTCTTTTCAGATGACTGTCTTAAAGCTTTCAACATTTTAAAGGATCAGCTCACACATGCACCGATCATGGTCGCCCCCGATTGGAGTCTTCCGTTCGAAATCATGTGCGATGCTAGTGACTTCGCTGTTGGAGCTGTCTTAGGGCAAAGGAAGGAGAAGCAGTTTCAATCAATCTACTACGCCAGCAAGACACTCACTGATGCACAAGAGAATTACACCACAACAGAGAAAGAGCTTCTTGCGGTAGTATTCGCTTTTGATAAATTTCGTTCTTATTTAATATTTTCCAAAACTATTGTCTATACAGATCACTCAGCCTTGAAGTATCTCTTCAAAAAGCAAGACGCTAAGCCAAGACTACTTAGATGGATTCTCCTCCTCCAAGAATTTGACATAGAAATCAAGGATAAAAAGGGAGCCGAAAATGTCGCAGCAGATCATCTTAGTCGACTGGAAAATCCGTCGATGGAGAAGCTTGATGAGAGAGAGATTCAAGACCAGCTTCCTGAAGAACAACTCATGAATATCGGAGGATACCAAAAGGGATCTCAATTCACTTACAACCCTTGGTATGCAGACTACGCAAATTATCTGGTTGGAGGAATTGTGCCAAAAGGATTGCCCACCTCTAGAAAGCGCAAATTCTTTAGAGACGTAAAGAACTACTATTGGGACGATACATACTTATTCAAAGTATACCCGGACCAAATCATCAGAAGATGCGCAGACGAGAGGGAAGCAAGGAACATTCTTCACCAAAGTCATCACGGACCAACTGGAGGACATCACGGAGCAAATATGACTGCAAGAAAGGTATATGAATTTGGCTTCTACTGGCCTACTATATTCAGAGACGCTCACGACTTGGTGAAACGCTGCGATGCTTGCCAAAGGTTTGGAAGTATTTCATCGAGAAGTGAAATGCCACTTACTAACATCCAAGCTTGCGAGATCTTTGATATATGGGGGTTGGATTTTATGGGACCATTCCCAAAATCATATGGGAAAGAGTATATTCTGGTTGCTGTCAACTACGTCTCCAGATGGGCCGAAGCTCAAGCATTTACTACAAATGATTCCCGAGTAGTAGTAAAATTCTTAAAGCAGCTCTTCTCACATTTCGGTACTCCAAAACCGATCATTAGTGATCGAGGCACGCACTTCTGTAATGCTCATTTTATGAGGACATTACAATATTATGGTGTCACCCATAAGACCTCTACGGCTTACCACCCGCAGACGAATGGGCAAGCCGAAGTGACGAATCAAGCGCTCAAGAGAATTTTAGAATGAACCGTGGTTAATCATAGGGAAAGATGGGCTGAAAAATTAGACGATGCTCTGTGGGCGTTCAGAACCGCATATAAATCACCACTAGGAACCACGCCCTACAAACTAGTCTACGGAAAAGCGTGTCATTTACCGATAGAGTTGGAGTATAAGGCTCACTGGGTGCTAAGAGGTTGTAATTTAGACCCTTCTACAATTGGATCACATCGGAAAATGCAACTGAATGAACTAGCCGAATTAAGAGACCAAGCATATGATAGCTCTCTGCACTTCAAAGAACGAACAAAGAATACTCACGATGCTAAACTCAAATATTCTAAGTTCAAGCCCGGAGACAAAGTTCTTCTCTTCAATTCGCGCTTCAAGAAATTCTCCGGCAAATTCAGATCAAGGTGGAGCGGACCATTTGTTATATCAAAAGTGTTTACCTTCGGAGTAGTCGAACTAGAAGCCCCGGACGGTAATTTTAAAGTCAATGGCCATCGCTTAAAGCACTACATCGAAGATTTCCCCCCTGGTGAGGAAGTCTATATCTTTGAACCACCTTGAGCCGACTAGTAGGTATAAGGAGTCAAGCTAGAGACTCTCTAAACAAGCGCTCTTGGGAGGCACCCCATTGCTTATCTTATTTTATTTTATTTCTTAGTTATTTTTGCTTTAGTATTATCATCCCTAAACTAACGATGCAGGATAACCCAAGTATCTGACAATGCTACACTCCTACATATACATCATATAAGTTTTATTCATAGTATACAAATGCGAATGAGCAGATGACCGCGCAAAGCTTTAACATTTAAACAGACATTTCTCGAAGTCATCTGATTATTTTGCATTTGTTTACCCATTTTAAAACTATAGCATTACCTGTTTATCTTTATGTTTCAGGATGGACGCTTCAGCTGAGACTTCAGAACAAGCTACTCAAAAACAATAGAAGAAGAGGACCCGCAGAGGAAAAAGAAAGAAGACGGCCACCACTACTGATGAGCATGCTCAGACTGCTCCTGTATCTGCCCCACTTTTTGACTTTGGAGTTACCACTTCAGATCCGATAGTGACTTGGGCGATGCTCAGTGAGCTTTCGATTCAGCGTAGCTCTCAGTCCGAAATCAGAGAAGCGATGGGACTACCGAAACTCGCCGACCAGCCATATCAGCTTGGTCAGGGTCCCAGGCCAGCTCTCACACCGTTGTCCTTCTTCCTAGCTGCTCCACCACAGACTGTTCCTCCCACTACTGTTGCTTCTTCTAGGCCACCTCAGAATCCCGCTGATGCACCCATGGTGTCTGATCACACTGCTGCCTTATCACTCACTTCAGATCCAGATCCTGACGCACTTGCAGCATTTGATCCAGACATGGATGTTTTACTAGACGATTTCTAGCTTATTTTATCTTTAGTTATCTTTATTTATCATTAGACCTATTATGTTGTTGAACTGATGATTATGATGGTATTTTATGACATTGCAGACCTTATCTTCGTAGGAATTGGATGAGCTTTGAAAAGAGTCTGGTCCTCACAATCCAGCAAATTATTTACACCAACCCTACACGAATATGGTCCTACATCCAGTGCCCACTGTCCGTAGGGAAGTATCTCTCCTAAACCCGTTCTTCCTACTTTAATATAACTTCGATATGCCTATTGACCACTTAAATCTCTAAGTGTGGGATCCCCCTCGCTTACAACTTTTAAATTCACATTTTTCCTAAACTAAAACCCTAAGTGTGGGATTTTCTCCCTACTTAGTGTAGAAACATTGGGGACAATGTTTATTTCTAAGTGTGGGATAGCGGTATATTTCTCGTCTGTCAAAATATTTGTTTAAGTTGATCTAGAAACATGCTAGTCCTCAAAATAAATTTTCAAACCCTTATTTTGCCAAAATTTTCAAAAATTTTAAACTCTTTTTAGTCACAATAAAAGCAAATTGGTTAAAAACTTCGACAGTGAAATTGTCACTCATTCAGTAAAACCTAAACAGTTTTACTTCGACAGTGAAATTGTCACTCATTCAGTTGACCAATGAGTTTTTCAAGAATGAATACAGATTTTTTTTACAAGTATTTCAAAAGTTGGTAAATATAAGGTCGAAATCATGTCGGATTCTAAACAATTTAAGATGAGGATCTAAGAGGGGCATCGCACGACTGGACACATATAACCCATTTTTGCGGTGAGGAATTTGAGCCTTATAAGCATTCATTTTAAATGCTTCACTGTTCGTTTGTTGTGTGTGACCGGTGCACGCATTTCTGAATTAGAACTTGCCCCAGGTATACATTTCGAGATCACGTTGACAGGTGTCATACGTGACATAGGTACGATTAGAGGACCTTGACATTCCTTAGGATTTAAACCCCTTTTCACGTATCTTTTCAAGCCAAAAACCCGTCCAACACTCAATTATAGTGTTGATGATCCGCTTAGAAAACCCTGTTGAGCCTTAGCCTATTTTTCTTTCATTCACCCAAAATTTTTAAACCCCTTATTCCCCTACCCACCAGAAACTTATCTTAGTATTTTTGAGATATTTGGGTACTCCTTTTTGCTTTCACTCCAAAAATCATAAATAATGTTTACTAAAACTTCTCGTGTGTGTTTTATTGATCTATATAGAAAAAAAATCGAGAGTCATGTGGTGCGAAAAATTGGCACCAAAGTAAACCCAAAAATCATCAAAGGATTGAGAAATGAAAATAAGAAGGGATCTCAAGAAGAGAAATAAAAGAAAATCCCTTAGAAATTTCTTGGCAAGAAAAATCTAAGCCCAAAAAAATAGAAATAGAAATAGAAAAGAAAAGAAAAAAAGAAAATAGCTGAAATAAAGCTAAGTGCTTCGACTCTCTCGAAAACTCGACTCTTCAAAAGAAATATCATTCTGTGTGTTTTCAAAAGATAGAAGTCAAAATAGCTATCTTATCCCCCAAAAGTGTTATCCGTTTCCGTTTTCATTAAAAAGGATATCTAGATAGAGTTTTTTTCGAAAGTCTCAAGATAAGCAAACACCCTTAGAAACCCAGATACCCCCAAATCTATCCATACCCTTTTAAACCCACAGCAAACATTACAACCCATTTGAATGTCCTGGGATAATCAGTACCGTTCCTGTCTAAGTGATGAAGATTTGATCCTCGGGCAAGCCTATGACGACGAGTGCTGCACGACTGGTATTTGAGCGATTTTTCATTTGGCTTAGGATAATAGGAACCCCGATACACTTTGAGTGAATTGAGTGACCACCAGTGAGATCGCCCAGTCGTGTATATTCCACAAATTTGAGAATTGAAAGTTTGCCAAGGTGAATCATCTTGAACAACTTTTAGATACGTCATGTGAACGCCTCTTATTTATCTAACGGACAAATACTTGTTTTCAATCTGTGTGATTTTTTTTTTTTTGTGGGTAGAAATCAAAAACTTTTTTTTGTGGGTAGAAATCAAAAACTTTTTTTTGGTAAATTCTAAGAGGGTAAGTTTGCTTGAGGACAAGCAAATGTCTAAGTGTGGGATATTTGATAACACGCAAAAAGTCATGTTTTTGCGAGCATTAATCTCACCTTTTTAGCCCAATATGTGACGAAACTAATCAAAATAGATACTTTATCATTAAAACTCGTCACATGGGCCAAAATATAGACAATGTTTCAAAAGTCAACTAAAATAGTCGAAAAACACGATAAATCTAACGAATACGATCATAAGCATTCTCGTTCACTCGTTCTAGCACTTTTTGAGCTACACAAAGAATTATGACCTCTAACTTATGTCATTTTCTTCGTTAGGAAAATACGAACGCATGGATATAAAGAACGCTCAAAACGGATAAACGACGAAGAAGTTACGCCCGAACGAAGAAACGAAGAACCGAGGAACCAGCATACGGCTGAACCAGGCCGTATACGACTGGTCCAGGCCGTATACGGCTGGAGATGGACCGTATACGGTCTGTGCAGGCCGTATACGGCCTGTGCTCAGCCGTATATGGCCCAGTTCAGCCGTATTCACCTTATGCTCAGCCCTATACGGTCCAGTTCAGCCGTATACGGTCCAGCTCAGCCGTATCGTGCGTTTGGGTGATAAAAATCTGATTTTTATTCGCCTTTGCGATACGGTTGTGCATTTGAAGGTTTGGATACGGTCTACAGATACGGCTGTGCGATCTCTATAAATACAAGCCTCATTTCATCATTTCAACACACACTCTACACCTCACTTCTACACCTTCACACTTTCTCTCACTACTCTCTCTCTAAATTAGTTAGTTAGTTAATTAGATTAGTTAAGCTAGTAGATTAGTAGCTTAATTGTAACGGAGGTGCTCCGAGACTGCGGTGTCGCACGATTTGTAATAACGCTTTGTCAGGTTCTATTATAATCTCTATCTTGTTATTTTAAATAATGTTGTGCTGTTTCTATACTTGTTTAGAATTACTTGCTAGGATTATTGCCATGCTTAGCTAGACAAATCTGTGTTTGCTATGATAGTTGCCATGCTAGGGTAGTTATACTTAGATCATGCTGTTACTCTGTGTGTATGCTGTTGAATTATATTTGAATCTATGAATTGAATCTCAAATGTTTATCTATCCAACTTATGTTGTGGTTAGTAACATCCTTCTAGGCTTGGCCAATTGCTAGTTGTATGCCGCTAATTATTCTGTGTCTGATGATCATTGAACTCGACATGGCCGGTGTTCTCTTGGTTGAAATATTACCGGAGGGAGACACGGAGCGTAGGATTAGAGATAGATTAGATTCAGGCCATTTAACAAGTGTCTTAAAGAGAACTTTCGGGACACTTGTGACTTAACCATGTACCCCGTCACTCTGCATAATTGATCCCTGCTATGCTGCCTTTCTGCATGTTCTTGTTTGATTGTTTCTTAGGGTTTGCATGCTAGTATCTGTTATGCTGATTAGTTACATGATTAGGTTTTCAAATATTTATCAATTGTATATACCAGTTTAACATGCATAGAATAGTTAAAGTGATTTATATGAAATAATGATGAACAATTTAATCAGCTGTTAGATCAGACCATCCCAACTTGTCCCGGTAGGAAACCCCTGTTCATGTTTTTGTTTATTCAACAATTCATGCCATGATTTGGATATCTCAAATGTCCGAGATTGGGGGACAAGACTCGAGGATGGTTGTTGTTTAAATTGGTTGCTACATTTGGGACAACTTCCGGTGTAGTTTACATTCCATAACTGTTATTCACGTGACATATTATTTATCTGATTGCGGACAACTCTACGTAGATAGATAATAGGCTAGGAGTTATGGCTCATTAGGAAATATTAATGTCATCTTAACTAAGGCTTTATCCCATTAACTACCCCTAAATAGCATGAGTAATTATCATAGTAAACACTCGCTTCACCTATAAGTTCTCGTTGCCACCTCCCCTCCCCTTTATTTTATTTTATTTTAAATTTTAGATGATTAGTAGTTAAAACCAAAACAAACCAAAACCTCTTTTAAACCCTAGCTAAATTCACGTAGATAACTAAAGTCCTAGATCCCATGCCCATTGTAGTTTGAAGAACGACCCTAGGTCATACCTATCGCTGTACTTACCCATAGCTTTAGTATACTTAGGCCCAGCAAAAAAACAAATTTTAAAAAAACTCCACTGACGCTGCCGCTGACGGACGGTCCGACGACAGGGTGAAAACCCGATCGACCGTTGGTGGCGCATCAAGTTTTTGGCGCCGCTGCTGGGGACTACAACGACCGATTTAGGAATTTAGTTGTCTTAGTTATTTAGCGATCCTTTCGGAAGATCAAAATCATCCAAAAGTTCCTTTTCTGTTCTTTCCTTTCCAAAACTCTCTTTTCTACCAAACCCGAACTTCATCAGCTATGACGAATCGTATTACTCTCGCCTCAACCTGTGCACCACTACTGGAGGGAAGAGGAGGACCTATCGTACTGCCCGACGAAAACTTCGAAATTAAGCCTAGCATTTTCAAGTTACTCAAAACCTTCTGCCAATTTCACGGTGTTCCGCTCGATGATCCAAATTCACATTTGGATAGATTCATCAATCTTTCTGATTCCTATGAGCAATCAGGGATTTCAAGAGAAGTCTCCCGACTATATCTTTTTCCCTATTCTTTATCTTCGTGTGCTCGAACCTGGTTTGATGAACTCGAACCCAATTCGATTCATACTTGGGAAGAGTTGGCTACTAAGTTTATGGCTAAGTTTTTCCCTCCTTCCAAGCAAACCAAGCTCAAGGATGATATCGTCAGTTTCCGACAAGAAACCAATGAGTCATTCTATCTAGCATGGGAACGATTTAAGAAGATGCTTAACAGATGTCCGAATCATCAAATGGGTAAGACGAACCTAATCTGCATATTCTACAATGGTCTGACTCCTCAGCACAAGTCAACCCTCGATTCTGCTTCTCAAGGAAATTTCATGTTACATACTTCTGAAGAAGCCTGGGAGCTAGTTGAGACGATAGCAATGCATCAACATGACATGGAGTTTGGCGAATCGGCTAAGGAAGTAACTAGTACTTCAAGCCTATCCTTTGATGCTCTGCAAGCTCAAGTGGATGATCTCTCCAGAGTCTTCAAGGATCTTCAATCTTCTACACCTCAGCCTTGTAAAGGTACGGAAGAAATTCTTGTCACTACTGTTAAAAACCCTGAATCGAACTTTCATTCTAAACCTTTCATTCAGCGGCCAACCAATAACCCACCTACTCAGTTTCTGCAACCTTTATCTTCTAATATGTCAGATTCCCCCGTAAATTCTCAACAACACTATAATGAAACTTTGACTAATTTCATGGTTGATCAAATGAACATAAACAAATAAGTAATAGATTTTCAAGATAAAATTGATGCTTTACTTAAAATATCAGAAGATTTGATCAAAAATCTAGAAGTTAGCCTTAAACAACTGTTTTTAAAAGTTGAGAACCAAGGAGGAATCACGGTCATCACTAGAGGAGGTAAAGAAACCAGAAATGAGAAGTCCTCAGATAATTCTTCAAATCAACTTCCTATCTCTAAACCGACCACTGATCCAGTGCCTAGTGACACCTCTGTCACTGCACCAGATCCAATATCACCTAAAGCCCCAGAAATCATTCCACGAACTAGGATACCCTTCCCTGGTAGGCTTAAGAAAGAGAAACAGGAAGCACAATTTGGGAAATATCTAGAAATGTTTAAAAGCCTGCACTTAAACGTTAGACTATTAGATGCTTTAGTAGAGATGCCTAGCTGTGCTAAGTTTTTCAAAGAACTCATTTCAAATAAGGAAAAATTGAGACAAATAGTTAGTTTACCCTTAGATGCTGAATGCTCAGCAATCATGTTACATGGCCTTCCACCCAAACTAGGAGATACTGGCCATTTCACTATTCCCTGTTTTCTTCAAAACATCCAAGTTAGTAACGCCTTAGCTGACCTAGGAGCTAGTGTCAATCTTATGCCTTACTCTCTCTATAAGAAACTAGGATTAGGTGAACTGCTACCCACTCAAATGACCATCCAATTAGCTGATAGATCAGTTAAACTCCCCCGAGGAATTGCTGAAGATATAATGGTCCGAGTCGGTAAATTTACCTTCCCGGTTGACTTTGTCATTATGGATATTGAGGAAGATGCCCACGTTCCCCTCATCCTTGGTAGACCTTTCCTAAACACTGCCAAGCTGTGATAGATGTAAACGAAAAATCTTTAAAACTGAGGGTCGGAGCGGAGGAAGTCACCTTTAATGTCGATAAGTTGATGAAGCACCCTATAGGAGAAGATCTTGGTCTTGTGGATGCCATGCAGGAAATATATGACGAGCATTTGGAGGAGATTCTAGCAGTCAGCAGTAACGAACCTTTCTCCAGCACTGTCATCACCAAAAGAAGACTTTGCCCGAACAACATCGGAGTCTGCTCGGCTATCTCCGACAAATCAGCACCTTCTGTAGAGCTTCTATTTCCCTTACCCGAAATGAAGAATTCTTTAGCACCGCCTAACTACTCTTCCACGAACAACTCTGTTGTTGCTGTTCCTTTAGGCGAAGGCATCCCTATCCCACTTTTAAGAAGAAATCAGTTTTTTCCGATACCCGAATCATCTCCGTCTGTAGCTGAAATTCTCAAATCTTTCGAGGAGATGGATTCCGGTACTTTGCCACAACTATCTGAAGGTTGTGAGAAATTAAAACCAGAAATCACCATAAGTACTTCTTCTAAAGCTCAATTTCAAAAGTTCGCACTCACCAATGATGTCATCATCACTGAGGATAATGCAACTTCTTCATCATCTACCTGCAAATACGAGTTAAAGAAGAACGCGCTTTCCAATGAGACAGAACTAGTAGAAATAGCATCAGCCACTACAGCCGACTCATCTCCAGAAGAATCAGAGTTCCAAAAGGAGTATGACGAGTTACAAAGAAACGAGATCGCTTGAATGAATCCCTCTATCGAAGAACCGCCAGAATTAGAGCTGAAGGAATTACCCTCTCACTTGGAATATGCTTTTCTCGAAGGAACCTCACACCTACCCGTCATAATTGCCAAAGGTCTTTCACCAAAAGAGAAAGCAAGACTTATCCAAGTCTTGAAGTCACACAAGAAGGCGATTGCATGGAAGATTTCTGATATACAAGGGATCAGTCCGAATTACTGCACGCACAAGATACTCATGGAAAATGACTTCAAACCTTCCATACCGAGACAGAGGAGAGTAAACCCGAAGATTCAAGACGTGGTCAAGAAAGAGGTTATCAAACTCTTGGATGCTGGTTTGATCTATCCTATCTCAGATTCCCCATGGGTCAGCCCAGTTCAGGTTTTCCCAAAGAAAGGAGGAATGACGGTTATCGCTAACGAAAATAATGAAATGATTCCTACACGAACCGTCACCGGCTGGAGGGTGTGTATCGACTACCGGAAATTAAATGAAGCCACCCGAAAAGATCACTTCCCTCTGCCGTTCATCGATCAGATGTTGGAAAGATTATCTGGGAATGAATATTACTACTTCCTCGATGGTTTCTCCGGCTATTTTCAAATTCCTCTCGATCCAAAGGACCAGGAAAAGACGACATTCACATGCCCATATGGTACATTTGCCTACCGCCGCATGCCATTCGGTTTATGCAATGCGCCTGCAACATTTCAAAGGTGTATGGTGGCAATATTCCATGACATGATTGAACAGTGTATGGAGGTATTCATTGACGACTTCTCAGTCTTCGATGATTCCTTCACATCTTGTCTTTCCAACCTTGAAAGGATGCTAACCCGATGCGAAGAATCAAATCTTGTCTTAAATTGGGAAAAGTGCCACTTTATGGTGAAAGAAGGAATAGTTTTAGGACATCGAATATCAAAATGGAATCGAAGTTGACAAAGCCAAAGTTGAGACTATTGCCAAACTTCCGCCAACTACTTCTGTTAAAGCCATTCGCAGTTTTCTAGGTCACGCCGGATTCTACCGTCGCTTTATCAAGGATTTCTCTAAGATCTCTCGACCTATGACGCACCTTCTCGAGAAGGACACTCCGTTTGTCTTTTCAGATGACTGTCTTAAAGCTTTCAACATTTTAAAGGATCAGCTCACACATGCACCGATCATGGTCGCCCCCGATTGGAGTCTTCCGTTCGAAATCATGTGCGATGCTAGTGACTTCGCTGTTGGAGCTGTCTTAGGGCAAAGGAAGGAGAAGCAGTTTCAATCAATCTACTACGCCAGCAAGACACTCACTGATGCACAAGAGAATTACACCACAACAGAGAAAGAGCTTCTTGCGGTAGTATTCGCTTTTGATAAATTTCGTTCTTATTTAATATTTTCCAAAACTATTGTCTATACAGATCACTCAGCCTTGAAGTATCTCTTCAAAAAGCAAGACGCTAAGCCAAGACTACTTAGATGGATTCTCCTCCTCCAAGAATTTGACATAGAAATCAAGGATAAAAAGGGAGCCGAAAATGTCGCAGCAGATCATCTTAGTCGACTGGAAAATCCGTCGATGGAGAAGCTTGATGAGAGAGAGATTCAAGACCAGCTTCCTGAAGAACAACTCATGAATATCGGAGGATACCAAAAGGGATCTCAATTCACTTACAACCCTTGGTATGCAGACTACGCAAATTATCTGGTTGGAGGAATTGTGCCAAAAGGATTGCCCACCTCTAGAAAGCGCAAATTCTTTAGAGACGTAAAGAACTACTATTGGGACGATACATACTTATTCAAAGTATACCCGGACCAAATCATCAGAAGATGCGCAGACGAGAGGGAAGCAAGGAACATTCTTCACCAAAGTCATCACGGACCAACTGGAGGACATCACGGAGCAAATATGACTGCAAGAAAGGTATATGAATTTGGCTTCTACTGGCCTACTATATTCAGAGACGCTCACGACTTGGTGAAACGCTGCGATGCTTGCCAAAGGTTTGGAAGTATTTCATCGAGAAGTGAAATGCCACTTACTAACATCCAAGCTTGCGAGATCTTTGATATATGGGGGTTGGATTTTATGGGACCATTCCCAAAATCATATGGGAAAGAGTATATTCTGGTTGCTGTCAACTACGTCTCCAGATGGGCCGAAGCTCAAGCATTTACTACAAATGATTCCCGAGTAGTAGTAAAATTCTTAAAGCAGCTCTTCTCACATTTCGGTACTCCAAAACCGATCATTAGTGATCGAGGCACGCACTTCTGTAATGCTCATTTTATGAGGACATTACAATATTATGGTGTCACCCATAAGACCTCTACGGCTTACCACCCGCAGACGAATGGGCAAGCCGAAGTGACGAATCAAGCGCTCAAGAGAATTTTAGAATGAACCGTGGTTAATCATAGGGAAAGATGGGCTGAAAAATTAGACGATGCTCTGTGGGCGTTCAGAACCGCATATAAATCACCACTAGGAACCACGCCCTACAAACTAGTCTACGGAAAAGCGTGTCATTTACCGATAGAGTTGGAGTATAAGGCTCACTGGGTGCTAAGAGGTTGTAATTTAGACCCTTCTACAATTGGATCACATCGGAAAATGCAACTGAATGAACTAGCCGAATTAAGAGACCAAGCATATGATAGCTCTCTGCACTTCAAAGAACGAACAAAGAATACTCACGATGCTAAACTCAAATATTCTAAGTTCAAGCCCGGAGACAAAGTTCTTCTCTTCAATTCGCGCTTCAAGAAATTCTCCGGCAAATTCAGATCAAGGTGGAGCGGACCATTTGTTATATCAAAAGTGTTTACCTTCGGAGTAGTCGAACTAGAAGCCCCGGACGGTAATTTTAAAGTCAATGGCCATCGCTTAAAGCACTACATCGAAGATTTCCCCCCTGGTGAGGAAGTCTATATCTTTGAACCACCTTGAGCCGACTAGTAGGTATAAGGAGTCAAGCTAGAGACTCTCTAAACAAGCGCTCTTGGGAGGCACCCCATTGCTTATCTTATTTTATTTTATTTCTTAGTTATTTTTGCTTTAGTATTATCATCCCTAAACTAACGATGCAGGATAACCCAAGTATCTGACAATGCTACACTCCTACATATACATCATATAAGTTTTATTCATAGTATACAAATGCGAATGAGCAGATGACCGCGCAAAGCTTTAACATTTAAACAGACATTTCTCGAAGTCATCTGATTATTTTGCATTTGTTTACCCATTTTAAAACTATAGCATTACCTGTTTATCTTTATGTTTCAGGATGGACGCTTCAGCTGAGACTTCAGAACAAGCTACTCAAAAACAATAGAAGAAGAGGACCCGCAGAGGAAAAAGAAAGAAGACGGCCACCACTACTGATGAGCATGCTCAGACTGCTCCTGTATCTGCCCCACTTTTTGACTTTGGAGTTACCACTTCAGATCCGATAGTGACTTGGGCGATGCTCAGTGAGCTTTCGATTCAGCGTAGCTCTCAGTCCGAAATCAGAGAAGCGATGGGACTACCGAAACTCGCCGACCAGCCATATCAGCTTGGTCAGGGTCCCAGGCCAGCTCTCACACCGTTGTCCTTCTTCCTAGCTGCTCCACCACAGACTGTTCCTCCCACTACTGTTGCTTCTTCTAGGCCACCTCAGAATCCCGCTGATGCACCCATGGTGTCTGATCACACTGCTGCCTTATCACTCACTTCAGATCCAGATCCTGACGCACTTGCAGCATTTGATCCAGACATGGATGTTTTACTAGACGATTTCTAGCTTATTTTATCTTTAGTTATCTTTATTTATCATTAGACCTATTATGTTGTTGAACTGATGATTATGATGGTATTTTATGACATTGCAGACCTTATCTTCGTAGGAATTGGATGAGCTTTGAAAAGAGTCTGGTCCTCACAATCCAGCAAATTATTTACACCAACCCTACACGAATATGGTCCTACATCCAGTGCCCACTGTCCGTAGGGAAGTATCTCTCCTAAACCCGTTCTTCCTACTTTAATATAACTTCGATATGCCTATTGACCACTTAAATCTCTAAGTGTGGGATCCCCCTCGCTTACAACTTTTAAATTCACATTTTTCCTAAACTAAAACCCTAAGTGTGGGATTTTCTCCCTACTTAGTGTAGAAACATTGGGGACAATGTTTATTTCTAAGTGTGGGATAGCGGTATATTTCTCGTCTGTCAAAATATTTGTTTAAGTTGATCTAGAAACATGCTAGTCCTCAAAATAAATTTTCAAACCCTTATTTTGCCAAAATTTTCAAAAATTTTAAACTCTTTTTAGTCACAATAAAAGCAAATTGGTTAAAAACTTCGACAGTGAAATTGTCACTCATTCAGTAAAACCTAAACAGTTTTACTTCGACAGTGAAATTGTCACTCATTCAGTTGACCAATGAGTTTTTCAAGAATGAATACAGATTTTTTTTACAAGTATTTCAAAAGTTGGTAAATATAAGGTCGAAATCATGTCGGATTCTAAACAATTTAAGATGAGGATCTAAGAGGGGCATCGCACGACTGGACACATATAACCCATTTTTGCGGTGAGGAATTTGAGCCTTATAAGCATTCATTTTAAATGCTTCACTGTTCGTTTGTTGTGTGTGACCGGTGCACGCATTTCTGAATTAGAACTTGCCCCAGGTATACATTTCGAGATCACGTTGACAGGTGTCATACGTGACATAGGTACGATTAGAGGACCTTGACATTCCTTAGGATTTAAACCCCTTTTCACGTATCTTTTCAAGCCAAAAACCCGTCTAACACTCAATTATAGTGTTGATGATCCGCTTAGAAAACCCTGTTGAGCCTTAGCCTATTTTTCTTTCATTCACCCAAAATTTTTAAACCCCTTATTCCCCTACCCACCAGAAACTTATCTTAGTATTTTTGAGATATTTGGGTACTCCTTTTTGCTTTCACTCCAAAAATCATAAATAATGTTTACTAAAACTTCTCGTGTGTGTTTTATTGATCTATATAGAAAAAAAATCGAGAGTCATGTGGTGCGAAAAATTGGCACCAAAGTAAACCCAAAAATCATCAAAGGATTGAGAAATGAAAATAAGAAGGGATCTCAAGAAGAGAAATAAAAGAAAATCCCTTAGAAATTTCTTGGCAAGAAAAATCTAAGCCCAAAAAAATAGAAATAGAAATAGAAAAGAAAAGAAAAAAAGAAAATAGCTGAAATAAAGCTAAGTGCTTCGACTCTCTCGAAAACTCGACTCTTCAAAAGAAATATCATTCTGTGTGTTTTCAAAAGATAGAAGTCAAAATAGCTATCTTATCCCCCAAAAGTGTTATCCGTTTCCGTTTTCATTAAAAAGGATATCTAGATAGAGTTTTTTTCGAAAGTCTCAAGATAAGCAAACACCCTTAGAAACCCAGATACCCCCAAATCTATCCATACCCTTTTAAACCCACAGCAAACATTACAACCCATTTGAATGTCCTGGGATAATCAGTACCGTTCCTGTCTAAGTGATGAAGATTTGATCCTCGGGCAAGCCTATGACGACGAGTGCTGCACGACTGGTATTTGAGCGATTTTTCATTTGGCTTAGGATAATAGGAACCCCGATACACTTTGAGTGAATTGAGTGACCACCAGTGAGATCGCTCAGTCGTGTATATTCCACAAATTTGAGAATTGAAAGTTTGCCAAGGTGAATCATCTTGAACAACTTTTAGATACGTCATGTGAACGCCTCTTATTTATCTAACGGACAAATACTTGTTTTCAATCTGTGTGATTTTTTTTTTTTTTGTGGGTAGAAATCAAAAACTTTTTTTTGTGGGTAGAAATCAAAAACTTTTTTTTGGTAAATTCTAAGAGGGTAAGTTTGCTTGAGGACAAGCAAATGTCTAAGTGTGGGATATTTGATAACACGCAAAAAGTCATGTTTTTGCGAGCATTAATCTCACCTTTTTAGCCCAATATGTGACGAAACTAATCAAAATAGATACTTTATCATTAAAACTCGTCACATGGGCCAAAATATAGACAATGTTTCAAAAGTCAACTAAAATAGTCGAAAAACACGATAAATCTAACGAATACGATCATAAGCATTCTCGTTCACTCGTTCTAGCACTTTTTGAGCTACACAAAGAATTATGACCTCTAACTTATGTCATTTTCTTCGTTAGGAAAATACGAACGCATGGATATAAAGAACGCTCAAAACGGATAAACGACGAAGAAGTTACGCCCGAACGAAGAAACGAAGAACCGAGGAACCAGCATACGGCTGAACCAGGCCGTATACGACTGGTCCAGGCCGTATACGGCTGGAGATGGACCGTATACGGTCTGTGCAGGCCGTATACGGCCTGTGCTCAGCCGTATATGGCCCAGTTCAGCCGTATTCACCTTATGCTCAGCCCTATACGGTCCAGTTCAGCCGTATACGGTCCAGCTCAGCCGTATCGTGCGTTTGGGTGATAAAAATCTGATTTTTATTCGCCTTTGCGATACGGTTGTGCATTTGAAGGTTTGGATACGGTCTACAGATACGGCTGTGCGATCTCTATAAATACAAGCCTCATTTCATCATTTCAACACACACTCTACACCTCACTTCTACACCTTCACACTTTCTCTCACTACTCTCTCTCTAAATTAGTTAGTTAGTTAATTAGATTAGTTAAGCTAGTAGATTAGTAGCTTAATTGTAACGGAGGTGCTCCGAGACTGCGGTGTCGCACGATTTGTAATAACGCTTTGTCAGGTTCTATTATAATCTCTATCTTGTTATTTTAAATAATGTTGTGCTGTTTCTATACTTGTTTAGAATTACTTGCTAGGATTATTGCCATGCTTAGCTAGACAAATCTGTGTTTGCTATGATAGTTGCCATGCTAGGGTAGTTATACTTAGATCATGCTGTTACTCTGTTTGTATGCTGTTGAATTATATTTGAATCTATGAATTGAATCTCAAATGTTTATCTATCCAACTTATGTTGTGGTTAGTAACATCCTTCTAGGCTTGGCCAATTGCTAGTTGTATGCCGCTAATTATTCTGTGTCTGATGATCATTGAACTCGACATGGCCGGTGTTCTCTTGGTTGAAATATTACCGGAGGGAGACACGGAGCGTAGGATTAGAGATAGATTAGATTCAGGCCATTTAACAAGTGTCTTAGAGAGAACTTTCAGGACACTTGTGACTTAACCATGTACCCCGTCACTCTGCATAATTGATCCCTGCTATGCTACCTTTCTGCATGTTCTTGTTTGATTGTTGCTTAGGGTTTGCATGCTAGTATCTGTTATGCTGATTAGTTACATGATTAGGTTTTCAAATATTTATCAATTGCATATACTATTTTAACATGCAAAGAATAGTTAAAGTGATTTATATGAAATAATGATGAACAATTTAATCAGCTGTTAGATCAGACCATCCCAACTTGTCCCGGTAGGAAACCCCTGTTCATGTTTTTGTTTATTCAACAATTCATGCCATGATTCGGATATCTCAAATGTCCGAGATTGGGGGACAAGACTCGAGGATGGTTGTTGTTTAAATTGGTTGCTACATTTGGGACAACTTCCGGTGTAGTTTACATTCCAGAACTGTTATTCACGTGACATATTATTTATCTGATTGCGGACAACTCTACGTTAGATAGATAATAAGCTAGGAGTTATGGCTCATTAGGAAATATTAATGTCATCTTAACTAAGGCTTTATCCCATTAACTACCCCTAAATAGCATGAGTAATTATCATAGTAAACACTCGCTTCACCTATAAGTTCTCGTTGCCACCTCCCCTCCACTTTACTTTATTTTATTTTAAATTTTAGATGATTAGTAGTTAAAACCAAAACAAACCAAAACCTCTTTTAAACCCTAGCTAAATTCACGTAGATAACTAAAGTCCTAGATCCCATGCCCGTTGTAGTTTGAAGAACGACCCTAGGTCATACCTATCGCTGTACTTACCCATAGCTTTAGTATACTTAGGCCCAGCAAAAAAACAAATTTTAAAAAAACTCCACTGACGCCGCCGCTGACGGATGGTCCGACGACAGGGTGAAAACCCGATCGACCGTTGGTGGCGCGTCACATACCAAGCTCGCTGATGAGAAAGTTAAATCTCTTATCATCTAAAGGTTTTGTAAACAAGTCAGCGAGTTGGTAGTCAGTGAGAATGAAATAAAGTTCAATATCACCTTTCATCACATGTTCCCTGATAAAATGATATCTAACATCAATATGTTTTGTCCTTGAGTGCATTACTAGATTATTAGCAATGGCTATGACACTTTGACTATCACAATAGATTGATATTTTAGTGAAGTCAAAACCAAAGTCAACAAGTTGATTTCTCATCTAGAGAATTTGAGCAGTACAAGCACTAGAAGCGACATATTCAGCTTCAGCGGTTGAAGTTGAAACTGAATTTTGTTTCTTGCTGGACCAGCTGACAAGCTTTTCTCCAAGAAACTGACAGCTACCAGAAGTACTTTTTCTATCTAGCTTACATCCAGCATGATCAGAATCAGAATATCCTTTCAGCAAGAAATCTGAACCAGATGGGTACCAGAGACCAAGATTTGGTATGCCCTTCAAATATCTGAATATTCTTTTGACGGCGAGTAGATGTGATTTTTTGGATCAGCTTGATACCTAGCACAGAGACATGTAGCAAACAAAATGTCTAGTCTACTTGCAGTGAGATACAACAGTGATCCAATTATACCTCTATAGGTAGTGATATTTACAGATTTACCATTAGGATTAGCATGTAATTTCACTGCAGGTGACATTGGTGTGGCAAGAGATGAGCAATTAGTATATTCAAATTTCTTTAACAAATCTTTAACATACTTTCCTTGACTTATGAAAATTCCAGTTTTGGTTTGTTTTATTTGCAGGCCAAGGAAAAATGTTAATTCACCCATCATGCTCATTTCATAACTTTTAGTCATGAGATCAGAAAACTCCTTGCACATGTCACTGTTAGTAGACCCAAAAATGATATCATCAACATAAATTTGAACTAATATGACATCTCTCTTATCTCTCTTAATAAACAATGTGCTGTTAATCTTACCTCTGACATAGTCACATTTTATTAGATAATCAGAGAGAGTATCATACCAGGCTCTAGGAGCCTATTTTAGTCCATACAGGGCTTTGTTAAGTTTATAAACATAACCAGGATGTTTAGGATCAGTGAATCCAGGTGGCTGCTTGACCTACACTTCTTGCTGCAGCTTGCCATTGAGAAAGACACTTTTCACATCCATCTGATATACTTTGAATTTCTTGTGAGCTGCATAGGCTAGAAATAGCCTGATTGCTTCAAGTCTAGCTACTGGTGCAAAGGTTTCATCATAGTCAATGCCTTCTTGCTGACAATAACGTTGTGCAACCAGTATAGCCTTGTTTCTAACAACAACTCCATCAGAATCCATTTTGTATCTGAATACCCATTTTGTTCCAATCACTGATTTACCAGCAGGCTGAGGCACTAATTTCCAAAATTTTTATCTTTCAAACTGTACCAATTTTTCTTGCATGCCAGATATCCAGTTATGATCAGTAAGTGCCTCATCTACTTTCTTTGGTTCCATCAGTGAAATAAAGCCAACAAACAAACAAAAGTTAGTTGTTGCTGATCTAGTCTGGACTTTGGATTTTGGATTACCAATAATCAATTGATTATCAATATGTCTTGTCCATTTTGTCATTCGCTGAGGTTTAACAGTGACTACTTTATCCATTGTTTGTCCTGAAGACTGATCAGCATTGGAATAGTGAGTATTATCATTTTGTATGCTTTGATTTGAGCAGTGAGTTGATGATGATGTTAGGTTTTGATTAGACAAGGATGATGTTACTGAATCATTCATAGCTGAAGTAGAGCTAGAATTATTTTTAGGTACACCATCTTCCCTTTTAGAATATGATGAGAAATTTTTATACTTCTAATTATTGACTTTGTGGCTGATTGATGAGTCACTATCCATTTTTGTTAATTTATTAAAATCAAGAGATTCATAATCTTTTGGATCAGTGAGTGAATTATCATAAGCCTCATCAAAAGTTACATCCATTGATTCTTCAATGCAATCTCTTCTTTTATTATAAACTCTGGAGTAAATTACTCCGTTCGTCCTTATGTTTTAGCCAAAATTACTGGTTTAATCCTTTTAACTTTTTAATTACGTCATTCATCCTTACTTTTCATATTCGTTGCCCCATTAGTCCTTTACATGGATGGACATTTATTCTTACCGTGAGCCCATGCATGTGCCAATCACGTGAGGGTACGTCGGTCATTTTATTCCCTCTCCTTTCTCTATAAGTAATAGCAGTTACATACATGGCCCTTTCCATATCTTTTCTTCTGCTTCCAAAGTTTCTCTGCTATTTTAATTTCACTCACTAAGTTTGAAGCCAAGTTCAAGAATGGCGATCTGCTGGTGTGGAAAACAAGTAATCATACGTACTTCGTGGACTGATCTTAACTACGGCTAAAGGTACTACGCATGTCCACAACAAGTAATCAAGGATTTAATGTTTTCCCCCAATTATTTTATTTTGACCTAATTTTGAAAAAAATTCTTCCAGTGGTCAAATCGTAGGTTTATTAGATGGGTTGACCAAACTGTGGGTGAAGGCGCTACTGACATCATTCCTAGCTTGCTTCGGTCAAGAGATATGCTTGAAAGAAGAGTCAATGAAGCCGAGAGTGAAGCTAAGAGGTTGAAGAAGTGGTTAATCCATAGTTGGATAGGGTTTGTAGTGTTTGTTTTCATGTTTAAGTTATGAATGTATCATGAATGAACCTGCATTTGTAGTGTTTATTTTATGTTTAAGTTATTAATGTATCATGAATGGACCTTTGTAGCTCTATATGGATAGGGTTTGTAGTGTTTGTTTTCATGTTTAAGTTATGAATGTATCATGAATGAACCTGCATTTGTAGTGTTTATTTTATGTTTAAGTTATTAATGTATCATGAATGGACCTTTGTAGCTCTATATGAGCAATTTTTTGTGTGAATGAAAACAAAGGTTTTGCATCACTTTTTTAGTAACACTGAGTGTAGCAAGTATTACAACACGTTTATAACACCAAAATAAAGGCGACTTAAATTGCAACACATGAAAATACCATAAGTACATATGTTTAACCATTGTCATGGTTGCAGTTTCAAAAGAGTGGGACAACTGAGACACATAGAGTGTTTGCAATTACTAGACATACAAATAACCGAAAGAGTATTTGATGCATAAATCATACACAACCAAAATCAAAAGAACCAAACTACAACTTGCATCACTTCTTGATCGTTGCATTACCACCACCAGCAGCTTTCTTCTTGGCATCACTTGTTGTAGTTGCACCACCACCAGCTTTCCTCCTGCCATTTGCTGTTGTAGTTGCACCACCACCAGCTTCATTAACTTGCTCCCCACCACCTGCTGCATTAACCTACACTCCACCACCAACTTGTCCTTTGCAACCAGCTCTGTTATGACCAAGATTTCCACATTTACCACATTTAACAGTTTTGCCCTTTCTAGTCAAATTAACTCCTTTGGAGCTCTCAACCTCATCAGCAGACTTGTTTCTATTCTTCTTTGACCTTCCAACTGGCTTATGATATTTGGGTGCAACCAATGTAGTTGGTATTGTTGACTTTGGCCACATGATTTTCCCTTTTATGGGATCAATCTTGTGACTATACACTTTCTTCCAAGTATCCAACCAGTAAACTTGGTCTACATAGCTCTCTGACATCCCAACTTGAAACCCATTCACTGCCATGTTTCATATGGCTGCAACACCATGCTTACACGCATGCTTGCAAAAGAAAGCAAATACAAATAACAATGTCGAACATTGGAGGTACCTGTTAAATGATGTATTTAGAATTATACATGTTATCTCTCATCTCCTGCAACTACACTCTCTAGTATTCATATCCACAACCTGTTATTTAGACCTTGATCCATTCACTTGGTACCTATGCCTCCCATTCCATGCAACTGTATACTTGCTTGCCTCCTTTGTTATGGCCGAAAACATTTTAGAGGTTGTGGGGGTTAGGGGCCATCACATTTTTCAATTTTTTTCAACACTATCACATTTCTTTTCAAGAAATACTCCCTACAAAACTCCAATGCTGTTATCACAGGTTCATGCCTACCATCTACCAACCTCCTATTTAAAACCTCACACATGTTATTGAGCAATATATCAGTCTTTGCTCTTCATGTATTTTGTAATATAGTGTCAAAAAGTATATAAAACATGACAAATATGTGTTGTTAACATGATAGTCCCTCACGTAGGATCTGATCGGATCGTTTACTTGATTGTAAATGCGGAATAATAAACAATCGATAATGATTCACGAACACAAACGATTCTATAACGTTTTCTTTGTATTCATAATTGAGAATAAACGTTTACAAGCCTTTTCTCTCCTCTCTCCCTCTTTGGAAAACGCCTCACACATAATCTCAAAAAGTCCAACCCTAAAACTGAATACAACTCGTCTATTTATAGTGTAACTTGACCTACCTGCGACACTAGCCAAGTGTCGCAGGTCACCACCCTATTCCGACACTTACATAGTGTCGCCTAAACACTTAATTTTGTGTATATTTTATATTTCACTATTCGTTTATAGACTCGCATATACACACTAAAGACAATACATACTCAGACTAATTGACTTTGACACGTACAGATGTTTGACTAACTGACTGACACACAAAATGCACTAAGAAACTCCCCCATGTCAGTAGCTTGGTCAAATAAGTCTTCAAAAATAAGTCTTCAATTAGTCTGAACCAATAAACTTCTTCATGTATTCAACAATCAGAAACTCCCTCATTGAGATAGCATGGTCTTCAAAGAAAACTTGATGTCCAAATTCATGTGACTGACACAAATTTATCATACAATAAAATCTTCAAACTCTGTGACCATTTCTCAATCATCAACAGCTTCTCCGATATAATTTATCTTCAAGGTCTTTGGAGAATAACCGACATCCTTTACATCTTTAGTAATTAACTTTAACAAGATATGTGATATTTGAAGAAAATAACATAGAAATAATTTTTTTTTGTATTTTTCTTTATAAATGAAAAGTAAAGAACAAAGATTAAAATAAATTGGGGATTAGATTATTTTAAGTTTGCTTAGGGATCATATCAGGTCAACATGCAATTATTAGGAAATAGTAAGTATTATTTCGATTATCAGTATATTTGTCCACTTTAAATTTACTTAGCATATTTAAAGCACCTTTTATAAAAATTATTTCAAGACGATTATTGGTATTGTTTGTACACTTAAACATGTTACATCCGTATATGTGAGCTAACCTTTTTATTGTTAGTATGAATATCACTTTATGATTCCCACCTATGACATACTCCTGTAATCCCAGACATGAGCATAATTTCCATATTTAGAGAAATATAGGAAGTATATTTTTAAGAATCAAGCCATTGGTGACAGGTATGTACTTACGTACAACAGAGCGACATAACTTAATTCAGGTTTTAGCAAAACCAATTTTGGTCAAACCTTTTGGCGACCGCATGAGGTATCTTAAGATTTTAAGACTTTTGAGTACATTGACTTACGTTTGCTTAGTTTTGAGATATTACTAATGGAGACCAGGTCTGTACTTACGCACAACAAAAAACCATCAGAATACCCCCCAAATGATTTCATATACAAACTCAAAATATAGAAGTATGTCAAGCTATATTCAGGAAATAAGACATTGAGTCATACGTCATATGGTGTTTACCACAAATTAATACGCAAATGTTATATGTATTTCTTAATAACCCAGAGACTGGTGTGTATCATGTCTACCAATACATCATGTGTTGAAGCTAATGTTTATGAAAGCTATTTTAAACATGCCAGATAAACCTACTAACATATCAAACATAAACCTTAAAATTTCCATTTTGTGCATGTCATCTGATGTACAATCATTTCCCAAGTTGTTTATAGACACAATTCAACGTTTTTTCAAGAATTAAGAATTTTGTTGTTCACATTTATGATCTAAATAATCAGAATTTTTAAGTTTTAAAATTACTCCCCCTGAACAGCAAATTATTTTCGCAATTCTAATTCAATGGTACTCCCCTTAAACATTAAACATATATTTTTGTATTTTTAATTTTAACAAATTTTGCAACATTGCATTTCTTTGATACTAAAAAGTACGAATAATGGCTGTTGTATTTCTAACAAATAAAAATAGATAATGTTTAAATAAAAGTTCCAAAATCACATATCAAGTCAAATTCAAGTTCTGTTAGCCTTTTACCACCTCAAAACTTCAAAAAACTTATCCATCCAATCACAAATCATCACACATAAGTACCTTCAAAATAAACTTCCAACAATATTCACATCCTTGCAGTCACTAAAAATATTAGCTATCAAAGACCTGACTGCATCACCACAAACAATCAAACATTAGAGTTTATGAGACACCCAAGCCTTGATAAACTTGGGTTGTCCACTATCATCCATAATCATCACATCCATGAGTTTATGTTATTTTAAAAACTCAGTTGATTTCATAGATGTGTTGTTCGTTGATTTTGGTTTCCAAACCTGCTTAGGTTCGGATGATTTGTTTTCAACAATGTTGTGCTGTTGAACTTGAGGTCTACTAGGCACAACTTTTTTTACTCTAGCCATAGATTTTGGAGAGTTTGATGCACAACTAGATATAGGCGAATACGAACGACGCCTTGAAAAAGATTTTGAGTAAGAATTCCTAAAAGAAGAAGTTCCTGGCATCTCTCTACCAAACCTATCTAGGGATAATAACTTATAATCCCTAATAATATGGCCCTGTTGACCACAATGAAAACAAGAACGTTTCTCAACATAAGATCGATTCCAATGAGTTCCCTCAAATCATTTCGGTAGAGGACAGTACACAGAAGGTCTATTAACAGGAACATTTGTTGAACATGCACTCTTAGGTGGACATGTTGAAGTAAATGTTCCTGAGGTTGAGTTAGTATATTTTGAATCCCTTTTAACATTTTTAACTTTGAAAGATTCATTGTCAATTTTAGCTTTGCCTTTGCATTTAAAACAGTCAAGTTTGACATTTATTTTCTCAACCTTAATGGTAGACACTTCAGGTATATCTTCTACCACAACAACCTCTTCAACACTGACCGGAGGTTTAATTTCAGCTTTAACAAATGTAGGCCTAACAAGCTCGGCCTGTTTAACTTGCTCATTAACTGGTGCATTAACAGAATTTGTGTCTTCTTTGGAAGAAGAAGGCACAAAGTCTTTGATTGCATCCTTAACAGGCATTGGAAGATAGTCCTTAGGAGGAGGTACATGGTTATATCCAAGACCTTCCTTGCTTTTCGTATCATTCTGTTGCTTATCAAGGATGTGATCAAATATTATGGTTGACGTAGCAAAATTTGACATTCTTTGATTAAGATCGTCTACTTCAGATTTTGAATCCTCAAGTTCCTTTTTTAGTAATGTTATTTCTTTTAAATAACTATCTATAGCATCTTTCTGACTATAAATTTTAGCTTTGAATGCTTTAGACTCATCTTGATAGGCTTTGAATTTCTTTTCATAAGCTAATTCATTTGCTTTCAAAACCTTGTTTGTCTGTGTCAAATTTCAAGATTTGATCGCAGGTTTTCATTGTCATCCCTGTATCTGTTGTTATCGCCAGTTAATTTAAAACAAGATTAACATTTAAAAGCATTAAAATCAACCTCTTTTATTTGAGCCACCATTGTAATGTGTTGATCCTCTTCTTCATTTACCAACATTTCCTTTTGATCGTAAGCGTCTATAAGAGCATCCCATAAATCTGTAGAAGTTGGTTGATTTTTAAAATTGTTAATCACAACTTTAGGCAAGCACATGGTAATCATCTCGTACGCTCTATTGTCTTTATCAAACTCTTCCCGTTCCTTAACTGACATTTGTGCTCTTGACTTAAACAACCCTTCGTGTTGTGGTTTCTCATATCGTTTAATTGTTTAGAACCAATTCCATACGTTGGAATCTTCGTATTCAATGAAATTGCATAGCTTAATCTTCCAATTAGCAAAATCACTATAGAACAAAGATGTAGAATGAGACATTTCCGTACCAAAAGCCATTTGCGATTTTCCCCTCCAAAATGGGATGTGAAAATTTGAAAACTAGACGAGTATAGCGAAACTTTTCCGACACTAAAACAAATTTTGAAATTATAAAATTTTTCACATTTTTTTCGCCAAAATTTCATCCGAAAACGTCCAAAAATGGCCGGGTAATATGAAACTTTTCTAGGCTAAAATTGAACACTTTTAAGCCTATGGGAAAATTTTGAAAATGCCAAAAAATTTCCGGAGTTTCCCGCCAAAAAACTTTATTTTTGGCGACACTAGGGTAGTGTCGCTATGTAAGTGTCGCAGGAAATCAAAGGGCGACACTAGGGTAGTGTCGCTATGTAAGTGTCACTATTAAGTGTCGTTGAAACCCTAATTGGCGACACTCAATGAAGTGTCGCTGTGGAAGTGTTGTTGATAGCCCAAGTGTCGCTGGTAAGTGTCGTTAAATCACGGCTATCAACCCCAAAATCAAATTTTTTTGAAACCCTAGGTAAATTCGACGAACAGCAGATGAACAAGCACCAATAATCAACCTAGAAATCAATATTATCAACACAAATAACCCATAAACAAATTATAATCAACAAATACCTTCATGAATCGATCGAAAACACTCAAAATAACAATCCAATCCGTATAATATGAATCCGAAAACTCTGATACCATTTGATAGTCCCTCACGTAGGATCTGATCGGATCGCTTACTTGATTGTAAATGCGGAATAATAAACAATCGATAATGATTCACGAACACAAACGATTCTATAACGTTTTCTTTGTATTCACAATTGAGTATAAATGTTTACAAGCCTTTTCTCTCTTCTCTCCCTCTCTGGAAAACGCCTCACACATAATCTCAAAAAGTCCAACCCTAAAACTGAATACAACTCGTCTATTTATAGTGTAACCTGACCTACCTGCGAGACTAGCCAAGTGTCGTAGGTCACCACCCTATTGCGACACTTACTTAGTGTCTCCTAAACACTTAATTTTGTGTATATTTTCTATTTCACTATTCGTTTACAGACTCTCATTTGCACACTAAACACAATACATACTCAGACTAATTGACTTTGACACGTACAGATGTTTGACTAACTGACTGACACACAAAATGCACTAACATAACAATTAATTTAGACAGTCATTACCACATAAATGAGATCTAGACCAATGATGAGGTGGTATTACAGCCAACCATTTCCATGCTTCTACTTTAGGGCCTTTAACTCATCCATTGCTACTCTGAAGTGTGGAACAGTTGTTGCAGTTGCACATTTCCACAACAAGTTCTTATAAGCTTTACCCCTCCATTTTTGCTTCATATTTTCATGTAAATGTTTCACACAGAAACGATGCTCAGCATTAGGAAATACATTACCAATGGCAGGAAGAATACCCTATTACAAAAAAGACAAATATGTTGTTTTTAAACAATGAGAAGTTTGATGTACCTTTAAAAGGGAAATTGATGTACCTTTTGTCTATCTGACATAAATGTGAAGTTTAAATCCCTTTGCAGTTCCATATCATCACCAATACATTCCAGAAACCATGTCCAAGATCTAAGGCTTTCTGCTTCAGCTATGGCATATGGTACTGGGTATATACCATTGTTTGAATCAACACCCACAGCTGTGAGTAATTGACCTGGAAATGGACCACCCATGAAGGCCCCATCCAACCCTAAAAACTCTCTTCCCAGTTCCTTGAAACCTCTCTTCATAGCACCTAAACAAACATAGATTCTCCTAAAAATTCTTGTTTTTGACTTTGGATTACCAGGCTCAACATCAACCCTAACAGTTGTTCATGGATTAGTACTTATTAACTCCTTTATGTAATCCCTTAAGTTACCATATTTTTGTTTGTAATCACCTTTCAATTGTATCTCTGCAGCTAGCTTTGCCCTATATGCCTTCATCTTGGAAACAGTTAATTCAAGATCCTTCTCAAATTGATCTTTCAAAGGTTTAGGTGGAATTTTAGGGTTACTCTCTAGTTGGTCAACCACCTTTGTTGAGAGGAACTTAAAGGCACAAGCTTTAATTTCTCTTGATTGAACACATTTATGTTCCTTATTTAATGTCTTTACCACTTATATCTGCTATTTTTGAAACCAACAATGCCCAAGGACACTCATAAACATAGTTTATTCCTCTTTTACCCCTACCACCAACATTTTTTTCTTCTTCTCCCTCCACCGACTTTTCATTTGTTTTTTCCCAATACTTTTCTTCAAAGAATCAGATTCCTTATTGACTGGACCCACCATGTCCTTCTTTTTAAGTATTAGACCACTAACATCAATATTGGTAAAATTTGGAATTGTCCCTTCACACATTGCTCTTACTCTTTCTTTGTCGTTTTTAATCAGCTTCAAGTTTCTCCTACTTTCAATTGAGTGAAGCTTTATCATTTCTTTCACCTCTGTTGCAGTTGTAAATACTTGTCCAACATAGAATCCAGTTTTGTTTACATCCCTACTTGATTCACCTTGCTTCCTTATTTTCCTCAACCATCTTTTCCTTTTCTGTTCAATACCATCTCCTGAATCAGATCCACTCTCAAACTCATCATTGTTAAGTACCTCAATTTCATCATAGTCAACAGCATCATTGTCAACTGAATGATCATTTTTCTCAGCAATATATTCAGCATCCTTATCAACATTTGAGTAGAACTCCCTCATGTCTACTTCAATATCATTAATCTCATTGTCTTCATCAACTATGTAATCATCATCATCAGAATCACCACTGCCTTTTCCTAGATCATTGACCTCCACATTTCCACTTTGAATTCCTTTGCCTTTGTCACACGGGTTCAATGTTTCTGTTTCAATTTCAACATGTGTACCAATCTCCCTTCTTACATCATCAAAATCAAGAAATGGATTAAACTCATCAACAAACTGAGAACCAAATAAAAAAGGATCAACAACTCCACTGCTTTGACCATACTCAAAAACTGTAGCTGGTGTGGGTTCATGTTCAACTACATTAGGTTCACTTTGGTTAATTCCACCCTTGAAGTTCACACTAGCCTGAGTACTCTGTTCAACTACATTACTATCTTCTTCTAATGTCAACAAAAATTTCTTAACACATGCCCTTTTTTTAAGGTTTTGATTGGTTTTGGGTGGAGTATCATCAGGTACTTCCATAATCTAGTCTTCTCAGGCTCAGTATACACAACAATTAGCTTAAACCTAGACACATAGAAACTCAAGTTATGCACATCTTGATCACTCCCTAATGCTACAAGTCTATAATCTAAATCCATGTTAGGTCTTAGAAAGTGGAAAAACATTACAGTAAAACCATCATACCTAAATACTCCATACTGTCCCTCAACTTGAGAATTGAGAATTTGTCAATATCAACTGCATCAATGTAGTCTACTTTACCATTTTCATACCTCCTTCCAGGCGATTTAGTAAACAAACCACCATGATGTAGCTCGATGGAAAAGGAAGTGGGATCATTTGCTGTAACAAACAAAACACAAAAAATGGGTTCACTTTTACAACCCACAATTGAAAATAATCGATTTAAATTGCAAAAAATGACAATACTAACCGTAAATGGTATTTACGTCATGTATCATATTTGGAGGTCGTATACAGTACAGAGGAACCACCATCCTTTTTTTGATCGCTTTTTCACCTATTTTCGCAACTGATTTAGGGTTTGGAGTTGTTTGGCATTTTTTGGGGTTTTAAAATGAAGTGTGAGAATAAAAAGAAAAGAAAGGTTATTTGGTCCTTTATTTAGGCAACAATAGGAGAGAGAGAGAAAGGAGAGGAAATAAAATGACTGATGTACCCTCACGTGATTGGCACATGCATGGGCTCACGGTAAAAATAAACGTCCGTCCATGTAAAGGACTAATGGGGCAACGAATATGAAAAGTAAGGATGAACGACATAATTAAAAAGTTAAAAGGACTAAACCAGTAATTTTGGCTAAAACATAAGGACGAATGGAGTAATTTACTCTAAACTTTGAAAGCTTTTGAGATCATTGAGTAACCAACAAATGTACCTTCATCATCTTTTAGATCAAACTTGCCTAAGTGATCTCTTTTGTTTAAGACATAGCAGGTACCGCCAAAAATATGGAGAAAACTTATGTCAGGTTTTCTCCCCCTTAACATCTCATATGATGTCTTATCATGTCTTTTAAAAATTAATGACATAGCAGGTACTCACTGCCTCTGCCCAGAGATAGGTCTAAAGACCAGCATCAATGAGCATTGACCTGGCAGATTCAATTAAGGTTCTGTTTCTCCTTTCAGCAACCCCATTTTGTTGGGGTGTTCTTGGTGCTGAGAAGTTTTGAGAAATACCTTTTGAATCACAGAAGCTTTCCAGGTCAATATTTCTAAATTCAGTGCCATTATCACTTCTCAAATGTTTTACCAAACAATTATTTAAGTTCTCCATTCTCTTAATAAAGGATATAATTCCGCTTGCTGCTTCATTTTTGGCTTTGAGAAAGAATACCCAAGTGTACCTGGAGTATTCATCCACAATTACCAAACAATATCTCTTTCCACCAAGACTTGGAGTACTAACTGGGCCAAACAGATCCATATGAAGTAGACAAAAGCATTCAGTTACTAATGATGTCTGTTTACTTTTGAAAGATGAGCTGTGATGCTTTCCTTTCTCACATGCTGAACAAAGCTTATTTTTATCATAAGACAATTTTGGAAGTCCAGTGACTAAATTATTCTTGCTTAATTTATTGATAGCCTTCAGATTCAGACGAGAAAGTCATTTATGCCATAACCATTTTTCTTCTGAAACAGTTCTGGAATAGAAGCATGTCCCTGACTGAGCTGAGTCCATATTTACCACATATGTATTTCCTTTCCTATTAGCAACTAACACAACACTTCATTTCTTGTTGTAAACCACACCAGCTTCATGATCAAATAACACCTTATTTTTGGAGTCAAAGAACTTACTGATGTTCAATAAATTGTGCTTCAGTCCCTCCACATAAGCTACTCGCTTAAACATCACATTCCCATTTGTCAAGACACCATAACCTCTTGACTTACATCCGGTCATATGTCTGGAACAACCACTGTTCAAATACCAGATGGTCTCTCTAAGAATGCCCTGCATCAATAAACAAGATTATTTCAACTGGTGAACCCATCCTGAGATGGGTTTATAGTGGCTGAGCCTTGGTTTTAGCTTCCACTGTTTTATTTCTTTTTGATTTAAGTTGCTAAGTTGACACTTGCTTGAAACTTTTCTTGCTGCTTTTGATCTCTTGTTTCTTTGACTCTTGGTCAGTGATAGATGTATCAGTGATTGAAACAGTGTCACAGAGGTTGCTGATGTCTTTCTGACCATCAGTGACTGATTCTGTGAACTTTGGAATTTCTGATATATTATAAGTTTTTAAGCTTTTCTTTTCAAAGTCAATCTTCCACATTTTGCAATTATGAGTGAGTAAACCACTTTTTGTAAAGTAATTTGGTCTTGGCTCACTGATGATTGATATGGGTTCAAATACAACTTCTGAGAAATAACCACCAGAATTAAAGACATGATCAACTTTAGTTGAATGAGCGAGTGAGGCAGCATGTTCATAATTTCCTCCCAAAATAGCTTTTGCTTGTTTTGGAATTTGATTATTTACACACTGATTCACTCTCGTGTTTGACTTACACTAAAACTTCATAACCTTTTTGAGTTCTAAAATTGTGTTTCAATTTTTTACTTTCTCTTAAATACACACTTGATTTGCATGTAATTGTGCTTCAATTTCTAGTTTTAAATTTTTCATTTTTAACACAGTTTCTTCCTGATCAAGGAGTTTTGACTTTAGGTTGCTGATCTCATAATTATGTTGTCTTTGAATGTCATGAGAATTTGATGAGTCAACTATCAAAGATTCAAGCACATTATTTTTCTTAGTAGCTGAATATGACTTAAAACAATGTACAATTAAAAACTTTTTCAAATTTATCTAGATTAATTATTCAAGTTTTTAATTGAGCAAACTCAAACAGATAGAAACAGAGTATCATAAATATATAACAATCAAAATAGAAAAGTAATAGTAGCTTAAGCTGTGACTTTTATCAATCATAAAACTCACTAAGTATTGATTGCAGAATGGAATAGCCAAGGCTAAACCAAATCGGACACTTTAGCTAATCTATTACAAATGAGATGAACAGTAGTAGACAAACACGCTAACTGTTCACTCGCTGCTCGCTGAAACGTGCTTAGACAAACTACTCACTTACATACAAATGATTAACATGTACAAACGGAAAGTTTCTAAGTGCAACGTAATGTGCTATTTATAGTACAAATGTCCCGTAAATATCTCCTAAAAATAGGATCTTGGAATGACACGTGACGCTGCTTGATTGGCTTGATCTCTGATAAACTGACATTTTGTGATCCCAATTCTGTTACCTCGAATATCGCATCATCCTTAACACCAATCACTTGCTGCCACATAATCCCCCTTGATATTTATAAAGATACAAAGAACACTTGCTGACGTAAGACTGAAGAGCGACTTGCACTTGTGCAGAAACTTTTTTAAAATAGTTATTGAAGATGTAATAAACCTCCTCACTTACTGCGGGCTAACGTACCCTTGTAGAGTGAATTGAATTACATATCTTCAGCATCTAGCTTTTATTCGGGCAGTGACTATTGCCTTTATTTATTGCAGATGTAAAACTCTCGCTGCTATTCTTGGAACAGCGAGACACAGAATTGAGCTTTAATCTTCTTCAGCATATCCAAATCCTTGAGTAGAATGAGCAGTAACCAGCGAGTACAAACTTCAGCAACATAAGCTTTGACTTAATCATTTTCTTCACTGAGTTTGTTATCATTGAGTTGATTAGCAACCAGTAACAACATATTCTATACACATATAACTTAGACATAAACATATATTATATTGTATAACTTAGACAATAAAACATATTATATAATTTAAGATTATAAATTTAAGGGGCGTTACAATTTGTGAAATCTTGAGTGTTAATCAAATGTACTTTAGTTAGTGAAGGGTAGCAAAATGTATGTATGGCATTTAATATTCCAATTGTGTAGCTTGAATGGAGTCAAGAATGGTAATAGGGCTTGAGAAATCCTATTGTCCTGATCTTGACCCATTGTAATGTTCATTTGAGTAGGAACAAATTAGAAAAGTCAAGGATCCTTACTTGTAGTTGGCGTATCATTGAGCAATGAGAATGATCACCATTATTGTAGTAGTTTGTTGATATTATCTTGTTTTCCATTACTTACTAAGCATTATGCTTACCTCTTTTGTTGTTATATTTGTAGGTACAAGTGGGTCTAAAGGCAATTCAGGCAAGGAACCGAGAGTTGACTAGTGATGGACTTGCTACATTGTAGTAAGTAGAATCTCTTGTTTTGTTTAATAATGCTCTAGATTCAATGGTTAAGGCCCCATTTTGATTGTATATGATTATGTGGTGAAATCTTTACTTTTGGGCTGTAGATTGTTTGACCCAATTGTAGTTTTCGTGCTTGATATGCAAATCAAATGTAGTTGTTGGTTCATATTTTGTAGTTATAATGTTTTGGGAAGTCATGAAATTTCAATAATGTGTTTAGTAAACAAGTGGTGCAAATGTCCATGCTTAATGTGAAGTAATAGTGATTCATCTTGGTTGATATAACACCCCTCATTACATTCTAGAATATTATATAATTTAAGTCGAAAGTGTAGGTTATAAAATACATTTCATTACTGTACATTCAAGATAATGTACCTACACTGTTTACATAATTAATACATCACAGTTAAAAGTTATTAAAATCCATAACACATATATTACACAATCGAGGTGTTATATAATTCTAAACAGAGTTTATCAAAACATATCAGAGTAGCATGGTTTGTCAAAATTTCTCTGCTTCAAAAGCATTATCTTCCTGCTACCCACATACCCAAAATATAACCTGCATGAAGTAAAATGAGGGATTAGCACAAAGCTAAGTGAGTGAATTCGTAACACACAATTCAACTTAGCATAACCACTTGTTTACATCTAATAACTGTAAACACACATAACACATTACACAATGAGGATCGATGGTTCTTGAGATACCATTATACCCGGGTGGCTCTCCAAGAACAATTACCTAAACATATCTGTATGATCGTAATAGACGAGACCGATAGCTAATAGTTATTATACTCAAACACAGGTTCTACACACAATGAATGGATCAAGACCCTGTGTAATTCACACAATAACCAAATAGCCCAACTACTCAGTTGACCTCAATACACTAATGCCCAAAGGCCACATGGCACGTAGATACACAATCAATAATTTAAACTAAATGATTCAACAAACATATCTACGTTTACTTATTATAACCAAACAATTACAACTAAATTAAAAGGTGACTTCTAAATCCACTCACTGATACCTCTGACGTCTCCACACTCAGGATTCTTATATCACCGAGTCTTAGGTTGATCTGAAAACACAACCAACATATAAGTTAATAACTTATTTCATAATTGAAACGTCACTATACTTATGTATAATCCTCAATCAATAAGTTAATAAGAGTGATACAATATAAATAATATAAATACAAAAGTTCACAAGTGATCATATCCTTTCATTTTATGCATGCAAACGCGATCTTTACTAGGAGTGGTGGGATCGCGTTCCCCTTTATAAAACCTTCTGTCACAAATTTTCACTTACGAACGCGATCCGGAGAAAGGGGTGGGATCGCGTTACATAAAAGAAAACATTCTGTTAACGAAAAGCACTTGCTAACGCGATCTTATAATGGGATGGGATCGCGTTCTATAGAAGAAAACGTTCTGTAACCGATTTTCACTTAGCAATGCGATCCGAAAACAAGGTCAGGATCGCGTTCACAAGCACAAATGTAGACTGTGACAAATTATAACTACGAAACGCGATCCGGGAAATAAGTGGGGATCGCGTTAAGCTGTTTTTCAGCTCATGTACAGACCTGCAACAACTCATTCCGAACCTTAACCCTAATCAATCATCAAAATGACATCAAATTCAGATTTGCAAGTTATCAACACTTCATACAAACTCAAGTAACAACATATGCAACTATTATCATCATGTATCACTCAAACATCAATCAATTCATCAATTTCACCATTTCATCATTAATCTATTCACAGAGTTTGAGTTCATAAAAGAGCAAAATCACTTACACTTTGATGATGATATCTTTAAGAGAATGGAGATGATCTTAAGAGAAATCACAGCTTCTAATTCAATGATCTTGTTTGTGAATTCATTTTTAAATTTGAAGTTCTTGAAGAGAAGTAGTAGGTTTTACAAGTGATTACTAATATTGGGGAAAATAATACCAAAAGGAGGTCGGCTCTCCTAATAAACCGACCACAACTTTGGTTATTTTATACCCGTCTTAAATCTATTGCCTGGAACCTAAAAATCACTTACGAGAAATATTATTTTATATTACCATCAACTAGAATAATTTAAAACAACTAATAGTTCACTATCCACAATTAGTCCTTTGACTTATTTATCTAAGTTTCACAATAAACAATTAACATCAAATAATTTCTAACACTATTAAATAATCATTTAAATTTAACGAATTACCAGACCAGAAGAGAGGATGTTACAGTTGAGTCCATTAAAAGGATTTTAAGTTGTGACGGATGTTAAAACTTTTGAGTCGCAAGTTGAACTAAACTATTATACTTTGTTGTGTACAAATGAAGTTGGAAGTATGTATTGTGTTGCTCAAATAATGGTTTTACGGATTAGAAAGTATTGTTAATGTTTTGGTGGAAAATTTTCGATCAAAAGTTGTGTTTTGCAGTGTTTTAAGCTCCAGGTGAAGTTACGCGATCCCAGAAGGTTTCCAGGATCGCGTAACCATGAACAAATCCATCACGGTCAATTTTCAGTATAATTACGCGATCCTGAGCATATGCTAGGATCGCATAACTAAGAAGAAAATTTTCATAGTGGGTTTTTCTGTACTTTTACGCGATCCCAACCCAAGACTCATGATTGCGTACACAGATCGCGACGCGATCCCTGGAGTTAGCGACACAATCATGAAACTTTGAAATGTTTATGACTTCGTCGTGAGTAAATAACCACAATAGGTTTGTATAATGTTTGTAAGAGATTCTAATTTATAAGTATAAGCTTTTAAGTAAGAATAAAAATTAAAAAAATTCTCGAGGCCCTACCTTGGTGATGGTTATGTTGACTATTATATATATAGATTTAGATATAAAATTTATAGGGGAACAGAATATGAAGCCACGAAGGTGTATAAACATATATACACATGATTCAAATAACCAACCGAGTCTCCCATAGGTAACGAGGAATTTGGAAGAGCATATGTTTTTTGACGATACATAAGAAAATTATATGAAGTTATATGCACTATTTAATGAATGTATACGGATATTTAGTTCGGTCAATTTTTCATTTTTCTCGGGTTTGGTGCGGGACCAGACCGAGTCCCAATATCTAAAAAACTATGGACCATGGATCGTACCATATATACTCAGATATTTCGGTTACGGTTCGATTCCTCCTCAGTTCTCGGGTATTTTCGATTCTTCCCCTTTAATGCATAACCCTAATAGGCAGAGCCAAGGCACACCCCCAAGAATTTTAAGTAATAGACTAGATATATGAAGTTTGGTAATATTTTTTCTGATACAACACTATTTGGACCACCCTAAATGCTAAAGCTTCAAAGAATTGTTGGCCATCCCAAATTTTAAGACTAAAAAAGATTAGCCCATTCTAAATTATATACGAGATATCTGTTACCTAATTAAACACGAAAAGAAAACCATTAGAAACATTATGGACCCTATTTGGTCATTGCTCGTATCTAACATTGTTTAGGTTACACTTTTTGATTTAGTATTTTAACTTTTGTTTGTTAACACATTAAGTAACACATTTATTCGGCTTCTTTGATAGTTTCAATTTACATAATTCTTTTTTTGTCACTTGTAATTGTTAAATGTGCTTTTTCAGCAATAAAGATAGTGAAAAGTAGACTGCACACATAATAGATGATAACTTACTTTATGACTAGTAGTTCTATATACTAAGAAAGATATTTACGAGACTTTTAATTAAGATTATATATTATATGAATTTAACGATATAAGAGAATAGCTTGTGGCACTAAAACTGTCTAGTTGATTATTTCTTTGTACGTTGTTTACACTTTATGATACTTTCAATTAACATTGGTTCTAGCTATTTTTTTGTCCCAAGTGTTTTGCCCTCAAAGAAAGTTTCATTGATTTGGTCGTCTCGTGGCACTCTCCCCCATCCAGCGTTCTGTAGAAGGTGACTAGAAATTTCCATTTAACTGCATTGTAAATGTATACTAGTTGATAGACCCGTGTATACACGGGTATACTTTTACAAGGTATATGTAAGGTTAATGTTTTTTTTAACTTAATATTAATATATGTAAAAGGTTAATATGTAGTTAAATATTTTTGAAATTATCCAAAGCTTGTAATATATCACGTGTATATAAATGTATTTAACATTGATAGAATTTTGTTATAATTAAAATTATGTGTTCAAACCTTTGTTGTATATGAGTTGTGTAGATTAGTTTAATAAATAATTTAATAAACAATTACACTTGATGAAAACATTTCGTAATGTTAAGTAACAAACATTTTTAAAGATGAATAATAATAAAAGTTAAATATACTTGAAGAAATCAAACATTGCAAATTAAGTGGGTCACATCTAACATGTAAAAAAGAATCCAACATTGACAATTAAGATAATATTAGTAAAAGATCCATTGAAATTTCAAAATAACTAATAGCAAGCATGAAGATTGCTTTTATAACTTTACAAAACCAACATTTATAACAAAGTATTTCACAGACTGTATATTTAAAAATAAATACAAGTTATACAGGATTCGGCAATTAACATATATACATGTAAAAGTATAGTCCAAAATAAAAATTCATAACTTATATATACAACTTTTTTATGCTCCGTAGTACAATAACTAATAACAAAAGAAGGAGCATATATTAATACTATTATACGATCAACTGATATACCCACTGATAGAAGATCAAAACATGAAGATGCAATCTATCTTCTGTACTAACATGAATTAACAAAAAAGGATTATAAAAACATAAAAACTAACATTTGAAGAGCTTAAGGATGTAAGACATCTTCTCTTGAATGCTTTTATCAACTAAGTCAATAACAGCTTTCATAACCTCCTCGTAAGAATCATCCAACATATTCTGGTCATGAACCGAACCAACACAGTTGATCTTTGCTTTGCCATATGGTAATTTCTTAAGCGCAGGCTTAGAAGCGTTCACTTTGTCATAATTGTCGCACCCCCAAATTATGATGCGGAAGCGGGTCGGTTCGGGGCGCGACTAATCAAATATCAAGCACACAAGGCATACAATGAACGACTCTATATGCATCGTTTCATAAAATACATTGATATTATAAAAGTTTTACACTGTTATAATATAGTTTACAAAAGCTCTTGAGCCAAATGGTAGAGATTCTATGGCATAACTAAATTATACAAAATATAGTAATGCATGACAATCTCTTAATATCTGAATGCGACTCGAGCTAATGGGCATCCTGAGTGAGCAGACCTAATGCTGCTGTGAACCTGAGAATACACGCTAAAATGGTCAGCTAAAAGCTGGTGAGCTCACAGGTTTAATGATAAAGTGTACTGTATGAACCGCAAGATTTAAGTATGAATATTTGTAATTAAACAAATAAGTAATTGATAAATGATGTATATATTGCCATGAGCACATAGTCTGAGCTTAACTGAGGTGTTAGGATCAATATTAAGTGCCTGAGCGAGGGTGCCTCTGTGCATGTGCCTAATCAACACACGTATGAACAAATGATAATGCGTCCGTTTGACCAGTTAGTGCTTGCTAACCCGGACGGGGATTGTCAGTCCCATATGGTACCATACACTAACATTCACGCTACAAAGTATTACCAAACTATGCTAGAGGACTTAAAACGATTAGAGAAAACAACTCATGCAATCTATAGTGATATTTTGATACTTGCGTTCACATGTAAAACAAAACACACATGTATTCTCACCCCTAGGTTTAAAACAGTAAAACAGGGGCTATGAGACTCACCTGAGTCTAATGAGATGCTATCAAGCACAATTGATGGTTTACAAGAGAAAGGATGTCATCTCCAACGACTGAAACCTGCTGGGTGTCCTAAACGCGCAAGGTTTTAATGATTAGATGTTGAAACCTGCCGGGCGTATTAAACGCGCAAGGTTTAATTGGTTAGATGTCTCAACAGACCATTTATGCTAGTTGTTCTATTAACTAGTTATGTCCAAATCATTTGGTTAATGTTTATGTTTGAAGTTGAGAAAGTGTATACGGCTCGTTGGTGACGGTTTGTAATAATAATTTCAAACTATTATTATTATACATGATTTGTTGTACTTAGAAAAGTATATGTGTTTCGTGTGTAAGTCGTATCGTATAAGTTTAGTTGTTATTCAAGTTCGTTATATCCGTTACATTTTATTTCATAGGTTACAAAATTTGGTACGGGTCCGAAAACTGAAATATGCCATTTTCGACCCCTATGGTACATAGCCTTGATCATTGGGCCGTTTTCGAGTGACCATGTGACTTTTAGCCCAATCCGTTATAATAAATTTTTCATCGAGAAGCTGCCCTGAAAACACTTGTGAAATTCTTCGGTATTTTTACAAAAATTGTTCCATTTAAGTAATCTAGCCGTTCGGCTATAAAGCTCTAGCCGTTCGGCTATAAAGCTCTAGCCGTTCGGCTATGGAGCACCTAGCCGTTCGGCTATGGAAGCCCAGCCGTTCGGCTATGGAGGACCTAGCCGTTCGGCTAAGGGAAACCTAGCCGTTCGGCTGATCAAGTCCAGCCGTTCGGCTCATCAAGTCCAGCCGTTCGGCTCATCAAGTCCAGCCGTTCGGCTCATCTATCCAGTTTCAGGTCTGTTCGCAAAATCAGTTGGGAAAACGAGTATAGGTTCGATTTTTGGACATAATCTACTTGACAGAACACTAATACATGATGATATATGTTATTTAAACACGAAATTTAAAAGAAAAGTGAAAGATTTCTTACGGGTAAAAATGAGGAACGGATGATGGTGATGATGCTGAAGAAGATGAAGGAGATGATGAAGATGGAGATGGTGATGATGCTTATTGCTGCTGCTGATCTTGCTATTGTTAATATTGTTGTTGTTTTTGATTTCGAAGGAGGTCGAGAGAGAGAGAGAGAGCAGAGATAGATCGATGATGAAGATGAAATGAAGGAGAAGAAGAAGTATAGGCCGGCCAACTCCAATTATTGGAGTTGGTTGGCTCCCACGCGTAGCACAAAATACCCGTGTTTTTGTACCGATCGTAAAAGTAGTATGATATTTTCAAATGATAGATTTCTAAAAATGAAATCGTATATACTTTTATTCGAAGTATTTTACAAAAATACTTTTAGAGAGATATACAAATATATCTTTGTTTTAAGTTTGAATGACGGATATGGTTTGAATGGTTTTGTCGCGTTTGAGTAAGATTGAATAAAACGAATATGTTTTATTTTTGTCTAATGTAAATAATAATTATTATTTCCAATAATAATACATTATTTATAAGGTTTGTCGCGAATGTTTTTACTTTGTACGATACAAATACTTTATATATTATCGAATTAATATATAATAATTACTGAGTATATTAAATAATAGTTTCATATTACTTAATATTTGTTTTCACCAACGCCCGTGTAAATGAATCGGATTTTGACCGATTTGAAAATGCACGATTTAATTTAATCGCGTAGTAATATATATTCAACAATATATATATTGATACATACAATTAGCCTAATACATAGTACTAATTACATGTATTTCGAAATGATTAGGAACTAATAACTAGTCCTAATTTGACGGATGTCACAGTAATGGCTACGTATCTCTTTCAAAATCGTCTCAGCTTCGTGTTTTCTACGTATTTCAACCAACATCTTGCCTTTAAAATATTCGATCATCTCCAGCTGCATGTCATGATTGTTAGCCATTTTTACTTAAACTATAGTTGGTAATACTGAAAACAAAGTGAAAGAGAAATTGTACGTGGAGTAATGCGTAGTATTAAAATATGTGTGTTAAAGATTTCGGTTTACAATATATATATGAATATTATTGTTAACCTTCACATGGAAACATTAGATCGATGAGGTAAATGAAGAACCACCCACATAATAATGTATATAATAGCCGATTGAACCATTGGTATTCCTTGACTCGGTTCGTGGGCATGGGATAATGAAACGTCTCCTGCCACAAGCATGCTTCTTTATCTACATAGAAAATAGTAGCATGCACAGTCCATGATTTAATGCAGCTGCAAATTTAGTTGTTTTCAGTAATTAAAATTAACTCAAAAAACAAGATAATTTCTTGATTATCAGGCTATACACGTCAACATGATTTTTTCACTCAGATTGGGGCACGTCAGACTAATGGTGTCAGCCTCAAATGCCCTTTCTTATATAATATAGATAACACGTTGATTCTTCATTGTATGTATCAAATAAACTTGACCGCTGTAGCACCCCCAAATTTATAATGCAGCGGAAGTCAACACGGGGCGCTACTAATCAAATATCATAACACATAATCACAAGCAAACGACCTCTAAATGAGACGTTTATAGAAAATAGTTACATTTCATAGTAAATGATTTCGAAACATATTGTTTTCGATACAAAATTTGTAATTTCCTAGAGTCCACGCGTAAGGCGGGAGATTCTATTACATAATCGAAATATACAAAAGATAATGCTAAGAATCTCCGTTAATGCAGTTATGTTGAAATCATGCGACTCTAGCTAGGTCCGGGAGTAATACTACTCCGTATGCGTACCTGAGAATACATGCTAAAAAGGTCAACACGAATGTTGGTGAATCTTACAGGTTTGTAAGTAATATCAAATTTGAACACAAGGTTTTTATCAGTGGTGCCCGCAGGCGTAAATCAAGTATATGTAATCCTGCAAATGTATGTAAGTTTATACTTTTGCCATGAGGCTCATAATCGAAGCTTAACCCGTAAGTGATAAGTTACCCCCGCGACATGCTCGAAACTGAGCAAGCGTAAGTAACGAATAATAGTCGCCCGTTTATACAGAACGGTTCGTGGTAGCGCTACTACCCCGGGCGGGGAGGGTCATTTCCCTAATGGATCCATTAACTAGTGTTCGCGCTTAAGTCCATAACTAACGATGTATGATTGAAGGACTTCAGTAAATGGTAAGTAACTCATGCAATCCCGTATAGTAAAATGAGTAGTTCGGTACTTGTGTTCAAGAAAAGTAAGCAATGTATCTCACCCCGTAAGTAAAACAGTAAAAGTGGGGCTGTAAGACTCACCTGAGTCTAGTAAGTATGTTTGGGAAATCAAATAAGTAGAGCGGATGTGAGTCCGTAAGGGTGTCGGGTGTAATCCCGTATGTTGGTTCTCCGAACCCTGCAACCTTCTGGCGTCCGAAATGCACAAGGTTGTAAGTAAACAAGTAAATAAGTTGGTGTCTTAAAAGATCACCCATTCTAGTTGTCCATTCAACTAGGAAATGTCCAAGTGTGTGTTTAGTAATCCGTTTGTAATTTGAAAACAAATATGGCCCGTTGGTGACGGTTTGTAATAATAATCCGAAGTGTTATTATTATATGTATCGTTGTATCAGGTTTCATTATTTGTAAGTGTTCGACACTTAGTGTGAAAAGTATTTACAAGTTCCTGGATGACGGGGGTCCGGGGGCAGCGCCCCTGGTAGCGGGGTCCAAGGGGCGGCAGCCCCTGGCGGGGTCCAAGGGGCAGAGCCCCTGGCTGGGGTCGAGCTTGGGTGAAATTTTTATTTCTACTACATTGTTTTGGTGAAAAACGCACCTGGACTCGAATTTGGGTGAAATCAAGTACTAAATTTTTAGGTCTCGACACTTAATAAAATTTGTGTTTTCTTGGTTCTGTTTCATGCGACACTACATGCGACATAAGGCTTGTGTCGCTAGGTGCGACATAGTTTATTGTGTCACAGATCATATCTGCGACATAAGGGCTTATGTCGCTAAGTGCGACATTCACAATTTATGCGACATAAAATGTTGTGTCGCTATATGCGACGGAAATAGGTTTTGCGACATAGTGTTTTGTGTCGCTATATGCGACATTCGTAATTAGTGCGACATAGTGGCTTATGTCGCTATATGCGACATAAGGCCTGATTTAGCGACATAAAAGCTTATGTCGCAAGTGGCCTGGAGCCTCTGCGACATAACGCACTGTTGGCCGGAATTTGAACCAAAAACATGTTTTCCGGTGACCGTTTGGTCCGATACTTTTACCCAACCCATATTTGGACATTCCAAGCTTAAATAAACAATTATTACTTGAAAACACTAAAAATCGAGGAGTTGCGGGTTTTATCGGAAACTTACAAGTTAGCGCGTGAGAAATTCGGAATGACGGAAATGTAGATCGTGTCGCGGTGAATCTTTTTCTCCAAATGAGCTTCGAGATTTAGGGTCGTTTAGTAGTAGTATTTGGTGGTTTAAAGGTGGTGGTGGTGTTGGTGGTTTATGAAAGAAAAGAGAGAAAAGTGAGTGAAGAGAGAGAGAGAGAGAGAGTGAGGTGAGAAATGAGGGTAAGGGGATGGGTCCCTCCCCTTTGTGGCTGATTCGGTGGGGGGCCACCGTGGTGTGGGTCTCCATTTTTAATCCCGTGTACACGCGCTCCGTGCGGTGTTCGTTTTCCCGAGTGTTTAAGAGTTAAATAAGTATTTTATACGTCTAAATATATGTTTTAAAAATATGGATGTTTATCCAATATTTTTGTTGAAGTATTTTATCAGATACTTTATAATTGAGTTATATAAAATATAACTTAACTTTGCTTTGATTGTTTGCGCGTTTAATGTTTTAAGTCGCGTAGGCATTTATTTGTACGATACGAAATAAATAGAAAATATTATCAAAATAATATTTTGGATATAATGACGTTATTACATAGTGTTATATTATTTAATACAGTTGTTCACCAACGTCCGTATTTAATTGAACCGAATTACATTCGATTTAAAGAGCGTACGATTTAATGAAATCGCATATTCGTATATATTCAATAATATATATTAAGATACATTAATTATCCTAATCTAAGGACTAATTACATGTATTAACAATATATTAGGTACTAATCACTAGTCCTAATTTGGCGGGTGTTACAACCGCCATTCTATATACGAAACCATTTTTATATATTGTGTGTATTTTGATAACTTGTCAACTTGTAAAGATGTCGTGGGTCACCATATATCTTATAACACGTCATCAAAATGTACAAAAACAAATAGTTCAGTACATACATTGGTGGTCAATTGTTGTTACTTACACACTATGAAGGTCAAAGAGTTTTATATATTTACGAGCACTTAAATTAGGGTGAAGTCAGAGGAGAAAAGGATATTTGAGAGGAAGTGAGGAGAAGATTTAAACCACTAACAATATGCCGCACGTCACATAAACAAATTTCATTTTTACCCCCTCTTCTTAATATTATATACCATCTCCTCCTATTTTCTTACCTCGCACCCCCACTATTATTTAAAGTGCCACTGTTTAGGCACATGTTTTCTTTTTCTTTTTCTTTTTTAGTATGTAATTATTGTTTAAACGTGTCAACTGTTTAGGCACTTTCTTTTTGTGTGGTGTGGTGTAGGGGTGTTCATAATTATCCGAAATTGGAAAACCGAACCGAATATTGTTGAACCGTAGCGAATTTTAGGTTAACCGAACCAAAATTTTTTTATTTTTCGGTTTCGGTTAACCGAACCGGTATTTTTTCGGTTCTTCGATTTCGGTTCACGATATTGCCTTAACCGGTTAACCGAAAAACCGAAAATTTAATTTTGCTTGTTTATATATGTGTTTATATATAGATGTATAATAATATTAGTAAATATCTTCTAATTTAGAATGCGATCATTGTATTTTTGTATTTATGTTGGTTCGAATGTTCACTTTTTTGCATTTTTAGTAGTAAAATATTTAGTTTCGTGACTAACTTAGTTCGACGTTTATACATTCATGTTTTGTACCTAATTGAAAAGCTTTATGTTTATTGTTAAAATGATCAACGTGTAGAAATTATAGCAAATATTCATCAAATGAGTGTGTATTTGTGTTTTGATATTTATATATTAAATGATTGGTAAATAGAACCGGTTAATTCGGTTAACCGTATAGCCGAACCGAAAAAGTCGGTTAACCGATTACCGGTTAACCGAACTTTTCGATTTCGGTTTAGGATCAAGAAAATTACGAATCGGGCATCCGGTTAACCGGTCTTCGGTTAACCGATCATCCGGTTAACCGTCCATGAACACCCCTAGTGTGGTGTGACAATAATGCACTAGTAATAATGCAATGCTAATATAGTGTGTTAGCTAGCAATAATGTTAGTATAGTGTGTCGGCCACTTTGATTATTTAATCAATTTGGCTATCTACCATAATCATAGAGTGTGCTCATGTAATATTATAAATAGAGGCATTGCCCCCATCCCACCACCACCTATCATCAGCTGCCACCACTACCGACCACCACCGGTCACCACCACCAGCTGCCGTCGTCGGAATTTTTTTAATTTTAATGTTTTTAATTATTTGAATTTTTTTTCAATTGTTTTTAATATTATCTTTTGTATTGCATTGTATTAAAATTATACTGCGTTTTATTAATTTTACTACATTTTGTATATATATGTTTAGGACATATTATTCGTTTTGTACTGCTTTTTATCTATACAACTCGATCTAATATATATTGCATGTTTTTACTACATTTTATATTATACATAATCTATTTGTACTACATTTTATAAAATTATACTGGATGTTGTTATAATTACTGCATTTTACATATATTTCATTTATTACACATTTTTTCTGCATTTTATATTTTACATATTATTCATTTGTAGTGCATTTTTTATAAAAGTATAAATACGTATTGTCTTTTTTACTGCATTTTACATATATTTCATTTAGGACATATTTTTCGCTTTAAACTGTTTTAATATTATACATAATCTTATTAGGAACGACGATAACTATATTGTCTAGACTTTGGACAATATATAGTACAACAAGGCTCTTCCTCTCTATCTTAGTTACCTTGCATCCTACTGTCATATTTCTCTCCGGTAGTACTTGTTGTATGGTTTGGCACTTTGGCATACGAATTAATTACAAACTCGTAACAAGGTAAATTTCTTTCATTGAAAGAAACGTAGCCATGAATCCCAACCTGGATAAGTATCTCCAACTATTAGAGCAATTGGAGTCTTACAGCAACGTTCCACACCAATTGATTTTTTCCTTGCACACCTAAGACGCTTTCATTTACCGTTCAGATGAGCAAGACAGGTTCAGCAACCCCATCTGATGTAGCGTGAAATAAGGATAACCAAATTAAACCTGTTGATTCCTATGAATACCAGGAATAATTTCTTCCGAATCACGTTGATTCACAAAGAATGCCGTGAATGGGTACTTTGATTCACAAAATTGAGAGTGAAATCTGATTTTTGATAAATGAAAACTAACTCCAAAACAATGTCATACCAACCATAATAAACAAGCAGAAATTTAAATGGGCCGATAAAACATAACGGGCCAAACCACAAACCCAAAACAAAAGTCTAATTCGAACATAAAATTTATTAAAAAGCCCATATCTTCCAAACGGAGCCGTTTTTGGGCTTCGAGCATTGCGGTTAGCGGCTTGGTGGGCCTCGAACCGAGCTTCGATTCGACTGCTCATGGGCCTGAAACGGACCCCTGTAGCCCAAGTTATGCCCCTTTCCGTGCAGCCCTTTTCGTCACACAATCTTGGCCTTCCAAATACATTAGAGCTTGTTCTTCCACACTTGGGCCTCCATCACCATGCCATGGATTGGGTCCTATATCTCATTAGCTTCATTTGTTTGCATCCTGGCAGTGCTGGCTGATTTGTTACACGGTTTGATCAACCAAAAACTATGGTTTCCATGTAAATACTTCACTCTGAATGCTGCTTCTCTCTCTGTGATGGCAGTTGCGATGAAGCTACCTGTGGACTTAACTACTCTAATGCCTGATGATGTGGACCAAATGGCAAAGTTCGGAAGTATGTCATTTATGTGCACCATGATGGCTAATTTATTGCCTTCATTAGCCACCATGAACAGCAAGGAGCTTCTCACAAATATTGTAGCTTTAGGAGTTCTGGTAATCACATTGGTTGTGAATGTTTGCATTCAAATAAAAACGGGCAACATTACGTCCATTCGTCAAGATGAGCCTAAAATTGATTTATATGGAGCTTCATACACTGATGATGTTGAAGCTTCTAAGATAATAGCGATCATCTATGTTTCTATGCTACTCGTGTTATTGATAATATACATATCTTCAGCGGTAACTATCGTAAAGAGCAAACAATTACTAGAATCGAAATACCAAACAGGTCATGAAACAGCTCAGAAGGATGTAGAGTTGAAACATCAAATACTAACGGTTGAGAAGCTAAAGAAGCATGTAAAAAAATACTGGATCATGGCAGGAACTGGCAGCCCTCAGTTCATGACAGTTTGCTCTGCTACAACCTCTGCTTGCGGGGTAATATGTGCTTTAAGCACCGCCTTACATATTATGCTTATGATTGTGACAATTGACTCTCCAACGACCTATAGTTCAGATTATAAGTGGTCCATGTTAGTAATTTTCATAACACAATTTAGTGCAGTCCTACTTGGTACAATTGCCCCAGTTTCCAGATTTTTGCAGACTTGAGCTTTAATTTGTCCATAAAATGGATATGGATTTATATCAAGGTCTTTAAAATAGAGAGCTATTGGACTCAGAAGTTGTGTGATTGGAAACATAGTAACATACCGTTCTCTGTTAGTAGCCGTAAAAGCAAGATTGTCATCCAGAAATTTAAAATCCTAATTTTGAGCTTTTGTATATTGTTTCAGAAGATGGTAGTGGTAGCATGAAATATGATAGCACTGATCCCAACTTTTTTTGTGATTTGTATCCTGAGTTTTATATACTGTTGGAAATGGTTAAAGCCTAAGTTTAGTGACTCGGCCGGTATTGTGTTAGTTAATAGGCCTAAGGAACATGATACAAGTATAGATCTTAGCCACTACGTTTTGAAACATCACGAAAATATATAGCTTGCTGAGAGAAGACTGAACAAGATTTTGAAAAGCAACAACCTTATAATCTTACAGAACTACTACAGAGATAAACAGGTTTTGAAGGAGTTAAAATGTTTGACAGACATGATACTTCGCATTTACTTTCTATACAATCAGTTAATTGCTGGAGCCTGCATGTGGTAACCTTGACAGGCATCACTATTTCTCTTCCTAACATCCAAAACAACGGAGTTGATAGCTTGTTGAGAAGTGTAAGTGAAGGTCTTGTATATGTCATGCTTGTGGAAGAAACCCTCAATGGTAATGAAAACGTAATCATTCGAAAGGCAGCTAAAATGTTGTGGCTAGAAGTTGAATTTTCCCATAAGTGGTTAGGAAACAATCTGCAAAACCTTACCTCTGAAGTGAATACTGCGGGAATTTTTTTGCGATGGTTCAAAGATGCAGCTAAAAAGTGGTTATTGAGGTGGAAAGTACGGATATTGAAAGCCCAAATGCTAATTTAATCCACAGATCCATTTGCGCAAACTTGATGTATCAAGTTACTGAAATAATCCTCTGTTCCCACCAAGTCAACTTTGACAAGGTTAGCGAAGAGGACTATTTGTGCATATATCATCAATGATCTCTGAAATAATGGTTGCTTGTCTTACCAACTTACCCCGAGTCATAGCAATGAAATGCCATGAAAGCACGATTGAGAAAAGAGAGGCTAGTGTTCATGCTACAACCCAACTCCTCGGTGAGACTAGTAAGATAATCAACATCCTCCAAGAGCGCGCGGGAATTACCCAGCATGAATCCAGATGCGGTGCCAATTATTGAAAGGTAACGTGCTTAGTTAAATGACCGGATCCCTCTCCTTAATGACCAGGTTTGTTCGGTCAATGAGATAATTTCATTAAAACTTGCCGTGATTTCTTTGTTTATTGGCTGAAGACCTTGACTTCATTTCAAGCTTGTTTAAGTACTTCAAAATGTACTACTAGGTTTCCAGATTGAGAGTCTATCCTCCTAAAAGGAGTTTGCACTGTGTCACAGTAAGCTAAATTTAGGTTTTCAGTCATTTGTAAAGTTAACAAGATCATTTGGTCAAGTCCTTGTTTCTCATCATTTGTACTGTTGTGCACTTCAGCTGTAGTATTTTAATCGTGATGGTCTGATAATAAGATAACTGTTGCCCCATTAGTCCACCGAATTGGTGACGATTTTGATGAGATCCCGAGCTTGGAGTTAGCTGTGCATACATACGAGTTAATAACTTAATATCCCCGAGCCAGTGCCGAATAGGCTTTAATTGGCTGGTGACTCCTATTTGGTAACCCGCACTATGTTTAGGTGGATATGTCACTATTCTATATTTCAGTTGCATACCTTATGAACAACAAAATTCATCATCAACATTATGTAATTTTTATTGCTACGGTGTGACGACAATAATAATATTATAGTATTTATCTGATCTTTTCAAATTGTTGACTACTAACTATAAACACCTTCACTATATGATTCAAACTGAAAGTACACAATAAACAATATAATCAATACAACCATACAGATAGAATTCATGGATGTAACATTAATAAATTCTTTTAAACAAAAAAGTAAGAGAACAAAGATGCCAAAGGTTGCATGGTGAATAACCACCCCACTTTAATACCAAAACCACTACAACTTCCTTTTTTTTAAGTTTCCTTCCTATTTATGCACCTAGAAACAGTGAACAAAAGCCTCTTTTGGCCTCCCAATGGAAATGCCCAAACCCCCTTCCAACTTATCATCTTTATCTTGTTTTTTGTTATTACTCTTCACCACCATCATCCAATCGTTTTCCGCCCGAACCCTTGGCAGTTTATCACCACTGCCACGACCATCCCCAAGAAGAGGCCACCACCACAAAACAATGACTTTCTACATGCCAAATGTACTAAAATCCAACCTAGCACAACACCCTCCAATTAGTACCACACCAACAGCTGAAGTCAATAGTCAACCTTTAGGCTCTTTTGCAACACCACCAACTGAAGTCAATGGTCAACCTTTTATAAACTCCATTCCAAGTCAAACATTCGGGTTACCTGGGATTGAAACTGGGATAAGCTTTTCTGCATCGGATATCCTCCAAGAAGAGTTGGAATTTGGTATGGTCAATGTTATTGACGTTGACTTACTAGAAAAAACGAAACTTTATGGGTTGACTTTTTTAGGAAAAGGTAAAGGAATGTATGTTGCTAGCTCAGAAAACGGAAGTAGCCAAATGATGGCAATGACAACAACCTTTCTCGACAATGAGTTTGATGAATTACGATTTTTTGGAGTGCATCAGGCAGATGTAAATTCCGAGTCTCATGTCGCGATCATTGGGGGCAGGGGGAAGTATGAGGGGGCTAATGGATACGCGACAATTAAGGCTGTTAGACTAAGTTCAAAATCTATAAAAGAAGATATACTTTTTTTAGTAGATGTTTACCTAGGTTAATATTAAGATGCTAATATTATAAGTACATTAACACAGTGCAGCCTATTTATTTGTACAAACTGAATAAAGAATATCATATCTTAAACGTTGTATTATTAGGTGATGAATTTTGAAGTTGGGAAAGATTTGTTAATTAAATAACTCGAAGCAGTTGATTTTTATTGGTTTTTACATCTGTAATTGAAAAGAACTTGGTCCTACATCTCGATTTTTTTTGCATATATCTTGATTGATTGATCAATTTGTTCAGGTTGTTCCACTTTTCTGTATGCATAACTGCAACTTAATTGGCAGAGTTTTGTTTAAAAAAATGTACTATTAACTATATATAAGTAAGTGGAATAAGAAACTAAAATTGTATAATGAACAGATTATAAAGAACAAATTTACAGTGGAAAAAGTAAATCTATATAATACAAAAAATGAATCATATGTATAGGAAGCCCTATCATTATCACAGAACAGTTGCATAGTTTCGAAAACTAATGGATGTAACTGGAAAGACAAGACAGCGGGTCACTGGCAATCTTGGTCATATGAATCAGTTTTGAAAACAAAATCGTAACTGAAAAGAAAACGGGTCACACGCAATCTGGGAGAAAGCAATGGCCTTATGAGATTAGTGTCTGCAGCCCTGCAGGTCATGATGAAACGCATTGACTTATTAGCCTTCGAACCATTTCTGGGCTAAAAGTTGCACCAAGAATCTTCCGTATGTGTTGCCCAATCAATAACATTGATTGAAGGGAAGACATACTTTTTATTACATTATTTTCCGAAAAAAAGCAGCTTAAACTTATAATTTATAAGCATACTAATCATCTCATTTATATCCAATTTTTATCAAATCAACTAACATAAATCGATGATATCGAATAGTCCAGTCGTCAATTGTCGCATGTGTTTGTTTACATTTTATAAACTTCTATCAAGTACTAACTTGACAATACATAATAGTAAAATGATGTGTCTGTACTTTTTTTTTACTTAATATAAGAATATACATGAAGAATATTATTATGGTTTTTTTTAATTAAAATAAACACACAAAAGTATTGTTATGAGTTGTTCAAGTAGACCAAATATACATTTAAAGTAGTTGCTTACCCAAAACACCCCACACCAAACAACTCCATGCATCTCATCAACTCCATTTCGTATCATCACAGTTAAGGACTATATATGCCCATATTCATACATCCACTTCATCATAAACAACACACATATTTCCTTTGCCACTAAACAGAAAATACACAAATGGCCAATACCAAGTTATCCATTTCCACCATTCTCAAAACCACAATTTGCATCTTTTTGCTAGCCATTTCTCTAGAATGTTCCAATGCGGCCCGCATCCTGATAGATACAACAGATGATGGATCTCCTGTGGCCCCACTTCCGACCGATCAACCTAGCACTGATGGTCCAATAGACGAGGTTGAAAACCCTGTTGAAGATCCTACACCTACACTACCAAGTGGTCAAATTCCTACAACCGTAGCACCTGCCCCAGTTGTGGGTCCCACTGTCCCTCTACCAACTACGGTAGCACCAACTGTGGCCAAACCTGTAGCACCAGTGGCCACCCCTGTAGCTGCTACCGGCACAGGAGGTTCAGGGGCCGTTGGTACCACAGGTGGTGGTTCTGTTCCAGGTGGAGACCACCCGACTATGAGTTTTTTCATGCATGATGTTCTAGGAGGGTCTCATGCTACAAGTAGGGTGGTTACCGGAATCGTAGCTAGTTCAAATGCTAATGCAGTTCCTTTCTCTACTCCCAATAGCCAAGTTTTCCCAATCACTAACGGAGTCCCGTTAAACAATATTAACGGTATAGTCAATAACAACAACCTCCCATTCTTAGCCGGTTTTACCGGTAACAACAACCCTAACAACCCAAATTCCAACACCGTCCTCCAAAACACCGGTAACAACAACGTTGTCAATGGAGGAAAAAACCTACCCTTCGTTTCAGCCGGTCAACTTCCCGCTGGCATAACCCTCGAACAACTCATGTTCGGGTCAATCACCGTTATCGACAATGAATTAACCGAAGGACACGAGCTTGGTACCGGTGTTCTTGGCCGAGGACAGGGGTTCTACCTATCAAGCTCATTGGACGGAAGTAGTCACACGTTCGCACTCACGACACTTTTCCATGGCAGCGATCACGAAGTGGATGATTCAATTAGCTTTTTTGGGGTCCATCGAACAGCGTCCGAGATATCGCACATTGCTGTGATTGGTGGAACTGGGAAGTATGAGGAGGCTAAAGGGTATGCCACAATTGAGAGTCTGCCTCAGGTGGATGATCACACTACTGATGGCGTTGAGACCATTGTTCATGTCAATGTCTACCTCACAACACCATAGACTATGAGCTTGTTTATATATGTGTTATGTGATTCTAGCTTTTTGTGTTTGTAGTGCTTTCTTCTTCATTTGTTGTACCTTGGAGTGATCTGTAATTGAAATGTGTTACTTGTGTCTTATTTAAATGTTACCATATGGTTTTTTAAACATGATACAATATGAGTGATTACTGCACAAGTTTTCTATATCTTTAGTTATATCAAATTTAATTTTATAAGATATATAATCATGCCCAGTATAGTTAATATTCCCCTATATGGCAACAACGATCCTCTAATCTAGATACAATGATCCTCTAATGTTGAGATGTTGATTATTTGGTTAAGAGTTCATGGTGATTTGGTTAAATTTGAATTAGGCCTGCTTTTTCATAATTACAAGTTTTGTCGATTGCAGTTGCAAATTGCAACAAATTGACATAACAAACTATTACTAACAGACTTCTACATTTCTAATGTGTGCCGTGTGCCGTGTGCGTGCATGTTTTGTTGAATACCAGAGAGAATGTACAAAATGTCAAAATCTATCATTTCTAGGTAGCAAAATGAAGCATTTATACTTGCAGTAGAATTTCAAACCAAAAAAATCCATGTCCAGAAAACTTTAATGTTTGACTTTGCAAGAACAGAAGTTAAGGAAATGGTTCTATATTCTGGTATCTATATGCACTTACTCACTTATTACACAAAACTCTCAAGAATCAAACTTGACCTTATTCACACTCAAATCTATACAAAGAATGAAAATATTTGATGCTGCTATACACCCATATTGTATACACTAACCAATCTCTATAATCACATCCTATATACTCTATACCGAGCTTCACCAAGGGCTCCTCAATATGGTGAGCTCCTGATCGTTACCCGTTCTTTCAACACTAATCCCTACTTTTCATGTACGTTTCTATAAAAAGAATGTAGAATACTCTGTAATATCTTCAAACAGCAACCAATTCCATTACAAGCTCATTGAACAAAAAGGCTTCAATCTCTCTAACAATAAAATCAACTTCATCGGCCAACTTGAGCCACGGTTCTTTCCCGAGAGCCTTCTTGGATAATTCGGCATTTGCGTCTTTTTCCTGACTAAGTAGCATATTCCACAATTCTTCCGCAATTATATCCCTCAAAAAATTACTCATTTTTCTACTCAAAGACGTTGACCGAACGATCTCAGACAACCCAAAGTTTATACGGTCAAACAAGAGTCGCCTATCAGACTTATTCCATGATTCTTGCTTCTTGTATATCTTTTCTAACATTTCAAACATCGAAGGGTCTAACATGTGTTCAGGGGAGTGCCATTTTTCAAAACTTACCTCCATTTTTTCACCATTAAATCCCAGTTTATTGAGCACATTGACTAAATAGGAAAAATGCCGACTGTCTTCTGACCCATAGGATCTAAAATGTTCCATGTTTTCACGAATATAAAGAGATCTTTCAGTAGAGTCTCTGTCACTCATTGTAACTAAATCAACTTTAGACTGATTTCCTTCAGATTCTAATTTGAGAATTTGAACTTTTATCGACAAACCTACCATATTTAGCACAGAATATTAGACTCTAAAACATACCAAACATAAACAATTACGAAGGTAAAAGATAGAGGTGGCATTTTGACACATATAATAAGAAGAAAACTTGGATTATGTTTGATCTTAATAGGGTCAAATGGGTCAAGACAAAATATTTAGCTAAAAGGACATGGGTTAAATCGGTTGAACATGTCAAACGGGTTGAAAGTTCCCATAATAAATACTTTTGAAGTATCAACTTCCTAAATCTTTCAATTCATAATATTAGATTTATTAACGTAATATATATATATATATATATATATATATATATATATATATATATATTGAAGAATACGATAAAAATGTGTATAATAATTGTTAAAAGTGTGCAAAAAAGTCTTTGTACGTCAACTCGTCAACCCAACCCGTTTTAATCCGCACTACAAATGACCAATTTTGACCTTTACCCAACCCACAAGACCCCTCCATCTCACCACATCTACAAAGATAATTCTTTTGAATACACTAACCACGATGATCATTGCTAAAACCACCACCATATACAGAGCTTGATAGATGGTCTGGTTCCAGGACTGAATTTGGACTATGCTGATAAGCTTCACCTGTGATCCTTGAAAGCTCATCATCAATATCTATTCGATTCAAAGACACAAGTCTCTCTTCATATTGTGAATCCTGCAAAAGATGCAAGTACACATGTCTCACTTCCCGCTAAAAAAAGCATATGTTTACCTTCTTTATAGAACCACAGATTGTCATACTGACTGACGAAAGATCACTTAAAGTTTGACCAAATAATATGATAGAAAAATAGCAGAAGGAACAGGTATTACCTGCTCATATAAAACATTCGAAGAACAAGAAAACTCAACATCCTCATAGTTTGCAGAAAAATTCTTATTATATCTTCCAGAGCTCAATCTTGAATCACCTTCTGACGTTTTCTTGAACTTTATATTTGGTCTAGAAGACAAATCCAACTGTTTTGAAATTGGTAAATTGGAGATAGATTTATTCTTCCAACCTTCATTACTCCTGATACCAAATCGTGTTTCCATCTCTCCTCTTTGCTTTAACTCAAGATCCAACATAGAAGGTGTTTCACCAAGATTACAAACACGTTTACGACTAGACCAAATATCTTTACAAACTTTAGTCCTTTTCGATCTTTCTAGGAGCTGCTTCTTAAATTCCCACCCGAAAATACTACTAGCATCAAGTAAAAACGGCGGTATAGATCCATGTTTAATATTCCCGAAATTCCGTTCTGTAATACCACTGGCTTTATAATCAACAATAGTTGACTTCAAGCCCTGCATTTCATCAAAACAATCATTTCTCAAATTCTTCTTAATTTTTGGTCTACTCTTTTGCCCAATTCTACTCGATCTCGTCTCACGCGAACTTATATAGCCAGATTTCCGTAGATAGTTATCAGAAAAGAATCTTTGTTGTCCATTTACCGGCTTCTGCTCACGTGGCACCTCGTCAAAATCCATCAATCTCGCAATGACACTCTGATTGTTCCGTTCAATCTCCATCATGCATCTTTAAGAATTTTATATATTCACTTCCTAAAAAAGGTTTTGATCCTAAATTAATACAGTAAGAAATATGATACAGTACATGATTCAGATAACATGAAAGAATTAGTAGCAATCATCATGACTAACATAACATTACATGTTGATCATCAAGAACTGGAAATAATTAGAATTAAAAATCGATCAAAATAAACTTATTACAAGTTCATCATCAAGAACTAGAAATGAAACTGAATTGATATAAAGAACGAACCTCAAAATCCATCAAAACGATTACTGATTCAGCGTCTTCAGAACACGGAACTAAATTTTCGATCAATCGTAAGTGAGGTGGTATTGTGATTAAGAAATTGAATGAATTATAATACGAAATAAAAGGTTGAATTTAATGGTGGCTTCATGAGATTGAGAGAGAATTTAGGGTTTATGAGTTTGAATTCCATCACTATACGCGCCCACGAAAGTGTATGTATAGTTTGTTGGTCAACGACGTTGACATGACGTTACGTATTTTATTTGCGCCATATTGTACATGTAAAATTCTGTTGTACTTTTATTGTATTCGAAGCATTTGGCATATTCTTTCCATAAAAATACTTCCCATACAATTTTTTATTAAAAAATAAGAAAATATACAGAAAAATACAGAACGTAAAAATGAATGATTCAAAAAAAGTACAAAATATTATTAAAAAGTTAATATAATAATAAGTAAGTGGTACGAAGAGTATTACCCTTCGATAATTTTATGACTTCTACTTTTCATACCATTTATCGTACCATTAAAAGTGCTATGGTGAGTGTATTAATGTACTTGATTCTAGAATACTGTCTAGAACAATGTCTAAAACACTCTCCAGAATACTATCCATCCCACCACAAATTCCTCGACAACGGCATTCTTTTTATAACACTATAAGTACAAAAGCACTGCACCATGTACTCTAAATACTATCAAGAACACTGTCTAAAAGTGGTATAAGTAATTTTGATGTTGCCTATGATCGATATCTATTTCCAACCTTCAAAATCAACTTTCACCTTCCCCCTTTTTTTTACCTAATTTTATATATTTTTTAAACTCTTAAATAATCAGAAACAAACTTTTTTTTAAGAACGGAAAACCTACAATTTGGCACAAGATTATCTACAGTCACCACGAATATACTTACGTATTCAATGTTGCATTTACTTTTTACGTTGTCAAGTTTATGTTTGAGAATATCATATTTCCGATCAAATTTTAAAATTACAACTTAACCTTCATATTGTTAAATATAACGTGTAACAATACAAACAAATCATTGAAAGTCAAACCTTTTAACCCAGCTAACGACTCCGCAGCTTTGCAATTCGCAACCTAGGCATTAGGAACTAGCAATCCGACACTCGTAACCCGATCATAGATTGACATTCGCAATCCGATCATTGAGTTCGCGACGACATTTGTGTAAAGTTTTTAGAAAAAATTACATGGGTCATCCCTGTGGTTTGTTCAAAATTACATCTGTCGTCCTTGTAAGTTTTTTTTGACACTGGTCGTCCCTGTGGTCGAAGGATGTTAACGTCAAACTGACAGTTTTGTTAACTTGTAACATGTGTCATGCATGTGAGGGAAAAGTGGTAAATAACCTCATCTTTATTGTTTTTTATTTTATTTTAATTTATCAAATTAATTAATTTATTTTGTTAGTTACATCTTTCATATCCAAAAGTCAGAATGTAAAAATGACAAAGATGAATCAAATAACAACAGCAGAAGCATCGTCCTCATCATCAATTCATAATTACCAACAAATGAATCTTTCCTTATTTTGTTAATTTTATCACCAATTCGAAATTAAATTGTGAAAGTACAGGGACCAATGTGTCATTAAGTACATCTTCTACTCTTGTTTGCAAACTGAAAAAATCTTTATATGGGTTAAAACAGACACCCAGGCAATGGTTTGCTAAATTGTCTTCTACTCTTCTTTCTTTTAGGTATGTTCAATCAAAAGTAGATTACTCTCTCTTCACTAAGCAAGATTCATCTCATTTTACTGCCATTTTGGTTTATGTAGATGATTTATTAATCACAGGGAGTGATAATGCTCATATTGAGAAGCTTAAACATCAGTTAAGTACTCAATTTCACATGAAAGATTTGGGACCATTAAACTACTTTTTGGGTCTTGAAGTGACTAGAAATACTCAGGGAATCTTTGTGTCTCAAAAGAAGTATTGAACAGACTTATTAAAAGAAAATGGTGTTGTCAATATGAAGCCTTTCAAGTTACCAATGGATCAACATGTCAAACTTCAAGCAGATGTAGGTTCCCCTTTATCAGTACCTAAGAAATATAGAAGAATTATTGGAAAGTTGATTTATCTAACCATTACTAGGCCTGATATCTGTTATACAGTCCAAGTCTTGAGTCAATTTATGCAGAATCCTACTTCAGTGCATATGCAAGCTGCTAAACATTTGCTAAGGTACTTACTTTTAGCTCCTGGTCAAGGTGTTCTTCTTGCTGCTAGTTCTGCTATACAACTCACAGCATACTGTGACTCAGATCGGGCTAGTTGTCCTATGACTAGAAGGTCAACCACAGGCTATTGTATTCTTTTGGGTTACTCACCAATCTCTTGGAAATCAAATAAGCAAAGTGTTGTTTCTAGGTCTTCAGCCGAAGCTGAATATAGGTCTATGGCCTTAACCTGTTGTGAGATTACATGGTTAGTTTCTTTGCTTAAAGATCTGGGTTTGACTAGTTTAGGTCTAGTGGATCTATGTTGTGACAATCAAGCAGCCATATACATTGCTGCTAACCCTGTGTTTCATGCCCGCACAAAACATATTGAAATAGATTGTCACTATGTTCGTGATCAACTCAAGCAAGGTGCTATCAAGCCAAAGTATGTGTCCACCAAGTCTCAACAGGCTGATGTATTTACAAAGGTGGTCAATGTTGATCAACATGGTAAACTGCTATCCAAGTTGGGAGTTTCATCAAGTTCCCACTCTCAACTTGAGGGGGAGTGTGAAAGTACACGGACCAATGTGTCATTCAGTAAAAGATAAGTTCAAGGGTTGTTTCTGTACAATTGTAAAGTTCAAAGGACTAGAGTGTATCTTGTTTGTTAATCTTCGTTGTTTGTATATAAACATGTAATTAGCTGTTGTAACAGATTCAGTTAGACAAATAAGATGAAATGAGAGTGTGTTAAATGTGCTCTCTTTAACTATGTGTTTTCTTGTGTGTATGGTCACCGTTTGATCGTTGTTTTTATAAATAAACAACAATAACATCCCTGTTATAATCATCAACAAGAACATATAACAATAACAATATTACCATCATCACAATTAACCCTAATTTTTAAACCATTACCCTTCACTCAATGTTCTTCGATTCCCAATATATGGAAAAATTAAAGTTAGATCTATTAGGGTTTCTTGATGGCTTTCATAATGAGATTTGGATCTGAAAATGAAAAGAAAATCAGAAATTTGGAGGAAACGGTATATGGGTTTTAGCCGGAGTTAGTGACAACCTCCTATTGGATTTTGTGCCAACTTCTAGTCGAAGTCCGCTCTGTCTTCTGGCCGGATTTGTGCAACATGCGGTTATTGACAGAGATTATAAGGTCAAGGTCATCGGTGATGATCAGTGGTGACGTGTGGTGGTGATTCCGGCCGGAGATGGCCGATTTCCGGTCAAACTATATATGTGTTGCGATTTTATAGTCATTGATGATATTTGAGTTTTCATTAAATAATAATCAGTTTATTGCTTAACTAAAGAGAGATTGTCGATAGTATGTATTGGGTTCCGATATGTCTTATTGTGATGAAGTGAGAAGTGATGAATGGTGGAGGTGGATTGAGATGGGGGAGAAAGGTAGTTGATGGTTTTGAATTTCGATGCACTGATGATGGCGATGGGGAATACAGGTGGTCCATGTGGCTTCTTTATTTAATTGCAATGACAAATATACCCTCACATGCACGACACATGTCATGATTTAACGGACCTGTCAAACGGACGTTAGCCAGAGGGATGACCTGTGCAACATCCTTTAACCACAAGGACGATCAGTGTCAAAAAAATACTTGCAAGGATGACGGATGTAATTTTGAGTAAACCACCGGGATGACCCATGTAATTTTGTCTAGATTTTATGGGTATTTTGTTTTAACATTTTTTGAGAAAATTCAAAAAGATGATTTTTCCCTTTAAGAACTTCATCTCTCTATTTATAGTCATATAAATTTTAATTTTCAATCTTTTTACATAGGATAGTACTAATAGTTTGATTAAACGTCTAAATAAGGGCATATTTGTTTCAAAGAATTCCTTAGAATTCAAAGGAGTTGGAAGTTGAATTCCACCCTTAATGTGTTTGGTTAGGAAAATGGATGGAATTGGAATTCATTACTTTCCATCAAATTCCTTTAAATGCTGGAATTCAACATTCCTGCAAAACATGAAAGGAAAATCTGAAATTCAATGGAATGTTTAATTTTTTTACCAAAAGACCCTTGGATATCAAAAATCCTCAATCTTTTTTTAATTTTCAATTGTCTCTCCCATTAATCTCATGAGTTCATCTTCTCCATTTCTCTGGCCTACCTCACGTTCACCACTGACAACATCCGGTCACCATCGCATTCACCACCGGACACCTCCGGTCACCCTATCGTTTAACATTGTCAACGTCGCATTTACCACCGTTCTCCTCGGGTGACCCTCGCGTTCACCACCATTAACCTCCGGCCACCCTCACGTTCACCACCATCAACATCCGGGCTCCGATCACCCTCTTTCCTTTAACCACACCCTTTTCTACCCTCTTTCAATTCGTAACTATTGCACGACAGTCACCGTCGATCAGTAATAACCACCGCACCATAATCTCTTTAACCATCGCAACGTCATAGCACTCGATTTTGGCTCTATCTTATTACTCCAATTTTATGTGGGGTTTTATTTTTTATATTTTAGATCTTATGTTTTCTTTCTGATTTGGATGTAGTTCAAAGAAATTGCTATTTATCCATCAAAATGATAATGTTTACTGTATTTTTCTATTTGGTTTCATGGAATATTTCATGGTGGTGGATGGTGGAACTGGTAGTTTGTGATTGACGATGGGTCATGTACTCATGTCAGACAAATATTCAAGAAAGATAGTAGTCTGGAAATCAATCTAACTTTTGTCTGATGTCTATTGTGTATACTCAACTTTTTAATGTATTATGTATTAGATTATACATAGTCCGTTAGTAGTCGTTAGTAGGCTGAGCCCGTGTTAACCCATTAGATAGTTGGGCTTAGGGTTTTCGTATTCATCTTCTATTTATTCGTTGTAAGTTTATTTGTAATGAGACATGGAAATACGATACTTTACTTGGTATCAGAGCTAAACTCTAAACTCTAAACTCTAAACACTAATCTAAATTTCTTTTTCTTTTCTCTGTACCTATGTCATCGGCAGATACAAATCGCAGCATCCGATTCTCTTAACTTCTATTTATTAATTTCTTATTTTGTTCCTTGACTCATGTGTTGCAATTGAAGCTTTCATATATACTTTAATTGTCAGATTCTTGTTCCACTATACAATTCATTATATACATAGTTTATTCAAAGAAGTTCTCATATTTCTTTGTAAGTCAAGTGAAGATCTCTGCATTAACGTCCCAAATTTCATCAGTTTAATGCTTTAAATATGAAATTTTAATTGTTTAAGTTAGTAGAACTAACTATGTAAACTATTTTATGTCCATAGGACTTGTAAAATAAAGAACTTGTGTTTGAGGGACTAATTATGTCAAGTACCATAAGTTGAGGGGTTTAATTGAAAGTTGCAGTATAAAAACACTGGTTTTGTAAACCTCTACTGTATTCTCAATTTTAAAACATAGAAACCACGTACCGAACATTTGAGTGAGATCGGTTTTGAGAAATCAAGAAAGAAATCTAAGATTAAGCTAGGGTTTTGAAGATTAGAACTTGTGATCCTTTAATTCTTTATTATAAAGGTATTATTAACCTTCCCTTTGTGTTTAGTTTCATGTTATAAATGAAGTTGGATGAATAGCATAAACCCTAGTCTTGGTTTTATGATAAATTTATAAATAACATGATTGTTGATGCATATCTGTTTGTCTGTCAGTTGGTCTATCGAGTTGTAAAAGTGTCGTTAGTCGTTTAATAGAAATATAGATTTTGTATTATGCGACACTTAAGTTTTAGTTTAGGCGACACTTGCCTAAGTGACGCATAGCGACACTTAGGTAAGTGACGCATGAAGGCGGCTACATGCGACACTTACAGCAAGTGACGCATGTCTGCCAGAATTTTAGTATAAATAGAACCTACGGGTTTTCGGATAGGGTTGACGAAACCCTAGCACCATTTGTCGACTAAACTCAATTGTAATCAGTTCTATTACGTTATTCAAGCTAATAAACTCGTTCACTTTGTTTAAATCAATCGTTTCGGTTTGTGTTTATTAGTGATTTGTGCAATTGATTGTTTCCGCCTTTCAATTGCTGTTGATCATCACTTAGGTCCATCGAATAGGGCACTTATAACTGGTATCAGAGCCACTAGGTGATTAGATTGACGTTTTGAAGACGTTTTGGATTGATTTCGGTTTCGTTCGGATCAAGAATCGAGAATAACTACGGATTTCGAGTTGATAAGGTGATTTCCAGACGATATTCATCATTTACTACATGTTTCGTTCATTAGGGTTCGAGGAATTTTCGTTAGGTTTACGAAAATTCGGTTTTTAGGGTTTTTGGGATTTTACAGCCGTTTCTGCGACACTCGCTGCATCACTTGAACGCGTCACTTAGAGCGGCACTTCGTAAGTCCAAATTAGGGTTTTACCGTCACTTGAACGCGTCACTTGGAGCGTCATTTGGGGTTCATACGACACTTAACTTAAGTGTCGTCTATTTTAATCCACCGTCACTCACGTGCGTCACTTTCGCACGTCACTTGAGTGCAAAGCGTCACTTCTGCTAGTGACGCCTGTTTGATTTCTTGCATCACTTCTGTTAGTGACGCCTTTTGATCTCTTGCGTCACTTTTACTAGTGACGCCTGTTTATTTGATTACGTCACTCAAGTACGACACTTGAGTGCGTCACTTGCTAGATTAAGCGACACTTGCTTACAGTGTCATTAGTCACTTCTTCCGTCACTCGATAGCGTCACTTATCAAGTGACGCTAGTCGTTGCGACACTTGAGTGCGTCACTTACCAAGTGACGCCTTCGGTACTAATTGTTTTGCAAGTTCTTGTTTTTGAGTTAATTTTCAGGTTAATCTTTAATGGCTGCTGTTGCTGATAAAGAGGATATTCGGGGAATCAGGGATATGCTAAAACAAAATCATGATGTTGGTTCTAATAATAAACCTCCTCTATTCACGGCTAATATGGATTACGCATATTGGCGTGATCGATTTGAACAGTACGTAGATTTTCACTGTCCAGAGCTCTGGGGTCCGCTCAGAGAAAGATATGAAGCTCCAGTAGCTGAGGGAGACTATCGTGGTATCCCTCTATCCAAAACTTACAAAGCCATGTCTCCTGAAGAGAAGAAGGAGTACGATATTGAAAGAAAGGCTCATTCAGCTATCTGCATGTGCCTTACTAAAGATGTCTTACGCCTCTTCAAAACACATGACATAACATACGATCTTTGGAAGGCTATTGAGACGAGATGTGGTGGAAATCAGAAGTACAAGGAGGCTAAATTAGAACTGATCAAGAAACAGTATGATCTGTTTGATTCTCTTCCTAATGAAACAGCTTCGGGTGTGTTTACTAGATACTCACAGTTGGTTAGTGAGTTAACTGAGGGAGGATATAATTTCCCTCAGATTGAAATAAATAAGAAGCTGTTGGACGTTCTACCGAGTAGTTGGGATGTTAAAGTACAGTTTCTGAAAGAAAGTCAAGAATTAGCTACAATGAACTTGGATGAGCTAATTGGTGTTCTTCAAGCCCATGCGATGGAGTTAAAGAAGAAGGAATGCAAATCGGGTGGTTTTGTTCAAGACCCGACGTTATATGGAGGAAAAGTCAACACCGTAAAGACTTATGGTGGAATGGCTTTCGTTTCTTCTACAAGTTCTCCACTTCAAACTTCATTGCAATCTACCGGTGTTCATCATCCGGTGTATGCTTCTGGACCCTCACAAGGGTCACAACAGCAAGTTCCAGTTTCCCCTGCTATTCAAGAACAGGCTGCTATCTATACAACCTTTCTCAGCTCCTACAAGGATTTGGTTTCACAACCGAATTCTACTTTAGAACTTGCCAAAGAAGATTATGCTCAACTAGATGACGATGATCTTGAGCAAATGGACTTAAACTGGAATATTACCATGATCTCAAGGAGAGTTCAGAAATTCTTGCAACGGACTGGTCGCAAGAGTTTGGAAGGAGATGGCAAAACCAATTTTGGTTTTGATAAGAGCAAGGTTCGTTGTTATAACTGTCAGAATTTGGGGCATTTTGCGAGAGAATGTGAAAAACCCAAAGTTCCTCCATCGGGTTTCACAAAGCCTGATGCTCCCAGAACTCTAGAGAAAGACGAAGTGAAGCAAGCGACAGCTGATGCACTAGTTGTCTTTGAGCCTACCAACACCGACTGGAGCATGTATGCTGATAAGTATCAACAGTGTCTTTTGGCTCACATTTCTAATGAGGTACGCAATGAACCAGAAGAACCTTTGAACTGTATTTCGTGCATTAAGTTAACTGAATCTTTAAAGTGCTTTCAAGAAGATAACGTAGACTTAAGAAAAAAGGTTGTAAAACTTACAGAATCTAACAAGTTTTTGAAAGAAAATAAAAAACTTTATGATAAGAAAATTGAGGCATATAAGTTAGACATACAGTCTTACAAATCAAAAGTTTTTAGTCAACAAGATGCTATCAACAATTATCTTACTGAAATAGAACTGTTAAGAAAGGAGCTCTCTGATTTAAAAAGTGAGTACGATAACTATAAAAGCAAAATTTTAGGTTCTTCATCTGCAACTTTTGTCTTTAATGAAATCGTTAACAAGCAAGGGACAGGCGGTAAAAAGAAGGCAGGACTTGGTTATAACCAAGTACCACCACCTTCCCATGCCGAATATTGTCCTGCGCCTGTTAAGGAAGGGCTTGAAGAGATTCCAGTTGATTATACGAAGCTTTATGGTATTAAAGCTAAAGAAGCTAAGCAAAACAAACAGGCAAAGGAGAAAACCAAAAGGCCAGAGTATCCCTTGCCTAAGTTTGTTAAACCTGAAAGTCAATCTCAAGTTAGTGTTGAGGAGATTGAAGAGGTAGAAGATATACTTGAAGTGTCTACCATGAAGGTTGAGAAAATAACTGTCAAACCTGACTGTTTTAAATGCAAAGGCAAAGCTAAGGTTGACAACAAATCTTTCCATGTTAAAAATGTTAAAAAGGATTCAAAATTTACTAACTCAACCTCAGGAACATCTACTTCAACATGTTCACCTAAGAGTGAATGTTTAACAAATGTTCCTGGTCATAGACCTTCTGTGTACTGTCCTCCACCGAAACGATTTGAGGGAAATCATTGGAATACATCTTTTGTGGAGCGTCGTTCTTGTTATCGTTGTGGTCAACAGGGCCATATTATTAGGGATTGGAAGTTATTATCCCTAGATAGGTTTGGTAGAGGGATGCCAAGAACTTCCTCTTATAGGAATTATTTTTCAAAAACTTTTTCAAGGCGTTGTTCGTATACGCCTGTATCTAGTTGTGCATCAAACTCTCCAAAACCTATGGCTAAAGTAAACAAAGTTGTGTCTAGTAGACCTCAAGTTCAAAAGCATAACATTGTTGAAAACAAATCATCTGAACCTAAACAGGTTTGGAAACCCAAATCCACAAACAACGCATCAATGAAATCTTCTGAGTTTTTAAAATATCATAAACTCATTGATGTGATGATTATGGATGATCATGGACAACCTAAGTCTATCAAGGCTTGGGTGTCCCATAAGTACTAATGTTTGGGTGTTTGTGGTGATGCAGTCAGTTTCTTGTAAAGTAATATTTTTTAGTGACTGCATGGATGTGGATATAGTTGGAAGAATGTTATGATGATTTCTGAAGTTTCTGAAGTTTCGTGGTGGTAAAAGTGCTAAACGGCATTTGCTTTGACTTGATATGTGATTTTGATATTTTTCTTTTAAATTTTATTATTAATGCAACAGCCATTCTTTGTACTTTTTAGTATCAAAGAAATGCAATGTTGCGAAATATCTTAAATAAAAATTACAAAAATATGTTTAATGTTTATGTTTAAGGGGAGTACCTTTGAATTGGATTTTTGAAAAGAATTTACTGTTCAGGGGGAGTAATTAAAATTCTGATTATTCGGATCAGAAATGTGAACAACAAGATTCTTATTCCTCAAAAAGATATTGGATTGTGTCTGTAAACAACATGAGAAATGATATTACATCAGATGACATGCACAAAATGGAAATTTTAAGGTTTATGTTTGATGTGTCAGTAGGTTTATCTGGCATGTTTAAAATAGATTTTATAAACATTAGCTTCATTATATGATGTACTGGTAGATATGATACACACCGGTTTCTGGGTTCTTAAGAAGTAATTCTAATATGTGTCTATGATCTTGTGGTAAACACCATATGATGTACGACTAAATGTCTTAATTCCTTAACGTAGCACGACATATTTCTATACCTGAGGTTTATCTGAAATCATTTGGGGGTCTATACTGATTGTTTCCTCTGTTGTACGTAAGTACAGACCTGGTCTCAATCAGTATATGCTTAAAAGTTAATCAAACGCAAGTCAATGAACTTGAAAAGTCTTAAATCATAAGATACCTAACAAGGTCACCAAAATGGTTTGACCAAGTCTGGTTTTGCTTACACCTGAATCAAGTTATGTCGCTTTGTTGTACGTTTGTACAGACCTGTCACCGCTGACTTGATTCTTAAAATTGATTTTCTTATATTCTCTCTGGATTTGGAAGTTATGCTCATGTCTGGGTTACAGGGGTATGTCATAGGTGGGGACTATGGAGAAATATTCATACTAACAATAAAAGGTTAATTCACAGACCTGGATGTAACATGTTTAAGTGGATAAACAATATCAGTAATCGTCTTGAAATAATTTTTATAAAATGTGTTTTAAATATGCTAAGTAAATTTAAAGTGGACAAATATACTGATAATTGAAATAACACTTACTATTTCCTAATAATTGCATGTTGGCCTGATATGATCTCTAAGCAGACGTAAAACAATCCTATCCCCAAATTTATTTTAATTTTTGTTCTTTACTTTTCCTTTATAAAGAAAATACAAAAAGATTTTATTTCTATATTATTTTCTTCAAACATCACATATCTTGTTAAAGTCAAATATTGAAGATGTAAAGGATGTCAGTTATTCTCCAAAGACTATGAAGATAAATTCTATTGGAGAAGCTGCTGATGATTGAGAGATGGTCACATAGTTTGAAGATCTTACTGTATGATGAATTTGTGTCAGTCACATGAATTTGGACATCAAGATTTCTTTGAAGACCATGCTATCTCAATGGGGGAGATTCCGATTGTTGAAGACATGAAAGAGTTTGTTGATGAAGACTGATTGAAGACTTATTTGACCAAGCTGCTGACATGGGGGAGTTTGTTGGTGCATTTTGTGTGTCAGTCAGTTGGTCAAACGTTTGTAATTGTCAAAGTCAATTAGTCTGCGTATGTATAGTGTTTAGTGTGTATATGCGAGTTTGTAAACGAATAGTGAAATAGAATATATACACAAAATAAGTGTTTATGCGACACTTAGCTAGTGTCGCATATAGCGACACTTGGCTAGTGTCGCTATAGGGTTGGACAACCTATACATAGGCATGCAGGGTTTCATTTGTAGGATGATCAAACCCTAGAGAGAGAGAGTTTGTGAGGTAGAGAGAAAGTGTGTGTAAATGTTTATACTTCAATTGTTAATATACAAAAAACGTTATAGAAATCGTATGTTTGTTTATCCGTTCAATAATCGCTAACCAAACGGATTCCGCATGTTTGGTTGATTAAACGATTCGTTAGATCAGAGATACGGGATCTACAAGTGGTATCAGAGATAACACTTACTGTTCCTAACAAATGCATGTTACTCCGATATGATCCCTAACCAGATTATATCAACTCCGTCACCAAAAAAAAAGAATGTGTTAATTTTCTATTTGTAAATTTACATTCCTTTATGTGTTCTTATTTTTCTCTAAGTTAGTTTAATTTTCTGATTTTATCCAAGTTACTGTTACCTTTTCAAATTTGAGTATCGAAATCACAACGCAACAATCGATAAAATCGCAAACTTTTCACTAAAAGTGACCTGTTGCATCACTTTCATAAGTGACGCTACCAGTGACGCATACGATATTGCGTCACTTACACTAGTGACGCTGTAAGTGTCAGGGTAAGCTACGCTATAAGTGCCGGGTTGAGTGACGCATACTAGAGTTTTCGTATAAATACCCTTTCCAACGACACTCAACCTCACCACTTTTCAAATTCACATAGCGTCACTTTCTCTGACTTACCGTCACTTGCTGTGTCCCTGCGTCACTTACTCTGTGCGATTTTCTTCGATCCATTCGTCGTTTCTCGAGCTTTATTGCGCATTCCAGTATCATATTCTTGTTCCCCTCATTCACACGACTAGTTAGGTACTAATTTTAACCTTTATCTTTCTATTTTCATGTTTTAATTATGAATTAAGGTTACGGGTTTTGGGTTTCTTTGAAATCATACAATTTGGGGCTTGATTTGTTAATGTTTTATGTTATTAAATGGTGTGTTTCACTCGGTTTTCTCATGCGTACGTTGTGATAACTTCGATTTTCAAAACCCCCAAATTTGGTTTCTGGGTATGAACAGTGACACGATGATCTTCATCGTTGTGTCACTTCATGCGTCACTTACCTCAAGTGACGCTACTTGGTAATTTAGAACCCATACCGTCACTTCATCAGTGACGCTTATTATTGCGTCACTTCCTAAGTGACTCTCGTAGTGATGCATGTACTTGGATTATCTGTTAAGTCCGTCACTCATCTTAGTGACGCCCACTTATGCGTCACTCTCTTAAGTGACTGACTTAGTGATGCTTTTGTATATAACGTCACTTATACCGTCACTTCCTAAGTGACTCACTTAGGATACCGTCACTCTTTTAAATGCCGCATAACTTTGACCTGTCACTTCTTAAATGTCGTATATAATGATGCATGATATGGCAACGTCACTTACACCAGTGACGCATGATAGCGTCACTTACCTTAAGTGACGCTATACTTAATTTCTGATTTTAAGCACTATTTTCTGCGACACTTCCTAAGTGTCGGTAGTGGCTATGCGTCACTTACCATAAGTGACGCCTAAATCAGAATTTTGTTTTTTAGGTTATGTGTGTTCGTGCTAATTCTATAACGTTTGTTGTTATTTTTGTTTCGTATTTTAGCTTACAGATGGCTGATTTACAAAACTATTACCGCCGCACCAACACCCGTCACAATATTACCGCGTTTTTGGAGTCCACGCATGCCAACTCGGCTCCTTTTCGGCCAATGATCGAGTTCCTCTGACGTTCGAGGATTCATTACGCTATTACTGCTTCTACTCCGGTTTATATGAATCAGGTTGAAGAGTTTTACGATCATGCGTTTATTCGGACTCAGGGTGATGTCCCGAGGATTGTATCAAAGATGTTTGGTGAAGAAATCGAGATCACTGAGAACTCTATTCGACGGGTTCTCCAGTTCAATGACAATGATACGATGCCGACTATGTTCCCAACAACGTTTATCTACGGGGGACTTCAGCGCATGGGCTATCCGGCGAATCAGCTTTCTGATTTTCGCAAGCAATATCTCTGCAGGGTTTGGAGGTATTTATGTCATATCGTGATTGTTTGTTTATCTCCGAGGAAGGGAGGATACGACGCTGCAAGTCATTTGACTTATATCTCTGATGTTGGCCCTAATCTACAACAAGCCGTACAACTTCAGCGGTTACATTTTTGGCAACATGGTTGAGAATATCCGAGCTGGTAAGGATAAGTGGCTGCAATATCCAAGGTTTGTGCAGCTATTATTGAATGATTTAGATCTTGAGATTGCCCCAGATCAGCGATCCCTCTTGGTGCCGACGCCTATGCTTCTTCGAGTCTTTAATGATTGCAAACTAGCGCCAAAGGGTGAGCAAATTTTGGCTGACCGTGAACTCTTCGGGCACATAGTCAATGAAAACTATGTTGCGCCGATCAATGATGGTTTTGAGGATGATGTGATTCCTCCGGTCAATGAGGATGACCTGGTTGATACTGAGATAGCTCAGGATTTAGATGATATTGATCGTGTTGACCGGGTTGATGATGATTCTGATGATGGTGGGCCCACTCCACCCGATTCTGAGGGTGACGTGCCCCTACAAACTACTTTGGATGGGATTCAACTCGCTGATCCTCGACGCTTTAAGCGTATCTTGAGACGGATTTCTGCTGGCAGGGTCCACGTCCCGAGGAATCCAGGGAAACGTCCTGCTGGGTCTTCTCCTTCGTATGCAGATTTACCTCTTCGAAGACGTCAGCGGACTACTGCTGTTATTGAGGAACCTACTCAGCATACTTCTCAGCGACCACAACCTCCACCATCGTCTGACATGCCATCGATTCAGATGATACTTGCTCAGATGGAGCTTTTGTCGAAACGATTTGACGACCAACAGGCTATTATTGCAGCTCAGGCTTCCCAGATAAAGGATTTGGAGCTCAAAGCTGCTGAGGTTGACAATCTCCAGCTTCAAGTGACGAATCTGTCATCTAGGGTTTTAGAGTTGGAGTCTGTCACAATTATTTCGGGGGAGGATATTCCCAGGGAGTTAGAAAAAAATGTAACTCCTCCCCCAGAACCAGAAAATGTACAATCTTCAGATATTAATGAAAATATTGCTTTAGATTACTTCGTTGATGTTCCGGGACAACCGACTCCGATTGCAGCCGATTATTCAAATGTCAATCTGACATATCTGCAGAGTTTGGTTAATCAATTTGATGAAGTAGATAGATCGTTTGATCCCGATGATATAGAAATGGACGCAGAGGTTCCAGGGTCGGATGAGGAATATATGGATAATCCAAATCAAGAACCGGCGCCTGAATGTGAACCGGAGCCAGTGTTACGACAACTCCGGTTATTGAGACAGATTCTTCTGAGGATGAGGCAGAACCTGCAATGGAACAATCTACTGATGAATCAGTTCCTGTGTCTACATCTTCAGGAACTTCAAAACCACAAGTGGTATAGAAATCAATTGCACTTGAGTTGAAGACTTGTAAAACTTATCTTGTTAAAGGTGAATTGACTGGTTTGATCAGAAGCTGGAAATTTGATGTTGATAACTTTCTTATTTTGATCAAGAGAAGTGATGGCGTGGAATACTTCAAGCCTAGATTCAATGATATCAGCACATTGCCAAAGGTCGAACTTAATCGTCTTGCTCAGTTAAATATTGTGAATCATTCTGAAGATACTCGAGGAGTTCTTTTTCAGAGAATTTTGAGAAAAGAAATTTACAGCAAGAAATATATGTGGATTAGACCGGAGCTGGGAGTTCGGTATTCGTACAAGAAAAAGATTGATTTGAGAACTCAACAACCGATTGTGAAATATCATTATCCACCAGCTGCTAGTCTCAAGACTGTTCCCCTACAAGAGTTACCACTGGATTTCTTATGAGATTTAAAGTATTGGTGGTTTGACTCTGTCACTCAAGAAGCTGTAATTGAATATTCTACCAAGATTGCTGTGGTACAAACACAGGATATATGGGGAGAATGGCCAGTTAAGGAGTTTGTGGGAAAGTCTGTTCGAGTTTTTGATCCGATCAGCCTAATAAATTTGACAAAGAAAGATTTGAAAGCTCTCTACAAGAATAAACTTCAGTACAATCAAGTTGATTTAGAGGAAGCTTCAAAGTTTACAAGGGTGGTCGAGATTTGTTTGAAAGTGGGAATACATGCTGGAGGAACATTCCCAGAAGGGTGGTGCTGAGTAAAGTTTTGAAGTTTAAAGATTTTGAAGACCAAGCTGAAGACACGGGGGAGTTTGTTGATGCATATCTGTTTGTCTGTCAGTTGGTCTATCGAGTTGTAAAAGTGTCGTTAGTCGTTTAATAGAAATATAGATTTTGTATTATGCGACACTTAAGTTTTAGTTTAGGCGACACTTGCCTAAATGACGCATAGCGACACTTAGGTAAGTGACGCATGAAGGCGGCTACATGCGACACTTACAGCAAGTGACGCATGTCTGCCAGAATTTTAGTATAAATAGAACCTACGGGTTTTCGGATAGGGTTGACGAAACCCTAGCACCATTTGTCGACTAAACTCAATTGTAATCAGTTCTATTACTTTATTCAAGCTAATAAACTCGTTCACTTTGTTTAAATCAATCGTTTCGGTTTGTGTTTATTAGTGATTTGTGCAATTGATTGTTTCCACCTTTCAATTGCTGTTGATCATCACTTAGGTCCATCGAATAGGGCACTTATAATGATGAATTAAGGTTTCATACCTAATGAAAAACTATATTTTGTGTTTAATTGATGAATTGAATGAATTGAGCTAAACCCTAGATTCTTGAAATTAAAGGGGTTAATGGTTTAATGAATTATATATCTTTCATATACATGATTAAGTTATAAATTAGGTTTAAATGATGTTAATTATTATAAAAGAACTCATAAGCTTGTGTTTATGAGTAATTGAATGATTTTGATTATGAAATGATGATAGTAATTGGTAATTGATGAAAGAATAATGATTTGATGAATGAATTCATCTACTTATCATGTTGAATTATATTTCTTGTGTAAGGGAAATCAAAATCATGTATAATTAGGTAAATGATATATGATGAATATGATTATACACTAAGAGATGATGCTCTTGGTGATTATTGATGAAATTGATTATGTGATAATGATAATTACCCGTTTATATATGATTATGAGTAAAGTGTATGAAACATATGATGAGATCATATGATGAAATTAATACTTGTATTATATAATACAAGTAATGAATTGAAGGTTGAGTATAATTTGGATATAGGTATTATATGAATTAACATCTATGTCATATGATGATTGAATATTGAATGTGTAATTGATATGTGCTTATATGATTATATGAATAGGTGATAAAAGTATGCCAAGTGTTACAAGTGATTAATTGTATGGGCTATCGCGAGGTAAGTTAATGGATGATGCTATCACCCTTTTAGTAATGCATATTCCATTTACTTGTAAGGACCGGTAATGGGTATGTCATTTACTTGATGATGTAATTGTGTTCTGGGGTTTGGCCCGAAGATATTAATTTCCGCGGGAATTAGCATAATGATATTATGGATCCTTAATATACGTATGTTGTGAAATGATATTGATATTACTTCAAGTGATGCATATCCCATTGAATTGACGTTCTTGATGCTCGTAAGCAATGGATATGTCTATGACTTGATGAGATGATTGATAGCCCATTTCTTACTAAGCTTTATGCTTACTCTATTATGTTTATGTATTTTTAGGTGACCAGTGTGGAGCCTAAAGGGGTTCGGGTAAAAGACTCGAAGGTTGCTATTGGTGGAGCTTGTTACTTTGTTGCTAATAAGCTATTTCTCTTGATCATGCTCTTGATGTTGATGTCACCCCTTTTTTAAAAGAAATCTTGTTTTTGACACTTGATGGTAGTGAATAGAAGACTTGTGGTCAAAGTCAAACATTATGAAATATGATATTCAAAGTGGTTTATGAGTGGTTGTATGCTCATTGATAGTTTTGTAAAAGTCAATGTGGAAAACTCATTATAATTGGTGTAAATATCATAGTTTTATGTGAAATTGATGTTATAAGGTTACAATGAAGTTTCAATAGTGAAATTGACTTAGTTTGATTTAGAATAGTCAACGCAATGTGTAACACCTTGCAATTTCGACATAATTATAAACGTTAAATTGCATGTATTTTTAGGCTAATTCTCTAACCTAGAGTGAATTCACAACACATTTTAGAGATAAGTCTAGCAAAGCCCAACTAGATAATACGCGTAGTATTACTTATTCATAATTAGTTGTAATTATGTACAGAGCGATCTAAACAACGTGACAAAAATATACGACTGTTGGTGAATAAAATTAATTAATAATATGAAATTATTAGTTAACGTTATCATTTACTAAATATTATTTTGATAATATTTAACAAGTATTTCGTAAACTGGAACAAATTCAAAACATTTCTGTAACAAAACAAAGTTATAATATTTCAACTTAGTTAAATTACTTCTATAAAATATCTCAACTAAAAATATATTCGAATACGTATTTAAAGATTTACCAATTAAAAACATTTTAACATTTAACGATCGGGTAAACAAACACGAGCTAAATATCACAAAAGCGGGACAAAAACCCCCTCCCTTTTTCCTTTGACAAAATCGGCCCAAACCCCCCACCCATCCCACTTTCTCCATTTTCATCTCATTTATCCAAAAACACACACAAACACCAACTCATTTTCTCTCAAAATCACTCACCAAAAATCATCAAATCACCACCCATTTCCTTGTATTTTTGGACCAACAACAACAACAAAACTCATCACCAACTTTATCTGCAAGATCCAAGCTCAAGAACACCATTTTCATCACCATCTCCATCCACTCACCTAACTTTCAGATTTCACTTGATTTGGTATGAAAAATCACTTTTCTTTCACTGTTCCTTCGTTATTATAGTATACAAACATGTTACAAGTCATTATATGAAAGATCTAAACGTTTTTGGGTTGAAAAATTAAGATTTTCATCAAACAGCGCGTTGTGTCGCACGGGACCAAAAACAGTAGTGCGACACAAGCTTTTGTGTCGCAGTACCATTTTTACGTCGCATTATGCGACACAACGCTTTGTGTCGCATAAATTATCCTATGTCGCATACTTGCGACACAGCTACTTATGTCGCAGCATTTGTGACACAAATGCCTATGTTGCATTTATTTGCGGATGTCGCAGGAATGTGACACAAACCCTTGTGTCGCAGAACCTTTTAGTGACACAGTGCTTATGTCGCAAAACTCAGAACCTTAAAAACACATGTTTTTCACTAAGTGTCGAAACCAGATTTTACCCCTTGATTTTACTCCGAATTCGAAATTCGGATGCGTTTTCACTACAACAACATAGTAGAAATAAATATTTTCCAAGCTGACCTGACAGCTCGACCCCAGCAAGGGGCTCTGCCCCTTGGACCCCGCCAGGGGTTGCCACCCCTTGGACCCCGCTACCAGGGGCGCTGCCCCCGGACCCTCGTACACAAGTTCATACCTTATGAAACACCATGAAACAATAAATTACACCTTGAAACATTTCACAAAATATCACCAATGTCTCGTGTCGAACTTACAAAATAAACAAGGATCTTTCATGAATAAACGAGTAACATGGTTAGACTGTTAGCCAACCGCTTATATAATTATTCCTACGTTTAGGACGTTAGTGACCTACTTGGATTTAGGCTTTGCTAGCGCTCGTAACTTTACTTAGCTCAACAGGTGAGTTCACAGCCCCTACATTTTAACTGTTTACTGCTTTCAACTAGGGGTGGAAAACATAGTCAAACGTTTTAAATACATGATTGTATATTGATTTTACTCAAGCGATTAGAGTACATTGAACTGTTACACAAACTGATGTTTATGAATTAACGTTTTCATACTACAAGCACTGTAAACGTGTTAAACTTGTTTTGGAAATGCTGGAGAACGACCAGCAACGCTTCTACGGAACTGATTGGGTAACTGATGGGTCCTTCCGACATGGACCAGATCCTACTGACATGGATCAAGGGACACTGACACTCCTCACTAGGTGAATCCTACTAACATGGGTACTTGATCCTACTGACATGGATCCGTTAACAACTATTAGGATACTGACATTCTACGAATAACTATTAGGATACTGACATTCCTACGAATAACTATTAGGATATTGACATTCCTACGAACAACCATTAGGATACTTACGTTCCTACAAATACTAATAGGATACCGCTTTCCTACGAATCTTAAACTATATTTTGGGTAACATCCCACGTAACTACATCTTTAGGCTACATCCCACTAAACGTACACTCTGGATAACATTCCATGAAACTTTATTTGATCGTGATGACAATAACTATTTGTGAATGCTTTGAAACAACCAACTATTATTGTGAACATAAAACCTGTGAATTCACTCAACCTCGTTGTTGACTTTTACTATATTTTTCAGGGAATTAGCTGCATGTAAGACATCCTACACACATGGAACATAGGCGACCCACGAAGGAATAGGATGCCAACTTTTGACAACTGGATTTCTTTTGTATAACTAAAGTGATTTTAGTCATATTTACGAAATCTACTTTTGTAAACTTAATAACTTTCACATTTGTACGATTTGACAAATCGTAAATGTTGCACCCGTAACCGTCGGTTCAGTGTCGTTGCGATTCCTGATGGTGATGCGGGCGCAGCAGGGGTTTTAAAATTTATATTTAGCTGGGCTTAAATTATACGTACTACCTACTCTGGTTAGCAAGCGGTAAGTATGACCTAAGATCGTTCTATGAATCCAAACGTGTGGGCGATTAAAGCTGGTGCTTTCGGTAGGAGGTATTTAGGATGGAACAAAGTAGGTAGGTTTGGGAGTTTTAAACTAAAGACAGGTAATTAAAATGAAGAAAAGTAAATTACAGGAAAGCAGATGAAGATAAACATGTGATTGCTGAGATTTCGATAATTAATATTTCAGTATGACAGATTAAACAGGGACAATGCTAAATGTAATGGTCTAAACTATCAGGTGTAAAATCTAGAACCCTACCAACTAAATTTCCCATTGGCATGTCACTAGGACCTAGGTTATCGTGATTCTGATCGGAGCAATACGTAAACTTCCAATACTTATCTAGTTGAAAGATAAACAAACTATTTTGGCTTGACGCCGAGGTGCATGAATCAGTAGCGTATCGTCTCATAGGTCCGACCTTTCTTAACCCCTAAAATAGTTTAGTATTTTATTAGCATGCAGATTAATAACTTTGTAGGTTTTTGACCGCTGATTGTGTAAGGCTTAGTGTTTTAAGGTATTTAAATCACGAGGATGTTATCCTTATTCCTAAGTCTTGTTTTATGCATTAAGGCTTGGTTACTTCAACTTATGACTTGAGTTCTCCTTTTCAAACAGTTATACATCCCTAGATTATTCGCAGTTTATAAAAACGTGTTTCATATGCAGGCCATGCCTTTCAGTAATCGGACAGTGTACTTTACATGGTAGTTCGACTGCTTCTTACATCAGACATGCGGTCAGGAGTAATTGACGGTGAATGTGACACTCTAAACTAACTAAATGTAAAGCGATGCAGAAATGTAAACCTAATATGTACAACGAGTGGGTTCACTGTGTCTTACTTGTTGCATGTTGTGGGCACAAATAACTACTTACCATAATTAAGGTTGATCAAGTCCTAATTACTAGGTTGCAGTCACGTGGATAACCGGAAAGGGTACTCCATAAATTAAACTCAAGTTCATAAAGTCTCAACGATACAAAAGTCATTAATTCCTATTTTATCTGAACGTGTTTTCGAACATCATTTCATTGTGCATTGACTTTCGTAGGATATACCAGTTAGTTGTGAAGTTGTATTATCCTTTCGGAATTCCAACTGTTAAACCAGAGCTGATTCCAGTGATGTAACTACCTTCGGTTGTTTATCGACTTCCATACATTTGTACTCCGTATAAAACGTTTCCAGTACTATATCAGATAAACTGTCGAATAGGGGCCGTTACATCACGTTTACAATTGTCGTACACTTAATTATATAACGTCATCCTTACTTATAATTATCTACATCATCAACAATCACAATAATAAACTACTCGCAATTCATGGCAATAGACAAATCACATACAAGGCAATAATACATAATTAAAATATGAAATAAAGCAAGTATGATAAAGGTTTCGATATCACCCGGAAATAAATGCGCAGCAACGTATTATTATGACTGACAACTCGTTCACACGTACAAAGATGAATCTCCAAACTCCTAACGTTCGCTCTAACCTCTATGTTAATCCGTAGATTAATTACAATAACCCTAGACTAAAATATAAGAGATTTTTAGAGTGAGAAAGTGAAAATGGAAGAATGAGAGTGTAAGTATGAGTGTGAATATGAGAGAGTATATGAGTGTGTGAGTGTCTTGAAATGAGAGCTAGGGGCTGCCTTTTATAGAAGAAATTTGGCTCAAGTTATCACCCCAAAGCTCATGATAGCAAAAGGCGAAAAAGGTAGTGGCACCAGGTACAAAAGGCGAAAAAGGTAGTGGCACCATGTACGAAAAGCATGTAAAGGTCTAGCACCGGGTATTAAAAAGGACAAAAAAGCGCAATCCGTGCGGGTGACGGGCTGGCGGCGGCGGCTGGCTGCCAGCCAGCGGCGGCTGGCACCACCCCGCACCGTTTCGCTGTCCGTTGCTTCGTTCCTCGATTCGTGCGTGTTTTCTTCGTTATGCGTCCGTTTGCGTTGATTCTTTTTGCGTTGGATTCGTAATTCAAAAACGAAGCTTTTAATGAAAAGAAATCCCAAAAATATGTCTCTGAACTTTAGATGTGTCGTACGAATCGTTTGGATCTTCCGGAGTGCGTAGAATCTTCATTCTTCGTCCGTTTTTGTTGATTCTTCTTCTGTTGGATTCGTAGTTTGAAAATGAACATATTAGGTCAGATAGATGTTGGTGATAGGCTCTTTGGTCTTGAAATCTCTTTCTGACATCTGGAATCTTCAAACGTGCGTGGAAGCTTCATTTTCTGTCCGTTTTGCTTGATTTTCATCATGCAACCTTGTTTTTACCATCTTGACATAATATTACAGATTTGTAATGTTTTTGAGTTAAAGTGCCAAGAATTGTTCCAGAATGAGAGAGATATCGATAGTAAAAACGTGACTTTTTACGCGATATCAAGTATCCCACACTTAGAACTTTGCTTGTCCTCAAGCAAACTCATTCTTAAAAGCTTCTGGAATGATTCTAATTGCATCAGTTTTTAGAGATACCTTTTTCCAAGGAGTATAAAGTTACAGTTATGAAAGAGTTTTTACCGGAAACTAAGGGTTTATTGAATTCGATACCTTCTTCGAGCAACATGATGATTAGGCAAATGCAGCACTCTCGTGATAGGCTTGATCGAGAATCAAATCTCCATCACTTTTGATGAGGACGGTACTAACATTTCGAGATATCTTGGAAGGAATAGGGTGTTTTTGGTGTGAAGAAGGTGTGAGGGTTTTCCTTGTATTTTCTCGAAACTTTTCTTGAGAGAGTTTCTATGGAATTTCTCAGATTTTGAAAGGACTACATAGCCTTTTTCTTTGGAATTTTCCTTTTCTTGGCCCTTTTTCTTGATCCTTGGGCTTTTTTTTTTTAGCAGCTTCTGCTGAATTTCTTTTTCTTGGAGCTCCTTTTACGGATGATGTTCATCCTTTGGGGAACGCTCCGATATAAGCTTTTTGCTGAATTTCTTTTCTTGGAGCTCCTTTTACGGACGATGCTCATCATTTGGGGAACGCTCCGATGGCATTGTATTAGGCTGCAGAAGTCTTGGAGAATCAAGAATATCTTTGAGAATCCGTTGGAAAATGAAACTTCTGTAGGTTCGGGACGAATGTTAGGAGGTTTTGATTGGGTGTGAAGAGTGAGTGTTGAGTGGGTGGATGTTTGATGGTAGAAGGGTGTTTGGATGCCTTAGAAGTTATCAAGATGGGTTGTACCTATGCCACGTATGGCACTCATCGGTGTGATCTCGAAGTGCATTACAAGAGCAAGTTCTAATTCAATTGCATACATCGGCGCCTAGCCATGTATTGCCCTTTTCGTCCGTATCTTATTCTAAAATAGTTTTGTTTCGTTGTCAAAACTCGTTTCTTGCTGTAGTTTATAATTTTGAAAGATAGGATTTCTAAAGAGAGATGTTTTTGAATCTGAAAATTTTGAAATTTTATCAATTTTTGCTTTTTAAAGAAAATATTGTTTGACTTACGCACAAGAGGTAAAAACTTGCGGTTGATGGCCGTATATCCTACACTTAGAGGAACATTGTCCCTAATGTTCGAATCTATTCGTTGAGTACCTCTTGTTGAAGTATCCCACACTTAGAGATTCTACTTATTATTGGATTGTTTCGTAGTGTGGTTTTTATGATCCCATACTTAGTGTTTGGAATATCGGATGAGGTAATCAAAACGGGTAGAGGGTTTTGGAACGGTGTACCGCTTTTGCTGTGCACGTTATCGGCTCCTTGTTGGAAGGTTGCTGGTCTGTGGCTTGTAGCTTATGGCTCTCGGCATTCTTCATTGCGTGGTCCACAGTCCTCCCTTGCTTAGGTCTTCAGTAGTTTTTCAAACAAACTACTCAATTCAATCAAGTAATAGCTGCTGATAAGAAAAGTAAAGTAATAAAATGATAAAGTAATAACTGGATAGATGTGATGTCTATGCATCCACGGTACATATAATAATAAAGTCTTGGTAGAAAATAGAAAGAAGTAAGAAGGCGGAGCAATCTATTGCTCGGCTGGTGGTGGTACTGCAGTCGAAGATGCTATGGGAGATGTCTCATCTGATGAAGAGTCATCGTGCTGATAGTGGGTGCCCTCATCTGATGCATCCCTATCATCCCCTGCGTCTGGTGTACCCATGGTGAATATCCCGTCATGTATCAACTGATCAACAAACTCCCCTGCTGGCATGTCAAAGCTATAGAGTGGAGTCTCATGTATCCCCTGCTGAGAGTGCTCTCTGAATAGATCGGTATGTCTGTGAGAAGATACTGGAGTAATCGGTGCGGCTGCAGGGCTGGTGCTCCTGAGAATCCTATGACTCTGAACAAAAGTGGCTCGAGTAGGGGCTCTGGATATCCTACTGCTACTCGAGACCTGTCCTCTAGCTGAGCCAACGACTGAGGGAATCTGCTGTCTCTGAAGGGGGATCTGTGCTCGCGGTGCCTGTGGCCTGAGTGGGACTGTCCGAGGTGGTAAACCATGGCCATGGACTGGATGTCGGCGAGGTGCTGGAGTAGGAGCTGCAGGGGGATACCAATGTGGTGGGGCTCGGCCCATCCCGCACGGTATGTCCGGAATTGGGCTCACTGGTATTCCTGCGATCTGCTGCCTCGTAGCTCTATAGCTTTTGACTTGCATCTGCATCAGCCAGTACCAATAATCGGGTCCTGGGGGTGTCCCGTAATGGTATATGTAAGCTGGTATCCGAGCTCTAGGGGCCGGGACAGAAGGTCCTGGCCTAGTAGGCTGTGGTGGTGCAACTGGGACATCAGAATCTTGTGCATCCTCATCTGAATCGGAGTCTGAACTTCGGGCCTCTCTCGGTTGCTTCCTCTTTCTGGACTCCCTGGGTAGGACTAGACCTGCTACCAATGTATCAATACTCTCAGGGTCTGATGATCGTGCCCTGATGTAAACGGTACCATCCTTCAGATGCCTAAGTATATCCATTTTCCTTAGAAAATTATAGTCTATTGGTTGGGCACTCCATCCTGGCAGGCTTTTAAATTTTACTATCTCTGTCATCCTAATCAATCCCATTTTCCGAATCAACCTATTAATTACTGGGCCCATGAATGATTTTCTTGCACCAAACTCTTTTTCTTCCAAAATCCGCTGGGCAACTAGATGGGCAACCTGAATGTTTCTCCTCTCTAGGATACATGCCATCATGATAACATCAAACTCAGACACTCGGCCATTAGACGTATGTTTCCCATCAAGTGAACAAGCCAGTAGTTTATGCAAAATCTGCATAACTGGGTCTGTGAGCTGGGTAGCTTTAATACCCAAGAAATATGGCCTTGGTGACCAATGACTCCATGCCTCTGCAGTAGTAGTCGTGAGAGAAATCGTGATGGCTCCATCACTAAACAGGGGTGAATCTATCTCTTCTGGAGTATAGAGATCTAGGTGACGTGCAAACTGAGCCAATGACAAGGTGAATAGGCTCCCCATATATCTAAACGTGATCACCCCGTCTCCAACTCTACTCTCTGGCTCAAATGTATAGGTGGTCATGAACTCGGTGGTCATCTCCATATACAGCGGTTCGTCAATGCTGAACAATCTCTTGAAAGACTCAAACTGCTGACCCTCTATTGAGTAACTGAGTAGACTCTCTAATTTCTGCCTGAATCCCAATATCTGTAGCTTTTCCCAATCTATATATCTAAAATGGCCAAAAGGTTTATCTCTCCATATTCGTGCCATCCGGTCGTACGCTGGTGTTGCACTAAGGTATGCAAGAGATCCTGTAAGTGGACGTGATGGTTTTAGCTTTTTCTTCTTCGGTGTGATAACCCGAGAATTTCTGTAAATTCCGTACGTTTTGACGCATGCATATTAGGCTAATTCCCTATCTAATCAATGTGAATTTAATTTCATTTCAAATAAAGTCTAGCACAAGCCGTTTTTACGTGATTTAATATATTAGCTTTAATGCGCGAAGCGTTCGCGTACGTAATTATTATGAATTACACAAACATTCGGTAGAGACCGACACCCACGAACGATTGTGATCAAGCCAAGTATATAACATAAATCTATTTGAATAAAAATAGTAGTCATTATAAAACGGATAGCAAGTTACATATATGTATACGCGTAACCACGTTAATTAACTTTTAAACGCGCGTGTGAACCGAGAGACACACAACGACAAGTAAACAATGTAAGTAATCAAACAAACAAATGTTAAAAAGGCATAAAAATTAGTAATGTCAAATTCTAATATTCTAATGACCTTAATCTACCTTAATTACCACTAAATCACCTTAAGTACATAATTAGCATCTAATTAATCAAGATTAGCACCTAATGACCTAAATATCTACACTTAAACACAAAGATGGAAATCAAAGGAGGCCCCCCCTTGTTCCTTCCCTTTGGCCGGCCACCAAGAGGCCCCTAGGGCCCCCCCCATGGTGACTTACTTCTTGATTCACTTACACACCCATGCTTAAGCCATATCTTGGTCACTTGCTCACTTCATGCACTCATTTCTCACTAGCATTCACTCACAAACTCTCTCCCTCCTCTCCCCTTGAAACCTACGGCCAACCCCCACCCCCATCACTCTCATCTTATTTTTCAAGATCACCATCACAAACCCACCACAAACCACCATGAACCACCACCTCAAACCATCAAAATAACACACTTTAAACACACAAACACCTACAAACACTTACACCATCATACTACCATCAACAAAACAAGTTTAAAACAACATCCAAGTTAGAGAAAACATACTTTCAAGAATCAAGTTCAACCTTGCTTCAAGAACAACAACAACATTTGTAAGGAAACTCTTCTTAAACTTTTATTTTCTTATATATATGTGTTTATACTAAGTATGTTCACTTACACTAAAATATATTTTAAAACACTTACTACATCTTTTAAAAAAAATGTTAACTAGCAAGTTTTATAAAAATAAAGTTTATAAACAAGTCAAGAAACCTTAAAAGTGTAAAAACATGCATTATATACTTTAAACTTCTCAAACATGTAATGAACTTTCATTTATGTTGAAATAATTATTTTGATTTAAGAAACACAATAAACTTGTAAAAACATAAACTTTGTAGTTTAAAAGTTAGCTAAACACACTTTTGGGTGAAAAATGACAAAGACAAAACTTAAGGGACTAAAAGTGTGAGATCTAACTTTGGAGGACAGAAATGTTAAAAATAATATTATTGATGTATTAACATGTTAAAACATGGATCTAAGTGTTAAAAACCAAACCATTGTGGTTAGAAACCAAGAAAACTAAACTATGAGGTTAAAAGTGGAAAAAAATGGAAACTAAGAGGACCAAACTTGTTAAAACAGAAAGTTACTGACCTTGAACGTGAAAATCAGTAACTTAAGTGTATTTAAGCTTAAACCATGACTTAGAACAATAATTATATGGTCAAACCCTAATAAACCAAAATCTTGCGCTAGGAATGAAATAAATAAAAGTAAAGGGACTAAACATGTAAAAATGAGAACTCTTGGACCTGGACTGACCATATCAGTAACTTAGACTTAATTTAATGTTAATGATGTTTTAAAACAATAGCCATATGATTAAACCCTACTAAACCGAAACATTATGCAAGAAACGACAAAAATGAAAGTAAAGGGGTTAAAACCGTACAAACCTAAAACCTTGGACCTGGGCTGTTCATATCAGTAACATACACATAAAATAATGTTAAGGATGATTTAGAATAATAATCTTGTGGTTGAACACATACAAACCAAAGTATCATGCTAGATATGGACTAAACACAATTATAGGGACTAAACGTGTACAAACTATAAGTTATGGGCTGAGATGATAAAAATCAGTAAGTACATAAATATAAAGTCTAATTTATAGTTTGGTGTATTAAAACCAAAGATTGTATAGTTACAAGTCAACAAACCGAACTTTCGGGCTAAAAATGAGATACTTGAAACCTTAAGGACTAATAGTGTAAAATCAGAAAGTTGGGGGCTATGAACTTAATAATATTAACTTAAGTGACCACAAGTTTAAACCATGATAAAAATTGTCGTGAACCTAAGGCACACGGTAGAAATCAAAGAAACCAAACATATTAACCGAAAACGACAAAATATAAACTACAAGGACTAAAACTGTCAATTCAAGAAACTTGTGGACTGATGTAAACCTTCTGTAAATCAGGGGACTTATTGATAAAAATATACCTTAGATATCATGATTAATATAAATGCCGAGAAACCGCAAGGACCGATTTATTACAAATTAATGTTACATATATGCTACAAATCAAAAATTAACATATTATATAGTGAATAATAATATGTTGAGGCTTTATACATAACTTGAACATTGTAGCAAACTATAATTGATCACATCGTGTCGTATACACTCTAAGTGAAGTGAACACTTAGTATAGACGGTCTATTAAAACGTCTACCGTCATTAATTTAACCTTACGCATTTAGGGCATAAAGAGATTATATTGGGATCAAATACTTAAACTTGATTTGCTAGCACGTTCGGACTCAGGTGAGTTCACAGCCCCTATTTTACTGCTTTTAATGCTTTCAAATGTTGGGGTGGAAAACATATAACTGATTTATGCGATTATTGGAAACTGACTTGTATCTTTATGGGAGCCTAAGTTCGCAAGTTGTAGCATATAAGTCCTTTGCTTACAATGACTATAACCATTAACTAGGTGACTCTAGCCACTAAATATACGGATAGTACTATCGGATCGACAATCCCCCACTGATTATTTTAGTTAGTCGCGCTAACTAGCGACATTGTTCGCGACCAGGATCGTATATTTACTTTGTCCAAGGCAACGATTGTTATGTCGTGGTTTGGTTATAGGCTTAGTTTCGGCATATTAACTCATTAGGCCTAGCTAGCCTTTGAGGGATCACAGTCAGCGTTTCAACATTTAAATAATCGTACAAGAGGCCTTCGATGCCACATATTGAATTACTGATGCATTTTTATCAAACTGATTTACGATAGAGTCTTAAACCTGTGAATTCACTCAACAATTATGTTGACGTTTTAAATATGTTTTTCAGGGAATTAGCCATGCTGCGAGACCACATGCATTTTGGAACCGTACCTGCCCTGTAACTTAGGATGCCATCTTTTGAACAATGTACTTTTGTAAAACTGTGAAATTTATAATACTGCTTCTGACGCCTCGATAAGGCTGTAATGTTTGTAAAACTTTTAATGGCATCTTAATGTATTAGACGTTCTGCGATAACCATATGCTCTTGTATTATTTATTTGGATCGAGTCACGCCCCGCTTAATACTAATGCTTCCGCTAAACGAAATTACCGATTTTTGGGGTGTGACAGATTTGGTATCAGAGCCATTGGTTATAGCGAACTAGAAGTCTTTAGTGACTTAGGATGTCTTAGAGACCTAGACTATAACCCTAGATACGATCACTCATAACATGCATTGCATCCATACAAACTCAACATATTGTACGAGCCTGACATGTCACCCACTTTTCCTTGTAGCAATATGTCTAGAGAGAGCCCGATTTACATCTATGCCTCGGATGAGGAACCCACTGAGGCCACCTTTGATAGTAGAGCTACTTCTGTACATGAGAGCCCATCTGTCCAATTTAGGGCTACTTCTGATGACACTAGTGTTACACCTCCCACAGCACCTGTGATGAGACCCGTCACCATACCTACCGTAGGCAAGACCTCACGTAGGCCACTGATGAGGAGGACCCCTAGGAAGGTCATCCGTGATCTACCCACAGGGGTATTAGCACCGCGCGATGAGGCGCCACCTATGACCGACATACCATGTGATGAGCAGTCACAGAGGATGCCGAGACCGACACAGTTTGGCTGGATGCTGTCTATACTGCGGAGGTGGAGATCACTGGAGGGTCTCCCACCTACCTGTGAGACTGGAGAGTCTTCTCATGCACCATCTCCCTTGCCCATCACTGGGGAGCCGTTAGAGCTTACAGTCCCTACCCTAGTTGGAGTCTGTCGTACGCTGTTTCAGATTTTGTCCTACCGGGACGATGACATCCACGAGCTACGGAGCGATACGTCCCGCTTGGACAAAGACATGATGTCCACCTACGAGCGACTGGACTTGGTAGAGAGCCACCGGATGGCGGACATGGAGACTGCAGAGGCCATCAGGGCACGCGTGGATGTACTCGAGGGACGCCTGAGGATGATTGGATTTGCTATTGGAGTATGCCTTGTGATGACAGTGCTTAGGACGGCTGTGGGTGTGTATTTCCCCTACTTCCGTTAGATTTATGTATGGCGGGTTGTGCTTACATAGTGTTAGGATTAACTCGACGAGTAGAGATAGACTCGTCATATTTTGGATAATTAGTATGTATTAATGGGTACTAAGCTTAGAACCCCATCCCTTTTGTAAGGAACTTATGTAAAAGCACTTTATGTTATAATATAATGTATCTTTGGAGTACTTGTCGTGTTCTTTACATTAGTATTAATTATTATATCTGTCTGTCTTTCGTTACGTATGTTAGGATCAAATCATGCTGCCCAAACGTCGAAACACTGTAAACAGTCGAAGGAATTCAGGACCCTCTAATGAAGATAGCATTGAAGAGATTGTGGCTCGAAGGGTAGCCGATGCTATGGCCCAGTACGAGGCAAGCCGTGCACGGGAGAATGTTGTGAATGATAGCGGGACAGGGAGAAATGTTGCTGGAGGAGACCGAACCGGGGAACAGACCCATGGGACAGAGACACCCGAGAATGCCCAAAGAGGGTGTTCATACAAGTCATTCCTAGCATGCAAGCCAACCAATTTTCATGGGAATGAAGGCGCCATCGGGGTGATTCATTGGATCGAGAAAATGGAATCTGTGCTAGATATAAGCAACTGTCCACCAGACCGTATGGTTAAGTATGCTGCTTGCACACTGACTGGCAAGGCATTGACCTGGTGGAACTCTCAAGTGCAAACCCTTGGGAGAGAGGTTGCTAACTCCATTTCTTGGGAAGAGTTGAAATCAATGATGCTAGATGAATTCTGTCCCCGAAGCAAACTACAAAAGGTCGAGACTGAACTGTGGGAAATAACGATGAATGGGTCCGATATCACTGCGTATACAACCAGGATTCAAGAACTAGCTCGTTTGGTACCTCACATGGTTACTCCCGAGTACAAAAGAATAGAGAGGTACATCTGGGGATTGGTACCGCAAATCAGGAGTTTGGTGACGACGTCCAAACCGTCCACTTTCAGAAGCGCCGCTAGCCTTGCACAAAGTTTAACGGACGAGGCGGTAAGGATGGGAACTCTGACCAAGAAAGTTAGTTCTAACAAAGGAGAAACCGAAAGGACTGGTGGAGGAAGTAGTAGGAATGATAAACGGAAGGGGAATGATGGGAGAAATGACCGACAAGACCTGCAATACAAGCAGCCGAGGACCACTAAGGCGTATGTTGCTAATGCACCAGGACCTAAAGGTTATGCAGGCAACAAGCCAAAGTGTATCAAGTGTGAAAGACACCATGAGGGCATGTGCATCCGTTGTGATAACTGTAAGAAGTGGGGTCACCGTGCACAATTCTGTGGAGGAAGCTCTCAAAACCGTGACAATAATGAACGAAGAGTGCTCAAATGTTTCGAATGTGGGAACCCAAACCACCTCCGAAACAGTTGCCCTAAACTCCACAACAACAACAACAACAACCGTAACAATGGCAACAACCAACCGGCACGTGGTCGAGCGTTCGTTATTGGAGCACAGGAGGCGCGTCAAGATCCCAACACTGTCACGGGTACGTTCCTTGTAAACAATCAATACGCTTCAGTTCTATTTGATTCGGGTGCCGATTTAAGTTTTGTGTCTTCAGAGTTTAGACCATTACTAGAAATAGAATCCCGTAAGTTAGACATGAAATACTCAGTAGAACTAGCAAATGGTAAACTAATAGAAGCCGAAGAAGTAGTACCGGAATGCACTCTATCTCTCGAGGGTCATTCTTTTAAAATTAATTTATTGCCAATGGACCTAGGAAGCTTTGATATTGTAATTGGAATGGACTGGTTGTCCGAAAATCGTGCGGAAATCTTATGCTTTGAAAAAAAAGTGCGGGTACCACTACCGTCAGGTGAAATGCTCATAATTCGAGGAGAGCTGAAAAGAAGCGCTTTGAAGATGGTCAATGGCATAAAAACCCGTAAGTATCTACGAAAGGGATACCAAGCCTTCCTAGCGCATGTTGTGGAGAAGAGAACAGAGGGACGACGCATAGACGACATACCTGTTGTACGTGATTATCCGGGGGTGTTCCCAGAGGATTTGCCTGGACTACCACCCCCAAGACAAGTTGAATTTCGGATAGACCTAGTGCCCGGAGCCGCACCAATAGCGCGCTCTCCCTACCGTCTAGCTCCATCCGAAATGCAAGAATTGTCCACGCAATTGCAAGAACTCTTAGACCTAGGATTCATCCGACCGAGCTTTTCACCTTGGGGAGCTCCGGTGTTATTCGTGAAGAAGAAGGATGGATCCATGAGAATGTGTATCGACTATCGAGAACTAAACAAAGTGACGATCAAAAACCGATACCCTTTGCCGCGCATCGACGATTTATTCGATCAACTCCAAGGTTCTAGCTTCTACTCAAAGATTGATTTACGATCCGGATACCACCAACTGAAGGTACGAGAGGAGGATGTGCCAAAAACCGCATTTAGAACTCGTTATGGTCATTACGAGTTTCTAGTCATGCCTTTTGGATTGACAAACGCTCCTGCAGTGTTTATGGATCTCATGAACAGAGTCTGCAAATCTTACCTCGATAAATTCGTTATTGTTTTTATTGATGATATCCTCATATACTCGCAAACAAAGGAAGATCACGAGCAACACCTGAAATTGATCCTTGAACTGTTGGAGAATGAGAAATTATACGCAAAATTTTCCAAGTGTGAATTTTGGTTGCGCGAAGTTCAGTTCTTGGGTCATGTAATTAATGGCAAGGGAATTCACGTTGACCCGACCAAGATTGAGGCGATCAAGAATTGGGAAGCACCGAAAACCCCAACTGAGGTGCGCCAATTCCTTGGTTTGGCTGGCTATTACCGTCGATTTATCGAAAATTTCTCCAAAATAGCCCAGTCACTCACCTCGTTAACACAAAAAGATAAGAAGTTTGAGTGGGGCGAGAAACAAGAATCCGCCTTCCAACTACTAAAGCAAAAACTGTGCACCGCACCTATCTTGTCACTACCCGAAGGAGTAGACAACTTCATTGTCTACTGTGATGCTTCGCATCAAGGGTTGGGTTGCGTACTAATGCAAAATGACAAGGTCATTGCTTATGCATCTCGTCAATTGAAGGTTCACGAGAAGAATTATACAACACATGACTTGGAGCTGGGAGCAGTCGTGTTTGCCCTCAAAATCTGGAGACATTACCTATACGGTACAAAGTGTACGATTTTCACCGATCACAAGAGTTTACAACACATTTTTGACCAGAAGGAGCTTAATATGCGACAACGAAGATGGGTCGAATTACTGAACGATTACGACTGTGAAATTAAGTATCACCCGGGCAAAGCTAACGTTGTAGCCGATGCCTTGAGTCGTAAAGAAAGAATTAAGACTATTAGGGTTCGTGCTCTTGGAATGACTATCCACACGAACCTCACTACTCAAATTCGAGACGCACAACAAGTGGCACTAACCGACGAGCGTATAAAGAGTGAATCCCTGAGAGGAATGGAGAAACAACTAGTACTCAAGGGTGATGGGACCTTGTGTTTCGCGGATAGACTTTGGGTTCCATGTGTGGAGGAACTGCGTAAGCTTCTACTCGACGAAGCCCATAAATCTAATTATTCGATACATCCTGGAGCTGATAAGATGTACCATGATTTGAAGGGATTCTATTGGTGGCCAAACATGAAGGGAGACATTGCCACCTATGTCAGCAAGTGTCTGACGTGTTCAAAAGTCAAGGCCGAGTACCAAAAACCGTATGGACTTTTGCAACAACCCGAGATGCCACAATAGAAATGGGAGCATATATCCATGGACTTCATCACCAAGCTACCCAAGACATTGTCGGGACATGACACGATATGGGTAATCGTCGATCGTTTGACAAAATCGGCTCATTTCCTACCCATTAAAGAAACTGACAAAATGGAGAAGCTGACTAGAACATATCTCAAGGAGATTGTTTCCAGACATGGAGTGCCGGTATCCATCATTTCTGATAGGGATAGCCGTTTCACATCGCGTTTCTGGCAAACACTACAAAAGGCATTAGGTACTCGTATAGACATGAGTACTGCCTACCATCCTCAAACTGATGGTCAAAGTGAAAGAACGATACAAACGCTCGAGGACTTGTTGCGGGCATGTGTGATTGATTTTGGAGGAAATTGGGATACTCATTTACCCCTTGCAGAATTTTCCTACAACAATAGCTATCACACGAGTATTCAAATGGCACCTTTCGAGGCGTTATACGGACGCAAGTGCCGATCGCCACTGTGTTGGGCAGAGTTAAGTGACAAACAAATTTCTGGCCCCGAGATTGTCCAAGAAACGACGGACAAGATATCCCAAGTTCTTAACAGACTGAAAGCGGCACGAGACCGACAGAAAAGCTATGCAGACAACCGCCGAAAACCCCTTGAGTTTCAAGTAGGAGACAAAGTCCTACTCAAGGTGTCACCTTGGAAAGGGGTCATCCGATTTGGAAAACGGGGTAAGTTAAATCCAAGGTACATAGGACCCTTTGAAATCCTAGCACGGGTTGGTCCTGTGGCATACAAGCTTAAACTACCTCAAGAGCTAAGTAACGTCCATGACACCTTTCATGTATGTAACTTGAAGAAGTGCTTATCCGACGAGACTCTAGTTATTCCTCCCGACGAAATCCATGTAGATTCCCGATTAAACTTTGTAGAGGAACCAATTGAAGTGTCGGATCGGAAGATTCAACAGCTTCGACGTAGCCGGATCAAATTGGTCAAGATTCGTTGGAATTCGAAACGAGGCCCAGAATTTACTTGGGAACGTGAGGATGAGATGCAAAAGAAATATCCTCAACTTTTTGGAGACACGCCAATCACTCACGACACTACTTAAATTTCGGGACGAAATTTCTTTAACGGGAGAAGTATGTGATAACCCGAGAATTTCTGTAAATTTCGTACGTTTTGACGCATGCATATTAGGCTAATTCCCTATCTAATCAATGTGAATTTAATTTCATTTCAAATAAAGTCTAGCACAAGCCGTTTTTACGTGATTTAATATATTAGCTTTAATGCGCGAAGCATTCGCGTACGTAATTATTATGAATTACACAAATATTCGGTAGAGACCGACACCCACGAACGATTGTGATCAAGCCAAGTATATAACATAAATCTATTTGAATAAAAATAGTAGTCATTATAAAACGGATAGCAAGTTACATATATGTATACGCGTAACCACGTTAATTAACTTTTAAACGCGCGTGTGAACCGAGAGACACACAACGGCAAGTAAACAATGTAAGTAATCAAACAAACAAATGTTAAAAAGGCATAAAAATTAGTAATGTCAAATTCTAATATTCTAATGACCTTAATCTACCTTAATTACCACTAAATCACCTTAAGTACATAATTAGCATCTAATTAATCAAGATTAGCACCTAATGACCTAAATATCTACACTTAAACACAAAGATGGAAATCAAAGGAGGCCCCCCCTTGTTCCTTCCCTTTGGCCGGCCACCAAGAGGCCCCTAGGGCCCCCCCCCATGGTGACTTACTTCTTGATTCACTTACACACCCATGCTTAAGCCATATCTTGGTCACTTGCTCACTTCATGCACTCATTTCTCACTAGCATTCACTCACAAACTCTCTCCCTCCTCTCCCCTTGAAACCTACGGCCAACCCCCACCCCCATCACTCTCATCTTATTTTTCAAGATCACCACCACAAACCCACCACAAACCACCATGAACCACCACCTCAAACCATCAAAATAACACACTTTAAACACACAAACACCTACAAACACTTACACCATCATACTACCATCAACAAAACAAGTTTAAAACAACATCCAAGTTAGAGAAAACATACTTTCAAGAATCAAGTTCAACCTTGCTTCAAGAACAACAACAACCTTTGTAAGGAAACTCTTCTTAAACTTTTATTTTCTTATATATATATGTGTTTATACTAAGTATGTTCACTTACACTAAAATATATTTTAAAACACTTACTACATCTTTTAAAAAAAAAATGTTAACTAGCAAGTTTTATAAAAATAAAGTTTATAAACAAGTCAAGAAACCTTAAAAGTGTAAAAACATGCATTATATACTTTAAACTTCTCAAACATGTAATGAACTTTCATTTATGTTGAAATAATTATTTTGAACTAAGAAACACAATAAACTTGTAAAAACATAAACTTTGTAGTTTAAAAGTTAGCTAAACACACTTTTGGGTGAAAAATGACAAAGACAAAACTTAAGGGACTAAAAGTGTGAGATCTAACTTTGGAGGACAGAAATGTTAAAAATAATATTATTGATGTATTAACATGTTAAAACATGGATCTAAGTGTTAAAAACCAAACCATTGTGGTTAGAAACCAAGAAAACTAAACTATGAGGTTAAAAGTGGAAAAAAATGGAAACTAAGAGGACCAAACTTGTTAAAACAGAAAGTTACTGACCTTGAACGTGAAGATCAGTAACTTAAGTGTATTTAAGCTTAAACCATGACTTAGAACAATAATTATATGGTCAAACCCTAATAAACCGAAATCTTGCGCTAGGAATGAAATAAATAAAAGTAAAGGGACTAAACATGTAAAAATGAGAACTCTTGGACCTGGACTGACCATATCAGTAACTTAGACTTAATTTAATGTTAATGATGTTTTAAAACAATAGCCATATGATTAAACCCTACTAAACCAAAACATTATGCAAGAAACGACAAAAATGAAAGTAAAGGGGTTAAAACCGTACAAACCTAAAACCTTGGACCTGGGCTGTTCATATCAGTAACATACACATAAAATAATGTTAAGGATGATTTAGAATAATAATCTTGTGGTTGAACACATACAAACCAAAGTATCATGCTAGATATGGACTAAACACAATTATAGGGACTAAACGCGTACAAACTATAAGTTATGGGCTGAGATGATAAAAATCAGTAAGTACATAAATATAAAGTCTAATTTATAGTTTGGTGTATTAAAACCAAAGATTGTATAGTTACAAGTCAACAAACCGAACTTTCAGGCTAAAAATGAGATAATTGAAACCTTAAGGACTAATAGTGTAAAATCAGAAAGTTGGGGGCTATGAACTTAATAATATTAACTTAAGTGACCACAAGTTTAAACCATGATAAAAATTGTCGTGAACCTAAGGCACACGGTAGAAATCAAAGAAACCAAACATATTAACCGAAAACGACAAAATATAAACTACAAGGACTAAAACTGTCAATTCAAGAAACTTGTGGACTGATGTAAACCTTCTGTAAATCAGGGGACTTATTGATAAAAATATACCTTAGATATCATGATTAATATAAATGCCGAGAAACCGCAAGGACCGATTTATTACAAATTAATGTTACATATATGCTACAAATCAAAAATTAACATATTATATAGTGAATAATAATATGTTGAGGCTTTATACATAACTTGAACATTGTAGCAAATTATAATTGATCACATCGTGTCGTATACACTCTAAGTGAAGTGAACACTTAGTATAGACGGTCTATTAAAACGTCTACCGTCATTAATTTAACCTTACGCATTTAGGGCATAAAGAGATTATATTGGGATCAAATACTTAAACTTGATTTGCTAGCACGCTCGGACTCAGGTGAGTTCACAGCCCCTATTTTACTGCTTTTAATGCTTTCAAATATTGGGGTGGAAAACATATAACTGATTTATGCGATTATTGGAAACTGACTTGTATCTTTATGGGAGCCTAAGTTCGCAAGTTGTAGCATATAAGTCCTTTGCTTACAATGACTATAACCATTAACTAGGTGACTCTAGCCACTAAATATACGGATAGTACTATCGGATCGACAATCCCCCACTGATTATTTTAGTTAGTCGCGCTAACTAGCGACATTGTTCGCGACCAGGATCGTATATTTACTTTGTCCAAGGCAACGATTGTTATGTCGTGGTTTGGTTATAGGCTTAGTTTCGGCATATTAACTCATTAGGCCTAGCTAGCCTTTGAGGGATCACAGTCAGCGTTTCAACATTTAAATAATCGTACAAGAGGCCTTCGATGCCACATATTGAATTACTGATGCATTTTTATCAAACTGATTTACGATAGAGTCTTAAACCTGTGAATTCACTCAACAATTATGTTGACGTTTTAAATATGTTTTTCAGGGAATTAGCCATGCTGCGAGACCACATGCATTTTGGAACCGTACCTGCCCTGTAACTTAGGATGCCATCTTTTGAACAATGTACTTTTGTAAAACTGTGAAATTTATAATACTGCTTCTGACGCCTCGATAAGGCTGTAATGTTTGTAAAACTTTTAATGGCATCTTAATGTATTAGACGTTCTGCGATAACCATATGCTCTTGTATTATTTATTTGGATCGAGTCACGCCCCGCTTAATACTAATGCTTCCGCTAAACGAAATTACCGATTTTTGGGGTGTGACATTCGGCGACATAGTACCTAAGAACATGAGAAATTTAAAGTAATAGGTCTTAAGAAAGATGGAATTAAAAGCGCTTCCCGAATTTTCTAATTGAAAATTCGAAATGAGGGCTTTAAATTCTTGACAGTCCAAAGATTACAGTAAATATCAAATGCCCCCGAGTAACAATAGTAAGGCAATCATCAATGTGTGAAAACATATAGTCAGGGGATGACGGTAACTAACTTGTGAAGTAATGCCATTTACAAAGTCTGGTGTTTAGCCAAATTCGAAACGTCATTATTTCATAGTTTATAGTCTCATTGTATGTTTTTGACTTTTAAAGGTTCAACTTGAAGTAAGGTTTTTGAATAAAAATCGCAATTAATTTATTTTTAAAAATGCAATACTTCAAATTGACTTTTAGGTCAAAACTTACTTCGGACGATAATTCCAATTTGTCCGCATACCAAAATTATAACCTAAACATGTAAACATTATTTTTAGGCATTTTCCTACTAGATAACAAGCTAGGTCATGCACAAAAAATTATGTCATCCATGTGTTGGGTTTTATTCAAGACTTTTGTTTCTAGTAACATTGCTTATTTTGACTAGTCAAGCAAGTACAAGTGTCCTAGGAAGCAAGAGTTTTCAAGTAATCTTAATTTAATATTCTAATCATGCATGCTAGTTAACTTTTTGTTGACTTTCAAAAGTCAAATTTGCTAATCCTAATTTATCCGCATTACGTTATTAACATAGGGCAATCATTTAAAACACCACAATTACTTAAATATCTAACAACTAGCACTTAATCAAGCTAATTTCTAGACTTAATTACTAGGTTAAGGTACATCTTCTTGAAAGATCCAAACTAGCATGAATTACCAAGGGTAAGTGGTAGTAGCATGTAGTTTCTAAGCATTCAACCAAGAAAAACACTAATTCCTAGTTACTATCTTAGCTAACTTCATAGAATAAGACATTTTAAGTTCAAAGTGGTTTTTTAATGATCATACCTTGTTTTAGTGTGTTATGCTTCAAAATGAACGTACAACTGAGAATATCATGAAATGAGGGGTTCAAAAGGACATGAAATTAGAGAGTTTGATGAAGATTGGATGGTGATCCATGAAGTGGTGATGGTGGCCGGTTTTTAGGGTGAGGGAGGAAGGAGAAGAGAAGTTTTTGTGTTATTTTTGAATTATGGGATCAAATGAAAGACTTGTGGTCCATGAGAATATTTGTCATACTCCCATGTACCATATTCCTTACATGGTCCCCTATGTACATCTAAGTACTTTCCTAGATTACTTTCTAATATCCCACTAATAATGATTACGAATCCTAAAATGTATTTATTGTAACTAGTTACTTGTTAGTCTTTTGTTACGTTATAAACAATTTAAGAAGCGCATAAATTTTTGTGGAATAATTAAAAAGCAATCCTAAGATATTAAACTTAAATTATTATTTGGGTGTTTTTAAAATTATTTGTCTGACGTGGACTTGTTGAATGTACATGTTTCGGCTAAAAGCTTAACGTTGTACGTTCTTGTTGTCGCGCACGTGTTTTCAAGCAAAAATTTAAAAACGTTTTTTTTTTTTTTTTTTTTTTTTTTTTTTTTTTTTTTAGAGGAAACTTTCAAAATTTTATTTTATTACTATATTTATACTAAAATATGCTCATTTAAAGTCGTGAGCTTCGACCTTTTTCGGAAGGAATTGTTTTAAGATTCGTTCCGATCCCTCTATAGGGAAAGGGTCGAGATTTGCTCCCTTAAGCGAACGTTTTTCAGCACAAAACATTTTGAAAGTTCCAAAATGGTGTTATAGACTAAATAGTAATGACGATTCTCTAATCCCAGGACTTCTCGTTCTTCGTATCCTAAATTGACAAGATCACCAATTAACTTATTGTACGCTTTCCTTATCTTTTTAGGGTTTGACAAACCGACGTGTGACCCTTGATCTTTGTAATTAAGATTGTGAGTGAGTTTATTCATGACTTCCAGAAATGCATTCTCTTCCTGTGAATCAGGGTCTCCGGTTGTAGACTTAACTATCCTGCAGAGTTCACTGATTGTGGATTTTTGTACGGAAGTGAAAGGGTATTTGGTAAAGGCAAAGATTCGAGTAAGCTTAACGTGAAGGTCTTTTCTTTTTGCGAAGAAAACTGCGTCGATTCTTTCCTTGGTGGAATCAGGAAAAACGTCTCGTAATTTGGAGATCAGGTAAGAGGCGGGGTCAACAAAGAAAGGAATTTTACCAGGAATGACGATAGAAATCATCGGATCTTGTTCTTCCCAGAACTCAAGTTTGTTGATCATCGCGGCGACACTGTGATTGATTAACATCATAGATGTTGGAAGAAAATCCATGTCGGCGAGTGATTCAAAAAGTAGATCTAAATCTGCTATAAACTTTAGTTCTTGGTCTCTGAAATTTGTGGAAGTGCTTTCGCTTTCATGACTTGACAGGCGAAGAAGGAATTTTACTTGTTTTTCTATTGTGGCAATCGTTTCTCGTTGTTCGTAGGAATACGGGAGATTGGCATAGGTTAATTGCCTGATGAATGCTTTATAGACATCTACCCTACGGGAAGGATTGAAAGAAGCACCGAGGTGGCATTCTTCAAAACAAGGTTGTTCCGGCTCGACTGATGGAACCTTGTCCACCACTCGGTAAATGGTGTATTGGTGTTTGTGTGAAATGAATGGAAAGATGCCGTAATTCCGAGAATCGGGCGTGGTTTGAGAATACACCGATGTTTCAGGAATGAGGGTGATTAAGTCACAAGACTTCGGAGGTTTTTCTTCAGAATTATCTTCGGGAAAATAATCGAAGTGGGAAGAATTTGGTAAATCAGGTAGGTGTAAAGTTGGCGAGTGATCTTCTGGAGATGATACAAGGTTAGGTAACTGGTCCGTGTCATCAAAATCCAGGCAATGTTTTGGAATTGAAAGTGAGGTCCTATATTCTTCTTGGGTGTCGGAGATTTCCTTAGTTTTAGAGGAAGAAGGTGAAAAGAAATCAGATCCTAACTCTTTTTCTAAGTAGTCAAAGAATTCCGTATCATCCATTGAAATGAAGCAAGAAGTGGGTTTTCGAGTTGTCATTTTTAAAGTTATCCTAACTAATTAATACTTAATTAATACTACTTACTTAAATTAACTTTCGAAAGATTTCTAAGAAGATTTCAATCGGAAGGGTCTCCAAAATATTACTACTTAAGGCGGCTTTGAATCGTACGCTTGTGAGTCCCCGGTAGCGGCGCCAAAAACTTGTTGCACCCACAACTGTCGGTTCAGTGTCGTTACGATTCCTGATGGTGATGCGGGCGCAACAGGGGTTTTAAAATTTATATTTAGTTGGGCTTAAATTATACGTACTACCTACTCTGGTTAGCAAGCGGTAAGTATGACCTAAGATCGTTCTATAAATCCAAACGTGTGGGCGATTAAAGCTGGTGCTTTCGGTAGGAGGTATTTAGGATGGAACAAAGTAGGTAGGTTTGGGGGTTTTAAACTAAAGACAGGTAATTAAAATGCAGAAAAGTAAATTACAGGAAAGCAGATAAAGATAAACATGTGATTGCTGAGATTTCGATAATTAATGTTTCAGGATGACAAATTAAACAGGGACAATGTTAAATGTAATGGTCTAAACTATCAGGTGTAAACTCTAGAACCCTACCAACTAAATTTCCCATTGGCATGTCACTAGGACCTAGGTTATCATGATTCTGATCGGAGCAATACGCAAACTTCCAATACTTATCTAGTTGAAAGATAAACAACCTATTTTGGCTTGACGCCGAGGTGCATGAATCAGTAGCGTATCGTCTCATAGGTCCGACCTTTCTTAACCCCTAAAATAGTTTAGTATTTTATTAGCATGCAGATTAATAACTTTGTAGGTTTTGACTGTTGATTGTGTAAGGCTTAGTGTTTTAAGGTATTTAAATCACGAGGATGTTATCCTTATTCCTAAGTCTTGTTTTATGCATTAAGGCTTGGTTACTTCAACTTATGACTTGATTTCTCCTTTTCAAACAGTTATACATCCCTAGATTATTCGCAGTTTATAAAAACGTGTTTCATATGCAGGCCATGCCTTTCAGTAATCGGACAGTGTACTTTACATGGTAGTTCGACTGCTTCTTACATCAGACATGCGGTCAGGAGTAATTGACGGTGAATGTGACACTCTAAACTAACTAAATGTAAAGCGATGCAGAAATGTAAACCTAATATGTACAACGAGTGGGTTCACTGTGTCTTACTTGTTGCATGTCGTGGGCACAAATAACTACTTACCATAATTAAGGTTGATCAAGTCCTAATTACTAGGTTGCAGTCACGTGGATAACCGGAAAGGGTACTCCATAAATTAAACTCAAGTTCATAAAGTCTCAACGATACAAAGGTCATTAATTCCTATTTTATCTGAACGTGTTTTCGAACATCATTTCATTGTGCATTGACTTTCGTAGGATATACCAGTTAGTTGTGAAGTTGTATTATCCTTTCGGAATTCCAACTGTTAAACCAGAGCTGATTCCAGTGATGTAACTACCTTCGGTCGTTTATCGACTTCCATACATTTGTACTCCGTATAAAATGTTTCCAGTACTATATCAGATAAATTATCGAATAGGGGCCGTTACATCACGTTTACAATTGTCGTACACTTAATTATATAACGTCATCCTTACTTATAATTATCTACATCATCAACAATCACAATAATAAACTACTCGCAATTCATGGCAATAGAAAAATCACATACAAGGCAATAATACATAATTAAAATATGAAATAAAGCAAGTATGATAAAGGTTTCGATATCACCCGGAAATAAAGGCGCAGCAGCGTATTATTATGACTGACAACTCGTTCACACGTACAAAGATGAATCTCCAAACTCCTAACGTTCGCTCTAACCTCTATGTTAATCCGTAGATTAATTACAATAACCCTAGACTAAAATATAAGAGATTTTTAGAGTGAGAAAGTGAAAATGGAAGAATGAGAGTGTAAGTATGAGTGTGAATATGATAGAGTATATGAGTGTGTGAGTATCTTGAAATGAGAGCTAGGGGCTGCCTTTTATAGAAGAAATTTGGCTCAAGTTAGCACCCCAAAGCTCATGATAGCAAAAGGTGGAAAAGGTAGTGGCACCAGGTACAAAAGGCGAAAAAGGTAGTGGCACCAGGTACGAAAAGCACGTAAAGGTCTAGCACCGGGTACGAAAAAGGACAAAAAAGCGCATTCCGTGTGGGTGACGGGCTAGCGGCGGCGGCTGGCTGCCAGCCGGCGACAGCTGTGTGGCTGCCGGCGGCGGCTGGCACCACCCCGCACCGTTTCGCTGTCCGTTGCTTCGTTCCTTGATTCGTGCGTGTTTTCTTCGTTATGCGTCCGTTTGTGTTGATTCTTTTTGCGTTGGATTCATAATTCAAAAACGAAGCTTTTGATGAAAAAAAATCCCAAAAATATGTCTCTGAACTTTAGATGTGTCGTACGAATTGTTTGGATCTTCCGGAGTGCGTAGAATCTTCATTCTTCGTCCGTTTTTGTTGATTTTTCTTCTGTTGGATTCATAATTTGAAAACGAACATCTTAGGTTAGATAGATGTTGGCGATGGGCTCTTTGGTCTTGAAATCTCGTTCTGACGTCTGGAATCTTCAAACGTGCGTGGAATCTTCGTTTTCTGTCCGTTTTGCTTGATTTTCATCATGCAACCTTGTTTTTACCATCTTGACATAATATTACAGATTTGTAATGTTTTTGAGTTAAAGTGCCAAGAATTGTTCCAGAATGAGAGAGATATCGATAGTAAAAACGTGACTTTTTATGCGATATCAGTAAACTTTTATAACTATTACATTTGGCATCTTAATATATTATGTTCAGTTGTAATCATAAGCTCTAATACATATGCATGTACTGTGTATTGTGGCACTCCCCATATTTAACTAAATGCTTCCGCTAAACTCAATCAATGAATTTTGGGGGTGTTACACAATGTGAAATGGGTGATGGAATAGTGGTTATATAAGTTGTAACCCAAACGGGTCGTTAAAGTGCCCAAATGGGTCACTAATGGTTAAATAGTTAAAATGAGTTGTGGTTTGGGTATGATAAATGTTAATATGGCTTTAGACCCCAATTGTGATGATGGAAATGTGGTAAAAGTGTTAAGGTCTGGAGTCAAGTGGATTAGAAGTTGATGTATCAACGGAAATGGTCAAAAATGACCATAAAGTGGTCATTAGTCCAAATCGCGATAAAACGCGAAATTTCAAAAAGTGTCAATAGGGAAAGTTTTATAATGTTATAGTGGATGTGTGTGCAAAATTTCAGGTCTTAACTCGTAACGAGCAAAAAGTTATGCGTGTTTGAAATTGGTTAAAAAATTGAGTTTTGCTGAGTTTCAAATTCACACTAAGGAACGTGATCCCAGCAGCTTTCCAGGATCGCATTCCCAAGGTAAAAATGGTGACAGAAAGTTTACAACATAAGTACTTGATCCCACCACTTTCCAGGATCGCGTATGATAGTGCAAAATAAATTTTAGGTTGTAAAAGCTTGTTTTAACTATGGAAATGTATTAAGGATAAAATATACAAGTAGGGTGGTCATGGGACATTATCGAGAGTGTAAAAAAAATGGTTCAAAAATTTTGGGGTGTTTCACTACAAAGCAATAGCCGTAACAAAAAAGTTTGTTTATTTACTGTGAGTAATCGTGAGTCAGGAGAGAGAGAAAAAAAATTCACCATGTCTTTGAATTATTAGTCTATGCAACCGTGGAATTTGGGTATCCGGTCGACTCCTTCGTTTTTACCACAACAACATGCTGTTTTTCATGCGGTACCTCGCTTGAATCCAGAATGGATTATGGATGTTGGGGCTAGTACACATCTTACTTCGGATGCAGGTAACCTCCAACCTATTTTTAATATTAACACTCCTCTGTTATAGTCGGTGATGGATCCAAAATATCCGTTCACCAACACCAATAAATAATACACCGGTCGCCACTCCAACTCCTACTACACCTCCGTCCTCACCGTCTACGATTGCCCAAGGCAGCTCCTCTCCGACTGTCCATGATAGACCATCTAGTACATCTTTGTCATTCTCGGATACCTATACTCCATTGCGCACTCACACGATGACGACACGTGCTCAGAATGGTATTCACAAGCCCATCCAAAGGTGTTACAAATCTCCAAATTAGGTAAAAGTTAAACTTAAGTATGTGCATTCTTACCCTAATTCCCTGCTCAAAGTTAAACTAAAACCTACGATGTGATGTTAGTCTAGCGAGCCCAAAACTGTTGAACAAAAAGTATTATGAAAATTTATAATTTATTATAATTATAAATTAAACAATACGAAACAATATCAGAATGAATCTGACAAAAAAATACAATCTTTGGTTATACAAAAGTTCAGAAACAACTCAGAAATATTTTTGAACAATTTTTATTTGAAAATATTATGTGAAATTGCTGAAAGGAAAATGAAACGAAAACAATTATACGTTGATTTAAAACGTATGGAACACGAACAGAAACAAATACAAAATACACCAAAAGGTCGAAAATAATAAAAGTATTATTTTTCCCCTTCATATTAAAGTATTTAGAGAAATACTTCAATTTATATTTTCAATTTTCAAATGAAAATTGGCCCACAATTTGACCCGTACCCAAAATTAACGAGCCAAATAGCTAAACTAATGCTCCAAATAAAATATCTGGGAGACAGGTTTGTGTATAACCCATACTCCCGTTTGAAAATCTGGAACCAAAAACTCATTTTTATATACTCCCTCTATTATCATTTGTTCACCTACACACAATCAACCACCAACCTCAATTATTTGCTTCCTCTGTTCTTCATCTTCATTCGGCAGCAGCAGGAGCAGAGTAGAAGCAACACCATCTTCATAATCATCAACATACATCTTCACCTTCATTATAATCATCATCCTCTACAACACCACCATAATATCATTATCATCGTCCTATCATCATCATCATCGTCTCTGATCATCATCACCATCGGACTATTATCATCAACTTTGTAAGGAACACTCCATCTTTAATTTCATACTCAAATTTGATATACATTGTGTTAACATAACCTAATCCATGTATATATTTGATAAATTTGATGATTTTGATGATTGATGATAATAGTTCTTGAAATGAATTTTTAAGAAACCAGACTTATGAACACTCAAATTCGGTACATAAAAACTATTAACATGTTGTATTTTGTTGTTATAAAAGGTTGAAACTTTGAGACAAACGTTTTGGAACCAAAACAAACCGAGTATATATTATAACCGATGATAATAGAGCATGGCCTGAAATAAACATGAACCGATCGGCTAGTGAGGTGTTAAGCTTATTTTGTAAAAAGCTTCACATGGTTAAAACCATGTTAAGCATACTTTTGTAAAAGCTTCACATGGTTAAAACCATGTTAAGCTTACTTTGTGAAAAGCTTCACATGGCTAAAACCATGTTAAGCTATGTTTAAGAAAAGCTTCACATTGTTAAAACCATGTTAAGCTTACTTTTTGAAAAGCTTCACATGGTTAAAACCATGTTAAGCTAACTTTGTGAAAAGCTTCACATGGTTAAAACCATATTAAGCTTACTTTGTGAAAAGCTTCACTTGGCTAAAACCATGTTAAGCTTACTTTGTGAAAAGCTTCACAAGGCTAAAACCATGTTAAGCTATGTTTGAGAAAAGCTTCACATTGTTTAAACCATGTTAACCTATGTTTTAGAAAACAATTTAACTGGGCTGCTTGTGTCACGTCAAAAAAAAAAAAACTCAAACGACCCTATCGGGTCAACCCTAAACCCGTACGGGTTGGGGCCAAGCCCGATTGGGTCACATATTTAAAACACATACGGGTTAGTTTTAATATTGGTCCAAATGAGTTAAATTATATTGGGCCAAATGAGTTAAATTAGATTGGGCTAAAACCTATTAAGTTATATTGGGCCAAGTGTTGGACCAAGCCCAACGAGCTGTATAAACTTTAGAACATAAAAAGAGACTCGAGTTATTAGTCGAAACATGTGATTTTTAAACGAAAACATATATATTATCGTGAAAACCGATTTAATAACATAATGATATTATGTAAATGGATTAAACGTGACACTTTTCGAAACGATAGCATTATTTATTTTATAAACAGAAATAAATATGACAATAAGTTTTATAACAAATGAAACTTGTATACATTTTATACGTAAACTACGTATTAAAAACTTACTTATATATACATATACAACAATTGAACAATACACGTCTTCATACACAAAAGGAATATACGTTTAACGGACGTACTAAACATAATATACAACAAGTATATTAATATACATATATATGTAGAACAAATATATATATATGTACGATGGGAAACAAAAGAACCTTTAAATATATACAACTAAATACATGTATATACATATACGAAACAAAATATACGACATAAGAAATACTAACGATATTTCAACATAATGTCAACAACTATTCGTACTATTTAAGAAATCAACAATTTCTTTAAAACAAACAAACAATTAACATAAATAAATTTAACAAATCCAAGTACTTATGTTAATACAATTATTGCGTATAGGTTGACATACCTGGGGCGTGCCATCCATCTGCTAGCATTCACATCACTACCACTACTGTGAGTTTATAGCCCCTATTTTAAATGTTTTCTGCTTTTAAACACAGGGGTGTTAAACATAGAAATTGCATGCCAACACATGTAATCAAATTAGAAATTGCTTTATTGCTTTTATACAACTGCTGGTTGATGAAATTACATTTTCACAAACTGTTTTGGGAATTAGACAACGCATCCTAGTACGGACCCAGACTTGCAATGTATGCATAAAAAGACCTTATGACATACATACTGTAACCATTAGCTAGGTGACTCTAGCCACTGAGTATACGGATAGTACTATCACCGTGACGACCCTCCTACGGATAGGAGCGTATACTTACATGTCCTTCAGGCAAACAACATAAGTGTTGGTCGTGGTTTAGTTATAGGGTTAAGTCGTGTTACTTTAACTTGTAAGGTTTAGCTCACCTTGCAGGGGATCATAGTCTAAGACATTCCCACATATTTTTAGGAGGAACGAATCCTACAATGTTTCTTACCGGAAAACACACCGGTTACTTATTTTATACTGGCAAACAACCAGTGATACATTTGGGGTAACATCCCATATAAAACTTGATATTTTAGGGTAACAGCCCTACAAAACTTATATTTTGTAAATGAATAACATTTCATTAATACAAAAGAACTTGGTTAAACAAACCACATACTTATATAAACCTTTAAATTCACTCAACAATTTTGTTGACGATTTCTCTATGTTTTTCAGATTTTAGCTGTGTAAGTAAGAATCGCATGCATTCAGGATGGACAACCCTGGACTAATAGGATGCCACATAAATTGGGATGCTTTTGGAGATTTCCTCTGTATGACTGCAGACATTGCACTCATACACATGAAATCTTACTTTATCTATATGTTTTGTGAAACTTAATGTTTTAAACACTACTACTACTGTTAAGACTTACCTGGTCGTAATTTTTTGTATTAACCGTTAAACTTGGCATCCTAACTTATTATGTTGTGCAATAACCATATGCTCTGAGTTTGTATGTACTATTTGGTTGATTTACTGTTCGCAGCCCCGCCACATCATTAAAGCTTCCGCACACTTAATTAGTACTGATTGTAATTACCGTTTGGCGGGGTGTGACAGACTTGGTATCAGAGCCATTGGTTATGGCGAACTAGGAGTCTTTAAGTGACCGAAAACCTTAGAGACCTAGACTATAGCCTTGGCTAGAAACATTTATGCATTCACACATACATACTTTGCATACATCTAACTTACGACTGACACGTCACCCACGACTTCTTTTGTCTTAGCATGTTGAGGCAAAATCCAATCTACTTGTATGCTTTTGATGAGGAGCCGACCGGGGATTCCTACCATAGCGATGCTAGCACCGGAGTTGTGAGTCCATCAGTTCACCCGAGAGCTCTATCTGATGACATCGGTGATACCTACATCACCCCACCACCGACTGCACCTGTGGTCCCACCTACTACTGCTTCCACTGACCCTACCACTCGTATGCTAGGGTCTACCTTTATGGCGACACGCCATATGACTGCTGGACCTTCTAGAGGACCGGTACCTAGGAGGACACCCCAGATGTGTGTCCGAGATTTCCCTAGAGGACCACTTGCGCCCCGTGACAAGGCGCCGATGGCAGAGGAGAGAGATACATTGTGATGAGCCACCACAGAGGGTACCTATGTTTGCTCACCTGGAGTGGATGAATCCTATGTTAGGGCGATGGAGGTCATTGAAGGGTTTTCCCTCTACATTTGAGACCGGGGAGTCCTCGCGATCCCCAACTCCACTGCCTACTACTGGAGAGCCTGTAGAGTTGACCCTCCCTACCATTGTTGCTGTGATTCGTACCTTATTTCATATTTTTGGTGGCAGGGGTATGCACCTTGCAGAGTTACAGAGCGTTGTCTCTCGTCTGGATGGAGACAAGGCCGATATGCATGAGCGTTGCCACTTTTTGGTGGGCAACGTGGTTGATGCCAGAGAGATAGCTGAGACCGCACATGCTCGTGTCAGGGTACTGGAGAGACGTGCGAGGAGAGCAGGGTTTGTGATTGGAGCTTGTGTGCCGATAGCTGTGGGACTGTTTTTACCTTATTTTCATTAGACCTATGTATGGTGGGTTGTGCCTACTAGGTATTAGATAGACTACTTTTGGCTGATGGGTATATTAGAAGACCCATCACGTATTATATAGACTTGTATTAGATGGGCATATGTATGTATTTATTAGGTTTGTACTTGGGAAAACTGTTGTTAGAATGGGTATATATATATAGGAAAACCCATTGTCTTTTGTATAGCGCTAACCGTTGATGAGCGTATTAGGGATCCCATCTTGTTTTGTACGAAACTATTGTATCAGCATTACACCTTTTGATATAATATAACTTATGTTTGGTTATATTTCATGTTCATTACATTTGACAACGACTATAGTATTATATCTACATTTATATGCGTGTGTTACAAACGATAACCAATCGATAACACTTGAAATCATTTCTTGAAAACCTTGAAACATACCACACTTTGATTATTGATTCTTATCTTGAATCCCTTTGAACCTGATTGTGTTAAATGATGATGAAAAGAAATATGTATTTGGCATTATATAATGACGCCTGACCAATGTGATTATATTGTACTAAATACATATGGACGTTTCAAAGTCGTACGACATGTAATGTGAAACCTTGTTCTTAAATCCTTCATACGATTCCTTTGTTAAACAATGGGAAGTCTTGTTCTTAAATCCTTCATACCGTTCCTTTGTTAAACAATGTGAAATCTTGTTCATCACATTCATTATCTTGGCATTGACTTCTGCATTTTTTTCATCGCAGAACGGAATCATGCCACCAAAACGACGAATGACTAGGAACAGTCGATGAATGACTACTTCTTCCATCCCTGAAACCACTCCACCACCCAACAACGAGGAAACTACTGAACAAATGATCGCGCGTCGAATAGCTGAAGGTATTGCTGAGTATGAAGCAAGCCGAAATCGCGAGAATGGGATAAATAACAGCGGGTCTACCCCTGTTAACACTGAGACACCTGCGAATACCCGCCGAGGGTGTTCATACAAGACATTCCAGGCTTGTATGCCAGTTACTTTTCGTGGCATCGAGGGTGCTATTGGTATTATACAATGGATAGAGAAGACAGAGTCGGTATTGGACATTAGTGACTGTTCACCTGACTGTATGGTGAAGTATGCCACCTGCACCCTTGCTGACAAAGCTTTTACATGGTGGAACAGTCAAGTCCAATCACTTGGCCGACCAGCTGCTTACTCCATGTCATGGGAAGTACTGAAGAACATGATGTTGGAAGAATTTTGTCCCCGTAGAAAGATGCAGAAAGTAGAAACTGAATTATGGGACATTAAAATGGTTGGTGCTGATGTCACTGGGTACACCACTAAGTTTCAAGAGTTAGCATGATTAGTTCCACATATGGTGACACCTGAATTCAAACACATTGAGCGTTACATCTGGGGACTGGCACCTCAGATCCGTAGCCTGGTTACATCATCAGAACCTGCCACATTCAGGAGTGGTGTTACTCTAGCTCAGAGATTGACCGATGAGGCGGTCAGAATGGGGACCTTAACCAAAAAGGTGGTGACAGGAAAAGTTGAGCCAAACAGCATTGAAGCTGGTAGTTCTGGAGGTGCGAAGCGTAAGTGGAGCGACAGAGGGAGTGACCATCAGGGTCAAACAAATAAGAAAGAATCTGGAAACCTAAAGTCCTATGCTGCCACCACTGTGGAACCAAAGCCATGCTTGGATAACAAACCAAGGTGTGACAAGTGTAACAAACACCACGAGGGTGAATGTTGGTTTTGCAACAACTGTAGAGGTTGGGGTCACAAAACCTAAAACTGTAAGGGTAACCCTACACCTAGGGAAAATAGAGAATGCCAAAATCAAGGGTGTTTTGAATGTGGCGACACGGGGCATTATGGAACCGCTGCCCTCGACTCAATAACCAGAACCTCAACAACAATAACCGGAATAATCAGAACCGCAACAACAATGATAATAACCGCAGTAACAACAACAACAATCAGCCAGCTCGTGGACGTGCATTTGTGATAGCAGCAGCAGAAGCACGACAGGATCCTAACACAGTTACTGGTACGTTTCTAGTAAACCACCACTTTGCATCTGTGTTATTTGATTCTGGTGCTGATTTAAGCTTCGTGTCCACTGAGTTTAGACCATTATTAGAGATCGAATCCCTTAAGTTAAATAACAAATACACTGTAGAACTAGCCGATGGTAAGTTGATTGAATCAGGAGAAATAGTACCAGGATGTGCCTTCATGTTGGAAGGACATTCTTTCAAAATAGACTTACTACCGGTAGAACTAGGGAGCTACGATATAGTGGTTGGCATGGACTGGCTGTCGAAAAACCGTGCAGAAATTGTATGTTTTGAGAAATTGGTACGTCTACCGTTATCATCAGGTGAAACCTTGGAAATACAAGGAGAGAAAGGAAAACGTGCAGTAAAATGATTACGTGCATGAAAGCAAATAAATTTCTACGAAAGGGTTACCAAGCATTCTTGGTACATGTGATTGAGAAGAAAACCGAAGAGCGATGCATAGACGATGTGCCTATCGTACATGATTATCCGGGATTGTTTCCTGATGAGTTACCAGGATTGCCACCCCCGCGTCAAGTGGAGTTTCATATTGATTTAGTGCCTGGAGCTGCACTAATTGCTCGAGCACCTTATTATCTAGCTCCATCGGAGATGCAGGAGTTGTCTGCACAGTTGCAGGAACTTTTGGACTTAGGATTCATCCGATCGAGCTTTTCACCTTGGGGAGCTCCGGTTTTGTTTGTCAAGAAAAAGGATGGATCAATGCGAATGTGTATCGATTATCGGGAACTAAACAAAGTAATTATCAAGAATCGATATCCATTACCACGCATCGATGACTTGTTTGACCAGCTACAAGGGTCAAGTTACTACTCGAAGATCGACTTGCGATCTGGCTACCACCAACTGAAGGTACGGGATGTGGATATCCCTAAGACTGCGTTTAGGACTCATTACGGTCATTATGAGTTCTTAGTTATGCCGTTTGGAATGACCAACGCGCCAGCAGTATTCATGGATCTCATGAATCGAGTATACAAACCTTATCTTGATAAATTCGTCATTGTGTTTATCGATGACATATTGGTATACTCACGAATGAAGGAAGATCACGGACAACATCTGAGAATGATTCTTGAATTACTAGATAAGAGAAGCTTTATGCAAAGTTCTCTAAGTGCGAATTTTGAATGCGTGAGGTTCATTTCCTTGGTCATGTGATCAATAACAAAGGAATTCACGTGGACCCATCCAAAATTGAGGTAATTAAAAACTGGGAAGCCCCAACAACACCATCCGATATACGACAATTTCTTGGGTTACCCGGCTATTACCGATGATTCATCGAGAATTTTTCAAAGATAGCTCAGCCACTTACCGCTCTAACTAAAAAACATAAGAAATTTGATTGGGGCGAGAAGCAAGAGAATGCTTTCCAACTGTTGAAACAGAAACTAAGCAACGCTCCCATACTATCATTGCTTGAAGGAGTAGATAACTTTGTTGTTTACTGTGATGCCTCGAATCAAGGATTGGGTTGCGTGTTAATGCAAAACGACAAAGTCATTGCTTATGCATCTCGTCAGTTAAAAGTGCACGAGAAAAACTATACGACCCACGACTTAGAATTGGGAGCCGTCATTTTTGCACTGAAGATCTGGCGACACTATCTATATGGTACAAGGTGTACGATCTTCACTGACCACAAAAGCTTGCAACATATATTCGACTAGAAAGAACTCAACATGAGGCAACGACGTTGGGTCGAATTACTTAACGATTACGACTGTGAGATCAAGTATCACCCGGGCAAGGCAAACATTGTAGCAGATGCCCTGAGTCGTAAGGAACGAATTAAACCTCGCAGAGTTCGAGCTTTGGGTTTGACAATCCACTCGAATCTCATTACTCAAATTCGTGACGCTCAACAATTAGCCTTCATTCCCGAATGCCATAAGGAAGAATCCTTGAAGGGATTGGAGAAACAACTTGAAACCAAAGAAAACGGAGTGTTGTACTTCATGAACCGAATTTGGGTTCCATGTGTAGATGAATTGCGCCGATTGATTTTGGACGAAGCATATAAGTCTAACTACTCGATACATCCTGGTGCAGATAAGATGTATCACGATTTGAAAGGTTTTTACTGGTGGCCTGGCATTAAATGAGACATTGCCACATACGTTAGTAAATGCCTGACCTGTTCAAAGGTCAAAGTCGAATGTCAAAAGCCGTCTGGGCTTTTGCAACAACCCGAAATGCCCAAGTGGAAATGGGAACAGATAACCATGGATTTCATTATGAAATTACCCAGAACGACATCTGGAGCTAATGCGATATGGGTAATTGTCGATTGATTGACGAAATCAGCCCACTTCATTGCTATCAAGGAAACAGACATAATGGAGAAACTAACCAGAATCTATTTGAAAGAGATCGTTTCTCGACATGGTGTGCCATTATCCATCATCTCTGATAGAGATGCACGATTCACTTCTCACTTTTGGCAATCACTACAACATGCATTGGGTACTAGACTTGACATGAGTACTTCCTACCACCCACAAACCGATAGCCAGAGCGAGCAAACAATACAGACGCTCGAAGACCTGTTAAGAGCATGTGTGATAGACTTTGGAGGTAATTGGGATACTCACCTACCTCTAGCCGAATTTTGCTATAACAATAGTTATCACACCAACATACAGATGGCACCGTTTGAGGCATTGTATGGACGCAAGTGCCGATCGCCACTCTGTTGGGCAGAGTTGGGCGACAGACAGTTATCAGGCCCTGAGATAGTCCAAGAAACTATGGACAATATATCTCAAGTACTTAATCGACTAAAAATGGCACGAGACCGACAAAAGCGTTATGCCGACAACAGACGGAAACCTTTGGAGTTTCAAATAGGTGACAAAGTCCTCCTCAAAGTAGCACCTTGGAAAGGGTTGCACGATTTGGAAAACGAGGAAAACTAAACCCACACTACATTGGACCTTTCAAAATCCTTGCGAGGATTGGTTCTGTAGCCTACAAGCTCAAACTACCGCAAGAGCTTAGTAGTATCCAAGACACCTTTCATGTATCTAACTTGAAAAAGTGTCTTTCCGATGAAACACTTATCATTCCTCCTGACGAAGTCTTCATTGACTCAAAACTAAATTTTGTGGAGGAACCTATCGAAGTTATGGACCCGAAAATGCAGAAACTTCGGCACAAACGAATCAAGCTTGTTAAAGTTCGTTGGAACTCGAAACATGGCCCAGAGTTTACCTGGGAACGAGAGGACGAGATACAAAAGAAATATCCTCACTCATTCGAGAGCGTGACCGTGACTCACGACTCAACTTAAATCTCGGGACGAGATTTCCCTAACAGGGGGAGAATGTGACAACTCTCCAAATTAGGTAATAATTAAACTTAAGCATGTGCATTCTTACGCTAATTCCCTGCTCAAAGTTAAACTAAAACCTACGATGTGATGTTAGTCTAGCGAGCCCAAAATTGTTGAACAAAAAGTATTATGAAAATTTATAATTTAATATAATTATAAATTAAACAATACGAAACAATATCAGAATGAATCTGACAAAACAAATACAATCGTTGGTTATACAAAAGTTCAGAAAGAACTCAGAAATATTTTTGAACTATTTTTATTTGAAAATATTATGTGAAATTGTTGAAACAAAAATGAAACGAAAACAATTATACGCTGATTAAAAACGTATTGAACACGAACAGAAACAAATACAAAATACACTAAAAGGTCGAAAATAATAAAAGTATTATTTTTCCTCTTCATATTAAAGTATTTGGAGAAATACTTTAATTTATATTTTCAATTTTCAAATGAAAATTGGCACACAATTGGACCCGTACCCGAAATTAACGGGGCAAATAGCTAAACTAATGCTCCAGATAAAATATCTGGGAGACAGGTTTGTGTATAACCCATACTCCCATTTGAAATCATGGAACCAAAAACTCATTTTTATATACTCCCTATATTATCATTTATTCACCTACACACAATCAACCACCAACCTCAATTATTTGCTCCCTCTGTTCTTCATCTTCATTCGGCAGCAACAGGAGCAGAGTAGAAGCAACATCAGCAACACCATCTTCATAATCATCAACATACATCTTCACCTTCATTATAATCATCATCCTCTACAACACCACCATAATATCATTATCATCGTCCTATCATCATCATCATCATCATCATCATCATCATCATCGTCTGTGATCATCATCACCATCAGACCATTATCATCAACTTTGTAAGGAACACTCCATCTTTAATTTCATACTCAAATTTGATATACATTGTGTTAACATAACCTAATCCATGTATATATTTGATAAATTTGATGATTTTGATTATTGATGATTATAGTTCTTGAAATGAATTTTTAAGAAACCAGACTTATGAACACTCAAATTCGGTACATAAAAACTATTAACATGTTGTATTTCATTGTTATAAAAGGTTGAAACTTCGAGACAAATGTTTTGGAACCAAAACAAACCGAGTATATATTATAACCGATGATAATAGAGCATGGCCTGAAATAAACATGAACCGATCGGCTAGTGTGGTGTTAAGCTTATTTTGCAAAAAGCTTTACATGGTTAAAATCATGTTAAGCATACTTTTGTAAAAAGCTTCACATGGTTAAAACCATGTTAAGCTTACTTTGTGAAAAGCTTCATATTGCTAAAACCATGTTAAGCTATGTTTGAGAAAAGCTTCACATTGTTAAAACCATGTTAAGCTTACTTTGTGAAAAGCTTCACATGGTTTAAACCATGTTAAGCTTACTTTGTGAAAAGCTTCACATGGCTAAAACCATGTTAAGCTTACTTTGTGAAAAGCTTCACATGGCTAAAACCATGTTAAGCTATGTTTGAGAAAAGCTTCACATTGTTGAAACCATGTTAACCTATGTTTGAGAAAACAATTTAACTGCTTGTGTCACGTCAAAAAAAAAAAAAAAACTCAAACGACCCGATCGGGTCAACCCTAAACCCGTACAGGTTGGGGCCAAGCCCGATCGGGTCACATATTTAAAACCCATATGGGTTATTTTTAATATTGGTCCAAATGAGTTAAATTATATTGGGCCAAATGAGTTAAATTAGATTGGGCTAAAACCTATTAAGTTATATTGGGCCAAGTGTTGGACCAAGCCCAATGAGCTGTTTAAACTTTAGAACATAAAAAACGACTTGAGTTATTAGTCGAAACATGTGATTTTTAAACGAAAACATATATATTATTGTGAAAACCGATTTAATAACATAATGATATTATGTAAATGGATTAAACGTGACACTTTTCGAAACAATAGTATTATTTATTTTATAAACGGAAATAAATATGACAATAAGTTTTATAACAAATGAAACTTGTATACATTTTATACGTAAACTACGTATTAAAAACTTACTTATATATACATATACAACAATTGAACAATACACGTCTTCATACATAAAAGGAATATACGTTTAACGGACGTACTAAACATAATATACAACAAGTATATTTATATACATATATATGTAGAACAAATATATATATATGTAAGATGGGAAACAAAACAACCTTTAAATATGTAGAACTACATACATGTATACACATATACGAAACAAAATATACGACATAAGAAATACTAACGATATTTCAACATAATATCAACAACTATTCGTACAATTTAAGAAATCAACAATTTCTTTTAAAAAAACAAACAATTAACATAAATTGATTTAACAAATCCAAGTACTTATGTTAATACAATTATTGCGTATAGGTTGACATACCTGGGGCGCGCCATCCATCTGCTAGCATTCACATCACTACCACTACTGTGAGTTTACAACCCTTATTTTAAATGTTTTCTGCTTTTAAACACATGGGTGTTAAACATCAAAATTGCATGCCAACACATGCAGTCAAATTATAAATTGCTTTATTGCTTTTATACAACTGCTGATTGATGAAATTACATTTTCACAAACTATTTTGGGAATTAGACAACGCATCCTAGTACGGACCCAGACTTGCAATGTATGCATAAAAAGACCTTATGACATACATACTGTAACCATTAGCTAGGTGACTCTAGCTACTGAGTATACGGATAGTACTATCGCCGTGATGACCCTCCTACGGATAGGAGCGTATACTTACATGTCCTTCAGCAAACAACATAAGTGCTGGTCGTGGTTTGGTTATAGGGTTAGGTCGTGTTACTTTAACTTGTAAGGTTTAGCTCACCTTGCAGGGGATCATAGTCTAAGAAATTCCCACATATTTTTAGGAGGAATGAATCCTACACTGTTTCTTACCAAAAACACACCGGTTACTTATTTTATACTGGCAAACAACCAGTGATACATTTGGGGTAACATCCCACATAAAACTTGATATTTTAGGGTAACAGCCCTACAAAACTTATATTTTATAAATGAATAACATTTCATTAATACAAACAAACTTGGTTAAACAAATCACATATTTATATAAACCTTTAAATTCACTCAACAATTTTGTTGACGATTTCTCTATGTTTTTCAGGAATTAGCTGTGTAAGTAAGAATCGCATGCATTCAGGATGGACAACCTTGGACTAATAGGATGCCACATATTTTGGGATGCTTTTGGAGATTTCCTCTGTATGACTGCATACATTGCACTCATACCCATGAAATCTTACTTTATCTATATGTATTGTGGAACTTAATGTTTTAAATACTACTACTACTACTACTGTTACGACTTACCTGGTCGTAATCTTTTATAGTAACCGTTAAACTTGGCATCCTAACTTATTATGTTGTGCAATAACCATATGCTATGAGTTTGTATGTACTATTTGGTTGATTTACTGTTCGCAGCCCCGCCACGTCATTAAAGCTTTCGCACACTTAATTAGTACTGATTGTAATTACCGTTTGGCGGGGTGTGACAAAAGGCTTAATTTTCACTCCACCACCACCTCTACTACACCTCGCTTCCACATTCAAGCCCTTCAGGATCCACACTAGCATACGGCTATGCAGACTGAGTATAGTGCTCTTATTAAAAATGGGCCTGGGTTCTTGTTCCTCGACCACCTGAGGTTAATGTGGTCCGTTCGATATGATTGTATAAACGCAAGTTGCATGCAGATGGATCTCTTGATCATTACAAAGCTCGGTTGGTTGTAAATGGAAAAAGTTAACAACCTGGCATTGATTACGACGAGAATTTTAATCCGTTTGTCAAACCGGCCTCAATGCGTACAATTTTGAGCTTGGGTCTTCTCAGTCTTGGCCTATCCACCAGCTTGATGTTCATAATGCTTTCTTGCATGGCTCTTTGCAGTAAACAGTTTACATGCACCAGCCACCGGGGTTTGTGGATCCGCACCATCCAGATTATGTTTGTCATCTCCAAAAATCTTTCATATGGTCTCAAACAGGCACCTCGAGCTTGGTATCACTGATTTGCATCATATGCCTCGAAGATAGGATTTTTCCAGAGCAAGTCTAATTCTTCTCTGTTCGTCTATTGCCATGGATCCGATTTGGCATATCTATTATTGTATGTTGATGAAATTGTGCTCACTGGCTCCTCTAACAGTCTCGTTCGCCGTATCATTAGCTCTCTAAGTTCTGAGTTTGCTATGATAGACTGTGGGCCTTTTCACTACTTCTCGGGAATTTCTGTGCAACGCAGCAAGAAGGGCATCTTTTCTTTCTCAGCAAAAGTATGTCTGTGACATTCTTGATCGAACTCACATGACCAACTACAAACCTTGCAGTACTCCTGTTGACACTAGCCCTAAGCTTAGCTTGAATGGACCAGCAGTTGCAGATCCTACATTATATCGCAGTCTAGCAGGGGCTCTGCAGTATTTAACATTCACTCATCCCGATATTTCATATGCGGTTCAGAAAGTGTGTTTATATATGCATGACCCCCAAGAGCCTCACTTGAACGCTCTAAAGCGCAATCTTTGCTACCTTCGAGGCACGTTGGACCATGGTTTGCAATTATATGCTTCACCGAATCTCGCTCTTACCGCTTATTCGGATGCCGACTCGGGTGATTGCCAAGATACTCGTCGCTCGACCTCTGGATATTGTGTTTTCTTAGGGGATAACCTGGTCTCTTGGTCTTCCAAACGACAACATACAATTTCTCGCTCTAGTGTCGAGGATGAATATCGTGGTGTTGCCACAAGTTGTTTGCGTAATATGCTCCTTGAACTTCATTGCCCTCACAATCGGGCAACTGTTTACGTTTCCACTAACCCGGTTCAACATCAACGAACCAAACATATAGGGATTGATATTCACTTTGTTCGGGAAAAGGTTGCTACAAGTCAAGTTCGTGTGCTTCATGTTCCTTCTACTTCACAGTATGTAGATATCTTCACCAAAGTGCTCCCTTCAGTACTGTTCAATGATTTTCGATCCAGTTTGAGTGTCTGTCCTTCTCCCGCTCCAACTGTGGGGACATATTAGATTATACATAGTCCGTTAGTAGTCATTAGTAGGATGAGCCCGTGTTAGCCCATTAGATCATTGGGCTTAGGATTTTCGTATTCATATTCTATTTATTCAATGTATGTTTATTCGTAATGAGTACTTTACATTATGATGACATGTCGTTCGTATAACGTGCCATGTGGCATACGCAGAGAGTAATACGTCATCAAAACGTCACCAAAATACATTAAAACACGTTTTTTGAAAGTTTGATGCATTAAAAGTAACAAATATAAGTTGGGTACACACAAAACATTGGGTGCAAGTTAGATGCATTTCCAGACACTAATCAATTTAATAATTATATAATATAAATAGAAACAAATTATCGAGTTTAAAAAAGATAGATAAAAAGTATGATTTATGAAAAGTTATAAAAATGGAGAGTTTTATAAAAGTTTCTATAAAAATGGAAGATTTCTAAAAAGTATATGAAAATTGAAAAGGTAGTATTGTCATTTATTATTAATTACATTCCGATTCCATAGAATTTTTTGTCAACCAAACACAACACAAATTCTTTTTAATTCCAATTCATTTAAGTTCCAATTCCTTCAAATTCTAATTCCCTTGAAGGATTCTAATTCCTTTCAAAACATTCTGTGATTCAAACGCACCCTAATAAATTTCACCAATCACATTGAACGAGAATACTGGCAGTCGCATTTAATGGGTCAAATATACGTATATTTGTTAACCGGTAAACTTATAACTATGAATTGCAATGGATCGAATGTGGATCGGATAATGTCATATTCATTTAAATATTTTTGTCCATATCAATATCTATTAAATTTCAATTCATCCATCTAATTCTATATCCGATGGATTAAGCGGATTAATGGATGTTCATTGGATATTCAGAAAATGCAAAATAAATTCCTAATATGAAATGAAACAACCAAATATTGTAAAAATAAGAAATAAAGCGTAAGATAAATAAATCTTACAAATACAAGTAAATGTATATTCTATTATTTTTTTTTTTTTGAATAATCTCAATGTTTATCGGTTAATATCACATGTTATGCTTGACATCTATCGTGGATTGTGACTTATACATAGTCAAAAATAAAATTTGACTCGACACGATATAATTATGCATTTCAATTTTGCTGTTAAAATCAATAATACAAAAAATCCCCTCAAATATATATTATATATTTAAAATTTACAACTTTATATATTCAATAACATCTTAATAGTTTATGGTTTGTTTGCAAGTGGATATGTAAATTTATGTGTATATATCCATATGGGATTAGTGCACGGACAAAAATCCAACTTGTGCACGAAGTCTATTGTATGTACCCAACTTTTTTTTGGTCTATTATGTGTATCAATCTTCAACTTTGGTTTATTGTGTTTATCCCATGACTAAGTTGATAACGTGTCAAACGTATAATTTACGACGTCATTTGACACATCGTTGACACTTCATAAAAAATGGGTGTCACGTCAGCCCGATACACACAATAGATCAAAGTTGAAGACTGATAAACACAATAGACTATGAAAAATTGGGTACATACAATAGACTTCGTGTATAAGTTGAATGCATTCCCCTGCACTAAACCCTATCTATATATATGTATGTATGTATATGTATAAGTATATGTATATGCATATGTATGGCCCAAAGTTCAAATGAGAACTACAAAAAAGGTACGTAACTGCAATAATTTTTTATTTGGCCCAAAGTTCAAACTAAAACTACAAAAAGGTACAGAACAACGAGAACTTTAAAAATAAAGGGATTTTCATGTGAGTAAATTTAATGAAATGTGGACATTGATGTAGATTAAAGATCGAATACAAAATAGTTTGAAAAAATGTTAAGGTTATCTTTAAAATCAAATTTATAATTTGCGTTCACATGTGCACATCAATTGGTATATGAACATGTTAACATTTCATATAATTTATATTTTAACATGCATTTTGTGATTTCTAATCTTTGTGTGTCCATAATATAAACACTATATGACCGACATAAGACTCGACTTGTTAGATATTACAAAGGTTTAGTGAGCACCATGCCGAATTTCTCTACCATTTTCTTCTTTTTCAATTTGTTGCGTTTATATGTATACAAACTATCTAATTCAAAAGTTTTCGTAATTCTATATCTTTTAATTCATTTAATTCTTGTACTTTCTTTATGAATATAAATATATAGTATTCCTCAACTCAAATCCATTGATAAGTTGATCCAGGTTTATATATGATTAAGTCACTTGGCTTATAGTTTTATAACAATAGTTTTGGGAATTGGCGAAATCGGTAATTCCATATTTATGTAATGCCAATAAGATATAAGACCACTGTAAATATATCTATTAACAAAAGTTATATTCTTACATAGATTCTCAATAAAGAATTATGTAATTTAAACTTTTCTTCAATTGCATCAACAACAATAATCCTGTTAGTTAGACCCACATAGACTTGCTCGTTCAGTAAAATGTGAAAACTAATCATGTGAGCTATCATATATATACAAGAACTACTCTTTGTTATATCATGTTAGAAAATAAAGCAAATGGTTATAGAGTACCCGTACATCAAAACACTAATGACTCATAGATTTTACTCATTCTAAATGTTTGAGTTATCAACTTTATATAGTAACTACTCTTTGTGTGTAGAGTCTACTATGTTGAATCATAACGTTTCTTGAAGCCTTATGTTCGTCGATCAACAAAAACATCATTAACTGATAAAGAAAACAAAGGAATGCTTCAACATAATAGCGTGGATACGAAACATTAAAAAAGATCAGAGGATTGATCAATTATATAATTAAGAAACTTACATGATTGGAACAAAAAAAAGTTACCTTTTATGTGTGTCTGATTATATGTATAAGTAATATGAACATATTTATCACTTGACTACATAACGTGGATACGAAATTCCGTTCAATCTTTTTTATTCAAGCTAAAACCTCGCGCCATGACTCACCATCGTCGGCTGAAACTGCCACTTTAGCTCACTTCTAGAGATTGTGTTATAAGCAAGCAAAACGCGACCATCAATTAGCTTTACACCGACAATACCTATGAAGTCAACATGATTAAAAATCGTTCAAGAATAAGTGATTTTAGAATAAAGAGAAGGTGGTTATGTTGAACAAAAACGTCATTCTTGTATGATTCTAGTCTTTTTGTTTTAGTTATTCATAGGAGAGATCATTAGCTTGCAAGAAATAAAAATTTGAAAGGTTTAACACCTGAATTTAGGTTGGGTAAGTCGATTCGGACTACAAAACTCCAAGATTCACCGCCATCAAGGGATTCTAACATATAAACTCAATTAATACCAACAAATAATCTTAATTAAAAACAAGTAGATTTCCATAAGTTTTGTAAGGAACTGGTTGGATTACATTGAGTCGTTTAGTAATATTAACTGACGTGGTTTTTCATGATTACCTGCATATGTAATCATCTAATATACATGTTATAGGAGACTTTTGCTAAGTCAATCTGTGTGGTCCAATTAGTTATTACAAAGTAAAGATAGGTTCATCAAATGTACTATGAACCTCAACCCAAACGCCCCATGAGTTTCGACTCTCAACACACGAACCGCCAAAAAATATTCCATTATCAAGCAAGATAGGTTGACAAGAAAAAAAAAATTAAGGTCTTCGTACGTATCTACCGAGTCTTTAAATAACATATAAAGTGAGAAAGATGTAAAACCTTATTATTTAGTGGTCCTAAGATGCCAAGAGGAAGTTGGTCTTGTGAACGCCAATTCATACCACCATCAAGTGACCTCTTCATGCAGCCACTCCACCTAATATAAATACAACACCTGTCACATTGACTTCATTGAAAATCATAGTTAGTGAAATGGTAAAAACATACTTTTGAACCTCGGGCCCAATCTTATAAAAGGGAAGCAGCTCAATGGAGGGAAGCTTAAATAGTGCAAGAGTTCCACATCGGAAGGTCTTCTTGTTCATCAACAATAATAGGGGTGCCAATGACCATCCTGCCCAAATCTACAACTTGAGTGTTAACTTAATTTGGAAATAAATTTGAAACTATAAAGACATAACTCTGTGTGATATATATAATAGTCTGCAAAAGATAAGCATACTAAACACTGCCAGTGAGTAGTCTACTATGTGCATTGTGTGAGCCATTGCTTCAGCAAACGCTTTTTGAGCTTCGATTTTCCTATCAGAAGCTTGTGGCGCCTTCTGATAGAGTAAACAATTTAATACGTTAGATGTGTCAAAATGGTCAAACGTGCAATGTTGAAGTGTGGGCTGAATTGGGTTAAATCATGTTAATCCAACACACTTGGGTTTTAAAAACGTATATTATTAACTTTTGGGCCAAATAAGATTACAATGAAAGTAGATTTTCAATTTTAGGAGGTTATAGACTATTTGACACCTAGCTTGTTTGAGTCATAGTTTCCCATTGGATCCTATGACTTAAGAAATTTGACCATTATAAGTGATTACAATTTGACCCATTATGTTAAACAGGTTGAAACTGTCGCATCGAGAATGTATTAGTCAAGTGAATGATAAAGAAACAAATGGTTTGGTCCGTATAAATCAGCGAATTAGTAATTGTCATTATGAACCTTAGTAGGCCTTCTCCACCCAATAGTATGTTGCTTTCCATAGGTTCCAAGTTCCAACACAATCACCTAATGGTAAACAGAAGTTCACCAATTTAGCAATTTAGCAATTTAGGCATTATATAAGTTGTCATTTTTGTGTAAGCTACAACTTATTATTAGGACTTTTTTTGGATCATAACCATAACTCGAGTTCCTGCTGCAACAAAGGCAATAGTTAGACTTAAGTAAGGGTGTCAATATGGGAAGGTCGGGTAATAGGTCAAAATTCAAATTAGAAGGTTATTCATGTGAATAAGAGCTGAACCCATCTCAACAGGTTCATAAGGATGGGTTAAAATCACCCCCATCTCTTGCAGATATTTATTGGAAATAAAAGGTAAGGTGGATCAACTGAACCCCACCCATTTAAACTGTTACTTATCCCACCATTTTCCCCACCCTATATATTATATAAAATATACTCGACAGTTTAACCACACAATTACAACATAACCAATAAAGCAACTTTGCTGAGTTACACTTTAATGTTCATAGCTACCATCGCTTTTGTTGCACCTTTTATTCAAGCTAAGATCGATATGTTGGCATAGAAAGTCAGCAAAAGTAAACATTCAAGACTGCTTTTAGCAAGCATATATATACATGTCTTCATAATTTTTTTAAAAATAAAGCATAGGAATATAAAAAAGATATATCATGATAGATTGAGATGAACGCACGATAATCAGTTTCAAATGCGAATCCATTCATCATAATTATGCCCAAACCGCATGTATATATACCTGTGTGTGAGTTGCTATGCCACAGATTTGTGCATGAATCCTCTATAAATTCGTTATTTGTTGTCAAAGACGAATAAGCTGGCTGGCTAATATCTTGGGGGGTCAAAACGACTTTCTAATAATATGAATAAGTTGTACGTAATTTTGATTAAAAAGCATATATATTTTATTGCGAATATATGTGTATGTACATGTAAATAAACGTACATATTCTATAAGTAAAAAATGCACTAACCTCATTCACATTCTTAGCTGCTATCTTAGCTGAAATCGAATCAATAGGTTAGCAAGAAATCAAATGTAATAGAATCATTTCCAAAATCATAATCATTTGCACAATCAATCCAATAAATGTAAATATCAAGCCGAATCCAGATTAACCAAACAATACCTGGTATTATGATGAAAAAATTAAAATTTGAGGTAGACAACAAACAGACTTCAACATATTTAATCTGCAGATTTAAACTTGGTCCAGGGACAACTTCTCTAATTTACTAAATTCATTATTCATCATTCATAAACTACATTGAAACCCCAAAGTTCCCACAGATTCAAAGCCTTTCCTTTTCAGCACTCAATTGATAAATTCAACCAGGCACATGAAGCAAGATATGTAAGAAATAACAAAATAAACCAAACAATAAAATAAAGTAGTAAAAATGAAGTTCTGAATCAGAGAATTAGTAATTGTCATTACGAAACTTAGTATGCCTTCCACCCAATAGTATGTTGCTTTCCTTAGGTACCAAGTTCCAACACAATCACCTAACGATAAACAGAAGTTCACCAATTTAGCAATTTGATGATATCAATGCCTACTAAAATGAAATTGTCATATACATTAGGGTATTTTGATAATATCAATGCCCTAGGTTGATTAGGTTACAAATACTAATATGGATTGTGAGTGTTATAAACTCATAAATCATGTTTTATAAAAATAAAACTGATTAGGTGTTCCAATAGCAAGTAGGTGTGAAACATACCTGAGATGTCATGGTTTGACTTACGGGCCTCTATCAATTCCTTAAGCCTCTTAGTTGCCATTGCAACCCCTTCCGTCTTTCTTTAAAGATCCTAAAAAGGTGATTATTATCAGCCAAAAAGTTCATTCCCTTAAAGATTTTAATCTATAAGTAAATATAAAATATCGCATGTTTGCAAGTAACATTTTTTGGCGTTGATTTAGAGCTTGCAGTTTGTGCCTTTCATATTCATTCCTACGCCCTTCTTTCTTTAGCTGCATAAATATAAAGAAACGCACAACAACCTCATTTAAATTAGCAATTGCTTCAAATCATATAAAACAGAGTTTGGAAACAATGCAAAATCTAGAATAGCAAAATGGCGATAAACACATGCCTGCAATAATTCTCTTTCGCAAGATGCTTTCCACTGTCTGAATTGATCAGCTTCTTGCTTTATCCTATGTTGTAGTTGAACCTACAGCCTCATACAAGTTAATACTAAACTTTACTCGTGTAATGAAGAACATATATGATACACAAGAAGTGAAAGCACAAACCTTCTGTGCCTTGATAAATTGTATCTCATCTTGTAACGTGTTCGGTGCATCAGCATTCAATTGTTTTTGCTTCATAATCTGAACTTGACTGTCTTTTTTCTTCTTGAGATCCTGAATCTGAGGGGTGAAATCTTGAACAATTCGAACATGGTAGATTATGTAGTTCTAAATGCATTTGGGTATGTATGTGTATACCTATTACTCGAGTGACTTTAACTTGTGGGGCTGTAAATCTTGCAAATTTTGTACCATCTGAGTCGCTGAAAGATTCTCAATTTCAGTCTGCAACCGGTCACTTTCTTTCTGCATTAATGACCAAACATCTTCACTATAGAATATATACATGGTGGGTAAATTCCAATAACTAATGCAGCACTGACACTTGCTTTCAACCATGGAAATGTTTTTATGGGTTATTACAAATGACAAATTGTAACTCATCTTGTAACTTCTTCGGTGCATCATCATTCTTTTGTTTTTGCTTCATAATCTGAGCTTGACTGTCTTTTTTCTTCATGAGATCCTGAATCTGAGGGGTGAAATCTTAAACAATTAGAACATGGTAGATTATGTAGTTCTAACTGCATTTGGGTGTGTATGTGTATACCTGTGACTCGAGTGACTTTAACTTGTGGGAATGTATATCTTGCAATTTTTGTGTTTGCCCATCTGAAGTGACCGAAAGAATCTGAATTTTAGTCTGCAACCAGTCCCTTTCTTTCTGCATTAATGACCAAACGTCTTCACTAAAACAACATCATAAATGGTCAAGATGAAAAAAGTTGCTTAGGTGTATAAGTTTACATGTACTACCCATTTTTTGTCCTCAAGCTCCATTATTTTCTTCCCAAAATATTTCTTTCAAGTCATAGTATCAGATCCACCAAAAAGTTCATATCAGACTGCACAAGATACGGGTAAGTATTAATAACTATCATGATCTAATGGTGTATATATATTCCCACCACCATTGTGAATGGATATATAAACTTCAATTGTACCGAAAATACTAAAAGTAATCTTCACACCTCCTTCTGCAGATATTTTCTACCATAATCTGAGTTTTTGGAATCCAATACCTCGTCTTCTTCGGTGCATGCCATGATGCTTCATTGGAATGATGCAAGTTTTGACATTATCACTGTGTCTATGTTTCTTGTAACCGACCCAAACTGGCTCTCCTGAATCATACACTAAAAAATTTGTCAAACTACATACATGTTTAAACCTCCAATATTAACTCAAATTCAGAAAACAAACTAAGCATATTGATAAAATCTCCTTCAATACACATTGATTAGTTCAAATTGATGTAATTAGTAATGGATATAATTAGTGTCTTACTATATAATATATACATGGTGTGTAAATTACAATAACTAATGCAAAACTGACACTTGCTTTCAACCATGGAAATGTTTTTATGGGTTATTCCAATATCTGCACAAACACGAAAAAATGATTGAGACATATAATAATTACAAACGGTAAATCATTTCTTTCCTGTCCATGTTCAGATCAAAGTATAAACGCAGTACAACAATAATACATATAAATTATAATACATATACAGTTCAAATGCAGGAAAATTTAATCCAATAAATTGCATCTAACCTAGCCATCTACATAGTCCACATTCAGTTGAATCAATCATCAATGATAATCAAGTAATTGTATGACATGTGTTGTTACACACCATCATCCCACAATGTCTTGACATTCACAACTCTTAGGCTGTTGATGTGCATGCCAAAGATAATCTTGAAACATAGCCAACGATATATTCACCTAACCACGATCATAGTAAGTAAATTATAATGGTTAGAATCTATTAGTGTATTTGGATCCTTGATATCACGTAAAAAGTAACGTTTTTACCACCGATGTCTCTCTCATTCTGGAACAATTTTTGGCATTTGGACTCAAATAATGCACAAATCATTGATACTTTGCCAAGATGGTCAAAATAGAGTTGCACGAGAAAAATCAAGCAAAACGGACGAAAAACGAAGATTCCACACACGTTTGAAGATTCAAGACATCAAGACAAGATTTAGAAGAAAAGTACCCATCACTCATATTTCTCTTATCCAAGATATTCGTTTTCAAAATACGAATCTAACAGAAGAAGAATCAACAAAAACGGATGAAGGATGAAGAATGAAGATTCTACGAACGTCGGAAGATTCAAACGATTCGAACGAGACATCCAAAGATCATAGACATATTTTTGGGATTTATTTTCATCAAAGTCTTCATTTTGGAAAAACGAATCCAACGCAAAAAAAATCAACGCAAACGGACGTATAACAAAGAAGATACGCGCAATTTAAGAAACGAAGCGAAAGACGGCGAATCGGGACGACAGCATGGCAGCCGCTGCCGGCTGCATGGGTGGCGGCGCCGGCCACCATGCCCCCGTCCACTTTTTCGTCCATGCCCGTACTCGCAGGATACACGTGCTAGACCTTTTTCGCAACTCTAGGGTACACGTGCTAGACCTTTACGCGCTTTAGGGTACATGTGCTATTAACTTTTCCACCTTTTGCTAACATATGCCCCAAGTTGCTAAAATGCACCCATTTTCTCCTATAAATAGGAGGCTCCATGGCTCATTTCAAGACACACCTTTTCTCACCTCACACACCATTCCTAACACATATTTCTTAGGAAAAACACCTTCCATACTTTTCTTTAGACTAATAATACTCTTTAATTATTAGTTCTACTTTATCCTTCCATTTTCTTATTCCAAATTAGTTAGCCTAGTTTAGGAAACTTGTTTAGAATAGAACGAAAGAAGGAACGCATTGTAATCTTCGGTGTACGCTCGGAATTGTGTCAATGATATCACGTAAAAAGTCACGTTTTTACTACCGATATCTCTCTCATTCTGGAATGATTCTTGGCATTTAAACTCAAATAACACTCAAATCAATGAGAATCTGCCAACAAGGTCAAAACAAGGTTGCACGATAAAAATCAAGCAAAACGGATGAAAAACGAAGATTCCACGCACGTTTGAAGATTCAAGGCATCAAAACAAGATTTAAAGACTAAAGTGCCCATCATGAACATCCATCTTATCCAAGATGTTCTTTTTCAAAATAGGAGCCTAACAGAAAAAGAATCAACAAAAACGGATAAAGAATGAAGATTCTACGCCCGCCGGAAGATTCAAATGATTCGTACGCAACATCTGGAGATAGGAAGCTCAACTTTGGGATTTCTTTTCATCAAAGTCTTCGTTTTTAAATTACGAATCCAACGAAAAAATAATCGACGAAAACGGACGCATAACAAAGAAAACACGCGCGAATTAAGAAACGAAACAAAAGACGGTGAACCGGGGCGCGTGGCAGCCAGCCGCCGCCGGCCACCACCAGGCCGCCGCCGGCCACCACCAGGCCGCCTTCGGCCACCCCTCCCCCAACTCGTTTCCGCTTTTTGGTCCTTTCGTGTACCCGGTGCCACACCTTTACGCGATTGTTCGTACCCGGTGCCACACCTTTGCGCGATTGTACGTACTTGATGCACCACCTTTTCCACCTTTTGCTAAAGTGCTCCTCATTATGCTAACATGAGCCAAATTTCCCCTATAAATAGGAGGGCTTTGGTTCATTTGAAACACACACTCTTTCAACACAACCTACAAGTATTACACACTTTCTTTAGGAAATCTCTTGTATTCCTTAGTCTTTCTCATTCTAGGATTATTGTAATTAATCTACGGATTAATATAGAAGCTAGGGTGAACGCTAGGGATTCGGAGATCAATCTTTATACGTGCAAAAGAGTTGTCAATCATAATAATACAGTGCTACGCGTTTATTTCCGGGTGATATCTAAACTCTTATTTTACTTGTCTCATTTCATATTTTAATATGTGTTATTGCCTGGTATGTGATTTATTTGTTGCCATGAATTGCGAGTAGTTTATTATTGTGATTGTTGATGACGTAGATAATTATAAGTAGGGATGACATTATATAGTTAATGCACGACAATCGTAAAGTGATATGATAGCCCCTATTCGACTGTTTATTCGATATAGTACTGGAAATGCTTTCGAGCAAAGTACAAAAGTATGGAAGTCGTAAACGATCGAAGGTAGTCATATCACTGGAATCAGCTCTGGTTTAAAAGTTGGAATTCCAAAAGGATAATACAACTTCACAACTAACTGGTGTATCCTACGAAAGTCAATGCATTACAAAGTAATGTCCAGACAAAATAGGAATTAATAACTCATGTACTGTTAAAACCTTATGAACTTAAGTTTAATTTATGGAGTACCCTTTATGGTTATCCACGTGACTACAACCTAGTAATTAGGACCTGATCAACCTTAATTATGGTAAGTAGTTATCTATGCCCATGACATGCAATAAGTAAGACATAGTGAAACCACTCGTTGTATATATTAGGTTTACATTTCCGCACTGCTTTACTTTTAATTAATTTAGAGTGTCACTTTCACTGTCAATTACTCTTGACCGCATGTTGGACGTAAGAAGCCATGGAATTACCATGTAAAGTACACGGTCTAATTACTGAAAGGCATGGTCTGCATATGAAACACGTTTTTAACAAACTGCGAATAATCCAGGGATGTATAACTGTTTGAAAAGGAGAGATTTAAGTCATAAGTCGAAGAAACCGGAATCTAATCAATTATAAATAAGACTTAGGAATGAAAGTGAAAGTCCAAGTGACTTAGGATATTTAAACCTCTAGGTCTTATAAAATCGGCGGTCTAAACATACAAAGTTATTAATCTGCATGCTAATAGAACAGTAAACTATCTTAGGGGTTAAGAACCGTCGGACCTATGAGACGATACGCCACTGATTCATGCACCTCGGTATAAAACCAAAATAGGTTGCTTATCTCTCATACAGATAGGTATTGGAAGTTGGTGTATTGCTCCGATCAGAATCATGATAACCTAGTTCCTAGTGACATGCCAATGGGAAATTTAGTTGGTAGGGTTCTAGAGTTTACACCTAATGGTTTACTTATTATATTAAGTTTCACCCCTATTTAGTCTGTCATCCCGAAATATTAATTATCGAAATCTCAGCAATCACATCTCTATCTTTATCTGCTTTCCTGTACTTTAATTTCCTACAATTTACTTTCTTGCATTTTAATTACTTGTCTTTAGTTTAAAAAACCCCCAAACCTACCTACTTTTTTCCATCCTAAATACTTCCCTACCAAAAGTGCTAACTTTAATCACCACACGTTTGGATTCATAGAATGATCTTAGGTTATACTTACCGCTTACTAACCAGAGTAGGTAGTACATATAATTTCAACCCCGCTATTTATAAATTTTAAAACCCCTATTGGCGCCCGATTAGTTACCATCAACGACACCGATGCTTTCGGGTGCCATCAAGTTTTTGGCGCCGTTGCCGGAGAATCACAAACGTAAGATTTAAAGCCACCTTAAGTAGTAGTATTTAAGAGATCCTTCCGATCGAAATCTTCTCAGAAATCTTTCGAAAGTTAATTTAAGTAATTAAGTGTTAATTTAGTATTAGTTAATTAGGATAATATTAGTTCAAAAATGACAACTCAAAAACCCACTTCTTGCCTCATTTGGAAGGATGAACTGATGGCAATGGACGATACGAAATTCTTTGACTACTTAGTAGGAGAAATAGGATCTGATTTCTTTTCACACTCTTCCTCTAAAGTTAAAGAAACTTCCGAAACCCTAGAAGAATTTAGGACCTCACTTTCTATTCCAAAACATTGCCTGGACTTGGATGATACAGATCAGTTGCCTGACCTAGCATCATCCCCAGAAGATCACTCTCTAACTTTGCATTTGCCTCAATTACCAAATTCTGTCCACTTCAAATATCTTCCCGAAGAAGATTGTGAAGTAAGACCTCCAAAATTATGCGACCTAATTACCCTCATTCCCGAAACTTCAGTGTATGGCAAAACTCTGTCAAATTCTCGTAATGATGGTATTTTCCCATTCTTTTCAAATGAACACCAATACACCATCTATCGAGTGGTGGATAAAGTTCCCTCAGTCGAGCCAGAAAAATCCTGTTCTAGAGAACGCCACTTAGGCGCATCTTTCAATCCTTCTCGAAGAATAGACATCTATAGGACATTCGTTAGGAAATTAAACTCCTCCGACTTTCCTTTTTCATATGAACAACGAGAAAAGATTACCAATCTTGACGAACAAGTGAAATTCCTATCTCGCCTGTCAAATCATGAATGCGAAAGCACTTCCTCTAATTTTAGAGATCAAGAACTAAAGTTCATAGCAGATTTAGATCCACTTTTTGAATCACTTGCCGACATGGATTTCCTCCCAATATCTATGATATTAATCCATCACAATGTCATTACAATGATCAATGAACTTGAGTTCTGGATAGAACGGGACCCGATGATTCCTATCATCATCCCTGGTAAAATTCCATTCTTTATTGACCCCGCCTCTTACTTGATCTCAAAATTGCGAGACGTTTTTCTAGATTCCGCCAAGGAAAGAATCGATACAGCCCTCTTCACTAAAAGAAAAGACCTTCACATTAAGCTTGTTCGAATCTTCGCCTTTACCAAATACCTTTTCACTTCCACACAAAAAGCACAAATCAGTAAACTAGTTAGGATAGTCAATTCTACAACCGGAGAACTTGATTCGCATGAAGAGAAAACATTTCTGGAAGTCTTAGATAAACTCACTCACGATCTAAATTATAAAGACCAAGGGACACGTGACGGTTTGTCAAAACCTAAAAATATAAGATGGGCATATAAGAGGTTAATCAGCGATCTTGTCAATTTGGGATACGAAGAACGAGAAGTCCTAGGGAAACTAGAGAATAGTCATTACTATTTAATTTATAATGTCATCTCGGAACTTTCAAAATGTTTTGTACTTAAAAATGTTCACTTAAGGGAGCAAATCTCGACCCTTTCCCTATGGAGGGATCGGAACGAATCGTAAAACAATTCTATCCGAAAAGGTCGAAGCTCGTGACTTTAAATGAGCATATTTTAATACATATATTAATATAATAAATTCTTGAGAGTTTCCTCTAAAAATAGAAAACGTTTTTAAATGTTGTCTGAAAACATGCGCGCGTCTAAAAGAATGTACACCTTTTAAAATAACATTTAACCAAAACATTTGTACATTCTATAAACCAGCATCAGACAAAAATTTTAAAACACCCAAAAATATACTAAGTTTAATATCTTAGATTGATTATAATTGTCCCTCAGGAATTTGCGCGTTTCTTAAATTATTTATAACGTAACAAGGAACCAACAAGTAACTAGTTACAATAAGTATACTTAAGATTCATACTTACAATTAATGGGACATTAGGAATTGATCTAGAGCATTAGGCTTAATCTTAGAGTACAATAGGGACCATGTGTAAGGAATATGGTACTTAAGGACATGACACATATTCCTAGGGACCACTAAAACCTTCCATACCTTCCCCATGATTCAAAAATAAGAAGAAAAATTTCTTCTTCCTCCCCTCTCCTCTCCAAAACTGGCCACCACCATGAAACCATCATCAAAACTCCACCAAAACTTGTGATCTTGTATCTTTTGAACTCCTATTTGCATGCTCTTCACGGTTGTACGATTATATTCAAAGTTTTATCCATCAAAACTAAGGTATGATCATAAAACCCATTTTAATCTTGAAAGAGCTTATTTCTTGAAATTAGCTATTCTTGGTTAAATGCTTAGAAACTACATGCTACTACCACTAATTCACACATGTTTGACTTTATCAAAAGAATGAACTTTGACCAATTGATTAAGTCTAGACTTTTGCTTGATTAAGTGTTAGTATCTAAGTACTTAAGTAATTAGGATGTTTTGATCTATGTTAATTGCATGAATAGGATTAGCAATTTTGATTTTTAATCAACAAAAAGTTAACTAGCTTGCATGAACAGAATAATGGACCAAGATCATTTAACCATTCTTGCTAGGATGCTTGTACTTGCTTGACTAGTGAAACTAGGCAATATGACTATAGAATCATCATTTTGAAAACAGAAACACATGGATGTGATGATTTTTTGTGCATAACCTAGCTTGTTCACCAATTAGAAAATACTTGAAATAGTTTGATCATTTATGCATAGGTTAAAATGATGGCATGAGGGAACTTGGAAATATCATTTGAGGAAAGACCTAAAAAGTCAAGTTGAAGTATTGAATCTTTTAAGCAAATTATTTTCAAGATTTTTATTCAAAAACCTTACTTCAACTTGGACTCCTAAAATTCAAACCTTACTAAAAATGATATGACCATAAGTTGTGAAATCTTGACATTTCAAACTTGGGTAGTGCCAAACTTTGTAAATGACAATATTTCACAATAAAGTTGCCATCTCGAGACCATATATTTTTTCTAATGTCGATATTACCTTAGTATTAATAAAACTGATTATTCATTGCTTGGAAACATTGAATGCTTAATGAAATCTTAGGATTGTCAAAAATTTAAAAGCCCTCACTTCGAAATTTCAATAAGAGACTTCGAAACGTGCTTTGAATTTCTCTTCCTTAAAAGATCTATTATTTTTAAATGTTCTCAGGTACCATGTCACCAAAGAAGAAGCTAAGCCAAACACGACCTCTTACAGGACCTCTCGCCTATCTTAGTGCCACGCCTCACTATGACCAGATGGCACGCATCTGGAGAGACAAAAAGTTCAGCCGTTTAGATATGTTGACTGGGACAAATTACAGGTATTAGGATTCAGACAGAGACTTGAAAGCCTACTCAGTTATCCAGTTGGGGATCAGTAGTTCGAGTCCTTCAAAAGGCTATTCAGTATTAATGAGCCAGTGTGTATGGAGATGGTTACAGAGATCATGACCACCTACACATTTGAGACCGGGAGTAGAGTTGGAGATAGTTTAATCACATTTCGGTACATGGGCAGTTTATTCACCTTGACACTAGCCCAGTTTGCCCAGCACTTGGATCTGTACACCCCAGAGGAGATACATTCCCCTCTATTCACTGGTGGAGCCACCTCGATTTCCATCACGACCACACACGTCGAGGCATGGAGTCATTGGTCGCCAAAACCATGTTTCTCGGGTATTAAGGCTACACAACTCAAAGACCCAGTCCTGCAAGTCTTACACAAACTAATAGCTTGTTCACTTGATGGAAAACACATGACAAGCGGTCGAGTTGCAGCATTTGATGTTGCCTTAATGGCAAGTATCCTCGAGAGAAAGAACATTCAGGTTGCACATTTAGTCGCCCATCAGATCTTAGAGGAGAAAGATTTTGGCGCAAAGAGATCTTACATGGGCCTAGTGATCACAAGACTTATCCGATGAATGGGATTACTTAGGACAACGAAGGTAGAGAGATTTAAGAGCATGCCAGGTTGGAGTGCTCAGCCAGTGGATTACTATTTTCTGAGGAGTATGGACATACTCCGAATTATGAGAGATGGCACTGTCTACATTAGGGCACGACTTTCAGACCCCGACAGTATTGACACATTGATACCAGGACTAGTTCTACCAAGAGAGGCAAAGAAAAGGAAACAACCGAGAGAGCCTAGTGATTCAGATACAGACAAGGATGGGGATGAGAGTAATGATAATGATGATGATCTCCCACCACCACCACAAGCAGTACCACCGCCTGTTAAGGCAGGACCCTCCAGCCCTGCCCCCAGAGTTCAGACACCCGCATACATCTATCACTATGGGACTCCTCCGGGTTCAGACTATTGGTACTGGCAGATATGCAGGTCAGATGTTATAAGACAATGAGACAACAGACAGCAGGGATACCCATGAGCCCACTTCCTGACTTACCATGTGGATTGGGCCGAGCACCACCACACATATATCCCCCTGCAATTACTACTCCAGCACCTCACCCATATCTAGCCCGTGGCCGTAATCTACCTAGACAACAGCCACCTCCAGCACAATCTCCCATCACAAGACAGCCTGTTCCGTCAGTCATTGGATCAGTCAGGGTTCACACTTCGAGAGGCAGCAGGACATCCAGAGTCTCCGCTCGAACCATCACTGTTCAGAGTCACAGGATTGTCAGACATACCACCCCTACAGTTGTTTTGCCTGATCCAGTATCTTCTCACAGGCAGACAGACCTATTCAATGGGCACACCCAACAGGAATCACCTATGTACCCACTTGACAGTTTCGACATGCCTGCAGGACCTTTTGTAGATCAACTGATACAAAATGGAGTTCTGGCGATCGGTACACCAGAAGCAGGAGCTGACCATGATGCATCAGACAAAGGCACTCACTGTCAGTATGATGACTCTTCATCAGACAAAACCTCTCCTGGACCTATCATGTCTACCGCAGCAGCTTCACCACCAGTAGAGCACTAGATTGCTCCGCCTTCTGACTTCTTTCTACTTTCTAGCAAACTATATTACCATTAGTTTTATTGATGTACTATGGATGCATAGACATCACCTCTATCTATTACTTTATTATGCTAAAACTTTACTTTTCTTATTAGCAGCTATTATTTGATTGTTGAGTGGAATGTTTATTTGATCCAACCACTATTTATCAAAGACTAAAAGGAAGCCGTGGACCTCGCCATGAAGGATGCCGATAGTACGCATAACAAATTGGTAACCCATCCCAAAACTCTCCATCTATTTAAAGCTTCGATTATCTAATCCGGTATCTCCAAAACTAAGTTTGGGATCCCCAAAACCACATAACACTTACGTAACAATCCGGAAATAAGTAGAATCTCTAAGTGTGGGTTACTTCAACAAGAGGTACTCAACAAATAAGATTCGAACATTAGGGACAATGTTCCTCTAAGTGTGGGATATACGGTAGCAACCGCAAGTTTGACCTCTTGTCAGTAAAACAAACAAAATTTTCATTAAAAGGTTAAAAATAGAGAAATTTAAAATTTTTCTTTTGGATTCAAAAGCAACATTTTAAGAGCTTCTATTTCCCAAAAATATAAAATACAGTAAGAAACGAGTTCTCAAGGAAACAAACCTGTTTTAGAATGAGACACGGATAAAAAGGGCAACACATGACTAGGCACACATTGACCAAAACATTCGATTCGTGAGGTTTGATCCCATAAGTAGCATTCATCTTAAAAATGCTTCACTTTTCATTTCATGTGTGTGCCGATGTATGCATTTGAATTAGAACTTGCTCTTGCAATACATTTCGAGATCACACCAATGAGTGCCATACGTGGCATAGGAACAATTTGTCTCGATACTTTCTAAGGAATCTACACACCTTCCAAACACCGAACATCCACTCTTCAACCAAAACCTTCTTTACACCTTCCAAACACCAGACATCCACTCACTCTTCTCACCCAACCAAAACCTCCCTTTATTTATCCCGAACCTATGAAAGTCACATCTTCCATCATTTCTCAGAGACGTTCTCAATTTCTCACATTTCTTCAAGAAAAGCCAACATAACCTCACAACCCAACATTCAAAGAAACCTTTCGGGCCAAAATAATACATATTCATCGGTAAGTCCGGCATAGCAGAAAGAAAAATCAGAAAAAGAAAGAAAACAAAGAAACACTATGCCGACACTACCAAGAAAAAGGCCAGAAAAAGGAAACTAATATCCAAAAAAGGGTTGCACTATGAAGTCTTTTCAAAATTCTGAGATTCCAAAAAGAGACCTCCTAAAAGAAAGCACTTTAGCTTTGAGAAAATATAAGAAAAAAAAACCCATCACACTCCCCTTCACAACTTCCTCAAAACCAAAAACCCGATTCCTTCTGAGATATCTTGAAAGATTAGTGCCGTTCTCATCCAAAGTGATGGAGATTTGATTCTTGATCAAGCCTATGACGAGAATGCTGCATGACTGGCTATCTGAGTGATTGAAACTAGCAAGTAGGAAACCCTAAACATTTGAGTGATTTGAGTGACCCACTGTAAGGATTGCCTAGTCATGATCACCATCTGAATTGCTCGAAGAAGGTATCAAATTCTAAACTATTAGTTTCTCATGAAAAGCACTTTCATAACTTGAATATATTATTCTTCGGAAATGGCATTCCTAAGAAACATTTCAATTAGAATCCTTCTAAAAGGCTTTCTGAATGAGTTTGCTTGAGGACAAGCAAAGTTCTAAGTGTGGGATACTTGATATCGCGTAAAAAGTCACGTTTTTACTACCGATATCTCTCTCATTCTGGAATGATTCTTGGCATTTAAACTCAAATAACACTCAAATCAATGAGAATCTTCCAAGAAGGTCAAAACAAGGTTGCCCGATAAAAATCAAGGAAAACGGATGAAAAACGAAGATTCCACGCACGTTTGAAGATTCAAGGCATCAAAACAAGATTTAAAGACTAAAGTGACCATCATCAACATCCATTTTATCCAAGATGTTCGTTTTCAAAATAGGAGCCTAACAGAAAAAGAATCAACAAAAACGGATAAAGAATGAAGATTCTACGTCCGTCGGAAGATTCAAATGATTCATACGCAACATCTGGAGATAGGAATCTCAAATTTGGGATTTCTTTTCATCAAAGTCTTCGTTTTTGAATTACGAATCCAACGATAAAAGAATCGATGAAAACGGACGCATAACGAAAAAAAAAAGGTGAATTAAGAAACGAAGCAAAAGACGGCGAACCGGGGCGGGTGGCAGCCAGCCGCCGCCGGACACCACCAGGACGCCGCTGGCCACCCCTCCCCCATCTCGTTTCCACTTTTTTGTCCTTTCATGTACCCGGTGCCACACCTTTACGTTATTGTTCGTACCCGGTGCCACACCTTTGCGTGATTGTACGTACTTGGTGCACCACCTTTTCCACCTTTTGCTAAAGTGCTCCTCATTATGCTAACATGAGCCAAATTTCCCCTATAAATAGGAGGGCTTTGGTTCAATTGAAACACACACTCTTTCAACACAACCTACAAGTATTACACACTTTCTTTAGGAAATCTCTTGTATTCTTTAGTCTTTCTCATTCTAGGATTATTGTAATTAATCTACAGATTAATATAGAAGCTAGGGTGAACGCTAGGGATTCGGAGATCAATATTTGTACGTGCAAAAGAGTTTTCAATCATAATAATACACTGCTACGCGTTTATTTCCGGGTGATATCTAAATTCTTATTTTATTTGTCTCATTTCATATTTTAATATGTGTTATTGCCTGGTATGTGATTTATTTGTTGCCATGAATTGCGAGTAGTTTATTATTGTGATTGTTGATGATGTAGATAATTATAAGTAGGGATGACATTCTATAATTAATGCACGACAATCGTAAAGTGATATGATGGCCCCTATTCGACTGTTTATTCGATATAGTACTGGAAATGTTTTCGAGCAAAGTACAAATGTATGGAAGTCATAAACGACCGAAGGTAGTCATATCACTGGAATCAGCTCTGGTTTAACAGTTGGAAGTCCAAAAGGATAATACAACTTCACAACTAACTGGTGTATCCTACGAAAGTCAATGCACTACAAAGTAATGTTCAGATAAAATAGGAATTACTAACTCATGTACTGTTAAAACCTTATGAACTTAAGTTTAATCTATGAAGTACCCTTTCTGGTTATCCACGTGACTACAACCTAGTAATTAGGACCTGATCAACCTTAATTATGGTAAGTAGTTATCTATGCCCATGACATGCAATAAGTAAGACATAGTGAAACCACTCGTTGTATATATTAGGTTTACATTTCTGCACTGCTTTACTTTTAATTAGTTTAGAGTGTCACTTTCACTGTCAATTACTCTTGACCGCATGTTGGATGTAAGAAGCCGTGGAATTACCATGTAAAGTACACGGTCTAATTACTGAAAGGCATGGTCTGCATATGAAACACGTTTTTAACAAACTGTGAATAATCCAGGGATGTATAACTGTTTGAAAAGGAGAGATTTAAGTCATAAGTCGAAGAAACCGGAATCTAATCAATTATAAATAAGACTTAGGAATGAAAGTGAAAGTCCAAGTGACTTAGGATATTTAAACCTCTAGGTCTTATAAAATCGGCGGTCTAAACATACAAAGTTATTAATCTGCATGCTAATAGAACAGTAAACTATCTTAGGGGTTAAGAACCGTCGGACTTATGAGACGATACGCCACTGATTCATGCACCTCGGTATAAAATCAAAATAGGTTGCTTATCTCTCATACAGATAGGTATTGGAAGTTGGTGTATTGCTCCGATCAGAATCATGATAACCTAGTTCCTAGTGACATGCCAATGGGAAATTTAGTTTGTAGGGTTCTAGAGTTTACACCTAATAGTTTACTTATTATATTAAGTTTCACCCCTATTTAGTCTGTCATCCTGAAACATTAATTATTGAAATCTCAGCAATCACATCTCTATCTTTATCTGCTTTCCTGTACTTTAATTTCCTACAATTTACTTTCCTGCCTTTTAATTACTTGTCTTTAGTTTAAAAAACCCCCAAACCTACCTACTTTGTTCCATCCTAAATACTTCCCTACCAAAAGTGCTAACTTTAATCACCACACATTTGGATTCATAGAACGATCTTAGGTTATACTTACCGCTTACTAACCAGAGTAGGTGGTACATATAATTTAAGCCCTGCTATTTATAAATTTTAAAACCCCTGTTGGCGCCCGATTAGTTACCATCAACGATACCGATGCTTTCGGGTGCCATCAGTCAATTAATTCAAGTCTATTCTCTCTCGCATTTAATCCTGGTTCTTTCTATCCTTATCTATCTTAATTAATTACGTTTATATTGATTATGCTAGATTTAGTAATTGCCATGATTAGAGAGTAGTATACTTGTTGTGTTTGCTTGCGATGTAGTTAGTTAATTATGGAATGATTTATAATTAAATATTAAAGATCAGTAGTATTTTGTCACACCCCGCTAAAGCGGAAACACGAGATGTAACAGCACAATGGTTTCATTACACAAAGTACAACTAATTCATCGTTTACAAAATACAACTATTAGCACTTACAATAAGTTTACAGTACCAAATACTAAATCATACAACCGAATACATCCAAAAGATAAAACGAAGTAAGTCTAATAGCTTCAACATTAATAAAGACAAACGATGCTTCATTCCAGAACTACTGACCGTTTCCTGAAAAGCATGTAAAATGAGGGTCAATTATAAAAATAGTTGGTGAGTTCACAGGTTTTGAAAATAAAATGTAAATGTGAAAACCATTTAGAAGTTATCAAACCACGTAGTAAGATTTACATTATTAGGAAAATAGTATTTATACGCAATATAAGATTCATTTAAGAATGACATGTATAGCTTGAGTCCACAACCAAACCTATTGGCCCGAAGCAACGCCCCAAAGATATGTCCTATCGCAAACATATAAGATTGGTGGTATGCACTCATATGCACGAATGAGTGGGAAGGTGGCCTCCTTCCAAATAGTACTATCCATATCAACCATCGGCTCAATAATGAGTTAATGGGTTGTGTAAGAGAAACCGGGGACTTAAGACCCGATAGAGTCACAAGCATACAATAAGAGCGTATAAATAGAAAAGTACATACAAGATAAGTATTTGCAACAAGATAACATGCTTTTCACCCCAAAATATTTAGTATGAACTGTAAAAAGAGGGGCTGTGAATACTCACAATTGAGCGCAAGAGTAAATTGATGGATGTAACGTGCGTGCTTGCCGGTTATGACTCCTATCCAAGACCTACGATCATGAAGGTTCTAATTAGGTTTTTATCTAGTTTTGTTTGTAAAGATTGCTTAGCTAATTATTTAGATTACAAAGTGCCAATATAGTTTGTTTGCTTTGGAGTTGTTAATGTCCAATAATCGCGGTTGAAAATGATAATGGTTACACGATTGTACAACATACTAAAATTATCGAACGTCACACACAAGTCGTATAATGTCACAAGATTGTTTGAGTCTGAATTTTATAGTGTTTGAGTTTTGGAACTTTGGTTCCCCACAATTTATGATTAACATACACAATAGATAAATACATCAAAAGACATCCAAACACTTTTGTTACCAATCTTTCCAAGCATAGAAAGTTTCCCGTTTTTGATACCGAGACCGATTATTGTTGACTTGTCAAACCTTCTTAGTTTATCCCAAGACTATTACCCAATCCTTAATCAGGTTTATAAGTCATAGAAGTTAGTCTTTCTCTACATAGTAAGTCCGTAAGTGTCGGTTTCTAAAGTTATACCAAAATCAGTCCACTCTTGCTATTTTCCAGAAATTACCCCCGTTAGTTGTATTTATTAAAAATACTTCTGGTCAAAAATGGTTTAAGAGAAAAATCACAGATGTTCTAAAATATGTTATCTACTTTGTGTAATTTTTACAGAACTATTAGAAAGGTCCAAGTATTTTTAGATTTTACTTTTATCTTCTAGAGTCGAATTTAAACACATGCATGCAATCATTATTTCTTAGCAAAATGTACATGGAATCAATAAAATTGGTCTTCTTTAAAGTTGTAGCCAAGGAAATTTGTAAACTTTTAGCGTTGGTTTCAAGTCTTTTGGAGTTGTAATGCTCCATTTATGATTAAAACACTGAGAAGAAAGTTTATGTCTTACTATTACAGCTTGTACATCTTTACTCACAAAAATTATTAAAAATATCAAATGAACTCGTATGAACACGAGGCTTACATGGTTGGAAATATTACTTCCAGAACTTAAATTTAGACTATAAAAACGTCCATTTTTATGAAGGAATAATTTTTATAAAAATCATTGAAATATAATAAGTTTTCTGGACAGAAAGTTGTAAACTCTTTTTTGAGTGTTTCATTTAAAATAATGAACACCAAACATGAAATGAAGAAGATTATCATCTTTTGATCTTTAAATCCATGTTCTAACACATGCATGGTGTTGAAATACATCCATGATATATTAGAGATGATTATTAACATAAAAATTTAAGATTTAACATAAAGATGAACAAGATTTCAACAATATCAAAACAATAATCAATTTTTCACTTGATTTTCGGTTTGATCATGGGTTACCATTTCTTTTAACACATAAAGATGTGAAATGGATAACCTACAAACATCAAGCATTTTATATGGGGATTTTAGCCATGGAAGAGGCATAAAATCCGAATTTCATGAAGAAAAATTGCAAGAAAATGAAAGATTACAAGATATTAGTGTTCTAGTTTACCTTTATTAGTTTATTTGATGGATGAACACCTTTAAATCTCTGGATTTTCTTTGAAAAGAGGCTGATTTCTTGAGAGAGTTTAGAGAGAAAGGTAAGTGAAAAGTTAGAGAGAAAATGAGAGAGAGAAGTGTGTGTTTTGGGAAAAATGAAAGGAGTAATGAGGAGTAAATGGATTAAATTAAAATTTGAAGTGAAAGGAGGGGGGGGGGGGTAGGGCTGCCGTACAAAGGGGGGAAAGAAATTAATCATTTTTTTTTATTTTTTATTATTTGTAAGGTATTAAATGTAGTTTAATGTTAAGTATTAATTTGGTATAAATTTTGATATATTATAAGGTTTAATTTGTGATAAGTTTTGGAGTAACAAAATTTATTTTTCTAAGTTCTTGAATTAGATTATTACATATTTACTTAGTCTAAGTTAGATGTTCACGTATTATTTATTCGGTTAAATCTTACATTGTAGAGTTATGGAAATTTCGGTTTGCGATTCGACAGGGATTTTGTTAAAGCATAAAAGGATAACTTTTTATTATTTAATTTGGCACTTAGTAACCTAATTCAACATGTTTGTATGAACTTATGATTCACCAAACAATCTCTACGATGTTATATGGCTTTAGTAGACCTAAGGAGTCATAACTTAGAACTTTTCACTAGGATTTAAGGAATGTTGTAAATTTAAGATCCGAGTGCGGTAATGACCTGAGATTTTGACGGATGTCACAGTCTCCCCCAGTTAGAAGAATTTCATCCCGAAATTCTACTGGTGGCACTGTCTAGATTCAGCTAGTGAATAGGTGAGGGTATTTTCGCTTCATGAAATCCTCACGTTCCCAGGTGTACTCAGGTCCGCGCTTAGAATCCCAGCGAACTTTGACGATCGGAATTTTGCTTCGTCTTAAACGCTTGGTATCCTTATCGACGATTTCCGTTGGTTCTTCGATAAAGTGTAAACGGTCATCTATTTGGACTCCCTCAAGGGGTAAGATTTGCGAGTTGTCGGCTAGACATTTCTTAAGATTCAATACGTGAAACGTGTCGTGAATCCTGCTTAATTCCTGTGGTAATTTGAGTTTGTAAGCCACTGGACCAATTCGTTTCAAAATTTCGTAAGGTCCGATATAGCGTGGATTTAGCTTTCCTCTTTTTCCAAAACGAATCATTCCTTTCCATGGTGATAATTTCAAGAACACCTTATCTCCGATTTGGAATTCTAACGGTTTTCTATGGTGATCCGCATAACTTTTCTGTCGACTCTGGGCTGCCTTGAGTCGGTCCCTAATGATTGAGATTTTGTCAACAGTTTCCTGGATAATGTCAGGCCTTGTCAAGTGCTTCTCACCGATTTCATGCCAGCACAGAGGTGATCGGCATTTACGACCATACAATGCTTCATAAGGTGCACATTGAATGCTTGTGTGATAATTGTTGTTATAAGAAAACTCCACCAATGGTAAATGAACATCCCAACTTCCGCCAAAGTCCATCACGCATGCCCGAAGCATATCTTCCAAAGTTTGGATTGTTCGTTCACTTTGCCCATCTGTCTGAGGGTGATATGCGGTACTCAGGTCTATTCGTGTTCCCAGCGCCTTCTGCGTGGATTGCCAGAACCGTGATGTGAAACGGCTATCTCTATCAGAGATAATGGAAATGGGTACTCCGTGACGTGACACAATTTCAGTAATATAGATTTGAGCGAGTTTTTCAATTTTGTAGTCCTCCCGAATAGGAAGAAAGTAAGCTGATTTCGTTAGTCGGTCGACAATAACCCATATGGAGTCATAGCCTTTAGCGGTTCGGGGCAATTTCGTGATGAAATCCATCGTTATCTGTTCCCATTTCCATTGGGGTATCTCTGGCTGTTGTAACAATCCTGATGGTTTTTGATGTTCGGCTTTAACTCTAGAACATGTTAAGCACTTTCCAACATAGACAGCGATGTCTTTCTTCATTCCTGGCCACCAGTAATACTCCTTAACATCCTTGTACATTTTGTCAACCCCGGGATGTATTGAGTACCGTGATTTGTGGGCCTCTTCTAAGATCAGATCTCTCAATCCGTTAATCTTGGGTACCCAAACCCTGTCCTTAAAGTATTTCACTCCGTCGGGCTTAGTTTCGAACCTTAGTTCGAGACCGTGCAGAGTTTCTCCTTTCTGGTTTTCAGCTCTTAAGGCCTCTTCTTGAGCAAGTTGGATTTGAGCTTTTAAACTAATTTGTACGAGTGCTCCACACATTCGCATTCGTGAGGGTTTCACCCTTTCCTTCCTACTTAGGGCATCTGCCACTACATTGGCCTTTCCTGGGTGGTATTTGATCTCACAGTCATAGTCATTCAGTAACTCTACCCATCTCCTCTGACGCATGTTGAGCATCTTTTGATCAAGTATGTGTTGGAGACTTTTGTGGTCTGTGAATATCGTGCATTTAATTCCATACAAGTAATGTCTCCAAATCTTAAGTGCAAAGACCACGGCTCCTAACTCTAAGTCGTGGGTCGTATAGTTTTTCTCATGTGTTTTCAGTTATCTGGAAGCATACGCTATGACTTTATTGTTCTGCATTAGCACACATCCAAGACCTTGATGCGAGGCATCACAATAAACTACAAAGTCATCTGATCCTTCTGGTAGTGCCAATACCGGTGCGTTGCATAATTTACGTTTTAGAGTTTGGAACGCTTCTTCTTGTGGTTTTCCCCAGACAAAACTCTTATCCTTTTGTGTCAGAGTGGTCAGTGGCTGGGAGATTTTTGAGAAATTCTCGATGAATCTCCTATAATAACCAGCCAATCCCAGAAATTGCCTGATTTCCGTTGGAGTCCTGGGGGCTTCCCATTTCTTAATGGCCTCAATTTTTCCTGGATCCACGTGAATTCCGTTCTCACCGACCACGTGCCCAAGGAAATGTACCTCTTTAATCCAAAACTCGCACTTGGAAAATTTAGCGTACAGTTTCTCATCTTTGAGTAGTTGCAATATCTGCCTCAGGTGTTGCTCATGATCTTCCTTGCTTCGCGAGTAGATTAGAATGTCATCAATGAACACTATCACAAACTTATCTAAATACGCCCTACAGACTCTATTCATTAAGTCCATAAATGCCGCAGGAGCGTTAGTTAGACCGAATGGCATAACCATGAACTCATAGTGTCCATATCGGGTCCTGAATGCGGTTTTGGGTATGTCTTCTTCGTGGACTCTTAATTGATGGTATCCAGACCGTAAGTCGATCTTTGAGAAGTATGAGGCACCTTGCAATTGATCGAATAGGTCATCGATTCGAGGGAGAGGATATCGATTTTTGATTGTTAGTTTATTCAATTCTTGATAGTCGATGCACATTCGTAATGATCCATCCTTCTTTTTAACGACTAAGACTGGGGCTCCCCATGGTGATGAACTGGGGCGAATAAAACCCTTTTCCAATAGTTCTTGAAGTTGACTGGACAATTCTTTCATTTCCGCTGGTGCTAGGCGATACGGTGCCTTAGCTATCGGTGCGGCTCCTGGTATTAGATCAATTCGGAATTCAACTTGTCTAGGTGGGGGAAGTCCAGGCAAATCATCTGGAAATACTTCTAAATACTCACGTACTATGGGAATATCTTGTGCGAGTTTTTCCTCTGACTCTTTCTTGACCACGTGCGCCAAAATGGCGAAGCACTTCTTCCTCAGATATTTGCGAATCTTCATGGATGACACCATTTTCAAACTCCTATCGGGCTTGTTTCCGTACACAACTAGTGTTTCGTCTTCCCGGATGGGTATTCGTATCACCTTTTCGTGGCAGCCTATGTCTACATGATTCTTGGCTAACCAGTCCATACCGACTACCACATCGAAACTGCCTAGTTTAATTGGGATGAGATCAATATTAAATTGCTCATTTTCAAGATGCAAAATGTAGTCTCGTACGATCTCCCTAACATTAAGTTCGTAGCCACTAGCTAATTCGACAGTGTAAGCAGGTTTTAATGGTTTGGACTCTTTGCCAAGGAAGGGTCTAAATTCATGTGAAACAAAGCTCTTATCTGCCCCAGAGTCAAATAGTACGGATGCATAGTGGTTTTTAAGGAGAAACGTACCTGTCACCACATTAGGGTCCTGGCGTGCTTCTTCAGCTCCCATCACAAATGCCCGTCCTCGCGTCTGCACATTCCGATTCCCTTGATTAGTTGGTCCTACCTGATTTCTGGTGTTGTTGTTTGGACCTCTTTTCAACTTTGGGCAAGTATTTCTAAAGTGGTCCAGACTTCCACATTCATAGCACGCCTTGTTGCCATCTCCACTTTCCTTGCGTTCCTTTCCAGCCCTGCAATACTTGGCGGTGTGGCCGGTTTTATTACAGGTGTCACATTTCGGGCAAACCCCCTCATGATGGAATTTACATTTGTTACACTTAGGGAGGGGACCAGTGTATCCTTTCGGCTCTTGAGACGTAATTGCAAAATTCTTGGCTGATTTATGATTTCTATTCGAAGTATTCCCAGTCTTCTTTCCTGATTGATTCTCAAATTTTCGCTTATTACCAGAATTCACCTTGGTCAGGATTCCCGAGCGAATCATATCAGTGGTCAGACGGTGTGCCAGAATTACCGCACTTTCGATGGTTGTTGGATTAGATGAGGTAACCATTCCTCGAAGTTCCGGTGCCAATCCCCAAATGTAACGGTCTACTCGATTGTACTCCGGTGTTACAAGATGAGGTACCAACTTTGCCAGTTCATGAAAATGAGTCGTGTACTTTTCTATCTCAGCACCTTCCATGGTGTGATTCCAGAGTTCTGCTTCTAGCTTCTGCACTTCATTCTTAGGACAATACTGTTCGGTGAGCAACTTTTTGAATGTGTCCCACGAAAGGTTGTATGCTGCTTCCCTTCCTCGGGTCTGCACTTGAGTGTTCCACCAGGTCAGACTACGTCCTGAAGTAAGCTAGATACATAGCCTACTTTGTGATCTTCAGCACAGTTGCTCACATGTAGTACTGACTCGATGCTTTCGAACCATTTCAGTAAACCTACAGCACCTTCAGTTCCATGGAACTCCTTGGGTTTGCAATACATGAAGTATTTATAAGTGCACACTCGACCATCATTGGCAAAAACCGGTGGTGCATTCTGTCTTCCATTGGGGTTAGGGCCACCCTCATTCCTCTGGGCTCCCTGGATACCAGCAGTCACCTGGGCGATGATGTTTGGGATTGCAGCAGAGAGTTATTGGGCAATGACCTGGGCCATGTCTGGTTGTTGATCTTCTTGAGTGCGTCGAGTGGATCGTTTTGGAGGCATGATCCTATGACACATTTTTGAAAGTTGTTGATTAGTGTTTATGTAGCATGTTTTTGATTGTTGGAAACTTTGGTATTTGCAAGGTTAGATAACAACCAAAAAGAAATAAGTTGAAAATAACTTATGGTAAGAGTTCTAAAATAAATCAAGCATCAAAATAATTGTCGCAATAATATTAAATAAACAAAATAGGGTTTTTCCATTGATAAGTCAAAAGTTCCAAAATTTGAATAACCCATTTCATCACAATTTTTCACAAATACTTAAAATAAAAGACATACACCATTGTAAACACTACAAGGTCTTCAAAATCTAGATCCATCTCCAAACACATTCTCCTAAGCAAACCAAACTACCCAAATGAGCATCATAGCCAACACAAAAGTGAATCCTACAAACACCTTACACCAAAACACCACTGCCCGTGCTGTCTCCCTGGCATCGTCTGTACGATAAACTAACCGCTCTGTTAGGTCTGTCATATAACCCAACATCTCCCCATGATGGGCAATCCAAGCTCTCTGAGTCTGAAGATCATGAGTCATAACATCCACTCTACGTGCCATCCTAAAAGTCATGTCGGGGTCTCGAGATATCGGAATTCCGGCTACAGTTCTCGAAGATACAGTCCCTGAAGGTTCAGCTCCTGATGGTCCAGTTCCTGGAGGGAAATCTCTGACTGCAAATCTAACAGGTGGAGCAATGCTCATACGAGCAGTGGTCCTCATGCGCACACCTTCTTGAGGTGGCTGGGGTGATACACGTGTCGGGGAAATCCTAGTGTTCTCCCTAGTGACCTCTCGGATACTAGCTTCATTCTCTGACTCTGAACACTCCGAGGGGTCCTCCTCTGGCTCAGAGCTAGGTGGGTTGTCGCGAGGGCGACCAGTAAAATAGCCAGAGTCATCAGCTGATCCTAGAGCGTGGAGTGAGGAGTTCGACATGGTAAGGCTGCAAAAAGAGAACTTAGTTCCTAGAGGTATAGTAAAACCTAGAATATGAAGGTACTAAGCACCCATAGAGAAGTTTTTCTTTACTTAATTGAGTTCTATGATGTACCTTATTTCTATAACCATTTCCGATCTTGCATCTCTTCGCCTTTAATTATACATAGTTGATCAGGCTATGTTAAATTAATTTCGAATGATGCAATCACCCGAACTAGTCATACTTAAAGGCACACTAACTTAATGGTTATAGTCTAGGCTTCCCTAAGGACAACCGGTGTTACTATAACCTTTGGCTCTAATACCAAATCTGTCACACCCCGCTAAAGCGGAAACACGAGATGTAACAGCACAATGGTTTCATTACACAAAGTACAACTAATTCATCATTTACAAAATACAACTATTAGCACTTACAATAAGTTTACAGTACCAAATACTAAATCATACAACCGAATACATCCAAAAGATAAAACGAAGTAAGTCTAATAGCTTCAACATTAATAAAGACAAACGATGCTTCATTCCAGAACTACTGACCGTTTCCTGAAAAGCATGTAAAATGAGGGTCAACTATAAAAATAGTTGGTGAGTTCACAGGTTTTGAAAATAAAATGTAAATGTGAAAACCATTTAGAAGTTATCAAACCACGTAGTAAGATTTACATTATTAGGAAAATAGTATTTATACGCAATATAAGATTCATTTAAGAATGACATGTATAGCTTGAGTCCACAACCAAACCTATTGGCCCGAAGCAACGCCCCAAAGATATGTCCTATCGCAAACATATAAGATTGGTGGTATGCACTCATATGCACGAATGAGTGGGAAGGTGGCCTCCTTCCAAATAGTACTATCCATATCAACCATCAGCTCAATAATGAGTTAATGGGTTGTGTAAGAGAAACCGGGGACTTAAGACCCGATAGAGTCACAAGCATACAATAAGAGCGTATAAATAGAAAAGTACATACAAGATAAGTATTTGCAACAAGATAACATGCTTTTCACCCCCAAAATATTTAGTATGAACGGTAAAAAGAGGGGCTGTGAATACTCACAATTGAGCGCAAGAGTAAATTGATGGATGTAACGCGCGTGCTTGCCGGTTATGACTCCTATCCAAGACCTACGATCATGAAGGTTCTAATTAGGTTTTTATCTAGTTTTGTTTGTAAAGATTGCTTAGCTAATTATTTAGATTACAAAGTGCCAATATAGTTTGTTTGCTTTGGAGTTGTTAATGTCCAATAATCGCGGTTGAAAATGATAATGGTTACACGATTGTACAACATACTAAAATTATCGAACGTCACACACAAGTCGTATAATGTCACAAGATTGTTTGAGTCTGAATTTTATAGTGTTTGAGTTTTGGAACTTTGGTTCCCCACAATTTATGATTAACATACACAATAGATAAATACATCAAAAGACATCCAAACACTTTTGTTACCAATCTTTCCAAGCATAGAAAGTTTCCCGTTTTTGATACCGAGACCGATTATTGTTGACTTGTCAAACCTTCTTAGTTTATCCCAAGACTATTACCCAATCCTTAATCAGGTTTATAAGTCATAGAAGTTAGTCTTTCTCTACATAGTAAGTCCGTAAGTGTCGGTTTCTAAAGTTATACCAAAATCAGTCCACTCTTGCTATTTTCCAGAAATTACCCCTGTTAGTTGTATTTATTAAAAATACTTCTGGTCAAAAATGGTTTAAGAGAAAAATCACAGATGTTCTAAAATATGTTATCTAGTTTGTGTAATTTTTACAGAACTATTAGAAAGGTCCAAGTATTTTTAGATTTTACTTTTATCTTCTAGAGTCGAATTTAAACACATGCATGCAATCATTATTTCTTAGCAAAATGTACATGGAATCAATAAAATTGGTCTTCTTTAAAGTTGTAGCCAAGGAAATTTGTAAACTTTTAGCGTTGGTTTCAAGTCTTTTGGAGTTGTAATGCTCCATTTATGATTAAAACACTGAGAAGAAAGTTTCTGTCTTACTATTACAGCTTGTACATCTTTACTCACAAAAATTATTAAAAATATCAAATGAACTCGTATGAACACGAGGCTTACATGGTTGGAAAGATTACTTCCAGAACTTAAATTTAGACTATAAAAACGTCCATTTTCATGAAGGAATAAGTTTTATAAAAATCGTTGAAATATAATAAGTTTTCTGGACAGAAAGTTGTAAACTCTTTTTTGAGTGTTTCATTTAAAATAATGAACACCAAACATGAAATGAAGAAGATTATCATCTTTTGATCTTTAAATCCATGTTCTAACACATGCATGGTGTTGAAATACATCCATGATATATTAGAGATGATTATTAACATAAAAATTTAAGATTTAACATAAAGATGAACAAGATTTCAACAATATCAAAACAATAATCAATTTTTCACTTGATTTTCGGTTTGATCATGGGTTACCATTTCTTTTAACACATAAAGATGTGAAAATGGATAACCTACAAACATCAAGCATTTTATATGGGGATTTTAGCCATGGAAGAGGCATAAAATCCGAATTTCATGAAGAAAAATTGCAAGAAAATGAAAGATTACAAGATATATGGGGATTTTACCTTTATTAGTTTATTTGATGGATGAACACCTTTAAATCTCTGGATTTTCTTTGAAAAGAAGCTGATTTCTTGAGAGAGTTTAGAGAGAAAGGTAAGTGAAAAGTTAGAGAGAAAATGAGAGAGAGAAGTGTGTGTTTTGGGAAAAATGAAAGGAGTAATGAGGAGTAAATGGATTAAATTAAAATTTGAAGTGAAAGGAGGGGGGGGGGGGGGGTAGGGCTGCCGTACAAAGGGGGGAAAGAAATTAATCATTTTTTTTTATTTTTTGTTATTTGTAAGGTATTAAATGTAGTTTAATGTTAAGTATTAATTTGGTATAAATTTTGATATATTATAAGGTTTAATTTGTGATAAGTTTTGGAGTAACAAAATTTATTTTTCTAAGTTCTTGAATTAGATTATTACATATTTACTTAGTCTAAGTTAGATGTTCACGTATTATTTATTCGGTTAAATCTTACATTGTAGAGTTATGGAAATTTCGGTTTGCGATTCGACAGGGATTTTGTTAAAGCATAAAAGGATAACTTTTTATTATTTAATTTGGCACTTAGTAACCTAATTCAACATGTTTGTATGAACTTATGATTCACCAAACAATCTCTACGATGTTATATGGCTTTAGTAGACCTAAGGAGTCATAACTTAGAACTTTTCACTAGGATTTAAGGAATGTTGTAAATTTAAGATCCGAGTGCGGTAATGACCTGAGATTTTGACGGATGTCACATATTTCGATCGTCTTATTGCATGTTCTTGTTTGATTGTTGCCTTAGGATCATCATAGTAGTAAAATAAAAATGGTCCTAATTATCGTAAAGTAATATGATGGCCCCTATTCGATTGTTAATCGATATAGTACTGGAAACACTTCAAGGTGGAGTACAAATGTATAGAAGTCGAGGAACGACTGAAGGTAGTCATATTACGAAACGGTATATTATTACGAAGTAATATGACGGCCCCTATTCGACAGTTATTCGATATAGTACTGGAAACACTTCAAGGTGGAGTACAAATGTATGGAAGTCGAGTAACGACCGAAGGTAGTTATATTACGGACTAATATATAAAATGAGAAACCTAGTTTAATTAACCTTTCTAAATAGACTTTTAAACTTCAAATTAATTTAATCGCCTTTCCACCAATAAACGTCATTACAACACCTTTTTAACGACGTCCAATTGAAAGGTAGTCAGTCATCTGTATCAATATAATTTGTCGAAAGGTATGAAACTATGGAACCACAAGGCTACATGGGGGATTATCGTAGGATAAGACATGTCCAAGGTTTGAAGTGGTGGAACCACTTTAAGTGAGGAACGCTGTGGATAATTAGGGGATTTATTGGGTAGTCTTAAGCAAGGGCTGGTTTAAAGTTATAAATGAACTTTTTAAATATACGAATCTGTTAGGATGACAAGGAATCATTATATGATTCAGTTATGTCTAGTACCTTAAGATTTTGTTCCCATTCATATGAAAGTATTATTAAACCATACTTAAGATTTTACTTATTATTCTAAATACTTTGTAATGTTACCATAACCTAGCTCCCGGTGTGACATGCTAATGGGATTTTAATTAGTAGGGAATCTAGTGTTTACATACAAGTATTCAAGAATGATAATTAACTAATATCTATCAAAACAGTTTCTCCAAATATTATCCCATAACTTAATTAACGAAATCTCAGCAAACACTATCTTTATTTTATCTGCTTTATATTTTGTTTTTATTTCGCTTTAATTTATTTACTTACCTAAGTTAGTCAATATAAGAACCAAAATTCCCCCACTATTTTATAAACCTTTCACTAGTTTGAAAGCCCTGTTAGGTCCGACTACACAAATCCTAGTACTCAATCAACGCGCGGAATACAAAGATTGAATATAAACGTTAAACGATTAAAACAAACAAACACAAAGTATATTAATACCCAAACAATTACCGATCAGATTATTAGCAAGAACTCGAGTACAATATACTGAAACTTAACCTAGGTTCGTCAACCCTAGCAAATGAGCCGAACTCATCTATTTATACTCGACACCTAATCTGATCTATGCGACACAAGCTGTGTCGCCAAGCCGACTCATGCGACACAAGTTGTGTCGCTAAGTTGACTTATGCGACACAAAACCCTTGTGTCGCCAAAACACAAAATTTAATTACTTTATAATACAAACGTCATAACTAACGTAATTACATATCAAACGCATTACAGACTTAGACCAACTGACAGACACACTAAGATGAACCAACAAACTCCCCGTGTCTTCAGCTTGGTCTTCAAAATTTCTTCAATTAAACCCAGCCTTCAGAAAACCTGCCTCCAGCATGAATCCCATGTGTAACACATACAGTCACAACTTTCTGAAATTGTCTAGCAAGAATCGAATTCACAACATTTCTTACGTTGAAGCGAATCGGATTATCAAACAATTTCTGCAAGTCTTTATGTGACATATTAATCAAGCTCACAGGATCAAATACCCTGAATTGAGCTTTCTTTAAACCATATAGCGAAGTCGTCTCTGGATGCTCAGATTTTGGACAAAAATAAAAACAGCTTCGCCCGAATGCGGATCAAGTTCCCAATGATGAAATCTTCTAAGAAAGTTAAAGGGAACTGTCTCAAGCGGAATCTCAGTCAAACAATCAGCTGACGGATAATGTACTTTGCAGATCGGCTGTCTTGTTACTGGATCAAGTCTCTTCTTGAATATAAATCTCGTTTCAAGCGTCGGTTTGATAAAGTTATATCGTTTATTCTTCACTTCACGATGCAAAACCGTCTGTACAAAATTAGCTCGTGAATCTCTGGTTGGATTTATCAATTCTAGTTGAGCTAGACGATTTATTTCTTCATTTGGCAACGTACTCAGCTTCTTGAATGACCTTTTAAAGTACTGAATACCATCGCTTCTCTTAATCATGAAAATACCTTTGTAGGTTTTCCAACTTTTAATGATTCCTATGTAATTCCCACTAACTTTATATGTCTTGCAAGTAACAGGAATAGGTTCACCAGGAATAAAACTTATCACCGGTCGTTCAGAAGTTGATGTAGAAGCAGTTTCAGAAGCCGATGTAGTCTCTGGAACAGTTTGTGAAGTTCCAGCTGGCTCTGCTTCATCTTCTGAAGAATTAGTCTCGATTGTCGGAGCATCATCATAGAATTCATCAGAATGCATCTCCTCTTCCTCAATCTCAACATCATCATTGATCTCAAATTCAGGTTCAGATGCCTGACCTTCCTCGTTAACCATTCGCTGAATAAAAGATAGATTAGCATTTGAATAATCTACAGCTAGTGGTCTTGGTTGACCTGGAATATCATCGACCGAGAAGTAATCCAAACGAAGAGATTTATTATCATCAGAAATGTTTACATTATCATTTACATCATCAGTCTGTGTTCTGGCTGAAGCCCTAGATGTTGTTTCTATGGCACGCAGGCCTGACTCCCCCGGAACAGCAGGCCTGACCCTAGAATTCAAAGTAGGAACTAAAGCTGCCGTTTCTTCTAACGCCTTGAACTGCGTAGCTTGAACCTCCAAAACCGATGCCTGAGACTGAATCAATTGAGCTTGATTATCCATGGTCTGCTGCATCTCATCCATCCTTTTCAATAGCTCTTGGATCACCGATGGCAAAGGTTGAATTGGAACCTCAACACGGGGAATGTCAACCCGTGGCCTCGAAGAAGAAGTAGAAGTACGACGAATAGACTGGGGTGGAACCCAATCTTCATCAGTGAGATCGTCGTCTCGAGGTCTTTAGCCATGATCAGGGCGCACGGATGTCGTGCCCTGATGAATGCGTCTCTGAATTCGTTTGAACTGACGTGGATCATACCGTTGAATATTTCTCAACGCATGTTCCGAAGGTACAACCCTCGGAGAAGTCTCGGGAGTGGAACCCCCTTCTGAATCTTCAGCAACTGGATCCTCAAGATTAGGCTGATCAGCCTGCCCACCAGCTTGAAAATTGTCAATTTCCTTTAACAAGTCATCAACCTGTATCTGTGCCTCATGGAGGTGTAATTCCTCCTCCTGAGGTTGCTGCCCAGGTGCAGCCAAAACATCCATAAACCCTTCGTTGGACGGCGCAACATAAGCTTCATCAACTATGTGCCCAAACAGTGGAAAATTGCTATTTGCATTCGCACCTGCCGCACAAACCGTCCAGATTCGGACGTTCATGGGAGTCGGAAGCAGACGTTCTCGAGCGTTCTGCGGAAGACCGGGAAGCTGATTATCGAGAAAAAGCTGAATGAAGCGTGGATATAGATTCCAACGCTTTTCCCCAGCATTAACATTGTCTACCATAGCCCTGAAAATTAACCCTGAAAAGTTGAAGGGCTTGTTGTAAACCAATGCAAGCATAGCAGAGGCCGTAGAATAACTAATTCCGTCAAAACTAGCCTTACGAGGAGAAAGCCAGACGATAATCACATGCATTAAGTATCTCCAAACCTTAGGCAGATTCGCCTTTCGGTATTGATCATTCGGCACCTCTGGATAACCGATGCGTGTCATAGCTCCAGCAATAAACTCATTCCCAAACAGAGTGGGCATCTCAGGAGTATCACCAAACTGGAAGAAGTCCCAAATAACCTGTTCCGATATTATGATTTAACGGTCACCAAGAGTATAGATAATTATGGTAAATGGAAACTCAAAGTTGATCACTGCATACTCTGAAAACGGATCCACCCGATCCTTGTAAATATTGGTGGTCGCGGTGATAGCAGTGTAGATGCGAGACCGGCGTAGAAATGCCACCATTGGCCTGTACGGAGCAGCCGTCTCCTTTGAATCATCCAAAAATGCCACGATATTGTGACGTGGTTCCCAAAGAACATCACCATCTGCCATTGCTGTATAAAGTATAACAATAAAACTCCAAAACGGTTAGCGTAAGCAGATTCAATCGAAACAAATAAATCAATTTAAAATTATTTTCTATGCGACACAGGGAATTGTGTCGCAGGAGTCCTGCGACATAACATACTTGTGTCGCTTTTAGAATTAAAATTGATTTTCAAAGATAAGCGATATAAGGAATTGTGTCGCTAATCACTGATGCGACAGAAAGAGTTGTGTCGCTTTTTGCAATTAAATCAAATTTAATCGAATTTTATGATTTTGGCGACATAACTCTTGTGGCGCATAGATTGTGTCGCTTAGTAAAGCGACATAAGTAGTTGTGACGCAGTAAATAGCGACAAAAAGATATGTCGCAGGTATAAGTGACATAAATTAATTCCATAAATCCTGCGACATAAAAGCTTATGTCACAGATTATGTCGCAAGGACGAACAGCAACCCCAACCCAGAAACCCTAAACCCCAAATGTGGGTTTTCGCAAACAAGTTAAGCCCTAGGGTATAGGTTACATTCAGAAACACTCAATCAAAAGAATTAGCATGTAGGCATAAGGTTTCTATGTCTAATTAACCCTAAACCTACAAACCCTAAAAACCGTAACTTAAATCGTAAATTAAATATAAAATATACGGTGAAAACGAGTAAAATTGGTACCTAATAATCTAGTAAAGCAAGATGAACAAGATTCGAGTGGTTAATTTGCCCAGAAATTCACCAAAAAATCAAAATCGAAATCAAAATCCACGGAAGAGTGTTGTGTCGCTAAAATTGAGTGTTGTGTTGCTAGATTTGAATTTGTGTCGCAAGATGTGGTAACAGTGAAAGCGACAGGAGTGGGGTATTTATACCTCAACCCAACCTAACGACATAACAAGCGACATAAAAGGCAACATAACTTGTGTCGCAGAACATTATTTATGTCGCATAACCCAGAAAACTTGATTTTTAATTTCAAGTTTTGTAACCCGATTCAAGAGTAACTTAGGGACTTATGAAAATAGATATACAAAAATTGAAAGTAACATAAACTAAAATAATTTAATTACTAAACCAAAAATTGAAACTTAAATTAATTTTCTTTTTGGTGACGTAGTTATTTTATCTGCTAAGGGATCATATTAGGATAACATGCAATTATTAGGAAATAGTAAGTGTTATCTCGATTATCAGTATATTTGTCCTCTTTAAATTTACTTAGCATATTTAGAACACCTTTTATAAATATTATTTCAAGATGATTACTGGTATTGTTTAACCACCTAAACATGTTACATATGCATCTATGAGCGAACCTTTTATTGTGAGTATGAATAGTTATCTATGGTCCCCACCATAGACATACCCCTATAATTTAGACAAGAACATAACTTCCAAGATATATAGAATAGAGGAAAATCATTTTTAAGAATCAAGTCAGCGGTGACAGGTCTGTACAAACGTACAACAAAGCGACATAGCTTGATTCAGGTGTAAGCAAAACTAGACTTGGTCAAACCATTTTGGCGACCTTGTTAGGTATCTTATGATTTAAAACTTTTACAAGTTCATTGACTTGCGTTTGCTTAACTTTTAAGTATATAAAAATTGAGACCAGGTCTGTACTTACGTATAATAGAGGAAACAATAAGTATATACCCCCAAATGATTTCTTATTATAAACTAAAATGGAAGTATGCCAAGCTGTATTAAGGAATTAAGACACTTAGTCATACATCACAGGGTGTTGACCACATGATAATAGACATGTATTAGAATTACTTTTTAATAGCTCAAAGACCGGTGTATCATGCCTACCAGTACATCATATGATGAAGCTAATGTTTATGAACGTTGTGGTAAGTATGCTAAATAAACCTACTGATACATCAAGGATAAACCTTAGAATTTACATTTTGTGCATGTACCCTAATGTACTATCATTTCCCTAGTTGTTTACAGACACAACTAAATGTCTTTTTACAAATGTTGCAACCGTGCATTTCTTTAATACTAAAGAGTATAAAGAGTGGTTGTTGCGTAATTTTTTTTTTAAACAATAGTCCAAGTCCAAAAATTACTTCTTAAGTTGAAAGAAGCGTAAACCAGCCATGTTGACTAGTTCATCAAATCGGGCACGAGAAAAGGCCTTGGTGAATAGATCAGCATTCTCCTTAAGGGTATCTATGTGGACAAGGTCTATTAAGTGTTTCTCATAGCAATCCCGTATGAAGTGGAACCTAAGTTCTATGTGTTTAGTCCTAGAGTGCTGTACGGGATTGCGTGTAATAGAAATAGCAGCAGTATTATCAATATGTATAGGATTCATAGTAAGAAGTAACCCGTAATCACGTAGTTGATGCTGAATCCACAGAATCTGGGAACAACAACTAGCCGCAGCAACATACTCAGCCTCCGCAGTGGAAGTAGCCACTGTAGTCTACTTTTTGCACTGCCACGAGACCAAACGCGATCCAAGGAACTGCATCCACCAGTTGTAGACTTCTTATCTATGCTACAACCACCATGATCAGAATCCGAGTACGCAGTAAGTGAAAACGATTTCTCATTGGAGTACCATAGACCAAGAGTTGGTCTATATTTGAGGTAACCAAATATGCGCTTTACTGCTTTCATGTGAGAAACCTTTGGCCTAGCTTGATATCTGGAGCAGATAGACACGGCAAATACGATGTCCGGCCTTGAAGCGGTCAGATACATAAGAGAACCAATCATTGAGCGATAATCCTTTTCTTTACAATCCTCTTCATCAGTGGCCGGCCCGAGATTGTGATTAATGTCAATGGGGGTGCCATAGGTCTTACAGTTAAGCAAGTCATACCTAGTTAACATATCAGTAACATATTTGGACCGATGAATGTAGATTCCTTTGGCAGACTGCTCAATTTGTACACCCAGAAAGAATGTAAGTTCCCCCATTGCACTCATCTCAAATTCAGACTTCATGAGATGTTCGAAATCTTTACACATGGAATCTTTTGTAGAACTAAAATTGATGTCGTCGACATAAACCTGTACCAGTAACAAGTCATCTCCGTCTCTTTTTGTGAATAAAGTTCTATCAATACTACCTCTTTCGAATCCATTCTTAATCAGATGAGTGGCAAGCCTCTCATACCACAGTCTTGGCGCCTGATGCAAACCATACAATGCCTTATTGAGTTTACAGACATATTCCGGATGCAAAGGATCTTCAAAACCAGGAGGTTGCTACACATAGACATCAATATCAACTTGTCCATACAGAAAAGCGCTCTTCACATCAAGCTGATAAACAATAAATTCCTTGAAAGACGCGAAGGCCAAGAAGATACGAATCGACTCCAATCTTGCAACAGGAGCGAAAACCTCATCATAGTCCAAACCCTCTACTTGATGAAAGCCTTGAACTACTAGTCGTGCTTTGTTTCGAATAACTACCCCTCGATCATCTTTCTTGATTCTATAAACCCATCGAGTGCCGGTAGGATGTGCACCCTTAGGTAATGGCACCAATTCCCAAATATGCAACTTTTTGAATTGCTGCAACTCCTCTTGCATTGCTTCAACCCAGTGTGGGTCTTTTAAAGCATCCTCTGTCCGTTTAGGCTCCACCTGAGATAGAAAGCATGATTTGACCTCTGCGGCAAGACATGCAAGAGAAACAGGCTCAGAAGAGTCAGAAGGGGATGCATGATTTTCAACAGCGATAACCTGACTTCGTGTCTGAATCCCCTTATCCAAAGGACCGATAATATTCTCCACCGGATGGTCCTTATTGGTACGAGAACTTGGAATCTCGTCAGGCACAATGACAGAGTCCAAGTTTTTGAAACCGGCTTCCTGTGCCGAATCAAACTCCCCCGTATTCTCAAGCGGTTCATCTTCATCATCAAAAAACTCAGGAACATCAGTATATGTTTCTTGATTTCTTGTTGATGATTCAGGAACCTCGGCATTGGGTTGAGAAGGAGGTGGAGTAGCAGAAGCAGTCGGTGGCTTTGATGCTGATGGCTGAGAAGTGTCTGAAGACAAATCAAGGCCGTGGAGCAATGTGACCACCTGATCAACCTCATCATCTTCATTAGGAAGATTGAATGAGTCAAAAATTGCTTCATAATTAAACAAGTGTGCGGGTCCCTTTCCCTCTGGATTTTCAGAATATCGAAAGAACGTGACTTCAAAATGTTCTTCCATGCGCTTAGTTGCCAAATTGTACACACGTTTATTTGGAGAGTTATTTGAAAAACCCAAAAATAAACCTTCACTAGACTTTGCTCCAAATTTAGCAACTCTCTCTTTTGTGTACATAATAGTGCAGGGACATCCAAAAGGTTCAAGAAACTGTAACGAAGGTTTCCGATTATTAAGCAGCTCATAAGACATTTTATTGTGCTTTTTAACCACAGAAACTTTGTTAAGAATATAACAAGTGGTATTAACCGCTTCAGCCCAGAAAGAGATAGGCAGCTTGGAGTCTGCCAACATTGTTCGTGCAGCTTCAATGAGTGTCATGTTTTTACATTCAGCAACTCCATTCTGTTGAGGAGTACAAGCAGCACTGAATTGATGATCAATGTCTTTTCTAGATAGTACAACTCAATTGTTGAATTCTTAAACTCAGTCCCGTTATCCGATCGCAGTTTCTTGATCGACAAATTGCATAGATTCTCAAGCTTATCAAACAAATAAGTGAGAATTTTGGGAACTTCATCCTTAGTAGATAAGAAATACACCCACGAAAAGCGAGAATAATCATCAGTTACTACCAAGCAGTATTTAGAACCTCCCATACTCTTCTTACTTACTGGTCCAAAGAGATCCATATGCAATAGCTCCAATGGACTTGAAATAGAGTTCACCACTTTTGACTTATGGGATTTCTTGTGTTGTTTCCCTTTTTGGCAGGAAAGACAATGATCATTAATTCCAAATGATTTCTTCGGAACTCCACGCACAAGATCATTATTCACCAAATAATTCATCTTCCGGAAGTGCAAGTGACCCATATGTCTGTGCCAAAGTAATGATTCTTTTTCAGGAGCTCTAGAAAGTAGACACGTATGTTGGGTTGTTTCAACAGTCTTCATATCCAAAATATACGTGTCTTTTTTCCGAGGTGCTCTCAGTAGCACCCAATCCTCAGGAATAACGTATCCTGGTTTCAAAATGCAGCACTCCGTTTTGGTAAATGCCGTAGTGTACTCTTTGTCACACACTTGTGACACACTGAGCAGATTGTGGGTAAGCTATTCCACAAAGTTAACTTTCTCAAAACTCACTTGCCCATTAGTGAGTGTACCATGTCCGGTTATAACTCCTCCTTTATCACCGGCAAAAGCAACATATCCCTCATTGTAATCTTTAACTTCGGATAGCAGAGATAAGTCGCCTGTCATATGTCACGAGCAACCACTATCGATATACCATCTACTATTATGAACTGCTTCAGATTGTTGCGACATCACAAACATAAAAATCAATTAGTATGGTAGACCCAAGCCTTTACAGACTTGGGTAACCCAGTAGCATCATCCACAATGATTACATCAGCCAAAATTTTATTTTTTAGCAAATCGAAATCATTGCCTTATGTATCATTGTCAGATGAAGAGTCAGAACATGACTCCTTGATCTTCCAAACCTTTTGAGATTTGGATGGTTGCTTGTTAACAATATTGAGCTTATCATGTTTAACTTTGTTTGGCTCAATACTGTTATTTTCAGAAGTAGGTGGTGGAACTGCAGAACCTCTCATGGATTTTTTAGAAAAATTTTGAGATTGTGAGGTTCGTGTATCTCCCCTACGACCATACTTCTTAGCAAGCAATGGGCACTTACTTATCAGATGACCTTGTTTCTTGCAGTAAAAACAATATTGTTGCTCAACACTGTCATGATATTGAGGTATGAACCTTTGAGCTCGGCCAAAAGATGGATGTCCTGAGCATGTACACTGATGTGTACAAGCAGAAGTTGAACCTTGTGAATAATTTTTAGAAGATTTTTTAGTAGATTTGTGATTATCTGGTTGAAAAATCTTTTTTGTAGGTTCAGCCTTGGCTTTACCTTTCATTTTATAAATCTCATCATAACCTTCACTAGTGAAGATATGATGGTCGTTGGTTACATTCTTCCTTTTTAAATAACTGTATTCTTCATCGGTTATATCCTCAATCTCAATTTCCTCCTTCAAACTGGCTGGAGGAATAGACTTATCACTAAGTTTCTCAGACTTGGAAACTTCAATAGGCTTAATAGGCTCAGCCTTAGTTTCCGGTTTCTTAACAGATTCATTAGTCATAGGCTTAAAAGGCTCAGCCCTTACATCAAGCTTCTTAATACAGTCAACCTTTTGAGCCTTCAATTTATCAGGCTCACTAGTCGATGCCTTAACTGACTCAGGCATACTAGTTACAGGTTTTTGAGACTCATCTTTAACAATTTCAGTCGTATCTTCCTGATCAGACATGGGATGATACTCTGTTGGTGGTGGGACATGGTGAAAACCAAGTCCTACTTTACCAAGCTCAGGCTTACTTATCTTTACCCTAACTGGCTTAACAGGTTTTATATCTACTTTAGGGATAGTAGGCACAAAATCTTTGATGATTTCCTGTTCAGGCATAGGAAGATAATCTTTTGGAGGTAGGACATGGTGATAACCAAGTCCCGCCTTACTTTTATTATAACTGAAAATACCTTATTAATACTATCACACAACCAGGCAAGAATACCCGATCGGAATAGTATAGCTATGGTAAGTCCAGGTCGAACACAAGGAACAAAGGAACGATGTTATTCGGTTAAATTGGAATTATTGATCAAGCAGTAAAATAGGGGGTACGTTTTAGTTCCATGCGAACGTTCAATATGAACTAAATAACTAAACCAAACAACATAAGACAAGGTAAAGAGGAAAAGATAAACAATTGGAGATAGACATGTAATTGCTTAGAGTCTTAACATTCAGATTCATATTATCTGGTTCATGTGTTTTGATTGTCTGATTGTGATTTCTTTTATATCAATTTAGTCACTAATCAAAGATCATAAATTGAATGTGAACTAGCCAACTTTCCGGGTCCAACTAATTCCTATAATTCAGTTTCCAACATAAAACAACGGTCCATCATCACAAGATGATCAGTCAATTGTGTGCTCTCCCCTAAATCATGCATTAAACATTCACAACTCGTTATAATTATCTCTAGTGGTATGAATCAACAATACCCAATAATTAACTTATTGTCTCATTCATTTTAAAGTGCATAATTATTACTTTCTCAACCTATCAGACTCAGCATATTTAGTAATGGTCAAAACCCTAGAATTATAACCATCAATAATTAATAACATTAAAGGAAATCAATCTCATTAACATTATCAACCACGTTGAGAATTAATAATTACCAGTTACCAATAAATAAGGATCCACGAGTAATATAACCGTTTTCAATCGGACAATTGATTCAAAACACAATTATAACTTTCAAACATTCATAATCAAAGGTTATTCAACTAAACAATTAACAATAAATCTAATCCATGATTCAATCATACAAAATCAGCTTCAAGATCTCAAATAAAACACATAGACATGTTTAGAATTGAAATCGAAAGATGATACGCAAACCAAATCATAAACCGCGCGAAGTAGAATCGATATGGATTGATCCTAGCCTTTTGCGCCTCCGAATCGCAATCGATTTGCCCCAAAAATGGGGAAAAACCCCTCTGGTCTCGGTTGTGGTCGTATGGTTTGAGTTGTGTGAAGTTATCAAGTGAAAACCCTAAAATCGGACTTAAATGGCTGAAAAAGTCATCCATACGGCGTATTCCATACGGCGTATGGATGTCCATACGGCGTATGGATGAATTTTCCCAAAAATATGGTCCAAATGAAAGTTGTAGCTTTATCTGTTAGCTAAATTCTTCAAGTTGAATCACCCCAATCGGAGTTCGTATGAAGAAGTTATGACCAAAATACTAACAGCATATCCAAAAACTCAGCTTTTACACTTTTCTTCACTTTCAGCTCATCTTTCATTCTTTTTCCGATTCGAGCTTCATTTACACTTCAATCCAATCCTCTCATGTCTATCTTCACTCTTTTAGCAACTTTTCTTCACGATTTAGCTCGTTTTCCGTTCCTTTTCGATCCAAGCTCCGATTAAACTCCTAAATGCAAATATGAACGAAATAAGTATCTTATTCATACAAAATGCATTTGAAACCTATCAAACACGAGGGTAATTAGTACTATAATTTAGTACATTTTGGCATTTATCAAAAGGCTTATGTCGCAATGATCATAAAGCGACAGAAAGGTTATGTCGCACCAACCCTAATCGCGACACAAAATTTTGTGTCGCTGCTTGTGTTGCAGAAAGGGCTGCAACAGCAATCAAGAAACCCTAAAATTCGTAAACCCAACAAATTTTCACGAATGAATGATGAACAAGAAACCCAAAATCTTCCAGAAAACTTAAAAACCAAGTTTAAAGCACCTTTCTTTGAATATTTTAACCAAAAACAAGTTGTTTTAACCGAGAAATGTATCAAAACGGATTCAATAACGCCAAATCCTTAGATTTTGGCTCTGATACCACTTGTAGGACCCCTGTAGTCGGAGCTAATCAAATCTTAGTACTCAATCAACGCGCGGAATACAAACATTGAATATAAACGTTAAACGAATAAAACAAACAAACACAAAGTATATTAATACCCAAACGATTACCGATAAGATTAATAGCAAGAACTCAAGTACAATATACTGAAACTTAACCTTCGTCAAACCTAGCAAATGAGCCGAACTCATCTATTTATACTCGACACCTAATCTGATCTATGAGACACAAGCTGTGTCGCCAAGCCGACTCATGCGACACAAGTTGTGTCACTAAGTTGACTTATGCGACACAAAACCCTTGTGTCGCCAAAACACAAAATGTAATTACTTTATAATACAAACGTCATAACTAACGTAATTACATATCAAACGCATTATAGACTTAGACCAACTGACAGACACACTAAGATGCACCAACAGCCCTCATCTGCCACGCCTTAGTTTCAATTCAGTCGGTTTGAAGAATGACTCTAGGTCATACCTACCACTTGCTTACCCTTGGGATTTGCATTGTTAGGGAAAACTTAGGCCTTGGGATTTGCATTTTACCCTTGTCGTTGCACCGGCTACTAGCGACGGGCATCAGTGGGTGTTTTAAATTTGTAAGTGCGGGGCCTAAGTTTTCCCTAACAATTCTATTCCTAAGGGTAATCAAGTGGTAGGTATGACCTAGAGTCGTTCTTCAAATCGACTGAATTGAAACTAAGGCGTGGCAGATGAGGGCTTTCAAACAATTGAAGGGTTTATAAATTAGTGGGGGAGTTTTGGTTCTTATATTGACTAACTTAGACAAGTAAATAAATTAAAGCGAAATAAAAATAAAATATAAAGCAGATAAAATAAAGATAGTGTTTGCTGAGATTTCGTTAATTAAGTTATGGGATGATATTTGGAGAAACTGTTTTGAAAGATATTAGTTAATTATCATTCTTGAATACTTGTATGTAAACACTAGATTCCCTACTAATTAAAATTTCATTAGCATGTCACTCCGGGAGCTAGGTTATGGTAATATTACAAAGTATTTAGAATAATAAGCAAAATCTTAAGTATGGTTTAATAATACTTTCATATGAACGGGAACAAAATCTTAAGGTACTAGACATAACTGAATCATACAACGATTCCTTGTCATCCTAACAGATTCGTAATTTAAAAAGTTCATTTATAACTTTAAACCAGCCCTTGCTTAAGATTACCCAATAAATCTCCTAATTATCCACAACGTTCCTCACTTAAAGTGGTTCCACCGATTCAAACCTTGGTCATGTCTTGTCCTACGATAATCCCCCATGTAACCTTGTGGTTCCATAGTTTCATACCTTTTGACAAATTATATTGACACAAATTACTGACTACCTTTCAATTAGACGTCGTTAAAAAGGCGTTGTAATCACGTTTATTGGTGGAAAGGCGATAGATTAATTTGAAGTTTAAAAGTCTATTTATAAAGGTTAATTAAACTAGGTTTCTCATTTTATATATTAGTCCGTGATATAACTACCTTCGGTCGTTACTCGACTGCCATACATTTGTACTCCACCTCGAAATATATCCAATACTATATCGAATAACAGTCGAATAGGGGCTATCATATTACTTCGTAATATTGTACCGTTTCGTAATAAGACTACCTTCGGTCGTTCCTCGACTTCCATACATTTGTACTCCACCTTGAAGTATTTCTAGTACTATATCGAGTAACAGTCGAATAGGGGCCGTCATATTACTTTACGAAAATTAGGACCGTTTATATTTTACTACTATGATGATCCTAAGGCAACAATCAAACAAGAACATGCAATAAGACGATCGAAGCAATACTACTGATCTTTAATATTTAATTATAAATCATCGCATAATTAACTAACTACATCGCAAGCAAACACAACAAGTATACTACTCTCTAATCATGGCAATTACTAAATCTAGCATAATCAATATAAACATAATTAATTAAGATACATAAGGATAGAAAGAACCAGGATTAAATGCGAGAGAGAATAGACTTGAATTGATTGACACAATTCCGAGCGTACACCGAAGATTACAATGCGTTCCTTGCTTTCGTTCTATTCTAAACAAGTTTCCTAAACTAGCCTAACTAATTTGGAATAAGAAAATGGAAGGAGAAAGTAGAACTAATAATTAGAGAGTATTATTAGTCTAAAGAAAAGTATGGAAGGTATTTTCATGTAGGGCAATTTCAGCTATTAACAAGAAGCAAATATCACATCTAGGTGCTTAGAGCAATGAGTCCATTTATATACCATAAAAGAAAAGGAAGTTTAGTATTACCAAGTGATAATTAGGCTTTTCTTTCTACATTGGCATAAGGTGTTCATTGAAAGCTGAAGGATCTAATTCAAAACGAGATTGTAGCATCCCCAATGTCCCAATCTAAAGATCAAATATCAATTAATGAAGATGGCAAGAGAAAGATATGGTTAACAGGGATTTGGATCCAAATGGGTTAAAACATGTTGAATTGATATGGGTTAACCCATGAACATTTTTTTCTTTGAACTTCAAATATAACAAATGTAATATGTATGACTAAAAAACTATATATTTACTAACATTTCATGGGTCACTTTGGACTCGTTCTTCACATTTCATGTTTAACTAAGTTTCTAAAGTTTACATGTTTCGCCCGTTAGAAAATATATTATGATTGCCACCTCTGAATTGCAATCATGCATGATCAACGGTTCATAGTGACATGAAGGATTCACCACTTCTATGAACCATTGATACATGCCATCTTCATGTGAAGATTAAGTTAATTAAAGAAAATTATGAACTACCCTTACCCAAGTAGCTAAAGGCCCCATAGATTCCACCGATGATAGTAAGTTGATCACATACTAAACGACAGTAATGAAAATAACTCTAAAATAAAAGGAAATCCATGTTCTTATACCAGATAGGAAATAAAATTTTAATGCTTGATTATGCAATTGTTTAATGACAATCATATTAGAAAACAATATTGAAAAACAATCTCAAGGAAATATTTCTTTAAAAAAAAAAAAAGAATCCCCTTGCATCTTATTTATCAACTAAAGATGAAGCAACAAAACTCCCAGTAAGTGCTTACTTTAAGATCTCTAAAGGATCTATTGTAGATAAATTTCTCACTTTATCTAACGCATAGATAACATAATATGATATAAATCCATGATAAGGAAGAGATGGTGGCTGTATATATATTTTTTTTATTACACAATGCTTATAGAACATGAGGAGTACTTTCATGTTTACGAAAAATGGATAAGAAACCAAATAAAATAATAGAAAATAAACAGGGAGGGGATGAGTTATTGAATTCGTCGTTTGTTAACAATCTTATACAGTATGTAATACAACTTAACAATGAAACACAATATACACTAAATATGTCTTTTCGGATTGATCTTACTGATGGAGATTATAGAACTATAACATTAACATAAAGTATAGCTCAAAGGCAAGCATCATGGTTGTCACTTGATTCTGAAGAAAAGAATACCGAAGAATATAAGCATTCTATGACCACTTACTGTTTAAATAAATAATCCTAGAAATGAAAAGCGATGGTGGTGGTTTGAACTTACCCGAGGTTGACAGAGAAGATATTTTCAAATAATACTACTCAAATAAACTGAGTCCGTAGAAAGATCAGCATCAATGATACAAAACTGCCTAAACGACAATCTGTTAATGTTGAGTTATGTCAGTTCAAACAAATAAGTCATAGAACATGTATCCTATTTAAAACAAAGCGAGGGACACAAAACATTGCTATTATCGAATGAACAATTTACAATATCAGTGAAAGTGAACCGCAAGAAGCAAAACTACAATAAAGAATGAAACCAGACCGATTACACAACAGAAACCATACTACAGTCGTGATCGCGTGAACATAAATGATGATGAGGAAAAACGTATAATGGATACACAATCAGACTATCCACACAACAAGGATCGAAAACACACAAACAATTACATGACAGAAAGCATAATAAACCCAACCACCTCACCTGAAATAAACTGTTACAATAAAAAAGAACGATATGAGATAACTTCATCATCATGACATATACGGTAGATATTTTTCAATATATACTATAAAACCAACTATATACTGATACACCGTTATACGTTTATCCGAAAAAGCACAGTACACTATGTTCGGGTATATGCTGGTAACTGCAGCTTACAGCATATGCCGTAGCTAAATACATATATTTAAGTTACGGAAACATAAGAAAGCTACGAGAAAGGAATCTTTGACTAAAAGCGCAGTACCCAAGGATGGGACTCACAACAGAGATGCTCTGGATTACCAGTAAGACACGGAAAAGGTAAGGTCATATCAAAAAAGGAATAAAGGTAAGCTGTCGCTATATAAGGAAGGTCTGCTCCGCCGCGCTGAGCTGCGGAAAGCAGACTAACCATTTAAGGAAAGGGAATCTTTGCTTCACATTGGCATAAATATACCAGATAAATCTAAGGTAAATTCATTCACATTATTTCACTCACTCATATTACTTACTTGCTCTCTCTAGAATACTTATTTCACACGAATCCGTAGCTTATTCCCATGCCGGAGCTTAGTCCAAAGGGAAACCCCCTTTCCCCTTGGTCGAGGCTAACGGTGTATGTTTGTTACATCTTAGCAGTTTCATTCACCTACGGAGGAGGCTCTCAAGCTACGCTTGGGGGAGCCGCTAGTTTTTGTATCTACATTTGGCGCCATCCGTGGGACCAAACTGAAAGAATGGAGGAAACTCCTTCATCTGGAAATCCCATACCGCAGGTGCGCGTAGATCGATCCACTGAAAGACACAAAAGAGGGGTGATAAATACGGGTGTCTTGGGGGTTCAACAGTACGAACCTTGACTTACTCCTGCTTTTGTGGAAAGTCACTACGATGCACTTCGTACTTTAATGCAAGAAACTGAGAAAAACAAGCGAATGGAGGGTGTGAGAACGCAACTTACTTACGAAGACCAAGCAGATGACTCCACCGAGTCAGAAGAAGAAACTGATAGTTCTAGCTCAGGTTCCGAAGCGGCAAAGGTCCACAGGAAGAGGAAGTACACTCAAAAAATGAAGAAAAAAACTAATCTGGGTAAAAGGAAGGAAAGGAGAAAAAGACGTAGCTCCTCACGTGCTCAAACTAGAAAAGCAGTAACTACTGACAGCAGTAACTCGGCGAGTTCCAGCTCGGGGGAAGAAGTAGAAGAAGGCATTGACGAGCCTTATAGACCATCACTCATCAAAAATTTCACAAGGAGAATCGCAGGATGCAAGAGACCAAAGAAGGCGAGACTTCCCTTGCACATTCGGGTATACGATGGTACCGGAGATCCGGATGATCACTTAGGGTTGTTTGTCGGAGTAGCAGAAATGGAGCAGTGGTCCATGCTTGTGTGGTCCCACATGTTCGCACAAACGCTTGTGGGACCTGTCCGTCTTTGGTTCGATGACCTCCCTCACGCCAGCATAGACAGCTTTGAGGAGTTACGGGAAAGTTTTCTCCGCAACTTCATGCAACAACGAAGGTACACCAAACACCTATGGAAATCCATAACATAGTGCAAGGACACCATGAGTCACTAACGGACTTCATGGAGCGGTTTAAGGAGGAAAGTATGGAAATTAAAGGAGCGGACGAGATCATGCGTATCTCAGGTTTTATCCATGGGATAAGACCCAAGCAGTTAATAGAACAGTTCTATGCCAACATCCCCAAAACAATCAATGAAGTTTTTGAACGAACTAAGGCATTTATTCAGGGAAAAGAAGGAATTGGGCATGTCGCCGAAGCTCTGTCCAGAGCTCCGTTACGGCAGGGCAGAGGTTCGCCCTGGAAGTCATCCTCACCAGCTCCGACGCAGGTCCTTACAGCCCCCAAACGTAATCATGAAGCATATTTTAGCAGTAAGGGAAGCATTCCACAACCTTACTAACCTGCCACAAAGAGGAATACGTACTTCACGCCACTTACCAAAACATGTAGGTTCCCTTAACTCTAATCTAATCGAATCGAAATCAACCAAACGTGCGGAATCCGTTTAATTGAATATATGAACGTTTATGAATCACATGAACACTTCTATAACATTTTCTTTGTATTCATAATTGAGTATAAACGTTACAAGCTTTTCTCCTCTCTCTCTCTCACACAAAAACGCATCACTCTATCTCTGATCACCAACCCTAAAACTGAAACATAACTCCTTATTTATAGGCTGTCCAAACCCTATAGCGACACTAGCTAAGTGTCGCTATATGCGACACTTGCTTAGTGTCGCATAAACACTAATTTGTGTATATTCTCTATTTCACTATTCGTTTACAGACTTGCATATACACACTAAACATTATACATACGCAGACTAATTTACTTTGACAATTACAAACGTTTGACCAACTGACTGACACACAAAATGCACCAACAAACTCCCCCATGTCAGCAGCTTGGTCAAATAAGTCTTCAATTAGTCTTCATCAACAAACTCTTTCATGTCAGCAACAATCAGAAACTCTTTCATGTCTTTAACAATAAGAATCTCCCCCATTGAGATAGCATGGTCTTCAAAGAAATCTTGATGTCCAAATTCATGTGACTAACACAAATTCATCATACAGTAAGATCTTCAAACTATGTGACCATCTCTCAATCATCAGCAGCTTCTCCAATAGAATTTATCTTCACAGTCTTTGGAGAATAACTGACATCCTTTACATCTTCAAAATTTGACTTTAACAAGATATGTGATGTTTGAAGAAAATAATATAGAAATAAAATCTTTTTGTAGTTTCTTTATAAAGGAAAAGTAAAGAACAAAGATTGAAACAAATTTGGGGATAGGATTGTTTTACGTCTGCTTTGAGATCATATCAGGCCAACATACAATTATTAGGAAATAGTAAGTGTTATTTCGATTATCAGTATATTTGTCCACTTTAAATTTACTTAGCATATTTAAAGTACCTTTTATAAAAATTATTTCAAAACAATTACTGGTATTGTTTGTCCACTTAAACATATTACATCCGGGTCTGTGAGTTAACCTTTTATTGTTAGTATGAATATCTATCCATGGTCCCCACCTATGACATACCCCTGTAACCCAGACATGAGCATAACTTCCTAATCCAGAGAGAATGTAAGAATATCATTTTAAGAATCAAGTCAGCAGTGACAGGTCTGTACAAACGTACAACAAAGCGACATAACTTGATTCAGGTTTAAGCAAAACTAGACTTGGTCATACCATTTTGGCAACCTTGTAAGGTATCTTATGATTTAAGACTTTTTTAAGTTCATTGACTTGCATTTGCTTAATTTTAAGGCATATACTAATTGAGACCAGGTCTGTACTTACGTACAACAGAGGAAACAATCATTATAGACCCCTAAATGATTTCAGATAAACCTCTAAAATAGAAATATGTCATGCTATGTTAAGGATTTAAGACATTTAGTCGTACATCATATGGTGTTTTTCCATAAGATCATAGACACGTATTAGAATTACTTCTTAAGAACCCAGAAACCGGTGTGTATCTTGTCTACCAGTACATCATATGATGAAGCTAATATTTATAAAAGCCATTTGAAACATGCCAGATAAACCTACTGACACATCAAACATAAACCTTAAAATTTCCATTTTGTGCATGTCATCTGATGTACAATCATTTCCCATGTTTTTACAGACACAATCCAATATCTTTTTAAGGAATAAGAATCTTGCTGTTCACATTTCTGATCCAATTAATCAGAATTTTAATTACTCCCCCTGAACAGCAAATTCTTTTCGAAAATCCAATTCAAAAGTACTCCCCTTAAACATTGAACATATTTTTGTAATTTTTATTTAAGATATTTCGTAACATTGCATTTCTTTGATACTAACAAGTACAAAGAATGGCTGTTGCAATTATAATAAAATATAAAAGAAAAATATCAAAATCACATATCAAGTCAAGTCAAATGCCGTTTAGCACTTTTACCACCACGAAACTTCAGAAATCATCATAACATTCGTCCAACTATATCCACATCCATGCAGTCACTAAAAATATTACTTTACAAGAAACTGACTGCATCACCACAAACAATTAAACATTAGTACTTATGGGACACCCAAGCCTTGATAGACTTGGGTTGTCCATGATCATCCATAATCATCACATCAATGAGTTTATGATATTTTAAAAACTCAGAAGATTTCATTGATGCGTTGTTTGTGGATTTGGGTTTCCAAACCTGTTTAGGTTCAGATGATTTGTTTTCAACAATGTTATGCTGTTGAACTTGAGGTCTACTAGGCACAACTTTGTTTACTCTTGCCATAGGTTTTGGAGAATTTGATGCACAACTAGATACAGGCGAATGCGAACAACGCCTTGAAAAAGGTTTTGAAAAAGAATTCCTGAAAGAGGAAGTTCTTGGCATCCCTCTACCAAACCTATCTAGGGATAATAACCTACAATCCCTAATAATATGGCCCTGTTGACCACAACGAAAACAAGAACGTCTCTCAACATAAGATTGATTCCAATGTGTTCCCTCAAATCGTTTCGGTGGAGGAAAGTACACAGAAGGTCTATTAGCAGGAACATTTGTTGAACATGCACTCTTAGGTGTACATGTTGAAGTAGATGTTCCCGAGGTTGAGTTAGTAGATTTAGAATCCCTTTTAACATTTTTAACTAAGAAAGATTCATTATCAACTTTAGCTTTTCCTTTGCATTTTAAACAATCAGGTTTGACAGCTATTTTCTCAACCTTAATGGTAGACTCTTCTGGTATATCTCCTACCTCAAAAATCTCCTCAATACTAACTTGAGATTGACTTTCAGGTTTAACAAACTTAGGCAAGGGATACTCTGGCCTTTTGGTTTTCTCCTTTGCCTGTTTGTTTTCCTTTGCTTCTTTTGATTTAATACCATAAAGCAATGCATAATCGACTGGAATCTCTTCAGTGTCTTCCTTAACAGGCATAGGACAGTATTCGGCATGGGAAGGTGTGGTACTTGGTTATAACCAAGTCCTGCCTTCTTTTTACCTCCTGTCTCTTGCTTGTTAACGATTTCATTAAAGACAACTGTTGCTGAAGAAGAGCCTAAAATTTTGCTTTTATGGTTATCGTACTCACTTTTTAAATCAGAAAGCTCCTTTCTTAACCGTTCTATTTCAGTAAGATAGCTGTTGATAGCATCTTGTTGACTAAAAACTTTCGATTTGTAAGTCTGTGTGTCTAACTTATATGCCTCAATTTTCTCATCATAAAGTTTCTCATTAGCTTTAAGAAAATTGTTTGATTCATTAAGTTTGTCAACCTTTTTTCGTAAATCTATGTTGTCTTTCTGAAAAATGTGCAAAGATTCAGTCAATTTAATGCACGAGATACAGTTTAGAGATGCTTCAGGTTCAATGTGTACCTTTGGTGCATTAGAATCAACATCTTTTTTCGGATCCACCATTGCATTATGTTGAGGTTGTTCTTCCTTTTTATAACCACCACAACGCTTTTCAATGGCAGCCCAGAGATCATACGCATTGTCGTAAGCCTTAAACTCCATTAAGATCTCCGTAGATAAAGATCCTTTAATTGCGTTGAGAGTCTTCTGTTCATTATCCCATGCTTTACGTTCTTCGAGAGTCATTGATCTATATGTTTTTTTCATTTTTGTTCCTTCCATGACTGGTCTTTCATATCTCTCGGTCAATGTAATCCACATGTCTGGATCATTAGAAGAGATATAGGCTTCAAAAGCTCTTCTCCAGCTTGAGTAGTATGTGTTTTGAGTGAACATCGGAAGGTTGTAGCCAGCACTATGCCAACGTGACATCTTTTAAACAAAACTTTAGCAAAAACCAGACAACCAGATTCTCCCACCAAAATTCGATTTGAAAATATTTAAAATTGGGCAAGCACAACTAAACTTTTCCCAAACTAGAATTATGAACTTTCAAGCTCAAAAACAAAATTTGGTACTACAAATTTTTCGCGAATTTCCCGCCAAAAATTCGACCAAAAACGTCCAAAAATGGCCGGGTAAAATGAAAGTTTTTCCAGGATAAAAATGAACACTTTTAACCTTATGGAAAAATTTTAAAAACGCAAAAAATTTCTGGAATTTCCCGCCAAAAAACTCTTTTTATCTGACGTGGACCTAGATGTCAATTGACAGCAATCGAAAGGCGGAATCAATCAATTGCTAATATTGATGTTTATTCTAGACATGCTTTCGTGAAAGATGTTTATTTGATATCATTTGGGGGTATATATTGATAGTTTCCTCTGTTATACGTAAGTATAGACCTGGCTTCTATTGATATATACTTTAAACTTAAGCAAACACAAGTCAAAGTACTTGCAAAGTCTTTCAAAATAAGATACCTTACAAGGTCGCCAAAATGGTTTGACCAAGTCTGGTTTTGCTTAAACCTGAATCAAGTTGAGAGTGCCCTTAGACGTGGACCTAGATGTCAATTGACAGCAATCGAAAGGCGGAATCAATCAATTGCTAATATTGCTAACAAACACAAACCGAACAAATGTATTTCAAACAAGTAAACGTGTATATCAGCTTGTATTTCTCTTTGGGAACGATTACAAGGTTGCTTAGTCGACAAATGGTGCTAGGGTTTCGTCAACCCTAGCCGGAAACCCGTAGGTTTGTATTTATACTAAAAGTCAGCCGACATGCGTCACTTGTGGAAGTGTCGCATGTGGCCGCCTTCATGCGTCACTTGTGGAAGTGTCGCATGTGGCCGCCTTCATGCGTCACTTATCTAAGTGTCGCTATGCGTCACTTCACCAAGTGTCGCTATGCGTCACTCAGGCAAGTGTCGCCTGAACTAAAACACGAGTGTCGCACTATACAAAAGCTATATTTCTATTAAGTAACTAACGACACTTATTACAACTCAATAGACCAACTGACAGACACTCAAAGATGCATCAACAAACTCCCCCGTGTCTTCAGCTTGGTCTTCAAAAATCTTCGAGTCTTCACTTCCAGCCAGCTGGAAATACACCACCAGCATGTACTCCATTGGCGACGCAGATATCCACGATCTTCTAAAATTTTAACGCTTCAGCTCTATCTTTCGTCTTGAACTCAATTCTGTTTTCATGTAATCTTTTCATATCTTGAGCAGAAAGATTGATCAAACTTAATGGGTCAAAAACGCAAAATATTTTTCTCTTAAGACCCCATAACGACCTCTTCTTAGGCTGAACAGCATCCCAAGCTGTTTTCTCGTTGTTTTCTGTATCTGCATTTGAAGACTCCAGGTCTGTAGCTGGTTCTGAATTTGGAATGAATACTATCACAGCTTCACCCGTAACATCATCATATTCCCAATACACCAACCTATTCAAAAAATCTAACGGGATGATCTCCAAAGGTATCTTCTGTAGACACTTTGCTAGTGGATAGATCATCTTCACAATAGGTTGTCGGGTAACCGGATCTAGCTTCTTCTTAAACTTGTACCTCATACCCAACGTCGGCTTTATCAGATTGTACTTTTTACTATTAATCTCACGACGTATAATCACCTGAAAGAAATCTGCTCTTGAATCTCGTGACCGGTTGATCAAGGGTATCTGAGCTAACCTTTGAAGCTCACACTTCGGCAAAGTACTTATTTTGTAAAACTTCATATTGAAGTACTGAATGCCGTCACTCCTCTTTATCATAAACACTGAGTTGTTCTCATCGAATTTCCAACTCTTAATCAATCCCGTGTAATCAGTTCTAACCTTGTAGCATTTACACGTAACCGGTACCTCGATTATCGGTTTAAGCACAATATCCGGCTTTGTTGTAGAAGTTGATGGCTCGTTTGTCTCTTTTTCCGATTCATCTTCAGACGAGTCCGATTCTATAATGGGAGCATCATCATAACATTCATCGCTGTGCAATTGCTCCCCCTCAACTTCAATATCCTCATTTTCCTCAAAAAAATAATCCTCTGCTACAGGATCATCCATCACCTCTTCCTCAGGCATCGTATTATCATTCATCAAGTTTTGAAGATATGTGAGATCTACAAATGAATAATCAACAGCAATAGGTCTTGCCTGACCTTGAACCTCAACAAAATAATCCAAACAGATATTTTCATTCATAGTAAAGAGAGTAAGGTTAGTACCAAATAGGTTGTGTGAATGAGTAGAACAAGAATATAGGACTGGAATGCTCGAACAAGCCGTAGAAATCACGAATCGATCGAAGAAAAACGTACAGAGGGAAGTGACGCAGAGACAGTATAAGTGTCGGTGTGTCAGAGCAAGTGACGCTATAGTAATTTGAAAAGTGGTGAGGTTGAGTGTCGTGGGGAAGGGTATTTATACACCGACCCTAGTATGCGTCATTCAACCCGGAACTTATAGCGAAGCTTACCCCGGCACTTACTGCATCACTAAAGTGAGTGACGCAATATCGTATGCGTCACTGGCAGCGTCACTTATGAAAGTGACGCACAGTTCACTTTTAGTGAAAAATTTGCGATTTTTCGATTTTCGCAATGTGATTTCGGTACTCAAATTTAAAAATGTAACTGTAACTTGGATAATAACTAAAATTATACTAACTTAGATAAAGAGATATACAAAAATGTAAATTTAGAAATAGAAAAAATGAACACATTCTTTTTGGTGACGGAGCTGTGATAGTCTGGTTAGGGATCATATCGGAATAACATGCATTTATTAGGAACAGCAAGTGTTATTTCGATCATCAGTATATTTGTCCTCTTTAAAATTTACTTGACATATTAAAAGCACTTTTTATAAAAATTATTTCAAAACGATTATTAGTATGTTTATCCGCTTAAACATGTTATACTCACATCTAGGAAGTATTTTATTATTATTGGTATGTGCATTTCGCTGTAGTTCTCACCATAGATATACATCTTAACTTAAGACATAGACCATGTTTCCATTTACAGATAGAATATAAGAAAATCAATTTTAAGAATCAAGTCAGCGGTGACAGGTCTGTACTTACGTACAACAGAGCGACATAGCTTGATTCAGGTTTAAGCAAAACCAGACTTGGTCAAACCATTTTGGCGACCTTGTAAGGTATCTTATTTTGAAAGACTTTGCAAGTACTTTGACTTGTGTTTGCTTAAGTTTAAAGTATATATCAATAGAAGCCAGGTCTATACTTATGTATAACAGAGGAAACTATCAATATATACCCCCAAATGATATCAAATAAACATCTTTCACGAAAGCATGTCTAGAATAAGTAAGAAATTAAGACTTTTGTCATACATCTAATGGTGTTATATCACTTGAAATAGACAATTAATGATTAAGCTTCTTAAGACTTATCAAAGAGGTTTGCATACCATGCCTACTAATATATCGTATGATGAAGACAATGTTTATAAAAACTGTTTTCAATACGTCAGATAAATCTACTGACACATCCAAGATAAACCTTAAATTTCCATTTTTATGCATGTCACCCGATGTACTATCATATCCCAAGTTGTTTACAGACACAACTTCAACGTCTATTTTAAAATGTAGCAACCTTGCATTTCTTTAATACTAGAAAGTATAAAGAGTGGCAGTTGCATAGGTTGCATAGGATTTTTTTTTTTTTTTTTTTTAACATTACTGTAAAAACAATCCAAGTCACGAATTACTTTTTAGCAAGAACGAATCTTAAACCAATCATGTTGATTAGTTCGTCAAATCGAGTACGCGTAAAGGCTTTAGTGAAAAGGTCGGCATTCTGCTTTAAGGTGTCTATCTGGACAAGGTCAATTAGGTGTTTTTCATAGCAATCCCGTATAAAGTGGAACCTAAGTTCAATGTGTTTAGTCTTAGAGTGCTGTACGGGATTGCGCGTGATAGATATAGCAGCAGTATTATCAATATGAATAGGAGTCATAGAAAGAAGTAACCCGTAATCGCGTAGTTGATGTTGTATCCATAGAACCTGAGAGCAGCAACTTGCAGCAGCAACGTACTCAGCTTCCGCAGTGGAGAGAGAAACTGTAGTCTGTTTCTTACACTGCCACGAAACTAGTCGAGATCCTAGGAATTGACATCCACCAGTGGTTGACTTCTTGTCGATGCTGCAGCCGCCATGATCTGAATCCGAATAAGCAGAAAGAGCGAATGATTTCTCATTTGAATACCATAGACCAAGATTGGGTCTATGTTTGAGATAACCAAAGATTCGCTTTATAGCCCTCATATGAGACACCTTTGGTTTGGCTTGAAAGCGAGAGCATACGGATACCGCAAAGACAATATCCGATCGAGAAGCAGTCAAGTACATCAAAGAACCTATCATTGAGCGATAGTCCTTTTCCTTGCAATCTTCTTCATCCTCAGCAAGTCGGAGATTGTGATTAAGCTCGATGGGAGTCCCATAGGTTTTACAATTGAGCAGATCGTATTGAGTCAACATGTCTTTGACATACTTTGACTGATGAATATAAATACCTTTTGGAGACTGCTCAACTTGTACACCTAAAAAGAATTTGAGCTCCCCCATCGCACTCATCTCAAACTCAGATTTCATGATTTCCTCAAAGTGCTTGCACATCGCTTCATTTGTAGAGCCAAAAATAATGTCGTCCACATACACCTGTACAAGTAGCATATCCTCTCGATCGCCAGTCCGTTCTTTGCGAATGAACAGAATACTGTCGATATTTCCACGAACAAATCCATGCTTAACTAAATGATTAGATAACCTCTCGTACCATAATCGCGGGGCTTGATGAAGACCATATAACGCCTTGTTTAACTTGCAGACGTATTCTGGATGCTCAGGGTCTTCAAAGCCAAAAGGCCGTTTCACGTAGACATCAGTGTCCACTTTCCCATATAAAAATGCGCTCTTGACATCGAGTTGGTGAACACGAAACTCTTTATAAGACGCAAATGAGAGAAAGATCCGAATGGACTCAAGTCTTGCCACAGGAGCGAAGACTTCATCATAATCCAAGCCCTCAATCTGACTAAATCCTTGAACGACCAATCGGGCTTTATTCCGAATTACAATACCCCTATCATCCATCTTATTGCAAAACACCCATCGAGTGCCAGTTAAATAAGCACCTTTGGGTAATGGAACTATATCCCACACGTGTAGCTTGTTGAACTGCTGCAACTCTTCTTGCATAGCCTCGACCCAAGATGGATATTTTAAGGCTTCATCAACTTTCTTCGGTTCAATTTGGGATAAATGACAGGAATTTATCCGGGCGATCAAATTCAACATTTCCTGATTTGGATTTTGCTGCACTTGATGCCTTGTTCGAACAGCAGCTTCAGGATCACCAATAATGTTATCAATGGGGTGATCCCTGTGTACATGTGTGACAGGGATACGAACGGGTGCAAGTACTAACTCCAAATTGTTCATGTCCCCTTCAGTGACAGGAACAGTGTTAGTTGCAGGAGTAGTAGAACTTTCCAGTTGCATAGGAGATTCCGTATCATCTTCATTAGAGAAAAGATGAGAATGGACCATTTCTTCTTCTTCCTCGTCTTCCTCTAATGGTGGCATGTTGGGATCATCTGGATGTTCTGTCGCATTAGTTGTTCCTGAAGTCGAAGGAACATCCGAAGGTGGAACCGTAGGCAAAGATGTGGATGTGGTAGATATTGGTGTTGGTGTAGTAGTAGGTGGTGAAGGTGACGGTGTGGGTGTTGCCGTAGGTGGGGATGCCGGTGTTAAGGTAGAAGTGTCCTGACACAAACTAATACCATGAAGTAGAGTGACAATTTCGTCCTCATCAGAAGTTCCTTCTGGTATGTCAAATGAGTTGAACACATCCTTGTAATTGAATAGCCAATCCGGACCCGTTCCTTGAGGAGGATCCGTGTATCTTAAGCATTTCACCTCAAAATGCTCTTCCACCTGATGAGTCGACTTGATGTAGACTCGTTTATTTGGAGAGTTGACGGAATATCCAAGGAATATCCCTTCAACTGCTTTAGTTCCAAACTTCGAGACTTTATCTTTGGAGATCATAATCAAACACGGACACCCGAAAGGTTCCAGAAACTGCAAAGCGGGCTTACGACTTTTGAAGAGTTCATAACAAGTCTTATTTTTCTTCTTAACCGTGAGCACTCGGTTCAAAACATAGCAAGCAGTACTGACTGCTTCTGCCCAAAAGATTATAGGAAGCTTAGAATCGGCCAACATAGTCCGAGCTGTCTCGATAATAGTCCTATTTTTACGCTCAGCAACTCCGTTCTGTTGAGGAGTTCGAGGGGCACTGAACTGATGATCAATCCCTTTTGTGGCACAGTATAACTCAAGAGTAGAGTTCTTAAATTCAGTCCCGTTATCACTTCGCAGTCTTTTAACCTTTAAGTTGCATAAATTTGCCAACTTATCTAACAGATATACCAGAATGTCAGGTGTTTCACTCTTTGCCCCCAGAAAATACACCCAAGAAAATCGTGAGTAGTCATCGGTGACTACTAAGCAGTACGATCTTCCACCAATACTCTTGGTTGAAATAGGACCGAATAGGTCCATATGCAATAATTCCAATGGTGCCGCAATGGAATTCACTAACTTAGGCTTGTGAGGTTTCTTATGAAGTTTCCCTTTATGGCAGGCGACACAGTCATCTTTTAGTGCAAATGACTGTTTAGGGACTCCATTTACCAAATCATTATTTATCAAGAAATTCATCTTTCGAAAATGGATGTGTCCCATTCGTCGATGCCACAATAATGATTACTTTTCTGAAGCCTTCGAAAGGAGACATGTATATACATCTTTAGTCTCCACAGTACGCATATTCATGATGTAGGTGTCATTTCTCCTTGGTGCCCTTAAAAGCACCCATTCCTCGGGGATAATGAAACCCGGCTTCAAAATCACACACTCTGTCTTTGTGAACGCTGTTGTATAATCCTTATCACAGACTTGTGATACACTCAGCAAGTTGTGAGTCAATTGAGCCACGTAGTTCACGTTTTCGAAGCTAACTTTCCCGTTAGTTAGCGTACCTTTCCCAGAAATGGTTCCTCCTGTATCTCCAACAAATGCAACATGTCCTCCAGAATGTGGTTTAACATCCGTCAAAAGGGACACATCGCCCGTCATGTGTCGCGAACAGCCACTATCCACAAACCACTAGCTGTCTTTAACGCGTTCTGACTGCTGCAACACATAAAGTAGGAGATTAGTGAGAAACGGTGACCCAAGCCTTTACAGACTTAGGTCGACCACAGTCATCAACAATAATCACATCAGACAAGACTTTATTTTTAAACAGATCAGATTTTGTATCTGATGTGTTATTATTGATGACATTGGAGTCTGCAGTAGACTCCTTTATTTTCCAAACAGTAGATGGTTTGGAAATTTGCTTTGGAGTAATTTCGGGCTCTTGTTTTGGCAAAGGTTTTTGCCCAACATTACTTGTTTTTGCAGCAGGTTTGGGAGAGACAGAGTAACGCCTAGGAGGAGATCTTGAAAAGGAATTTCGATAAACAGAAGTCCTAGGCATTTCTCTCCCGTAATTCTGATGAGACAGTTTGGGACAATCACGAATTAGATGTCCCTGTCTCTTGCAGTAAAAGCATGATCTATTTTCAACAACTGGTTGAAACTGAGGTTTTACCGCCAGAGTTGAAGAAACATTTCTAGAACATGCACATTTCGTGCATGTCTTAGAATGTTCTTGTTCCGGTTGAGTGGTTGACGTAGAAGGTTTATTACAAACATCATTTGCAGATTTAGATTTATTTTGCAAAATCTTTACAGATGACTGTAAAGTTTGAGATTTTGTATTTAAAGCCTTATCCTTTTCTTTGTTAGGTTGAACTTTAATTGTAGGTTCAACCTTTAACACCTTTTCACATTTTACCTCAACCTTTTTAAACTCAGGATACTCCTCATCGGTAATATCCTCAATCTCAACAATCTCCTCAACATTAACAGGAGATTCACACTTTGATTTAACAAACTGAGGTGAAGGGTACTTTGACCGTTTAGTTTTCTCCTTCACCTGTTTGTTAACCTTATCAACCTTAGATTTGACACCGTATAGCAATGCATAATCAACCGGAATCTCTTCGGTGCCTTCCTTAACCGGCATAGGACAGTATTCAGTAGGAGGCGGGACTAAATTATAACCTAGTCCCGTCTTTGTTTTGTGATCTGTCCTTTGCTTAGTAAGAATTTCATTAAAAGCAACAGTAGACGAGGAGGAACCTAGAATCTTACTCTTATAGTTGTCATATTCTTCTTTAAGATTAGAGTGTTCCTTTTTCAGACGGTCAATTTCAGCAAGATAGCTATCAATAGCATCCTGTTGACTGAAAACTTTTGACTTATACCTAAGTGTGTCCTGTTGATAAGCCTCTATCTTCTTATCATACAATTGTTCATTTGCTTTTAGGTATTTATTTGAGTCATTAAGTTTTTCGACCTTTCTTCTTAAGTCTACGTTGTCTACCTGAAAGCACCTTAAGGATTCGGTTTACTTAATGCATGATACACAGTTTAAGGGCTCTTCAGGTTCATTACGTACCTCATTCGAGATGTGAGTCATAAGACACTGCTGATAGTTCTCAGCATATATGCTCCAATCCGTATTGGTTGGCTCAAAAACAACAAGTGCATCTGCTGTTGCTTGCTTCACTTGATCCTTCTCCGGAGTTCTAAGAGCATCAGGCTTTGTGAAACTAGACGGAGGAACCTTAGGCTTCTCACATTCTCTCGCAAAGTGTCCCAGATTCTGACAATTATAACATTTCACTTTGCTTTTATCAAAACCGAAGCTGGTTTTGCCATCTCCCTCCAAACTCTTGCGACCAGTTCGTTGCAAGAATTTCTGAACACGCCTGGATATCATAGCAATGTTCCAGTTCAAATCCATATGCTCAAGATCATCATCGTCAAGTTGAGCATAATCTTCTTTGGCCAGTTCCAAAGTAGCATTTGGTTGCGAAACCAAATCCTTATAAGAGCTTATAAAGGCTGTATAGATAGCAGCCTGCTCTTGAATTGCAGGAGAGACGGGGACCTGCTGTTGTGACCCCTGGGAGGGTCCAGAAGCATATACTGAATGAGAAGCACCAGTAGAATACAAAGGAGTTTGAAGTGGAGAGTTTGTAGAAGAAACAAACGCCATTCCACCATACGCTTTACCCGTGTTGACTTTTCCTCCATATAGGGACGGGTCTTGAACATAACCGCCTGTCTTGCATTCTTTCTTCTTCATCTCCATTGCATGAGCTTGAAGAATGCCAATTAGCTCATCCAATTTCATGGTGGCTAATTCTTGACTTTCCTTGAGAAGCTGTACTTTAACATCCCAAGAGCTAGGCAAGACATCCAGTAGTTTCTTGTTTACTTCAAGTGGAGGAAAATCGTAACCTCCCTCTGTCAACTCACTCACGAGTTGTGAGTATCTAGTAAAGACTCCTGCAGTCGTCTCATTTTGCAAAGAATCAAACAGATCATACTGTTTCTTGATGAGTTCCAACTTGGCTGCTTTGTACCTTTGATTTCCACCACATCTAGTTTCTATTGCCTTCCAAAGCTCATATGTGGTTTCATGTGATTTGAACATTCGTAATACATCTTTGGATAGGCACATACAAATAGCCGCATGTGCCTTTTTCTCCATATCATAATCTTTCTTTTCCTCTGGAGTCATGGACCTGTAGACCTTTTTCGGAGTCATATTAGGAAAGATTCCTTCAGCTAGAGGAGCTACATATTTTTTGGTGAGTGGACCCCAGAGCTCCGGACAGTGAAAGTTTATGTATTGTTCAAATCGATCACGCCAATATGCGTAATCCATGTCAGCTGTAAACAGAGGAGGTTTATTATTAGAACCAACATCGTGATTCTGTTTTAACATATCTCTGAGTCCTCTAATATCGTCTTTATCAGCAATAGAAGCCATTGAAGATATACCTGAAATTGTACGCAAAAACAAGAACTTGCAAACTAATTAGTACCAAAGGCGTCACTTGGTAAGTGACGCACTCAAGTGTCGTAGCGACTAGCGACACTTGGAAAGTGACGCTATCGAGTGACGTACAAAGTGACGGATGACACTATAAGTAAGTGTCGGTCAGTCGAGCAAGTGACGCACTCAAGTGTCGTACTTGAGTGACGCGGAAAAAACTGAACAGGCGTCACTAATGTAAGTGACGCTTAACACTCAAATGACGTGCTACAGTGACGCACTTGAGTGACGGTGTATTAGGGTAGACGACACTTAAGTTAAGTGTCGTATAAACCTCAAATGACGCTTCAACTGACGCGTCCAAGTGACGGTAAAACCCTAATTTGGGATTAGAAAGTGCCGCTATAAGTGACGCGTCCAAGTGACGGATCGAGTGTCGCAAAACGGCTGAAAAATCCCAAAACCCTAAAAATGTCGAATTTTCGTAAACCAAACGAAAATTCCTTGAACCCTAATGGACGAAACCTGTAGATGATGAAGAATCTTGACTGTAAAACACCTTAGCAACTCCAAAAACCGTATGTAATCTCAATTAATTATTCGAACAAAGCCGAAATCAACCCAAAATCGAATCTAAACGTCAATGTATTCACCTAGTTGCTCTGATACCAGTTGAGAGTGCCCTTAGACGTGGACCTAGATGTCAATTGACAGCAATCGAAAGGCGGAATCAATCAATTGCTAATATTGCTAACAAACACAAACCGAACAAATGTATTTCAAACAAGTAAACGTGTATATCAGCTTGTATCTCTCTTTGGGAACAATTACAAGGTTGCTTAGTCGACAAATGGTGCTAGGGTTTCGTCAACCCTAGCCGGAAACCCGTAGGTTTGTATTTATACTAAAAGTCAGCCGACATGCGTCACTTGTGGAAGTGTCGCATGTGGCCGCCTTCATGCGTCACTTATCTAAGTGTCGCTATGCGTCACTTCACCAAGTGTCGCTATGCATCACTCAGGCAAGTGTCGCCTGAACTAAAACACGAGTGTCGCACTATACAAAAGCTATATTTCTATTAAGTAACTAACGACACTTATTACAACTCAATAGACCAACTGACAGACACTCAAAGATGCATCAACAAAACACCCTGTGAAATATTGGCAACTGAAGCGGTTCGACACAACTTCACACAACCTGCTCCTCTCAAGGGTAATCCGGAGGGAAATTTTGCAGACAGGTATTGTGAGTTCCATGGTGATAAAGGGCATTATACTAACGATTGTTATCAGTTGCGGAAGCAAATAGAGGAGGCTGTGCAGTCGGGATAATTGTCACATCTGGTAAGAGAAATAAAGCAGGTCGGAGCAAAGCAGCAAGGGAGACAAGGTCCTCCTCAGAAGAGCAAGCCTAGGGTAATTCAAATGGTCCGATCTGAGCGGAACGAAGGTAAGAGGCCCATGGACGAAGTTGAAAGTTGGATGCATCAAGAAATCATCTTTCCACCTTCTAATTAGGTATGCCCCACTGAAAATCCTCTCATTATCAAGGCGGAGGTCGCAGGTCATACGGTTCACCGTGTCTATGTGGACGGAGGTAGCTCTTCCGATATCATGTATTTTCATTGTTTTGAAAAGCTGAGTGACGCTGTTAAGAAGCGGATGACGAATACAAAAACACCCTTAGTAGGTTTCTCTGGGGCAATGATATCATCGGTAGGAAGCATATGGCTTCCTGTTACCTTTGGCGAGTACCCTTTGTCAAGGACAGTGGACATGAAGTTCCTTATTGTACAATCGCCTTCACCCTATAACGTGTTGCTAGGTAGACCTACCATATGTCGCCTAAGGGCAGTGGTGTCTACCATGCACGTGATGTGTGCTAAGTATAGGCAATTATAATCACAAGTTTTAATTAAGGAAATACTAAATAATACTATCACACAATTCAGGCAAGTGTTATCCTGATCATAGAATATGATTTTATAAGTAAGTCCAGATTCGAACACAGGGAACGTGATTTAATCTATAACTAACTATTTATTTATCCTAATTACAATTATTACAATCAATATACAATTTAACAATAATATACAATAATATATAAGATAGGGGGGACGTTTTAGTTCCGATCGAACATATTTATAATTGATACCAATTTTTTAATAGATAAGTTTAAAGGAACAACTTAAGAATACTCAATTGGATAGAAGATTATGACTATTTAAACTATTATTTATTAAACTTATTATATCAACTTATGTCTATTTGCGTGTTGGCTATTATTATTGTGATTTACTAATGTAGAAAACCTCAAAGGTTATGACAATTCTCATATAGCAATACATTCAAAGGTTATGACAATTCTCATATAGCAATACACTCAAAGGTTATGTAAAGTATCACTATTTATTAAGATCTATCAACATATTATTGATGCAATTCCAAGGTCGGTGAAATCATAATGCTACTTAACATCTAATGAAACATAATCACTTAATTTAAAAACCCAAAACTTAAGTGATTTTATCTATAAATCAGTTAATTATGATCATTAACATAATATAACACATAATTCTAGCATAATAATATTCAATAATATAGTTCCAACATAAACATATAATTCATATAATAACCATAATAAACATACATTTAAACATTCATAATGAAAATCTAACAAGCAATTAATTCAAATAAACAATATCCATAGTAACCCAAAAGGTTAGTGAAGCTACAAGGATAAAGAAACCGAACCAATTGACGAACTAGCTTTTCCTAAGGTTGAAAACCTTCAAACCCTAGTTCCTTAGCCTCCAAATTCGCACCTAAAGTCGACCTTAAACCTTAATATTCGACTTTGTATTCTAAGAATCGTTTATCGTTTAATCAAAACTGAGCCTCTATTTATAATACTCCTGGCCGACCCTCCAACCGCCGGTTGGACTTAAATTCCAGAATTTTCCATAAACGGCTTGGGCTTCAAATTGGGCTTCTCTTTCTTCTTTAAACGGATTCACTTGTTTTCTTGGCCCAAATCTTTAATATTATCATTTTAGTCTTCATTTCTTTAAGGTTCAGATCTTCTTTTCTTCAATTGCTTTAATTTCTTCAGTTTCGGTCTTACTTTCGTTCTTTTTCTCCAATCTTCAATTAAAATACATTTCTGCAAATATTAACAAAATAAGTATCTAAAATCATATAAATGCATAAAATGTATACAAATATAGAGATAAATTACTATAATATATAGTAACTATTTGATGCTTATCAAATATCCCCACACTTAAGTTCTGTTTGTCCTCAAGTAGAATACTGAATAAAATTCAAAAATAAGCATCAACTTAATATTTAATCATCAGAGTACCAAAACTAAAAACCTGTTTTATAAATAAAAAATTTAAACAATTTAATTAACATGGATAACTATGATGTACAAATAAAAATTATTATTATTCGTGCAATATATAGCTCATGAATGATTACTAATATATTTATCCATTTTAAACAATCTATATTTATACTTCTGAATACATCTTTATTATTATTATTATGTATATTACTTATGATTTCCATATATGATATACTCTTAAACTCAATCATGCAATTTACTTTTATTTTCTAAATAAGTATATAAAATCCATTTTTAAGAATCAAGACATTGGTGACAGGTCTGCATTTACATGCAACAAAGCGACATAACTTGATTCAGGTAAAGTAAATTTTTTAAATCAAACCAGCGGTGACAGGTCTGTACAGCCGTACAACAAAGCGACATAGTTTGATTTTTATTTATTTATATATTTTTTCTTTTGAAAGAATTTTTCTTTCTTCTACTTTATTTAAGAATACTAATTAGAAACCAGGTCTGTACTTACGTACAACAGAGGAAACAATTAGTAGACTCCCAAATGTTTTTATATAAATATGAAGATATACAAAATTATCGCATGATAAATCTAAGAATTAAGACTTTTATGTCATACATCATATTATATACCATAACATAATAAACAAGTTTTTTTTTCCTTAAAATTCAGAAATCTTCATATAGATTGCCTATTAGTATATCATATCACTTATTTATTAAGTAGCTTACATTATATATACAAAACAGTTAATCCATATTAAAGTCTAAACTTTTAAATATAAAACAAACTTTTAACAAAATCATTCTAATTAATAAATACTCAGTTATACACTTAAAATTTTAAATTTTAGTAAAAAATAAGAACAAGAGAAACTTAAATAATTAATTAATTAATTAAAGAAATTCTTTTTCTTACGAACCCTATCCCCACACTTAAATTATACAATGCCCTCATTGTATAAAAATGATAAACAAAAGTGAGTAAGGGAAAGAAAAATAGAACATAAAAACTCCCCTGACTGAATTTGCAAAATTCATCATCGGCTAAGTAAAAATTCTGCTTGGTTGATTTCTTGATCTCTTGAAAAATAATATACAACATCCACACTTTCGTAGTTAATCACGATTGCATTTAGCATATGCAATAAGTCTTTAAACCCCTCGGTATCCCGAGTGGACGAGTTATAGTCTCGTGAGGGTTTCCAGTGAGCACACCCACAAAGTTCATTCCTGAAAATAAAATAAAAATTATAACATATATAAAAATAAACACAGGTTGTCTCATGAGAAGCACTTTTGTTTAAATGTCGGTAAGTTCGACCAAATCCCGTAACCTATACTTCCAAAGATATATCTAAAAAATGCTCCACAGTTCCTTCATAATATTTCTTTAAACGATGTCCATTGACCTTAAAAATATTTCCATCGAATGCTATTAAATCCACACTTCCATTAGCATGAACTTGGTGAATCACATATGGTCCACTCCATCTTGATCTTAATTTACCTGGAAATAATTGAATACGGGAATTATATAAAAGCACACGTTCTCCAGCAACAAAGTCTTTATTTCCCCGAAGTCTCGCATCATGCCATTTTTTCGTCCTTTCTTTATAAAGCCTTGAATTTTCATAAGCATTCCAACGAAGCTCATCTAACTCATGTAACTGTAAAAAGCGATGCCTACCAACCTCATCGGTATCCATGTTGCATTCCCGAAGTGCCCAATATGCTTTGTGTTCTATTTCTACTGGTAAATGACAAGCTTTCCCATAAATTAACCTATAAGGAGTACAACCTGTAGATGTTTTAAATGTGGTCCTATACGCCCAAAGTGCATCATCTAATTTCTCTGACCACTCTTTTCTGTTTGATCCAACAGAACGTTCCAAAATACGTTTTATTGCTCGATTTGTATTTTCAACCTGTCCACTTGTCTGTGGATGATAAGGTTTAGCAATCCTATGACTAACTCCATGTCTCTTTAATACTTTTTCCAATTGAGTATTGCAAAAATGAGTACCCCTATCACTAATCAATGCCTTAGGAGTTCCAAATCTTGCAAATAATTGTTTAAGAAATTTTACCACAACTCTTGCATCATTTGTAGGTAATGCCTTTGCCTCTACCCATTTAGAAACATAATCCACAGCAACTAATATATATTTATTACCGTGACTTGTAGGAAATGGTCCCATGAAATCAATACCCCAGATATCAAATATCTCACAAACCTGTATATTAGTCTGTGGCATCTCATCTTTTTTAGAAATATTTCCAGCTCTCTGACATGAATCACAATTCCTGACAAACGCATATGTATCTTTAAAAATCATCGACCAATAAAATCCTGCATCAAATATTTTCTTTGCCGTGTAACTTGGTCCATTATGACCTCCAACTGGTCCTTCATGACAATGCTTTATAATTTGCTGAGCTTCTTCACCATGTATACAATGTCTAATTATACCATCTGCACAATACCTGAAAAGAAATGGGTCTTCCCAAAAATAATACTTTAAATCAGAAAAGAATTTTTTTCTCTTTTGGTAATCCATCCTTGGTAAAATCTTAGTAACCAAATAATTTGCATAATTTGCAAACCAAGGTATATTCATTATTTCTTGTGCCGTCATCAACTTCTCATCAGGAAATGTATCTTGAATTTCCTCTTCATCTAATATTTCTAATTCCGGATTTTCCAACCTTGACAAATGATCAGCTGCGACATTTTCAGCTCCTTTCTTGTCTTTAATTTCAATATCGAATTCCTACAATAAAAGAATCCATCGCAATAAACGAGGGCACGCATCCTGCTTATTAAACAAATACTTCAATGCAGAATGGTCAGTATAAACCACAGTTTTAGTTAAAACAAGATAAGAACGAAACTTATCGAATGCAAAAACTACTGCCAAAAGTTCCTTTTCCATAGTTGTATAATTTTCCTGAGCATCTGTTAATGTCTTACTGGCATAATAGATTGACTTAAACTTGTTATCAATTTTCTGTCCCAAAACAGCTCCTACTGCATAATCACTAGCATCACACATTAATTCAAAAGGTAAATTCCAGTCTGGACTAATCATTACCGGAGCAGATATCAACTTTTCTTTTAAGGCATCAAATGACTGTTTGCATTCATCTGTAAACTCAAACTTTGCATCTTTTTCCAGCAAATGATTCAATGGTATCGCAATCTTTGAAAAATCTTTTATAAATCTTCTATAAAATTCGGCATGGCCTATGAAACTCCTTATTCCCTTTACATTAGAAGGATAAGGTAATTTTGAAATAACCTCAATCTTTGCTTTATCCACCTCAATTCCTATCTTTGATATTTTATGTCCTAAAACAATCCCTTCTCGAACCATAAAATGACATTTTTCCCAATTAAGAACTAGATTCGCACCTTCACATCTTTGTAACATCCTTTTTAAATTTTCTAAACAAGCATCAAATGAAAATCCCCAAATACCAAGAAATCATCCATAAATACTTCCATGAAATCTTCCACCATATCACGAAATATCGCGATCATGCAACGTTGACAGGTAGCTGGTGCATTACACAAACCAAACGGCATTCTTCTATAAGCAAAAGTACCAAACGGACAAGTGAATGTTGTCTTATCTTGATCTTCAGCTGCAATTGGTATTTGAAAATATCCTGAAAATCCATCCAGAAAACAATAGAATTCTTTTCCTGGTAACCTTTCTATCATTTGATCAATAAATGGTAATGGAAAATGATCTTTTCTGGTAGCATCATTCAATTTCCAATAATCAATACAAACTCTCCACCCTGTTACCGTCCTTGTTGGTATTAATTCGTTCTTCTCATTAGGTACCACTGTCATTCCACCTTTCTTTGGTACGACATGTATTGGACTTACCCATGGACTGTCTGAAATAGGATAGATTAATCCTGAATGCAATAGTTTAATGATTTCTTTCCTGACAACGTCTTTCACATTTGGATTCAATCTTCTTAATGATTGTACAACTGGCTTAAAATCCGTTTCCATTAAGATTTTATGAGTGCAGTAAGTAGGACTGATTCCCTTGATATCCGTGATCTTCCATGCTATTGCCTTTTTATGTTGTTTAAGAACCTGCACTAAGCAATCTTTTTCTGCAGTTGATAGTTTAGAAGATATTATAACTGGCAAATCTGACGTACCTTGTAAATAAGCATATTCTAGATGCGCTGGTAGCTCTTTAAGTTCCAATTGTGGTGGTTCTTCAATAGATGTTTTGAACTCAAAGATCTCTTCCTTCAGATACGGAATCTTGTCGATAGAATTTGGTAATAATTCTTGGTCGAGAATTTTAGCAACTGGTTGTGATGATTTAGCTTTAGTATGTTGTTGAAGAACAACAGTTACTTCTGAATCTTCATCTTCTTCTAATAGTTTGTCAAATTCTGCCAAATCTTTCTCATTGTCAAATTCTTCAGTCCATTCTGTAAGAATTCCAGTATCTGTTTGATCTTTTTCTATAAAATCTTGAAAAGAAGGGTTATCTAGATACTCATAAGCATTCAAATAATAACAAGAGTCATCAACATAATCAGGAAATTTCATAGATTTATTAACATCAAAAACAATTTTATCATCTCCTAATCTCATGGTAATCTTTCTATCAAAAACGTCTATTAGGGCATGTGTTGTTGCTAAAAATGGTCTTCCTAATATAATAGGGACTTTAGGGTCTTCTACCATATCTAAAATTACAAAATCACATGGAAAAATAAATTTATCAACTTTAATCAAAACATTTTCAATTATTCCCCTAGGATATTGAACAGATCGGTCAGCTAATTCGATACACATACGGATAGGTTTTGGTTCTCCTAATCCTAATCGCATAAAAAGTGTATATGTCATTAATGAAATACTAGCTCCTAAATCTGCCAATGCATTTTCAATAGTCATTTCACCAATTTTGCAAGGTATAGTAATACTCCCTGGATCTTTGACTTTCGGAGGTACTTTATTCTGCATTATTGCTGAGCATCTTGCATTCATCATCACCTTCGTCACATTATCCAGTTTATTTTTGTTTGTCAGCAGCTCCTTAAGATATTTTGCATATTTTGGCATCTGAGCTATAGCTTCAACAAAAGGAATGTTAATATGAAGTTGTTTCAGGTTTTCGAGAAATTTGTGGTATTGTCATCTTCTTTGTCTTTCCTAAGAGCAGCTGGATATGGAGGTGGGGGTGTATAGTCTTTGATGACTTCTTTAACTTTATTTTCTCCATTCTCCTTTTTGTTTGCTTGTATGTCTTCATCAATTGTTTCCTTTTCAACCTGCTTAGACTCAACAATTTTATTAGCTATAATAGGAGAATCAACATTCTTACCACTTCTGGTAATTACTGCATTAGCTTGTTCCTTTGGATTTGTTTCAGTAAATCCTGGCAATGTTCCTGGAAATCTCTCCTGCAATGCTTTAGCAATCTGATGAACTGATCTCTCAATTTGTTTGATCGAGGCTTCGTGATTACGCATTCTGGCATCGTCTTCTTCATTTCTTTTATTACTTGCTTCAGCCATTTTTCCCAATGCGTTCTCTATCACCGTCATTCTGTCATTATAAGAAGTTTGTCCTGTTTTGACATAATATCCTGGTGCTCCTTGTTGATACTGTTGGCCTGGTTGATTAACTCTTCTAAAATTAGAAACTTGACGATAATTTGGATTTCCTTGAAAATCCCCATACATAACTTCCTCATTACTTATTTTGCTGTCAGTATTAGGACATTCTTCTTTTAGATGACTTCCTGCACATATTTCACATCCAATCCTAATTGCATGAACTTGTTCATTTACTTTCTTAATATCTCTTCCCATACTTTCCAATTTTGCTGTTATAGCTGCTAGACCATCATTATCTTCAGATAACCTTTTTCTTCCAGATGAACCATCATCCCATAACTGAGAATGTTTAGCTAATTCTTCAATTCCGGCCCTTGCCACTGCTGGAGTTTTCTTATGTACTGGACCTTGTGCATCCAACTGTTGACGTGTCGCCCGATCAACTCCTTTATAGAATATTGTTATCTCTTGTTGGACATTCAAATCATGTTGTGGACATTTGTGTAACATTTCCTTATATCTTTCCCAAGTTTGATACAGAGATTCATCAGGTTTCTGTTTGAAGTTCCTAATCTCATCAATCATCTTTGAGGTCTTGGAAGGTGTACAGTACATTTTTAGAAATTTTGTGCGAAGATCTTCCCAAGTAGTAATGGATCTGGCTGGCTCGTTATTGATCCATCTCTTAGCTCCATCCTTTAGTGTTAAAGGAAATACTCGCAACATAACCTGATCTCTTGTAACATTGGGAATATGAAACAGATCTGCAATCTCCAAAATTTTCTCAACATGCTCGTTTGCATCTTCTTTATCTTCTCCTCTGAAAGGATTTTCACGTAATTCTTTCAAAAATTGCCCCTTTAACTCAAATTCTACTTCTCTGGCTATGGCAAGCCTAACCACTCCCGGTCTCGGATCTCCACGAGTTTGAATCGTGTAATCTTCAAGCGTCATGTCAGCTATGTCTGCCATAATTGGTTGTATTTCGTGCTCTGTTTCAGAATCACTTGGATATCTCGCAGGTTGCCTAGAAGGTATTTTATCCTCACCCGACTCTGGATCGGAATAATAATCGTATTCAGCCATTTTGGCTAAATTGTTATGAAAAACTAAATTGTCTTCTTCTTCTGGTGAAAGTTCGTGTTCTGGTGAATTTGGTGGTGCGTATGATAATCTTTTTCTCGAATGAAATTCTCGTTCTGGTTCGTCAAATGGACTGAGAGGATCTGGATGAAGTGTCCGGGTCATACATCAATCTGTAAAGAAGAACAGAATTTTAGTAGCACCGTAAATTCAAAAGTAAATGTTAGTAATATTTCAGAAATAATCAAGTTGATGTATATGAATTTCGAAAATTAATAATAAAACACATTCAAAATTAAATATTCGAAAAGATATTCCCAACCCAACTTTTCCTATTTGTTAGTAATGCAAGTTAGTTGTTAATTAAAGTTAAAATTAGTTTGTTAAAATTCATATACCAAGCTAGTCAATAGATCTCGGTAGCTCCATTGATTGTACACAAAAGCGGAGAAACAGGTCAGCGCGAAGCTAATTGAAAACCTATTTTTTTCGAGAAGCACCTTACCTCTTATATGATAAATCAATGAGATAGGGCTGAACTCTCCTTATACCTTTTTTTTTGTTAGTACTTTCAATGGGTGAGCCGATATTTCGTATTGATTTTGCAAAGCATTAGAAATAAAAATTATCTTACAGGGAAAATTGTTAGTTTAAATTAAAATACACCGGTCCCCGGCAGCGGCGCCAAAAACTTGATGTGTGCTAAGTATAGGAAATTATAATCACAAGTTTTAATTAAGGAAATACTAAATAATACTATCACACAATTCAGGAAAGTGTTATCCTGATCATAGAATATAGTTTTATAAGTAAGTCCAGATTCGAACACAGGGAACGTGATTTAATCTATAACTAACTATTTATTTATCTTAATTACAATTATTACAATCAATATACAATTTAACAATAATATATAAGATAGGGGGACGTTTTAGTTCCGATCGAACATATTTATAATTGATACCAATTCTTTAATAGATAAGTTTAAAGGAACAACTTAAGAATACTCAATTGGATAGAAGATTATGACTATTTAAACTATTATTTATTAAACTTATTATATCAACTTATGTCTATTTGCGTGTTGGCTATTATTATTGTGATTTACTAATGTAGAAAACCTCAAAGGTTATGACAATTCTCATATAGCAATACAGTCAAAGGTTATGTAAAGTATCACTATTTATTCCAGGGTCGGTTGAATCGTAATGCTACTTAACATCTAATGAAACATAATCACTTAATTTAAAAACCCAAATTGTTAGTGAGTTTATCTATAAATCAGCTAATTATGATCATTAACATAATATAACACATAATTCTTGCATAATAATATTCAATAATATAGTTCCAACATAAACATATAATTCATATAATAAACATAATAAACATACATTTAAACATTCATAATGAAAATCTAACAAGCAATTAATTCAGATAAACAATATCCATAGTAACCCAAAAGGTTAGTGAACCTACAAGGATAAAGAAACCGAACCAATTGACGAACTAGCTTTTCCTAAGGTTGAAAACCTTCAAACCCTAGCTCCTTAGCCTCCAAATTCGCACCTAAAGTCGACCTTAAACCTTAATATTCGACTTTGTATTCTAAGAATCGTATATCGTTTAATCAAAACTGAGCCTCTATTTATAATACTACTGGTCGACCCTCCAACCGCCGGTTGGGACCTCCAACCGCCGGTTGGAGTTAATTGAGCATTACTCCAACTCTGCGCTTTCTCCACCGCCTTTAACCTTTAGCCCAACCGCCGGTTGGACTTAATTTCCAGAACTTTCCATAAACGGCTTGGGCTTCAAATTGGGCTTCTCTTTCTTCTTTAAACGGATTCACTTGTTTTCTTGGCCCAAATCTTTAATATTATCATTTTAGTCTTCATTTCTTTAAGGTTCAGATCTTCTTTTCTTCAATTGCTTTAATTTCTTCAGTTTCGGTCTTATTTTCGTTCTTTTTCTCCAATCTTCAATTAAAATACATTTCTGCAAATATTAACAAAATAAGTATCTAAAATCATATAAATGCATAAAATGTATACAAATATAGGGATAAATTACTATAATATATAGTATCTATTTGATGCTTATCAACACGCCATGATGAAGTTCCCTACGAGCTCCGGTGTAGCTACCCTCAGAGCAGAAAGAAGGAAGGTTCAGGAGTGCTTGTTGCTAGACGAAGGTAGCAGGATCACCAATGCCTCCCGGCAAAGTTTACAAGATGCGGCACAAGCACTGCTCAAAGTTCCACTCGTCATTAACGATGAATTCCCGGAACAACCAGTGGGTATGGGAACATCATTGTCTCCTGCCAGAAAGGTACGTTTGGAAAGACTTTTAAGAGCTAACATTGATGTCTTTGCATGGAGATATTCTGATATGATAGGAGTCCCTCGGCATATTGCGGAGCATAAGCTTAACATACACAAAAGTGTGGAACCCATTATTCAGAAAAAACGCAGCTTGGCTCCAGATCGGAGTAAAGCTGTAACAGACGAAGTTGAGGAATTGGTAAGAGCCGGAATTATGCGAGAGGTACGTTATCGCACTTGGGTGGCGAACCCCGTTCTGGTTAGAAAAAGTGACGAAAGTTGGAGAATGTGCGTTGATTTCAAGGATGTGAACAATGCATGTCCGAAAGACGCGTATCCACTTCCGGAGGTGGACCTCAAGGTGGAATCACTCATGGGGTTCAAATACAAATGTTTCTTGGACGCATACAAGGGATATCACCAAATCCAAATGGCATTAGAAGATGAGGATAAGACAGCGTTTCACACTGACAAAGGTATTTTCTGTTACCGCAAGATGCCCTTTGGTCTGAAAAACGCAGGTGCAACATATCAGAGGTTGGTAGACGCAACTTTCTCCACTCAAATAGGAAGGAACTTAGAGGCATATGTTGATGACATAGTCATCAAAAGCAAGATGGAAGGTACACGTTTAGCTGACATCGAGGAAACATTTAGTAACCTCCGGAAGATAAATATGAAGCTGAATCCGAAGAAGTGTTCCTTCGGAGTTACCGAGGGTAAATTTTTGGGGCATATCATCCTGGAAAAAGGGAATCAAGGCAAATCCGGAGAAAGTGACTGCAATCATCAACATGCCGCACCCAAAAACCGTAAAAGAGGTTCAAAGCTTGAACGGTAAACTCGCAGCTATGAGCAGGTATTTATCAAGTTCGGCCTCTAAGTCCTTACCTTTTTTCAAAACCCTGAAGAATTGTTTGAGTAAAAAGGACTTCAAATGGATGACAGAAGCTGAGAACGCATTTACGGAACTAAAGGTACATCTCGCCAATTTACCAATGCTAACAACGCCAATTATAGGCGAAGAGTTATATATGTATCTTGCAGCTACGGATAAAGTTGTAAGCTCCGTCCTCATGGCAGAAAGAAACAAAATTCAGGCTCCCATTTATTTTGTCAGTTGTGTGTTACATGGTCCAGAGGAAAACTATTCTCCCATGGAAAAGCTAGCTTTGGCACTCGTCTACGCAACATGTCGCCTACGACGATACTTCCAAGCACACAAAGTCAATGTTCTGACGGACCAGCCAATCCGAAAAGTCTTACACAAGCCAGAGATATCGGGACGATTGGCCAAATGGGCAATCGAGCTTGGGGAACACGGAATTAGTTACATTCCACATACCTCGGTGAAAGGGCAGATACTGGCTGATTTCTTTGCGGAATTGCCCCGAGACAAGTTAACATTAACGCAGGTTGCAAACGAAGCCTCGGTCGGAAACGTAACGAAGGTTGCAGATGAAGGTAAGTGGGTAATGTATACCGATGGTGCATCTAGCTCATCTGGTGCAGGTGCGGGTCTCATTTTAACGGACCCAGATGGGGTTGAATACACATACGCCCTTCGATTCAACTTTAACAGTTCCAATAATGAATCTAAATACGAAGCTCTGTTGGCAAGCCTACGCATTGCTATGGCAATGGGGGTCACAAACCTCCAAGTTTATGTGGATTCGAAGCTCGTGTCAAGCCAAATCAACGGCGAATACTAAGCTAGGGACGCCAACATGAAAAAATACATGGAAAAAGCGAAAGAACTGATCTCCAGTTTCAACAGCTTCGATATACAACAAGTTCCAAGAAGCGAAAACAAAAAAGTAGACGCACTAAGCAAATTAGCTTCCGTAGCTTTTGCTCATCTTACGAAGAAAGTCCTGGTTGAAGTACTCGAACGTCCGTCCATAGACGAACAAGAGGTACTAGCCATCGTTGAGGAACATGAGAACACGTGGATGACTCCAATTATCCAGTACTTAGTTGACGGTACCTTGCCACAGGATCCATCTCAGGCTCGAAAGGTACGTGTCAAAGCACCAAATTACAATTATACTAATGGCATACTTTACAAAAGATCCTACTTAGTACCTTGGTTACGATGTATTGGTCCACAACAAGCCGAATATGTTATTTGGGAAGTACATGAAGGTGCATGTGGAATGCACTCTGGACCAAGATCTATGGTGGCAAAAGTTATGAACATGGGCTACTTTTGGCCAAGCATGCATCGAGATGCACTAACTATTATACAAAAATGCAACTCTTGTCAGGTTAACGCACCAATAAGTCGGCAACCTCAAACTGATATGATCTCTGTCACGGCTCCATGGCCATTCCAAAAATGGGCCATGGATATCGTTGGACCTTTCCCAATAGCACAAGGTTAATTGAAATTTCTAATTGTGGCAATTGATTATTTTACTAAGTGAGTAGAAGCAAAGCCTGTCAAGGCGATCACAGGAGCTGCGGTCAAGAAGTTTGTTTGGGAAAATATTGTATGCAGTTATGGCCTGCCACACGAAATAGTAACTAATAATGGAGCCCAGTTTGCAGGAGGCGCGTTTAAATACTGGTGTGCTGAGCTCCAAATAAATCAGATCTTTACGTCCGTAGCTCACCCACAGGCGAACGGGCAAGTAGAACGAGCCAACAGGAGCATAGTTGAGGGCATCAAGTTGCGACTAGAAGGACAAGGAAACGATTGGCTAGACAACTTATCTCATGTGCTCTGGGCACATAGGACAATGGTAAAGAAGAGCAACGGTGAAACTCCGTTCAGCTTGACATATGGTACGGAAGCTATCTTACCTGCGGAAATTGGAGTTCCTACTTGGCGAACAGCTAACCCAGATGAAGACGGAAGTCAAGACCTTCATCTCAACTTAGAGCTACTTGAAGAACGAAGGGAGATAGCTGCAATCAGAGAATGTCAAAACAAGCAACAAATGGCAAAATACTATAACTCTAGGGTAAAACCCACATCTTTTGTTCCTGGTGACTATGTGCTACGCAAAAGTGAAGCTAGTAAAGCTCAACCTGAGGGAAAGTTGGGTCCTAAATGGGAAGGTCCGTATCAAGTTGTTGCCAGTCATGGAAATGGATCATACGAACTTGCTAAATCTGACGGAACTAGTTTACCACGTTCGTGGAATGTTGCTAATCTTCGTAAGTGTTATTTGTAGGCTAATGAACTCTCATGTAAGTGATACAACAATATAGTTGTTTGGTATTCTTTTGGCAATCTAATATATCAAACACAATTCCATGAGAAAACATTTTGCATCATTGCAAGTAATTACTTACAACTTATCTCGCTGATCACGAGATAATAAGCTGACGAAGTCGAAAGTTCCTTCGTGCAGTAATATACCTATGGCATAAGCCTAAGTATCAATGGTTGAACACCCATTCAAAAAACTACGTTCTATACATACGTGTATATACAATAAAGCGCATTAAGTATACTTACAAACAACTACATAGTTACAAACAACAACAAGGAAAAGACCATACACAATAGCATGTCAAACAGCGAAATCGTACGAATAAGTTAAAGAGGTTTCAAAAGGTTACATAACAAAGCACTACGGCCAAATAACACTTGTCCAAACGGCAAATAAGCAAGAGAGTGTTCAAAAGACTAAATCCATTAAAACACATACAACTAAGTAAGAGGAAACATCAAGGGAAAAGATCAAGCAGCCCCGTGGGTAGAGTTCACACCTAGCACAATCTTCTTGAACTCAACAAGGGGAAGGTCACGATTGGCAGCAATAAGTTCCAAATAAGGATATGTCGCACCCTTCAACTCCTCCTCCGCCTTTTGCAATTTATCCGCAGCACGAGCATCATATCCAGGTACCTTCTCTATGGGCATGTTCATCTTGACATATGAGTAACCTAGCTGCATTCCAAGATTCATACCTGAAACATACAATAACAAAAGATAAGACATTTCAGCACAGAAAGGTAAATTTATCTAGTGCATACATATTACTTCAGTTGTATCTGAAAATTCATACCTACGCCATAATGGGCAGCTTGGATTGCACCATTATGTGACACATACTCAGGACTCTCGGCAAGCTTCACAAAAACATCCTTTAAACCTCGTCCATCAACCACTTGTAGTTTTCTTCAGCTACACTGCTGCGGCTAGATGCTTCACCAAGTCCACTCACGGACGCTGCAGCCACGGTTGTCAGACTTTGCTTTTCCATTCCCATCTCTTCTCCAACTCCTGACGCTGTTTAACCTGCTGCGACAATTTGGCTTCAAGCTCCGTCAGCTGGTGAGTCGCATCCTCAACTCTTCCCACCTCAAGTTCCAGTTCAGTAGCATGGGAGGATTTATGCAACTCAAGCTCAGCTTTATGAGAAGTGCGAGCATCCCCAAGTGCAACAGTAACATCATCACATTCTTTCTTCACCAATTCCAACTCTTTCTTTAAACTCACCATCTCTTCAGCATTCAAATTCGCCAAGCGCTGACCCAATTCTTCGATCTGTTTATCACGGTTAGCAACCTCCGACACAAGCTTCTTCATTTTCTCCCTCTCAACACGATACTGTCGGTAACAACTTTCCCACCTACGTCTACCTTCGCCAACAATCTTAGGCACCATAAGCGAAATCCAGTTCATCTCATCACTAATCATCACATCGGACTTAGACTCTAAGGATACAACCTCAGACGGAGGAATCACATGATCAACCATATCACGACAAACACCTTGATCATCAAACGTATCCCCATTTTTGACAGACCAAAGAGGAGTAAATACCCTGTCAGCCTGGTTCGGATCAACCTCATATCGAGGTTCAGGAGGATTGGAATCAAGATGTTCACCATCAATAGGTGACTCAGCGACAAACTCTCCGCTAGACAGGTTACCAGCCCCGTCACCTGATCCTACACCTTCGGATTCGGTACCTTCGTTGCTATCAGATAAAACATTCACATTTTCAATCTTCTTACCTTTACCACGGCTAGGCATAGATTTCCCAACAGGTTTACGAGCTATCTGCTTGACCTTTTTCGCAACAGAACCACCCACATCCGACCCACTAACTTGGTTCACCTGACTTCGGGTACGTTTACCTACGGGTAAACTCTTGGTAGCAGATGATCCAACAGCAGCTTTGGCCCCGTGAGTAGATACCCGTTTGGCAGAAGAACCTTGAACCTTCGCCTTAGTCTTAAATCGACGAACCTTAGGAGCATTTGGGATTGGCTCCCCCACTAGCTGTAACATATCATTATTGGCAACAACAACCGCATCACGAAATCGATCAGGATAAGGATCTTCACCCTCATAAGCGGACGGGATTCATAACTCTATGAAGTCACGTTAAAATAATTCAATATTGCTTCTTTTACCGATGAACATATATTCAACAGAAAAAGAAAAAAGAGTTTAGGAAACGGAAGTTCAGTACCATCGTCTGAGTCAACAGGACGAATGATCGGAACTTCATCTGGCTTATCCCACTTCTGGCTAATCCTAGCCATCACCAACACATGCTCCGGATACGTTTGAACGTTCACGCGGGGATCTTGAAGCTTCTCGAACAACGCATGGTCAAAAGTGCCATCGGCAGGTACAAGATCCAAACTTACCTCAGCTTTATTTTTCCAAGTCATGAGAATCGAAGCTACACGTGCGTCCACCCAGAAAAACCTATCTTTCCAATCCTTCGAACCATCTGGTGCTTTTACATAATGATACGGTTGAGGTTTTTTCCTCTTCTCAATGGTAAGCCAATCACCATTCTTACTAAGGGTATAAAATTTCCGAAAGAGGGGCAAAGTAGGTGTGCCATTTAACGCACGGCAATGAATCTCAAAGAAGAAACTTTAACCAAGCCAACCGGAGAAATTTGTGAGATATGTACCTGATAATACTGAAGTACCGACAACAGAAAACGTGACAGCGGGAAACGAATGTTGGCAAAATCAAACCATCTGGTATAAACACCAATCGTTCTAGGAGGCATATCGGAGATGGTAGCATCGGCCGCCGGAGAAGTAGGGTGAAATTCTTTATCAATCCCGTATTCTCCACAGAAGTCGTCAACCTCCTCTTGCGTAAGAATGGAGAACATCTGCGCCATATTATCCTTTCCAGGCGCAGGTTTGAAATTGGCTTCATTATCGGAATCGTGGGGTTGGTTAGGCGGATCGCCGCCAGCAAAGCTACTTGCCGTCGCCATTTTCGATTGAAAATTTTTTGTGGAAAAAAGTTGGGTTTTGTTTTTTCTTCTTTTTGGAATTATGAGAGGAAAATAAAATTAAAAGGGGTTATAAAAAGTTTTTAATGTAAGTTATAATGTTTTTGAGGGGAAATGTGATGATATGATGGGAGCTTAAAACCGTCACATCCAAGCCACCAAGTCAGACACTAAATTGAAACTTAACTCATCGATAACCGTGCACCAATAAACCGCCACCTGAAAACGCACCCATCAATTTTTTCCGCAGGTTCGAGTGTTACGTATATAGTCTAGAGCAAGTGCGTCCAAACACACTTACACTAGACTGGGGGTAATGTTCGGGTATATGCTGGTAACCGCAGCTTACAGTATATGCCGCAGCTAAATACATATATTTAAGTTACGGAAACATAAGAAAGCTACGAGAAAGGAATCTTTGACTAAAAGCGCAGTACCCAAGGATGGGACTCACAGTAGAGATGCTTTGGATTACCAGTAAGACACGGAAAAGGTAAGGTCATATCAAAAAGGGAATAAAGGTAAGCTGTCACTATATAAGGAAGGTCTGCTCCGCCGCGCTGAGCTGCGGAAAGCAGACTAACCATTTAAGGAAAGGGAATCTTTGCTTCACATTGGCATAAATATACCAGATAAATCTAAGGTAAATTCATTCACATTATTTCACTCACTCATATTACTTACTTGCTTCTCTAGAATACTTATTTCACACGAATCCGTAGCTTATTCTCACGCTGGAGCTTGGTCCAAAGGGAAACCCCCTTTCCCCTTGGTCGAGGCTAACAGTGTATGTTTGTTACATCTTAGCAGTTTCATTCACCTACGGAGGAGGCTCTCAAGCTACGATGGGGGAGCTACTAGTTTTTGTATCAACACACTATTTTCATCTCATTTCAGTAACACCACTACTAAACACCCAAAATCGTCTTCAATGGCCAGTTTCACATTGTTGGCAGTTAATCAAAGACCAAATAAAAAAACACGATCATAATAAACGGAAGAGAAAAGTCTTACAAGCGGATCCATTAGGATCATATCCATGGATGCGACTTGAGTTGGCGTGTTCTTGTAGCTCTATTTCCACAACATATGAACCTTTACCCTAATCTTCCGGTCAGCGGCGTGAAAAGTTCGTCCGCGGCCATTGGCGATGGTTTAGGGTTTTGTATTGTCGATTTTTCCTGGGCAAGATATACGGATGGAACATTGTGGCAATTTGTAGGCTGTGATGTAGAGGTAATACAACTAAGGAATTAAGGAAAGTGACAATAGAAAGGAAACCTATAAACCTCACGATAAATGCTCAATATGACCCAATTATAGATTTTGAATTGTGAAGTTTGATTTTGTTTTTGAAATTTGAAATTTGAAATTCAAAATCAAAGTTCTTCCCCAATTTAATGGCGGCATGAGTAATGGTGGAGGACCCGTGTTTTGTTATTAAGGAGAATGGGTAGTATGGTAATCAAACAATTAAGCTCTTGATTTATTTGCTAATCATAGTTAGAGGTAGGTTTTAGACATAGAAGCTAATTAATACTTGATTAGGGTAATCAATCCCTATCCCTATTTTAATATATAAGACGGAAGAGGGAAGAGGGATAAGAGAGATAGCATTTCATTTGTACAGTAAATAAATTCATTTATACTTGCCTAAAGTAAACTCATATTTATTCAACTTATGGTAATCCAAACAAAATTTTTTGAGGGCCAATATTTATGGAACGGATGAGTTTGATAGTCTAATCTAAGATTCATGGCTGATATGTATCTGGGCCATCTCAATTTAGCAAATGAAGATCAAATCATCAAACCTCTTTTAAGGAAAGGTATGCTATTCTTCATGTGAGTGGTTCATCACTTTTTATTCCACTAAGGAAATGACAGGACGATGGATTCGTAAAAACAAATATATGAGGACAAAGGAGGTTTCATATATAGTTTATAATACAGTTGTCTTTTTAAAAAAAGTGAAAGAATAAAGATAGAGGATTCGAGGGGAAGACCTCAATTGAGGAGAAGGAGAAGACCTATTTTTACTGCATTTTAAGACTAAAATGTTGTAATTTATGAAAGTTACTGCATTTTAACATCATTGCACTGCATTTTATACATATAAAAAATCATTGCATTTTAACATTACTGCATTGTAACTTTTACATTTTTGTCCTAAAATGCAGTAAAATAAGCCTTTTTCTCCTTCTCCTCATATAAGATCTTCTCCTCTGAACCTTATCCAAGAATAAAAGTGTTTATATGTATGTAATTTAAGTTTTGTTACAACATCTCAAATGTTTGTACCAGTTGTACTTTTTTGCACTATAATTATGCAAAAGTACAAAAAATGCACTCCAATGTATGAACGAAACTTCACACTATCATATTGCAATCAAAAATCAATGCAAATTTACACTTTATTTGGTGTAGCACTAAACTTAGCACTAAAACTATTACAATATAATAACTAAACATGAATCCATATAATTAGTATATATATAAGTATATTAAATTTACTCGGTAAATGATGAGTAGGCAAGACCGAACACATGTAAATTTTCTTATTAGTCCGTATATAATACTATTTATAAATAATATATATTTTTCTACAAGATTATTCTTAAACTAACTTTACGTATTGAGTCAAACTAAAATTTTTAAAATACATTGCTTAGTAATGTGTTCTAAATTAATTAAAATAGATTTAGTGCGATATATTAGGGTAACTTTTTTTTAGTGTAAACATATTTCATTTAGATTCCCATTTTACACTATTATAGTGTAATATAGCACACTATTTTAGTACACATATTGAAGATGCTCTTATATATGTGTTTTTTGTAAATTGTAAATTCATACATATATTTGGTGTTCGTTTATATTTAGGGAAAAATATTCTAGAAAGGTGACACTCATATAAATGGTGGGGGCAATGAGCAGATGACAATACAAATATACAATATTTGATGTTTTATTTGTAATTTAGTAATCATAAATGTTGTGCCGAAAACCGAATAAGAATAAAAGAGTAAGATTCAAATGAGTACAACTCCTCTGTGTGAGAATGGAGGAACTAACCAGAATGCGCTATGTGTCACAAAACTCACTTTCCCTTCACGTTTTTGGTAAGTCGAAAAATTATAAAAATTGCACCATAAATATCAGCGTTTTATTCTCTTCGATTAGAGATATACTTTTGATGAACTTTTTTTCGTTTTTCGGTGAGTTTTGAAAACAACTAAAATATGTGTTATCGGCGAGTAACACATGTGTTACCGCCGAGTAACACATGTGATACCGGCGACTAACACATGTGATAACGGCGAGTAACACATGTGCTACTAATTTTGTACAATTTGTAAAACTAAAAAAAAAATCGTCGAAAGTATACCTTGTGAGATGGCAAACCGAAGAGAGAATTTTTTTTGATTTTTATGGTGTATATTTTATAATTTTTTAACTTACCATTTGTGAGATATTTTATTTTTAAAAACGTGGGGGGAAATGAGTTTTGTGACACGTAACGCATTCTACTTGGTTCCTCCATTCTCACTCAAAGTTGATATACTCATTTGAACCCTACTCAAGAACAAAAATATTTACTATACTACTCGACACTTATATCAATATTGATATTCATTTACGGAATATGAGATAAGATCATTAGAGTCCAAATGAGTTGATTCAAGCGGCTAAATTTAGCTAACACATAGGGCTACAACATATCAAAAATTCAGCCCATTTGGATAAAAACTCAACCATCGGTTGGGCCTTTCAACCGGCAGTTGGATCAAAAAATCTGGAATATTCGAGAAACGAGGAGTTGTACTTGGAGATAAAGTACCCAACCGCCGGTTGGACCTTCCAACCGCCGGTTGGGACCGACTTTCAGCTATTATAAATAGAAAACTCATTCCAGCTTCAAGGGATATACCATATACGATTCAAAGAAGAGAAATACGAAAGTTAGGGTTTTAGGTAGACTATAGGTACGAATTTGGAGGCTAAGGAGCTAGGGTTTGAAGGTTTTTAACCCTAGGAAAAGCTAGTTCATCAATTGGTTTGGTTTCTTTATCCTTGTAACTTTATTAACCTTTTGGGTTACTTTGGATATTGTTTATTTGAATTAATTGCTTGTTAGATTTTCATTATGAATGTTTAAATGTATGTTTATTAGGTTTATTATATGGATTATATGTTTATGTTGGAACTATATTATTGAATATTATTATGCAAGAATTCTGTGTTATATTATGTTAATGATCATAATTAACTGATTTATAGATAAACTTTATTAATCTTTTGGGTTTTTAAATTAAGTGATTATGTTTCATTAGATGTTAAGTAGCATTGTAATTCAACCGAACCAGGAATTGCATAAATAATATGTTGATAGATCTTAATAAATAGTGATACTTTACATAACCTTTGACTGTATTGCTATATGAAAATTATCTTAACCTTTGTGGTTTTCTACATTAGAAATCACAATAATAATAGCCAACACGCAAATAGACATAAGTTAATATAATAAGTTTAATAAATAATAGTTTAAATAGTCATAATCTTCTATCCAATTGAGTATTCTTAAGTTGTTCCTTAAAACTTATCTATTAAGAATCGGTATCAATTATAAATATGTTCGATCGGAACTAAAACGTCCCCCCTATCTTGTATATTATTGTTAAATTGTATATTAATTGTAATAGTTGTACTTAGGATAAATAAATAGTTAGCTATAGATTAAATCACGTTCCCTGTGTTCGAATCTGGACTTACTTATAAAGCTATATTCTATGATCAGGATAACACTTGCCTGAATTGTGTAATAGTATTATTTAGTATTTCCTTATTTAAAACTTGTGATTATAATTGTCTATACTTGGCACACATCACTCACAAATGACAAATTGAAAAATTATGAAAATTGCACCATATAATTCAGCGTTTTCCCCTATTCGATTTGCCGTCTCTCAAGGCATACTTTCGACGAGTTTTTATTTCTTCTACTTTGGTGGGTTTCACATGTTACTAATACATGTGTTAAAGTGTTGCGTTTAGGGTTTAGGGTTTAGGGTTTGTGGTTCATGGTTTAGGGTTTTTGCCAAGACCCTAAACCCTAAATCCCAAACCTTAAACGCTTTACAAAACCCTAAGTCTTAAATCTTATTAAACCCTAAACCTTAAACCTTTCTAAACCTTAAACACTAAATCCTACTAAACCCTAAACCCTAAATGCTAACCCTAAATTAAATGTGCAACCAAGTACTGACACATGTGTTAATAATTTATATAATCCACCAAAAAAAGGAAATAAAAATAGTCGAAAGAACGCCTTGACGGACGACAAATCGTAGAGGAGACAACGCTGAATTTTATGATGCAACTTGCAAAAAATTTTAATTTGTTGTTTGTGAGATAATTGATGTTGGGGGTAAATGAGTTTTGTACATGTGGAACATTCTCTTTTGTACATATGGAGCATTCTCATTGGTTCTTTCAATTCTTGTATTTCCTTGAACTTTTCTCTACGGAATATATTGTATCAAGTTATGTGTATAATATCGGTTTTGTATGATCCTTTGAGATTATAAAGTTGCATCGACTCTAATGACGAATGGTGAATATAATTCCGTTAGTTATATGTTTATAAGTTTTGTAAGATATAAATAAGAGTAGGGTTACCGGAAGAAGTGTTATAAATGAGAGAACTGAGAAAGTCAACGAAGAATTGGCAAATGTCATCCTCAATTTCTCTGCATTTTTTATTCATTTCTTCACCTTTTTGTTTAACTATGTCCCAATTTTTCTAAAATTTATTTGTTACAGTTTTTTATTTTACAAAAATAATAATTAAAAAAAATAACTTTTCAAAAGAAAATTTTAAAAGTTTTTTTTTTAAAACTAGTACAAAGTAGTAGAATACTTTTATTAAAAATAAAAAATAGATAAAATTAGTTAATATTTGTCTAGAAAAAATTATCACTTTTGAAGATTAAATAAATAAATAATAGTTCTTATCACTTTTTAGAACTTTTTTTACTGTTTAATTTTTTATTTTTTACATAATTTTCACATTTGTAATATATCATATATTATATAACACATAAATATCAGCAACAAGATGCAATACAAGTAATTATTATTGTGTTCACCAACATTATAAATTATGATACACATATTTTTCTGAATATGATGCATTAGGTGTTAATATATCCTGTTTAAATTTCATGCATCGGTTTTAAAATATACTATAAAATATCGCTATTAAATTAAAAGTGGTGCATAATAGTTATAAAGGATGGTGCATCAAAGTTATAATATATGGCGCATCGGAGTTATAAAATACGACGCTACAACTTTTAGATCTACGATAAACATCATTAGTATATAAATTTGCTTTTGTTAAAGTTATAAAATATGGTGCATCACAAATTTAATGTACTATGCATTGAAGTTATAATTTTGTTACATATTTCAATATATATTTTATTCAAAGTATTCACATAAATGTTTTTTGTAATACTTAGTAAATAATTGTATTTAAATGTAACAACGTGAAAAAGAAGAACCTTGAAAATGCAGAAAAAAACAAAAGCAAGTGTTAAACAAATCGTAAAATAAGTTTAAATGAAATGGTTGAAAAACGTAAAAAATAAATAAATAAATAAATAAAATAAAATGTAACGCCCATCTTACGGGTCTAGTGGCATTAGGGTTTTTCTAGATTTAAATTATTATTTAATGTGTTGGGAAATTAAAATGTTTATTTTATTATGTTTATTGAGAATAATTAGTCAAATGACTTATTGTGACTAGTAAACTATTGATTGTTTTAACTTTATATAGTTGACGGTAATATAAAATAGTTAAACTCGCGAATGATATTTAGGTTCCAGACAATAGGTCTACAAGGGGACTAATTGTAAATGGTATACGGAGTCTGTTTGGATGAGAACTGACTTATGTTTTCTTATTCCCTGAACTTTCTTAAATCCTTTTCTTTCTCATTTATGCAAACACCAAAACTAGAAAGGAAAGAAAAAGAAAGAGAGAATTATTTCCACGATTCTTGATTCAGACTAAGCTTCATTATCATGATCATCAACTTCATAGTTTCATCATCATCATCATCATCACAAGTTTCTTCCTTCTGTATTTTTCATTGCAAGTATGGGTTATTAATTTGGTTATGAGATTGAAACTTGAAATTGATAGTATATGATGTTTATAGATGTTATTTGCAGTATACGACTGATTAGAAATCTGAATATGTGATTTGAGTTTGAAAATCGGGTATGGGTTTTGAGCAGTTCGCAATTTCCGATGAACAATGGGATCGCGACGCGATCCAATAGGTTTGGTGACGCGAAATACCCTTGGTCGAGACGCAATAATAACTAAAACGCGACGCGATTCTCTAATTTAATGGCGACATGATTTTATTAATTTCGCGACGTGATTAGCCCCATCTCGTGATGCGATTTGGGAGATTTGGCGACGCGATTTGATGTTTCCCAGAATTTATTTTGGTTTCTTGTTTAATCTGAGTTTATTTTCGATATGGTGTTACAACCAGAAGTATCGTAGGTTGTAATAATGAATTTGAATCAGTTTTGAATAAGGGTTTAAAGTAAATTACTTGAGTCGCTTATAGTTATTACAAGTGTGATCTAGTGGAATGTAAAATAGTATGAATAATACATACAATTTGACTATTGCGATATATTGATGATGTATATTGATATGTTTGGTTTATATATAATTGAGTAGTCATAATTGATATTATAACTTGGTGATTGTGAGGGTTGATATTATGAATTTAAAATGAGTTATATGTTATGAACCCGCTACTAACTCATTATTTATTTGTATTCTCAGACATGGAAAAGACTCAGTAATATTAGACATCTGAGTTAGCGGCTGAGGTATCGGTGAGTGGATGTGTAATCCTCAGTGTGATTTAGTTGTAACAAGTTTGGTTACAACGGGTAAATGTATTGTTATTATTTATAGATTATTTAGTCTGCCATGATATTATTACTGTTGATAGACTGTTTAGTCTGCCATGGTACCATGACGATTATGGATTATGTGATTATGTGACATATAGCCACTGGGCACTATGTGATTTGGAGGTCAACACTGGTTAGGATTTGTTGCTATTGTTGGGTTGGTTCAGGGGTTCCTTATACACATAGTTAATAGGAACATGTGTCCAGTGAAGATAGCAACCAGCTATCGGTTAACTTATGTATTGGCCTGCAGTTGTTTTAAGTATTCTTGGCTGAAGGTTTCCCTAAGAACACCCAATCCTCTTTGGGTTGATATTTCCGTGTTTACGATGCTTTGGGCTGTAAACATGGAAATTATGTGTTTATGATGCTTTTGCTGTAAACAGGGTTGATATGTGTTTACTATGCTTTGCTGTAAATAGGGTTGTTATGCTAAGTTGGATTGTTGGTTATTTATTCACTCGTTTACCTTTATGTTAACCCCACCACTCCACTTCTTGCAGGTTATGGTTTTGATATAACGGGTTGGGCAAGAAGCTTTGTTTGGGATGGAATGTTTGACCAGACATTTACTCTGATATTTATATTTAGAAAGAGTCCACTTGGTATTTTGAAATCATATAACACCTAGTTGGTTATACTATGGTTTTGAAATATTATGAAATTGTTTACATAATATGTATTGTAAATTGATAATGTACATTTTGACCTACGCTTCCGAATTGTCGTATAGTATATAAAAAAAATGGTTCTGAAATTAAGGGGTGTTATAAGTTGGTATCGGAACATAGGTTTGGGTGAATTGGACAAGGTGTTCAATCCCAAATCTAAACTTGTGTTAAGTCAAACATTCCAGGATGTGGGATTTGGTTACTGTATGGGAATCGGCTAGTGTGATATGTGCTAACATTTAATAACTTATGAGATGTTGTTTTGAATACAGAGATGACAGAGCATGAGTACTGATTAGTACTCTCAGCAATATTTCTATATTCGATGGTTAAGAGAATCAGCTAATCCACGATAAGCTTTCCCGGATTTAAATTGTTTACTTTGCTATAATGTTTATGATTAGTAGTAAGGTTGATTGGGCCAGACTGATATGATTCCCCAATTATAAGTTATTGATGAATATTACATGCTGATGTAAAGATAGCATTATTAAATGAGACTTTTAGCGTCATAAGTAGTTCTGAATGAATATAAAATTTCGGAATATGTGTTGAATTGAGTAGAAAAGGGGTTGACTCAGGTGTTAATTGTTATACTGTCTGAACCTAAAGGTGTTTAAGTGTTGAAATAAACCATGAAATTGGTAGTATGACTATGGTATATTGAATGCAAGGTGTGGTTATAAATCCTTGCGAATGAATCCCTCTTTATTATTAAAAGAGAGTGTGATTACCCTAATCAAAATTTAATTAGCTTTTATGTTATTAAATTGTAAACTATTACACAAAGAAATTAACTCAGTTTGTTGGTACATTTAGTGTGTCAGTCAGTTGATCTATTGAGTTGTAAGTGTCGTTGATGAATTGTAATAGAAAAGTCATTTTTGTGTTAGCGACACTTAGTTTGGTCTAGGCGATACTTGCCTTAGTGTCGCATAGCGACACTTAGGTAGTGTCGCATGAAGGCGGCCACATGCGTCACTTAAGGAGTGTCGCATGTCTGATGTTTAGTATAAATATGAACCTACGGGTTTCAGGCTAGGGTTGACGAAACCCTAGCACCATTTGTCGAAATTGCAAGTTTGTAAACAAGCTAATAGGTTACGATTATCAATACAAAGTTGATCTTAATTCGTTTATTCGATTTCGGTTTGCAATTACATTTGTTTAGTGTGATTGTTTGTTTCCGCCATTCAATCGCTGTCATCAATTATTTAGATCCACAACAAGGGGCACTCACAACTGGTATCAGAGCCTCAGAATGGTTTGATTGACGTATTGATCACGTAATCGTTTGTTTTTAGGTTTGCTTTGTGAAGAGAATCAAGAACAATCGAGTTATTTGGATCAATTGGGTGCTATTCAGACGATTTTAATCAACATTTACAGGTTTCGTTCGATTGGGATTGAAGAATTTTCGTTACGTCTACGAAAATTCGAATTTTATGGTTTTTGGGACATCACAGCCGTTTTTGCGTCACTCGTTGCGTCACTAGATAGCGACACTTCGTGCGACACTCTGTAAGTTCCATTTAGGGTTTTACCGACACTCTGGTGCGTCACTGAGAGCGTCATTTGTGAGTAATACGACACTTGCCTCTAGTGTCGTCTGCTTTAATCTAGCGATACTCACGTGCGTCACTTTAGCACGTCACTTCCACTAGTGACGCTTGTTTGATTTACTGCGTCACTCAAGTACGACACTTGGGTGCGTCACTTGCTTGATTGAGCGACACTTGCTTCTAGTGTCATCAGTCACTTTATACGTCACTCGATAGCGACACTTATTGAGTGTCGCTAGTCGTTGCGACACTTCTGTGTGTCACTTTCCAAGTGACGCCTTCGTTACTAATAAGTTTTCTAGTTCTTGTTTTTGAGCTATTTTTCATGATTTTCTTTAATGGCTGCTGCTGATAAAGAAGATATTAGGGGAATTAGAGATATGATCAAACAAAATCATGATGTTGGTTCTAACAGTAAACCTCCTCTGTTTACTACGGATATGGATTATGCATATTGGCGTGATCGATTTGAACAATATGTAGATTTCCATTGTCCAGAGCTTTGGGGTCCACTTAGAGAAAGATATGAGGCTCCAGTTGTGACACCCCTCAAATTCGAACACGATTACGAACGTTAAACACTTGCATTATTAGGCTAATTCTCTACTTGAGTGAATTCACAACTACTTTTAGAGGTAAGTCTAGTAAAGCCCAACTAATTAATACATGAAGTATTACAACATTCGTAGTTATTTATAAATACGTGCGAAAACATCAGACGGGATCCGATACAGAAATATACTTGAACATCGGTGAACAAAAACTATTTAATAATATGAGATTATTAAATACATATTAGCGTATTTTAAATAGTATGTTGATAATATTTACAAAGTATTTGTATTCTGTAACAATTATTTTAAGAACTAAAACAAATCATTTTTAATGATCGGGTAAATAAACGCGAAAATTAATATTACAATTTAGGAACAAAAATTTACCATTTTTGCACTCCCTCCTCTTGGAATCAGCTATCACCCCCTCCCCACCTCCTCATTTCCCTTTCATTTTCATTTTACCAAAACACCCACACACACTCAAAACTCTCTCAACCCCTCCACATACAATTTTCGGATTTCATCTAAACCGACACCAAAATCACATTTTCGGAATCATCTCAAGCTAAGGAACAAGAAAAACAACACCATCATCATCTTCATCAAAGGATCCAACCCAAGAACACCATTTTCACCATCTTCATCTTCTTCATTCGATTTTCGTGGTAAGAAACGTTATAACTCTTTTAAAATACTTGAAAAGTTTATATTTACATGCTAGAACGTTTACCTAACAAAATTATGTCCAAAAACCAACTTAAAATGCGTTTTTAAAGTTAAAATTACGATCAGCTCGTTCTGCAAGAACGAGCTGAGATTTGTTCTTCCTGCGAACCGAGCCGAGCTGCAAACCGAGCCGAGCTGCGAACCGAGCTCGCGATGCGAACCGAACCGAGCTGCGAGCCGAACCGAGCTGCGAACTGAATCGAGCTGTGAACCAAACCGAGATGCGAATTGAACCCTTGCGATCCGAACTTGCGAGTTGAAAGAGCGAGTCGAAAGAGCGAGCCGAACTGACCTGGCCTGCGAACTGAGGTTCTGCCCTACGAACTGAGTTTTACCCAATGATTCGACATTTCGCGTAACGACAACTACACTTTTTACAACGATGATTGACATACAAAAGTATATACTTTTGCTAAGCATAAAACGAAACGAATATAGTAATGTTTTCCGAAATTATTATTACAAACCGCTACCAACGAGTCGTATACATTTCTAAAACTACAAACTCAAACGACAAACAAACACTTTGGACATAATCTTGTTGCATGGACACTAGCATGGATGGTCTACGTAGACATCCACATACTTATTAAATCTCATACGTATAGGGCGTTAGGAGATTTCGGATTAGACTCAGGCTTTAGGCTTTGCTAGCACTCGAACATACTTAACTCAACAGGTGAGTTCACAACCCCTACTTTTACTGTTTTAACTGCTTTTGAACAGGGGTGGAAAACATAGTCAACGCTTTTGCTACGTGAGCAAACTTTTATATAACTGTGGTGATATACATTGTGCTAAATATTTGTGACTGCGGTCAAATGATTATAACTATTATTTATGAAATGGGATTTCATACGAAAACTAAATTGGAATACACTGGAGAACGACCAGCCACGCACGCTTTATTAACTGACTTTTATGAAACAACATTTTCATAAACATCTGAAAAGTCCCTACTTCTTAGGCACAAACACACAGAAAGTCCCTACGTCTTGGGCACCCGCACAGAAAGTCCCTACGTCTTGGGCACACGCACAACAAGTCCCTACTTCTTGGGCACATTTATACAAGTCCCTACGTCTTGGGCAAACAGAAAGTCCCTACTTCTTTGGCAAGTTGCCATCCTACGTCTTGGATGAAGGCTCTACTTCTTGAGCAGATAGGTCCTACATCTTGGATGCCAGTCCTACTTCTTGGACACAACTTATACAAGTCCCTACGTCTTGGGCAGATACTGATGGGTCCTACTTCTTGGACAAACGATTTAGTCCCTACTTCTTGGGCACACTTGGAAAGTCTCTACATCTTAGGCAAACATTTTAAACACTACTTCTTGGAGAAACAATTTAAATCCCTACTTCTTGGGTAAACTAATAGGATACTGCTTTCCTACGAAACTTAAACTGTATTTTGGGTAACATCCCACTTAAACTGTAAACTGCATTCTTTGGATAACAATCCACAAAACCTTACTTGATCGTGATGACGATAACTATTTGGTGAAACATTTCGAACTACCAACTATTATTGTAAACATAAAACCTGTGAATTCACTCAACCTCGTTGTTGACTTTTACTATATTTTTCTGGGAATTAGCTGCGCACGTAAGAACCGCCAGCACATACAGAACTAGGGTGACCCGCGAAGCTTTAGGATGCCAACTTTTGAAACTTTTGGATTTCTTTTGTATAACTAAAGTGATTTTAGTCATATTTATGAAATCTACTTTTGTAACTTAATTACTTTTCAACTTATACGATTTGATGAATCGTAAACTTTGTAACTATTACTTTTGGCATCTTAATATATTATGTTATGTTGTAATCATAAGCTCTGATACGTATGCATGTACTGTATATTGTGGCACTCCCCATACTTAACTAAACGCTTCCGCCAACCACAATTAATGAATTTTGGGGGTGTTACACCAGTAGCTAAAGGAAATTATCGTGGTATCCCTCCAGCCAAGACGTATAAAGCTATGACTCCTGAAGAGAAAAAGAAGTATGACATCGAGAAAAAGGCTCATTCTGCTATCTGTATGTGCCTAACTAAGGATGTCTTACGACTTTTCAAAACTCATGACATCACATACGATCTGTGGAAGGCCATTGAAACTAGATGTGGAGGAAACGAAAAGTATAAGGAGGCTAAACTAGAACTAATCAAGAAACAATATGATCTGTTTGATATTCTTCCTAATGAAACTGCGTCAGGATTATTCACAAGGTATTCACAGTTGGTTAGTGAGTTAACCGAGGGAGGTTACAATTTCCCTCAGATTGAGGTGAATAAGAAGCTGTTGGATGTTCTGCCTAGTACTTGGGACGTAAAGTACAATTTCTAAAGGAGAACCAAGAGTTAGCAAGAATGAACCTGGATGAGTTGATATGTGTTCTTCAAGCTCACGCAATGAAGTTGAAGAAAAAGGAGTGTAAGTTAGGTGGGTTTGTTCAAGACCCGACATTATATGGAGGAAAGGTAAACACCGGGAAGACATATGGTGGAATGGCCTTTATTTCTGATACTAGTTCTCCATTGCAGTCTACTGGTGCTCATCATCCAGTCTATGCTTCTGGACCTTCACTAGGTTCACAACAGCAAGTTACGATTTCCCCGACTATTGAAGAACAAGCTGCTATCTATACAGCTTTTCTGAGTTCCTACAAGGATTTGGTTTCACAACCAAATTCTACACTAGAACTTGCTAAAGAAGACTATGCTCAACTGGATGATGATGATCTTGAGCAAATGGATTTAAACTGGAATATTGCCATGATCTCAAGAAGAGTTCAAAAATTCTTGCAAAGGACTGGACGCAAGAGTTTGGAAGGAAACGGCAAAACCAGCTTTGGTTTTGACAAGAGCAAGGTCTGTTGCTATAATTGTCAAAATTTGAGACATTTTGCAACGGAATGTGAGAAACCCAAAGTTCCTCCATCGGGCTTTACAAAGCCTGGTGCTCCTAAAGTTCAAGAGAAGGATGAAGTTAAACAAGCGAAAGCTGATGCTTTAGTTGTCTTCGAGCCTACAAACACAGACTGGAGTATGTTCGTTGAAAAGTACCAACAGTGTCTTATGGCTCACATTACTAATGAGGTACACAATGAACCTGATGAGCCTTTGAACTGTATTTCATGCATTAAGTTAACTGAATCTTTAAAGTGCTTTCAAGAAGAAAACGTAGAATTAAGAGAAAAGGTTGCAAAACTTAATGAGTCCAATAAATACTTAAAAGCTAATGAACAACTTTACGGTAAGAAGATTGAGGCTTATAAACAAGATACTCAAAAGTACAAATCAAAGGTTTTTAGTCAACAAGATGCTATTAACAGCTATCTTGCTGAAATTGAATTGTTGAATAAGGAACTCTCTGATTTAAAAGTTGAGTATGATAACTATAAGAACAAGATTCTAGGTTCCTCTTCCTCTACAGTTGCCTTCAATGAAATCCTTAATAAGCAAAGGACAGATAACAAAACTAAGACAGGACTAGGCTATGCTGAAGTCCCGCCTCCCACTGAATACTGTCCTATGCATGTTAAGGAAGGCATTGAAGAGATTCCTATTGACTATGCATTGTTATATGGTATCAAGTCAAAGGCAACCAAGCCAAACAAATAGGCAAAGGAGAAAACTAAGCGGCCAGAGTATCCTTCGCCTAAGTTTGTTAAGTCTGAAGCTGTATCTCCAGTTAGTGTTGAGGAGATAGTTGAGATTGAGGATATTACCGATCAGGAGTATCCTAAGGTTGAGAAGGTTGAGGTCAAATCAGAAAAGGTGATTTTGACGAATGAAGCTGTCCTTAAAGTACAAAATGATAAGGGCAAGAAAAAGGTTTTAAATGAGAAAACTCAAACTTTACAGACACCTGTAAAGATTTTGAAAAATAACTAAAATGTGAACAATGAAAGAGTTTCATGTAAAAAACCTTCACCCTCAACCAATCAACCGAGGCAAACATCTTCTCAAACTTGCACACATTGTGCTTGTTGTAAAAATGCCTCACCATCTACTCCGGTAAATCCTCAGCCTGAACCAATTATTGAGAATCGTTCCTGTTTCTACTGCAAGAAATAGGGACATTTAATTCGTGATTGTCCCAAGCTTTCTCATCAGCGCTATGGGAGAGATATGCCTAGAACTTCTTTTTATAGAAATTCATTTTCACCTCCTAGGCGTTATTCCAACTCTCCCAAGCCTGTTGAAAAGCAAAGTAATGTTGGGCAAAAACCTTTGCCAAAACAAAACCCCGACATTGCTCCCAAACCAACTTCCGAACAATCTAAAGTTTGGAAAAGAAAGGAGTCTGCTAGTGACTCTTCCGTCATCAACAATAACACATTAGATGAAAATTTTGATTTATTGAGAAATAAAGTTATGTCTGATGTGATTATTGTTGATGAACTTGGTAGACCTAAATCTGTAAAGGCTTGGGTCACCGTTTCTCACTAATCTCCTTACTTTTATGTGTTGCAGCAGTCTGAACATGTTAAAGATAGTGAATGGTTTATGGATAGTGGTTGCTCACGACACATGACTGGCGATGTGTCTCTTCTGACGGATGTTAAACCACACGCCGGAGGACATGTTGCCTTTTTTGGAGATACTGGAGGAACGATTACTGGAAAGGGAACGCTAACAAATGGGAGAGTTAGTTTTGAGAATGTGAATTATGTGGCTCAACTCACTCACAACTTGTTGAGTGTTTCATAAATCTGTGATAAAGATTATACCACAGCATTCACAAAAACAGAATGTGTGATCTTGAAGCCGGGTTTCGTTATCCCTGAAGAATGGGTGCTTATGCAGGCGCAACAGAGAAACGATACCTATGTGATGAACATGCGAACTGTGGAGACTACAAATGAGTACACTTGTCTCCTGTCAAAGGCTTCAGAAAAGGAATCGCTACTTTGGCATCGACGGATGGGACATATTCATTTTCGCAAAATGAATTTTCTTATAAATAATGATTTAGTAAACGGAGTTCCAAACAGTCATTTGCTCTAAAAGATGACTTTATTTCATTCCACAAAGGGAAACTCCACAAAAAGTCCCATAATTCCAAGGTAGTGAATTCTATTGCTGCACCACTGGAGCTCTTACATATGGATTTGTTTGGTCCTATTTCTACTAAGAGCATTGGTGGCCGATCCTACTGCTTGGTAGTCACCGATGAGTGAAACAGCAGATATTTTGGTGTACCTGTTGGATAAGTTGGCAAATCTGTGCAACTTAAAGGTGAAGAGACTGCGCAGTGACAATGGAACCGAATTCAAGAACTCAACTCTCGAGTTATATTGTGCCTCGAAAGGCATTGATCATCAGTTCAGTGCTCATAGAACTCCTCAACAGAATGGAGTTGCAGAACGTAAGAATAGGACCTGTAAGTCCCTAGTACGTGGATCAATAACGAGGTTATCTTAGGTATTAAGGTGCGGAATTCCTCAATACTTGGTTCACAGTATGTGAACGGTTTGTTTTGCAAGAATAATAGCGAATTGATTAATCAACAAGGTTTTGCATCGATTAATTAATGTTAATCGATCAATACCTAACCTTATGAATGCTTAGAATCGTGTTTTTGTCTTCTGGAAATCGAATGGCAAAAGTTCTTAGCCGATTTGACCTAGCTTAGTATTTATATGTTTTTGTCAAACTCGGTTCATAGCCCGATGAGCTCTGCGAGTTGAATTCAACTCGTAGCCCACAACCAAGTCAAGTTCAACTCGGTTCGCTGCTCTGCGAGCCCAGATCTCATCTCGCAGGACTAAGTTCTGCGACTTGAGATCTCATCTCATAGACTTTAGTTTGTAACTTTGTATTCGATATTCGTCTAACACTTTAACATACTAATATATTTAACGAATATTAATACCAAACTAATATCATTTACAAATCCAAATCAATTGTATATAACTTGATTACAATAATCACTAGTACTATTACAAGCTAGATCTGTTGTCACATATACATGTCCCAACAGACTCCCCCTTGACAATAGCTCTAGCGTCTATGCTATTATGTCTTCAAGTTGTCTTTGATTTTTACTCGTAAATCTTACTTCCAGCATAAATCTTCAATTTTATACAAGTCTTAACCATCATTTGATAATCATGTGCTAAGTCACCCCATGCTACTGTCGTCAAGATTCTATTTTCATTCAATTTTATCAAATCTTTCTTCGACATGTTCATTAGGTGTCGATGATCATAAACTCTGAAGATTTCTCTCTCACCACCTTCAACCTCATCGTCAGATTCAACCATAACAGCTTCTCCACTCTCTGAATCCACATGCCAACTCTTCATATTTCCCAAAATATCTTGAGGCATTGTCTTCAGTGGAACTTGCTGTACACACTTAACAAACGGATAAATCTTCTTTCTTCTTCTTCTTCCTGTCCTTTGACTTCTCTCTGCCATTTTAATAGTCTTTCCTTTTCTTGGCTTAATCTTTTCAAATTTATTAGCTCTAACCTCAGTTTTGATTATGTGTTCAACATATTTTCCAACAAAATCATCACTTGGGTTATTCAAAGATAATCGAGCCAAATCTCGAATCTCAAATCTAGGCAAAGAACTAAACACTGCAAGCTTTCGCTCAAAATATTGAACTCCGTCAAACCTTTTAATAGCAAACAGCTTCAGCTCAGAGTCAAAGTACCAACTAATAATCCCTCTTTTAGGTTCCCGTTTCCCAGTTATATCAACTTCAGAAACTCCAACCTTCTTTTTCTATTTTGGAAGTTTTCTAAGAAAAACTGCTAGATTCTTGGTAGGAATCAAGATTTCATCATTTTCAGAATCGGTTGAGTCATCGATTTCTTTATCTACATCGACAACTGTTGGACCTTGATTATTTTCAATAATAACTTCTGTCCTAGATGGACTCACATGGTGTTCATCAATATTTGCATCTGGATCTACACCAATGTCTTGTACATTCTCAGGTACAGCAGTCCAATCTTCAGGTAGTAAAAATTCTCCTTCTTCAAGATCAAAATCAATTTCTTCATCGATTTCATCAAGCATATCACTTCCAGAGTCACTTAATTCTAGCATTTCCATATCTACACAAATCAAATTAATAATATAAATTCTTTTATTGATTTCTCTGAATCAATCTAAAAATTTCATTATTTATTTCAATTATGTTAGTATAACCAATCTATATAACTTATAATTCTTTTATTAATTACCTTGAATCAATCAAAGAATTCTTAAGTCTTATAAACACTTAACAAATATTAATTAACTTTAAATTCTAATGCATTGTGAATAATCACCAAGCATTTAAATTCACTATTAATTACCTTATATAATTTCCAAGACTTAATTGAACTATTATATCGCAACAATTTAACTTTCAACTATATCTTTAAATTATATATCATTTGTCTAGTTAAAAATCATACATATTTAACTTGTCAGTTATAAAAACTCTCAAGTCTAAAATGTCTAAGTTAAAATAAACTTTGACCGCTGAAATAAATCAAAACACGCCGCTCGACTTCTCAATGAGTCGGAAGACTTTCGATCACTAATTTATTTAACTTTTTAGAATCAAATAACTTAAACAATTTCTAATATATTTAACTTGTAATAATAATCTCAAGCCGAATATATAACCAAAACTATTAAGTTACAATTATTCAGTTACAATTATAAATTACAATTATAATTCAACTAAATTCTAAGTACAAATATCTACACAAGTCTAAGCTGTCTTACCAGCTTCACTTGTACCCGCAACACTTGTACCAGCACCATCACCACTAACACCAACACATGCAGACTCCCCCTGAATAATAGCTTGCTCACCAGTCTTTAAAGGACCAGTCGGCTCACCATCTTTCTGAGCATCGGGATCATCATCTTTATCATCTCTTCTCTTCTTAGCTAACTCATCCTCTTTGCAAGCTTCATGATATATCATTATCTCCCCCTGAGCAGACTGTCCTGAATGCACTCTCAACACCAAACATTCTAAGTATTCAAGCTTCAGTCGTTGGGCAGTAAAATCCGCAAGCAAAGTATCATGAGTCTTCAGCAGAGTCAAATGTGATTCACTGATATGAACCATCTGCTGAGCAAAAGAAACATTCTCAGCTAACAAACCTAGAATCCTGGATGTACTCTTTTCCAATTCCTTAACTCTCGACTCTAAGGATGTAATCCTTTCAGCATCAGTCGTCGGAATAACAGAAATTGTTGATAGTCCAGGCGGTGTCACTGAAGCAATGTAAGATTCACATGTAAGTGTTGGAATAGCGTGAGATAATGCTTCTTTGAGAAGACTAGCTGCAAATCTACTAGCTTTATTGGTCGGAAACTGAGCACCATGCACCAGTTCTGCAACTCCCTCCTCAATAGTCTTGGAGACCATTTCTGGTTCCACTGACTCAAGCAGTTTCTCAGCCTATAAAGTTAGATATAATTAATTAAGTAATTGTTACAGATAACTCTGTCTCAATCTCTAATTAAATATTTATAATACTCGTAGTACTAAACGTTTATCTCATACCTCAGATGGTACAGATACTGGTTCAGTAACCACATGTATCATCGTCTCTACCTGGGATGTATCTTGAGCAACTGTCACAGAATTAACTGTCTCAGTTTAACTCCTGATAAACAACAAGTTAAGATTATCTAACTCTAAATAAAACATACCATCCTGAATGATCAATGTCCTGGAACGCTTACGGCGTTGAGTAATAAGAGGTATATCCTCTTCCTCAAGACCTTCGTCAATAATACTGAAGTCTGGGTCGACTTCCTTAGCCTTTCTCTTTTCCTTCAGTGCTGGATCTGGAATCATCCAAGATCGGTATCTAATATAACCAGCATCTGGAGGTGAAGAAGGAGTACTATCATCATCATCCGAAGCCGATTCACCATCACGACCTCCAGATGGACCAACATCAGAATCCTAAATATTAAACATATTAAACATTTATGATTAGCTAAAAGCTCTATCATACAAGTTCTATATATTTATGATTAATCTGATAATTACCTTAGAAGGTAAACCCTCAGATCTATCAAGCTGTCCCTGCTCACCCTCAGGTCGAATGACCTCTGGGTCTGCAGTCTCAGCTCCCTGATCATAATGATATTTATATTTTATAATCAGAAATAAGATCTAATTAACTAAATATCTATAACATTTGCATTATATAATAATAATGTGATAACAATATAACAACGAAGTATCGATATTACTATATAATTATAAAATTACCTCAGGTTGTGCAACATAACTATCAATATCCCGTAGCAAGGGATCTGTATCATCATCAATTTGTATCAAAACCTCATGAAGAACCTCAGCAGCTAGCTCAGGCACAACTTGTTGGCCTTGATGTTCAGCCTGATGTAAAACATCCTCAATGAGCTCCTGTGACTCTGCTACTGGTTGAGGTTGGGGTTGAGCTTGTTGTTGTTGTTGAGCTTGAGCTTGACCGTGAGCTCCGACATCCATCCAACCATTGTTTGGTGGAGCAACATAATCAGCATCAAGAAGATGCCAAAAAAGATCAGTTGCCTCAGGCTTAATCTCATCTTTACGCTTGGATAACAAAAAGCAAGCGTTGTAACCTCGCAATCTGATGATCTCAACTTGAAAATCAGCTACATAATCTGGCAAGTTTGGAACTTGAGCTTGAATCAGGAGCATGCAGAATCTAGGATAAAGAATAAACAACGTCCTAGCAGCTCCAGTGATCTGTCCTCTGAAGGACTGAAAAATATAAGAAGAAAAACTGTATGGTTTATTATAAACCAGTGACAGTACAGTTGACATCAACTCAGGACTAAGCTCATCTAATCCTGACTTCTTATTCCCAAAAATAGATACTATAACAGTAAAGAGAAATCTCCACTGTCCTAGTACAAATGCCTTGACAAAATGGCGTCCTCTCCTAGGTCCTGAATAGCCTGTACGACCTAGAGCTCCTTCTATAAAGTCAGCTGAATAAGCAACCGGACCAGCTTCTAGCTCAGGAGTTCCTAGCTGCAGTAGCTGTCGTAAATCATCAGCAGTAAAAGAAATCGGATGCTGATTTACCGTCGTACGTATAGTAGGTGGGTTAGCAGCACCATCATATAGATATTCGTCCAAAACTGCGTAAGAAGATCTCTGTTCAGAGAAGGTGACTCAGTCATAGCAAATCGAATTCTCAAACGTGCTAAATATGTCAAAATCTGCTCAAAGCGCTCAGCACCACGCTCGTTGACATCTAAATTCACCAATATGTTGTGACCCTTCTCAAAAGATCTGTTAGCCATATCTGTAATTAAAAAGTACACAAATAGCAAAAAGATTAAGTTAACGAACATTAGATAATTTACACTTTAACGTATTATGATCAAAAAGATCATCAAACGTCTAAGTATACTATCAACTAATAATGTAATTCACTGAAACTTAATTGAATTAACTTTTCAATTATATTCTATAAATTATATATAAAGTCCGTTAACTAAGAATAACAATTTGAGTTATCATATCGCCGATAAATATCGGGACACGCTGCTCGACTACGCTATGAGTCGGAAGACTTTCGATATGAAATAACTTAAATTGTTAAGATATTACACATATTTTAACTTATAAACAAAAGTTCTTAAGTCTAAATGTATATAAACGAGTAACTTGTTAATTATTTGTAACCAAACGATTCTCAAATCGAAAAAAAGTTATATTTCTGAAATTGCAAATTGAACTTTATTTCACAAAGTCAACTGAAGTCAACAAATTAAATAAAGTTAATCAAAAAATCAAAAAAAATAAATTAAAAAAAATAACTCAACTCGCTTCGCAGAAAGGCTGCGAGTTGAACTCAAATCGCTTCAGTCAACTGAAGTCAAACGAAGTGAACTCGTTTCGCTTCGGTCAACTGAAGTCAAACGAGGTGAACTCGTTTTGCTTTGGTCAACTTAAGTCAAACGAGGAGAACTCGTTTCGCTTCGGTCAACTCAAGTCAAACGAGGTGAACTCGTTTCGCTTCGGTCAACTCAAGTCAAACGAGGTGAACTCGTTTCGCTTCGGTCAACTCAAGTCAAACGAGTAATCTCGTCTCGCTTCTGTCAACTCTCAAGTTCTCAGTTCGTTGGAGTAGGCTGCGAAGCGAGATAGATCTCAGTTCGCAGGACCATCTGCTCAACGAATTCAAACACCAAATTAGCAATTTAATATATTTTGAAGCAATTAATCGATTATAACATGTTCATTAACCATCGATTAAGCATCCTAGTAGAGTTTAGGTTTTCTAAATCACTAATTGGTACAAAATCTGTGATAAACTAAACCGACACATTCGAAAACGTAAACCAATCGATATCTCACAAATTACATGGTGAAATCTCATGAAACTTACTTCAAAAGATGCGTAATCAAAAGTTGTAAAAGTTCCACGGATCGAAAATTCCTTCCTTGTACTAAAAATCAGAAAATCAATCGAAAAATAAATTCGATTCGTTTCACCAAAGTTCGAGTCGCAGAGGATTTTGGATTCGGTTCGCAGAGTAAATAGAAAAATGTGGTTCGGTTCGTTGGACTTGTTTCTTTTATACCTTTTATTCGATTCGCATGTTTCAACTCGACTCGCAAAGGTTGACCGGTCAAACTCGCAATATTAGTTTAAAACACGAATTAAATGAAAAGTATAAATTAAAACCTAATTAAATAATTATCTTCGTAATTATGTGGCCAAAACAATAAATGTTTTTGCATATTTGACTTATACCACTATTAAAATGGCCTTAAGTCAAGATTCAAGTCAAAATTAAATAAATCGTTTTTCACTTGAAGTTTGAGACATTTATTCAACACAGATATAAGAGAACTAGTGTAATTTAATTCCAAAGGGTAAACACTAAATAAGAAAAGAATACTAATTAAAACTTTTATTAATTCTAAGAAATAATTACAAAACTTAACTATTAAAATAAACTAACTTAATATTAAACGCTTAAAAATTTTAACTGCTTAGGGATCATATTAGAAAGAATAAGCTGTACTTATTAGATTGTAATAAGCCTAAGACAATTGTTAGTATACATACCTCATGAAATTCATATAAGTACAATAAAATCACAACTTTAATCAGTAATAAACTTATATTTATAAAATTATATCTTATGTACCTTTATCCACATGATATAACACTTCATTGAAAAATAACTTAGTATTTCTTATTATTCACAAAGGTGAATGTTCGAATATCATAGACAGTTCAAGACGATTACCGATATTATGATCCACATAAACAAATTACACACAGATTTCTGAGCAAAACTTTTATTGTTAATGTGCACAATATCTAGTGTTTTCTACTATACAATATACTGAAGAATTCAAGTACAACACATAACACTGTATCTTGTATTAACAAGGTAGAGATTACTAAATGATGTTCTTTAGAAGCATATAACATACACTTGACACTAGATATTTTGTATCTTTCATATGTAAGGTAGAGGTTACTAAATGATGCTCTTTAGAAACATATAACTCACCTTTTGACATTATGATACTTTGTATCATTTTTTTATTTTAGATCACAGTGCATGGCAGTACTATCATTCAACAATTAAGACATATGTCATACATTATATAGCAGATCACATTAGATAAGACACATGAAATTTATACTTCTTAACTGCTCGGAAATCTTAGCATAACCTGCCTACCAATAAATCGTATGATGAAGCTGACTAGACTTAAGTTATTCTTATCACTTGTTAAGTAAAAGGACAAGTTATAATCAGTGGATATAGGTGTATAATAAGATAAATATAAGTGTAATCCTAGTTAAAAATCGTTATTCTAGTGCAACTTATAGGAATCTACTAACACATCGTACTTAATACTTAAGGTTATTATTCTTATACTTATTCTCCTAATGTACTATCATCTCCCAAGTTTTTTACAGCTATAAACTTGAAGCTTTTTCTAAAAGAACTTCTTTTGTTCTTTTATTGGAGGCGATTCCCCGCAGGTAACAAGCACTTGAATGCTATACGCCCCCCCCCCCTTTTTTAAATAAGTACACAAAAATAACTACTAACTATTACTAAAATACCCTTGGAAGACTAATCACTCTGGATTTCTCATTCCATTCAGTTGAACCAATGTCTCAAATCTTGCTCTGTCGAACGCCTTTGTGTAGAGGTCTGCTAAGTTATCCTCAGTTGGAACCTTAACTAACCTTATCATTTTCTTCTCAGCACAGTCTCTAATAAAATGATGTCGAATATCAATGTGCTTAGTTTTACTGTGCTTCACAGGATTGTTGGTGATCGACATAGTAGATTCGTTGTCAATCATCATAGGAGTATTGGTTATATTTAACCCGTAAACCCGCAGTTGCTGTTGTATCCAAAGAACTTGAGAACAACAGCTGCCAGCTGCAACATACTCAACTTCACATGTAGAGATGGCTACTGAGCTTTACTTCTTGCACTGCCAAGATACTAATCTACCTCCTAAGAATTGACATCCTCCGGTCGTAGATTTCCTATTTTGATTGCGGCCTCCATAATCCGAATCAGTATATGCTACTAGATCTAAGTCTCCATCAATTGGATACCAAAGTCCCAGCTTCGGTTGCCCTTTGAGGTAACGAAAGATCCGTTTAACAGCCTGCATATGTGACTCTTTCGGATTGGCCTGATATCTTGCGCACAGACAAATAGCAAACATAATGTCAGGTCTAGAGGCAGTCAAATACATTAGTGATCCAATCATGGCCGTATATAGAGTAGGATCCACATCCTGATCACTCGATGTATCCGGACCTAGTTTGTGATTAACTGGAATCGGAGTATTGTAGACTTTACTGTCATCCATCTGGAAGCGTTCTAATAACTCATAAACAGATTTAGATTGATGAATAAAGAATCCATCCTTCTTCTGGTCAACTTGTAACCCTAAGAAGAATTTTAACTCTCCCATTGCAGACATCTCAAACCTTTTTCTCATAACTTTCTCAAATTCTTGACACATCTTTTCATCAGAAGATCCAAAGATAATGTCATCAACATAAACTTGTACTAATAGAAAGTCTTTCTTTTTCCATTTTATAAACAATGTACTATCAATTGCTCCTCTTGTAAATCCATTATCAAGTAGATAAGTTAATAGTGCTGCATACCACATCCTCGGTGCTTGATGTAATCCATATAGAGCCTTATTCAAACGATATACTCTATCTGGACACTCATGATCAGCAAACCCTGGAGGTTCAGCAACATACACCAATTCTTCCAATTTGTCATACAAAAAGGCACTCTTAACATCCAACTGATAAACCTTTATATCATAGAATGATGCGAATGCTAAGAATACTCTGATTGCTTCTAGCCTAGCAACTGGTGCAAACACTTCATTGTAATCTATACCTTCTTGTTGATTAAAACCTTGAACCACTAGACGTGCTTTATTGCGAGTAATGACTCCCTAGTCATCTCTCTTACACTTAAATACCCATCTAGTTCCAATTGGATATTCTCCCTTTGGAAGGTCAACCAACTCCCAAACTTGTAATTTTGAGAACTGTTTCAGTTCTTCTTGCATATCTTCAACCCACGAGCTTTCTTTGAGAGCCATTTGCACATTTTTAGGCTCAACTTGTGAGATAAAGCATGAATATAGACATTGATTAGGAATCCCTGTCTCTTTCATAGCAGTATACAAGCTTTCTAAATTTTTAGAAGTACTAGCTTTAGATTGAGTCCTAGTTTGAACAGGAGTATTAATATCACCGATGATGTTTTCAACGGGATGATTCTTACTCATTCTTGTAACCGGTATAGGGTCAACTATTAACTCATCTCCTAAGTTAGTACCAATCTCTTCTAATGAAGGCATTTCTTCTGAACTTGCTGAAGATATCTTTAAATGGTTCAAAGAAGTAAGCACATCATCAAATGTCGTTTGAAGATCCTCTTCAGAATCTTCTGTTTCTTGATACTTATCCTTTGAAAATTGTTGAGACCCACTTGAAGAAGCTTCATTTGAGTCATCTATTGTCCTGATTCCAAATTTCGAAACAGTCGATGTTGAAGATAGACCATTGTCCAAGTCTCCATTCAATAAGTGTTGTGAAATCTCTGAATCACTGACAAAGTCACTTATGGGAACTTTAAATGACTGAAAGAGATCGGAATAGTCAAATTGCCAATCTAATCCCTTATGCACATATGGTGAATAGCTTGTAACTTCAATGTTATAAACTACCTCCAGACGACTAGTAACCTTATTAAAAACCCTTTTATTTGGAGAATTAGACATATAACCCAAGAAAAATCCTTCGTCAGCCTTCTCACCAAATTTAGCTTGATTCCCAGTTTTCAATATTGTACAAGAACTCCAAAGGGTTCAAATCCTTTTAAGTTTGGTTTCTTATTGTTCAAAAGCTCATAACAAGTCTTGTTATGCTTTTTCACCGTAAGAACTCTATTCAGAACATGACATGCTCTATTCACTGCTTCTGCCCAAAAGATGACCGGAAGCTTTGAATCTGCAAGCATTGTTTTAGCAGCTTCAATCAACGTTCTGTTCTTCCTTTCAACCACACCATTCTGTTGAGGTTCATATGGTGCACTGAATTGATGAATTATCCCTTTGCTTAAGCAATAGATATCTAACGTTGAATTCTTGAATTCTGTTCCGTTATCACTACGAATACGCTTAACTCTCATTTTGTATACATTTTCAATTTGATCTAAAAACTCAATTAGAATACCTGGAGTTTCATCCTTAGATCCTAAGAAAAATACCCACGAGAATCTAGAATAGTCATATATGACAACTAGACAGTACAATTTGCCACCTATGCTTCTTTTGCTTATTGGGCCGAAGAGATCCATATGTAGCAAATCAAATGGTGAGGAGATTGAGTTCTCAGTCTTAGATCTGTGTGGTTTCTTATGCTGCTTTCCTTTCATACAAGGAACACACTTATCCTCATACTCGAAACATTTTTGCGGTACACCCAAAACTAAACCATTTTGGGTTATGTAGTTCATCTTTCTCCAGTTTAGGTGTGCCATTCTCCTATGCCATAGTAGCGCGTCTGCTTCCGAAGCCTTGGATAATAAACATGTAGATACCATTGAAGAATTAGGAATACCCATGTTTATCGCATAGATATCCTTCTTCCTTGGTGCCCTCATCAATATCCATTCTTCAGGGATTGTGAAGCCTGGCTTCAGGACTAAAGCCTCCTTTTCATTAAAATGAACTGGATGACCTTTATCGCAGACTTGGGAAACACTCACTAGATTATGAGTTAGTTCTTCAACATAATTCACATCCTCTAGAGTCAAAGTTCCATTTGAAACTTTTCCTTTCCCAGTAATACTCCTCCTTTGTCTCTTGCAAAATTTACTTTTTGCTTGAAACCTTCTCTGAAGTCCTTCAGTAGACTTCGTTCAACTGTCATGTGTCTTGAGCATCCACTGTCTACATACCACCAGCTGTCCTTGTTCATAGTCTGCTCCTACACATAACAAGTTGTACACAGTTAGTTATCAAGAGGGACCCAAGCCATTACGGTCATGGATTGTCCCTGATCATCTACAATCTGAACCTCCTTAAAGTAACCATAACTATTCCCATCGGGAGTCTTGGTAACCTTCACAGAAGCTTGAGACTGTTGATGATCTGAAGTCTTAGGCCTATGTGGAGAGTGAGTAGAGAACCTCCTAGGCACATACTTAGTTCCCTATGCACTCGAAGTAGAGCCATTCTCAAATTGACTATGGTTTCTACTTGGGGTCCTAAACCTCGAAGGTGTCTTATCTCTTGACTTATTGAAAGTATTTTTGTTTAGAGTATAAACCCTTTTAGGTTTAGGTGGAGAGACACTATGATTACTATCTCTTTTCAGAATGTTTACAGGTTTGCTTCCTAATCCCGATTTGGAGCCTAACCTCTCTACAATCAAACTAGAAATAGTCGGTGTCTTTTCAGTATTCACTAACTTATGTGATGCTTCCAACTTCTTATTTGGGCAACAAGAAGCTACGTGTCCTTTTTGGTGACACTTGAAGCAAGACATCTGTTTACGTGAGGTACTAGCTTTTGCATCCGCTACCGGAGTCTTAGGCACTAAAGGTTCAATTACATGTTCTTTATTAACCACTTCATCAGTCTTAGTATCATTAATTACTCCACCCGGTACAAAATGTACTTTGGTGTGAGAAATTTTCTTACTATTTTCAGATGAAGGGTTCTTAATAACATTCTTCTGTGCCTCTACCTTTTCCGGTTTATTAGTTACTTTTGTCTCAGGGTTAACATCTGCCATCTCAATATCTACAGGAGTTTTATTGTAATTTGAATTGAATGGGTGAGGCATATCATTATAACCTAAACCAGACATATCCTTCACACTACGCTGAGCACCTAACATTTTATCCATTTCAGATGATCTATAGCTCTCAAGCTTACGATTCTGAGCTACAAGTTTTGTTTTGCAATCAGCTAACTCCTTATCCTTATTAGCAATGGACAAATTCAAGTCATTTATGTTCATATAGAGACCATCTATGATAATTAATTTCTCATTCACGGTATCTCTAAAAGCTGTTTTGTCAGCCGCATCTGCCTTAATCTTATCCTTTAAGGCTTGTTTATCATCACTTAACCTACATATATCTAACTTAGCTAAGTCAAGTTCAAATCTTACAGCCTCACTGGATTTACTAAGTGTGCTAAGTTGAGATGACAGGGTATTATTAGTTTCAGTTAAAGTCTTGTAGGAATCAGCATAAGCACTAACTTGGGACTGTAAACTAGAAACTAACTGACAAAGATCTACAAGAGAAATAAGATCTAGGCATACCCGTTTTTTATCAGTTTGCAATTCAGCCATCTTAGCTACAAAATCTATAGGATCCAAATCTTCAGTTGAACCCAAATCTAACACATCATCGACATTAGCTTTAACAGGAGTCTCAGGCACCTTTATTTCAAAAGCTGGATCAGTGGGCATATAGGATATAGACTCAGCCACAATCTCTTGATCATCAATCTCAGCCATCAAAGCTTCCTCGTACTGAGTTTTCCAATCATAAGAACCATCTAGCTGTTTCACTACTAAGGCTTTGGAATTTAAAGTATTTCCCGAGCCTTGTTTCCCTTCACCAGTCTCTACCTTAGGTTTTTGGCATTCTCTAGCAAAGTGTCCGTAACTTTTACAGTTATAACACTTGATCTTGGTTTTATCAAACCCTGATCTGTTGCCAACAACCTTTCTTCCATTCTTCTTTAAGAAATTCTTAACTCTCCTTGACAACAAAGCAAGTTGGTCCTGGAGATCTATTTCTTCAAGATAGTCAGGATCTATCTGTTCATAGTCTTCATCAAAAAGAATTGGATCAATTTTACAATCAATATAATTCTCATATGAAGCTACAAATGAAGCAAGAACAGATAGTTGCTGCTCAGCAGATTTCACACTCATAGGCATCTTTTGATGTTCTTGAGGTGACTTCTCAGAAGGTTTCCCTTTAGCTTCATTTCCAGATGATGTAATGAAACACAGTTCATCAGTTATCATTTCACCCTTTCCATCAGCATTACCAACAAACAAAGCAGTGGTCGAACTTGATGAAGCAGTCGAGATAGTAGTTTTTCCATGATACAGTCCTGGATCCTGAACATGATCAGAATCAGTATCTTTCGACTTCTTAGTGAAATCATATCCTTTGAGCTTGTCAATAACCTGCTCAAGAGTCATGGTTGCATATCTGGTTTCATTGTCTGTAATCATCACACCATACATCTCCCATTTAGAAGGTAAACCCTCAAGAAACTTGTCAGTTTTCTCTACCTCCTCAATAGTGATTTCATGGTTTTCAATCTCAGATAACAGATGGTAGAAACGTGTAACATAAGCATCAAGAGTTTCTCCTTTAAAAGCTTTAAACAAAGTAAACTGCTTTTTCAGAAGCTTCTTCTTGCTAGCTTGCACTTGTGGACTTCCCTCACATCTTTTCTCAAGCGCTTCCCAGAGTGCTTTAGCAGTATGAAAAGACTTTAACTGATGATTAATTTCCTTAGATAAGCATATCTTGATACAAGAATGAGCTTTATTCTCATTTTCATAATCTTTCTTTTGTTGTTCACTCATCAGATTATAGGATACCACAACAACAGCATTTTGAACAGTTTGGGTGGGTGCCGTGTATCCTCCTTTGATACACATCCAGATTGAGAGATTATGGAATCTACAGTAAGATTCAAACCTATCTCTCCAACTGTAATAGACTTCAACACGTAACAACTTAGGTGGAGTATTAGATTTTCCAACCTTGTGCTCCATCTCGATCATTTTACTAATGTCGGACATTTTAAAAGTTTCAGGAATTAACAATCAGAAAAATCAGAAAGTTCACTTCGCAGAAACTCGACTCGCAGGACAGGAACTTGGTTCGCAGGGGAACTCAGTTCGCAGAGGGGAACTCAGTTCGCAGGGGAACTCGGTTCGCAGAGGGAACTCAGTTCGCAGAGGGGAACTCAGTTCGCAGGGGAACTCGGTTCGCAGAGGGAACTCGGTTCGCAGAATCGGTTGAAAAACCCTAAAACGAAAATTTTAGTTTTCTAATCGATTAAACCCTAAGATTTCGGTCGATTACGAAACTAAAAACTTCCAGAGACTGATTTTGGTCATTTTTACGAAAATTAAACGTAACAACAACCCTAAATCTATCGTTATTATCCAAATAACCTCGAACTAACTAAGCATTTAGCCCGAAAGCTCTGATACCAATTGTAAGTCCCTAGTACGTGGATCAATAACGAGGTTATCTTAGGTATTAAGGTGCGGAATTCCTCAATACTTGGTTCACAGTATGTGAACGGTTTGTTTCGCAAGAATAATAGCGAATTGATTAATCAACAAGGTTTTGTATTGATTAATTAATGTTAATCGATCAATACCTAACCTTATGAATGCTTAGAATCGTGTTTTTGTCTTCTGGAAATCGAATGGCAAAAGTTCTTAGCCGATTTGACCTAGCTTAGTATTTATATGTTTCTGTCAAACTCGGTTCGCAGCCCGATGGGCTCTGCGAGTTGAGTTCAACTCGCAGCCCACAACCAAGTCAAGTTCAACTCGGTTCGCTGCTCTGCGAGCCCAGATCTCATCTTGCAGGACTAAGTTCTGCGACTTGAGATCTCATCTCACAGACGTTAGTTTGTAACTTCGTATTCGATATTCGTCTAACACTTTAACATACTAATATATTTAATGAATATTAATACTAAACTAATATCATCTACAAATCCAAATCAATTGTACAAACTTGATTACAATAATCACTAGTACTATTACAAGCTAGATCTGTTGTCACACATACATGTCCCAACAGGACCATTATCAAGATAGCTCGGAATATGCTGGCTGATTCTAAGCTACCTATCATATTTTGGGCTGAGGCAGTCAGCACTGCTTGTTACGTTCTGAATCGAGTGCTCATGGTTAAGAAAAAGAACAAGACCTGTTATGAACTTTTCAATAATTGTAAGCTAACTTTGCAGTTTCTAGAGTCGTTTGGGTGTCCGTGTCTGATTATGATCCCAAAAGAAAAAGTCTCAAAGTTTGGAGATAAAGCTATTGAAGGGATTTTTCTTGGTTATTCAGTTAATTCTCCAAACAAAAGAGTCTACATTAAATCAACACACCAGGTGGAGGAGCATTTTGAGGTAAAATGCTTGCGTTACACGGATCCTCCTCAAGGAAAGGGTCCGGATTGGCTGTTCAACTATAAGGACGTTTTTAACTCTTTCAACTTGCCAGAAGAAGATGAAGAGGAAGAGTTGGTCACCCTACTTCATGGCATCAGTCTATGTCAAGACACATCTGATGCAACACCCACTCCAACACCTACCCCAACACCCACACCATCACCTACTACAACCGAACCATCTCCTATTACCCCATCATCGAATGCTCCTTCGACTTCAGGAACGATCAATGCAAAAGATCTTCCTGATGATCCTAATATGCCTCCTTCAGAGGAAGCCGAAGAAGAAGAAACAGTTTTCACTCTTTTTAACGCTCATGATGAAGAAGATGATGAACCACAACAACCCGCACAACCTGCAAGTTCTAATGCTCCTGAGACTACAACTGTTCCTGCCATTGAAGGGGATATGAACAATTTGGAGTAGTACTTGTGCCGGAAATAATCCCAGTGACATGTGTACACAAGAATCACTCCATCGATAATATTATTGATGATCCTAATGCTGCGGTTCAAAAAAGACAACAAGTGAAACAAAATCCAAATCAACAAATGTTGACTCTGGTTGCTCGGATAAATTCTTGTCATTTATCTCAAATTGAACCTAAGAAAATTGATGAAGCCTTAAAAGATCCATCCTGGGTTGAGGCCATGCAAGAAGAATTACAGAAATTCAACAAGCTACACGTTTGGGATGTAGTTCTGTTACCCAAAGGTGCTCACTTAACTGGCACTCGATGGGTATTTCGAAATAAGATGGACGATCAGGGTATAGTGATTCGTAACAAAGCACGGTTGGTTGTTCAAGGTTTTAGTCAAATCGAGGGTTTGGACTATGATGAAGTATTTGCTCCTGTGGCAAGATTGGAGTCTATTTGTATCTTCCTTGCATTCGCTTCTTTCAAGGAGTTTCGTGTTAACCAACTCGATGTTAAAAGCGCCTTCCTGTATGGACAAGTGGATACGGATGTGTACGTTAAGCAGCCTCCAGGTTTTGAAGACCCTGAGCATCCAGAATATGTTTGCAAATTGAACAAGGCTTTATATGGTCTTCATCAAGCTCCGAGGCTTTGGTACGAGAGGCTCACTACTCATCTAATCAAGCATGGTTTTGTTCGAGGGAACATTGATAGTACTCTGTTCATCCGTAAAGAACAAACTGGGGATCGAGAAGATATGTTACTTGTGCAGGTTTACGTGGACGATATTATCTTTAGCTCTACAAATGAGGCAATGTGCAAGAACTTTGAGGAAATCATGAAGTCTGAGTTTGAGATGAGTGCGATGGGGGAGCTCAAATTCTTTTTAGGTGTACAAGTTGAGCAGTCTGCAAAAGATATTTATATTCATCAGTCAAAATATGTCAATGACATGTTGACTAGATATGACCTGCTCAATTGTAAAACCTATGGGACTCCTATCGAACTCAATCACAACCTTAGACTTGCTGAGGATAAGGAAGATTGCAAAGAAAAGGACTATCATTCAATGATAGGTTCTCTGAAGTATTTGACTGCCTCTCGACCGGATATTGTGTTCACGGTATCCGTTTGTTCGCGCTTTCAGGCCAAACCCAAGGTGTCTCACATGAAGGCGGTGAAGCGACTTTTTGGTTATCTCAAACATAGACCCAATCTTGATCTATGGTATTCAAATGAGAAATCATTCGCTCTTACTGCCTATTCAGATTCTGATCATGGCGGCTGCAGCATAGACAAGAAGTCCACCACTGGTGGATACCAATTTCTCGGATCTCACTTGGTCTCGTGGCAGTGCAAGAAATAGACTACAGTTTCTCTTTCAACCGCAGAAGCTGAGTACGTTGCTACTGCCAGTTTCTGCTCTCAGGTTCTATGGATTCAGCATCAACTGCGTGATTACGGGTTACTTCTTTCTATGACTCCTATTCACATAGATAACATTGCTGCCATATCTATCATATGCAATCCCGTATAATACTCTAAGACTAAACACATAGAACTTAGGTTCCACTTTATACGGGATTGCTATGAAAAACACCTGATAGACCTTGTCCACATAGACACCCTAAAGCAGAATGCCGACCTTTTCACAAAAGCTTTTTTGTGTACTCGATTTGATGAACTAATCAATATGATTGGTTTAAGGTTCTTTCTGACCAAAAAGTAATTTGTAACTTGGAACGTAAACTTACTTGCTTTAATATGTGTTAAAAAAAATGGGCAACAACCACTCTTTATACTTTTAGTATTAAAGAAATGCACGGTTGCTACATCTTTTAAAAATAGACGTTGAGTTGTGTCTATAAACAACTTGGGATATGATAGTACATCGGGTGACATTCACAAAATGGAATTTTAAGTTTTTTCTTGGATGTGTCAGTAGATTTATCTGACATGTTGAAAACAGTTTTTATAAACATTGTCTTCATCATACGATATATTAGTAGGCATGTTACACAAAACTCTTTAAGACCTCTTAAGAAGCCTAATATACAATTGTTTATTTCAAATGGTATAACACCGTTAGATGTATGACAAAAGTCTTAATATCTTACTTATGCTAGACATGTTTTCGTGGAAGAAGCTTATTTGATATCATTTAGGGGTATATACTGACAGTTTCCTTTGTTATACGTAAGTATAGACCTGGTTTCTGTTAATATATACTTAAAAATTAAGCAAACACAAGTCAAAGTACTTGCAAAGTCTTTAAAATTAAGATACCTAACAAGGTTGCCAAAATGGTTTGACCAAGTCTTGTTTTGCTTAAACCTGAATCAAGTTATGTCGCTCTGTTGTACGTAAGTACAGACCTATCACCGCTGACTTGATTCTTAAAATTGATTTTCTTATATTCTTTCTGTAAATGGAAGCATGGTCTATGTCTTAAGTTAAGATGTATATCTATGGTGGGGACCACAGCTAAATGTACATACAAATAATAAATAAAATTAGCTCCTAGATGTAAGTGTAACATGTTTAAGAGGACAAATATACTAATAATCGTTTTGAAATAATTTTTATAAAAAGTGTTTTTAGCATGCCAAGTAAATTTAAAGTGGACAAATATACTGATGATCGAAATAACACTTACTGTTCCTAATAAATGCATGTTATTCCGATATGATCCCTAACCAGATTAAATCAACTCCGTCACTAAAAAGAATGTGTTAATTTTGTATTTGTAATTTTAATATGTTACTTTATCTTATTTTATTTTCCTTCATTTAGTAAGTATGACCAAGTTATGGTTACCTTCAAATTTGAGTACCAAAATCAAAACGCACAAAGTCGACAAAGTCTCAAAATTTTCAAAATTTTTCACTAAATGACTTTATGCGTCACTCACTAAGTGACGCCCTTAGTGACGCTACAAGTGTTGGGTTGAGTTACGCTACAAGTGTCGGGTTGAGTGACGCATATTAGGGTTTTGGTATAAATACCCTTTCAAACAACACTCAACTCCATCACTTTCAACATTCAATTAGCGTCACTTACTCTGACATAGCGTCACTTCTGTTCATGCTGTGTCACTTTGACTTTTCAAGTTTTTCGATTTGTCTTTGGATTTTCAAGCTTTGTTTGTGCAATCGGTCGTTATATTCTTGTTCCCCACACTCTTACACTTCATTAGGTATAAACTTTAACCATTTTAACTACGTATACATGCTTTACTCGTATATTTGGGTTACGGGTTTAGGGGTTCATCAAAATCACACGAATTGGGGGTTAATACGTTTATGATTGATGTTAAAATCTGGTGTGTTTTGATCGTTTTCAACACACGCACACTTTGGTTAACTCGTTTTTCAAAAACCCCAAAATTGTTCTTTGTGATTTCTAGGTATGAACAGTGTCGCAATGATCTTCATCGTTGCGTCACTTCATGCATCACTTCCTGTAAGTAACGCTATTTGGCAATTTCGAACCCTTACCGTCACTTCTTCAGTGACGCTCTTTAATGCGTCACTTCATTAAGTGACTCCCTTAGTGACGCATATGCCTGTATCATTAATTAGCCCGTCACTCGTCTGAGTGACGCCCATCTATGCGTCACTTCCTTAAGTGACTCCCTTAGTGACGCCCTTATCTATATTGACACTTCTACCGTCACTTCCTAAGTGACTCACCTAGGTTACCGTCACTATGCTAAATGACGCATACTTTTGTACCGACACTTCCTAAGTGTTGTATTTAATGACACATGATTTGGCCACGTCACTAACACCAGTGACGGCTGATAGCGTCACTTACCCTAAGTGACGCTATACTTGATTTCTGATTTTAAACACTGTTTCATGCGACACTTCCTAAGTGTCGGTAGTGTTTATGCGTCACTTCCTAAGTAACGCCTAAATCAGAATTTTGTTTAAATTTTGTGAATATTTGTGCTAATCCTATAACGATGTTTCTTGTTATTTTTTTGGTATTCTAGCTTACAGATGGCAGGTCTACAAAATTACTATCGCCGCACCAACACACGCCACAACATCGTTGCGTTTCTGGAGTCAACACATACAAACTGAATACCATTCCGACCGATGATTGAGTTTTTACGTCGATCGAGGATTCACTACGCTATCACCGCATCTACTCCAGTGTACATGAATCAAATCGAGGAATTCTATGATCACGCATTTATCAGAACTCAGGGTGATGTGCCAAGGATTGTTTCCACTATGTTTGGCGAAGAGATTGAGATTACTGAGAATTATGTTCGTCGAGTTCTCCAATTCAACGATACACATGCGATGCCGACTATGTTTGAGACAACCTTTATCTATGGTGGCCTTCAGCGGATGGGTTATCCTGCAAACCAGCTCTCGGACTTTAGAAAACAATATTTGTGCAGGGTTTGGAGATATCTATGCTACATTGTGATTGTATGCTTATCTCCAAGGAAAGGAGGATACGATGCTGTGAGTCATTTGACTCTATCATTAATGTTGGCACTGGTCTACAACAAGCCCTACAATTTCAGCGGTTATATCTTTGGAAATATGGTTGAGAACATCCGCACTAGGAAAGATAAGTGGCTGCAGTATCCGAGGTTTGTGCAGCTACTATTAAATGATTTGAATATGAACATTGCTCCAGATCAGCGCTTACTATTGGTTCCGATGCCAATGCTCTTATGAGTCTTCAATGACTGTAAGTTAGCGCCAAAAGGTGAACAAGTGTTGGCAGATAGGGAGCTATTTGGGCACATAGTAAACGAAAACTATGTTGCACCACCAAATGATGGGTTTGAGGATGTCGAGATCCCTCTAGTAAATGAGGATGATTTGGCCGATACAGAGGTAGCTCAAGATTTAGATGACATTGATCAGGTTGAGAATGTTGATGCAGAGGATGATGATGATGGTGGACCCACACCACCCGATTCTGAGGGTGATGTGCCTCCTCAAGAGGCTTTAGATGCAATTCAAATGGTTGATCCGAAATGATTTAGGCGCATTTTGAGACGCATTTCTGAGGGTAGGGTTCACGTCCCGAGGAATCCGAGAAAACGACCAGCTGGGTCCGCTCCCTCTTACGCTAACTTGCCCCACAAAAGGCGCCAGCGCACAGGGGTGGTCATTCAGGAACCTGGTTTGCAAACCACTCAGCAACAACAACAACAACCATCATCTCAGCCGCAGCTTCCTTCGATTCAACAACTTTTTGCTCAGATTGAACAGATGAACAAACGTTTTGAAAATCAATCTGCGATTATTCAAGTTCAGGCTGCAGAGATCAGGGAATTAAAGTCCAAGGCTGATGACGTTGATGAGTTAAAGCTTCAAGTGACAGATCTACAATCTAGGTTGTTAGAGTTGGAGTCTGTTACGATTGTTTCGGGGGAGGCTGGTCCCAGGACCTAGGAAACAAATGTAACACTTCCCCCAGAACCAGAAAATGTACAACCTTCTTCTATCAATGAAAATGTATCTTTGGATTACTTTGTTGAGGTTCAAGGTCAACTGAGACCAATTACGGTTGACTATTCATATGTAGATCTTACATTTCTTCAACGTATGATGAATGAAAATACGTCAATACCTGAGGATGAAGTGATAAATGATCCAATGGCAGAGGATTGTTATTTTGAAGGGAACGATGACATTGAAGTTGAGGGGGAGGAGCTCCAGAGTGATGAATGTTATGATGATGCTCCTATTATTGAATCTGATTCTTCAGAAGATGAAGCGGATCATGTATCGGAGGCAGAAACCACTAAGCCATCAGTCTCTACAGTTGGACCCTCAACGATAAAACCTGATCTAGTGTTTAAACCTAGAGTTGACGTACCCGTTACTTGCCAATTTTACAAAGTCAGAACTGACTATACGAGTTTGATCAAAAGCTGGAAGTTCGATGAAAATAATTCAGTATTCATGATTAAAAGGAGTGATGGCATTCAGTACTTCAACTTGAAGTTCTATTGAATAAGTACTCTGCCAAAATGTGAACTTCAAAGATTATCTCAGATACCCTTGATCAATCGCGCTCGAGACTCACGAGCAGATTTCTTCCAAGTTATTATTCGTCGGGAAATCAACAACAAGAAATACAATATGATTAAACCGGCGTTGGGTATGAGATATAAGTTTAAAAAGAAGTTGGATCCAGTTACACGACAACCGATTGTAAGGATGATCTACCCACCAGCAAAATGCTTACGGAAGATACCTCTAGAGATCATTCCTTTGGATTTTTTGAATAGGTTGCTATATTGGGAATATGATGATATTACAGGAGAAGCTGTGATCGTTTTCGTTTTTGTTCCTAATTCTGAACCGACTACGGATCCAGAGTCTTCAACAGATGCAGATTTGGGGGCTGAAAAGAAAACAGCATGGGATGTTGTACAGCCTAGGAAGAGGTCTATGTGGGGTCTGAAGAGAAACAGATTTAGTGTATTTGACCCTTTGAGTTTGATCAATATCTCTGAACAAGATATGAAGAAACTACATCAGAACAAGATTCAATTCAAAGCAAAGGATAGAACTGAAGCCATTAAGTTTCAGAAGATTGTTGATATCTGCGTATCCAATGGGATACACGCTGGTGGTGTATTCCCAGGTGGCTGGAAATAGTTTGAAGATTTAAAGACTTTTTGAAGACCAAGCTGCTGACAAGGGGGAGTTTGTTGGTACATTTAGTGTGTCAGTTAGTTGGTCTATTGAGTTGTAGGTTTTGTTGATTAATTGTAATAGAAAAGTCATTTCTGTGTTAGCAACACTTAGTTTGGTCTAGGCGACACTTGCCTTAGTGTCGCATAGCGACACTTAGGTAATGTCGCATGAAGGCAGCCACATGCGTCACTTAGGGAGTGTCGCATGTCTGTTGTTTAGTATAAATATGAACCTACGGGTTTCAGGCTAGGGTTGACGAAACCCTAGCACCATTTGTCGAAATTGCAAGTCTGTAAACAAGTTAATAGGTTACGATTATCAATACAAAGTTGATCTTAATTCGTTTATTCGATTTCGGTTTGCAATTACATTTGTTTAGTGTGATTGTTTCCGCCATTCAATCGCTGTCATCAATCACTTAGATCCACAGCAAGGGGCGGGCACTCACACAGTTTTTTTTGCCTAACAAAAAATTCGGTTTTATTAGTTAACCAAAACAACCAGAATTCGAAAGTTATTGTATATACATACATCAATTGATCATATTACTATAAATACAAACCTAATTTTTTTTAAATGTAAAATTGGATGCCAATAAAAAATAAAGGATTACACATAATAGTGAACATTTGTGTGTAATGAAAAAGAATCAGAATTTTGTAAAATATTTGTATATAAACAAAATAATTTGTCATCCTAAATGTATATATGTACCTAATATAGGAAAAAAATCAAATAATTCTCTAGCCATATTAGTCAATTACCATATTACCCCTTCTTAAAAAACATTTGGCTGCCTATTTTATTCTGTTTCAAATTAAAATTTAAAAAAACATTAACTATTTAAGGAAAAACATATTAAATGTCATTAACTATAATTATAAATACAAAAATATCTCTTTTAATATTTATTTATTATTATAGCAAATATAAAAATAGGTATCAGCTAACTCACAGTCACGCATGAATTTTTTGGATTCAAATTTCAAAATCAAAATCCACAAACTCATGAATACGCCTATTAATCTATTCTATTCAGATCATAAAGATCAACATGCTCAATTGATTCGATACCTGCATTACACTTTCAATTGTCTGATTGCATCTCGATATGATTTACATGTACTTTTTTGAGTTTTCTCATAGGGGAGTTCATGGTTTTTCATGATCGATTGCGTTCCACCAACTGGTGTTAACTAGACGCTTCCGTTTAATGACAGGTAAGGTAATTTTGTCGTTATATTGATATAAACCTTGCACGAGTAGGTAGTGCATTGAAGTAATATATAATCATATATTTGTGCTCATAATAGGGTGTTCATCGGTTCGGTTTTCAGTTTCCTCGGTTTATTCGGTTCGGGTTCCTAGGTTTTGAATTTTTTTTGAGTAAAACCGAATTCGAATTTGGTTCGGTTAAAATCGAAAAACCAAAAATTTCAATTTTTTTATTTTTTTAAGTTAATCGGTTTCGACTCGTAATTTTTCATGTGTTAGGGTTTTACTAAAATTGAAAATGAAAGAAGAGAAGTTAATTGAAGATTTAAATGTAAATATACTTGTTTATAAATTCTAAATATCACACATATGCTACATATATTAATAATTTACTATATTATTAATTTGATGTCGGTTTTGAATTCGGTTTTCGGTTAAACCGAATTCAAAAATTCAAAACCGAAAACCGAATTCGAAAAACCAAAACCGAACTGAAACCGAATTTGAAGTCGGTTCGGAATTTTTTCTGTTTAATTCGGTTCGGTTTTCAGTTTAAACGGTTTCAAACCAAATATTGAACACCCCTAGCTCAGAAACTGTTTTGGCTAATCAGATTAAACGTGGGTGTTGTTTGAGCTGTGGTGTTTACCGTGACCGCAAGCCTCACTTTCAGTAGTCAAGAAGGCTGAGATTTGTATTAGGTGTGGCTGAGTTTTTGTTTTTGTATATGTTCATTCACTGTTGTTATTCTTAATACTGGTTGAATGTTTACTACTACAAATTGATTGAAAATTATTCTGGGTTAGCACATAGTAAAATTGGCAATGGTCGTGAAGATTGTATTTTGAAGTTGTACGATGGTATTTTGGCGAACCGGATCCTTTCAAAACTTCAAATGAGAATCCACATGTTTTATTAACATTATTTGATGGCATTGATTGAGTTTGTATCTCACTTGATGGCGACATCCTGGAGTTTTATTGTCTGAATCGACTTACCCAACTCAAATTCAGGTGTTAAGCCTTCAATCGTTGCAAGCTAACTATCTCTCTTGTGAATACCGGGAAAAAAGACAAATTTTTTTTTAACAAAAATGACCTTTTTTAACATAACCACCTTATCTTTGTCTAAAATCACTCATAATTGAACGATTTTTGATCATATTGACATAACATGTATTGATGGTGTAAAGCTAATAAACGGTAGTGTTTTGCTTACTTAAAACACAATCTCCAAAAGTGATGAAAGTTGTGGTTTCAACAGACGATGGTGTTTCATGGCACGGAAGTTTAGCAGTGGAGAAAAAAATTAGAATGAAATTTTTGTATCCGGCGGTTATTGGGTCAAGTGACTTATACGTATAAATGGACACATATCAAGGTAACTTTTTTGGTTCCAGACATGTAAGTTTCTTAATTATATATTGATAAATCCTCACATTTGTCATTGTTTTCGGCATGTTGTTCTGCAACCATGACGATACATATGGTTTACTTTCTCAAGCCGGAGTATAACAATGGAATATTTATAAGAATGCATATGAAATACTACCTACAAAGACTTAACTTAAATCGTTGCAAAACCGAAGATGACTTGACACCCCAGAGTTAGCCTTTTAGCTAGAAAAATATTTTTCTTTTCGTACATCATATTGTTTAAAGGTGATCAGTGATCTCTTGGTATAAGATTGTTTTAACTTTTAAGATGTTTCATTTCAATTTACGTCAAGAGGCATTTTTTATTTACCATAATGATGACTTGCTTTCACCTACAATTATGTTGGCTTGTCTTTCCTTCAATCTCATAACTATTTTGTTTATAACGAGCTGATTTTACCCGCGCGTTGCGGTAGAGCAGAACAAAGTTAGTTTTAGGTGAATATATTATCCCGCATCTTGAATTAAAAAAAAAACTCTTAAGATATCAGAATATATATATACTAAGATAATAATTATCATACGTGGTTTCGTATACATGATTACAATATCAATCACATCATTCTTATACAATATAATAGATTGAACAAACTAAATCAATGTTCAAACGTCAATATGTAAATATCAGAATTTAGTATATCTTGTGCATAGTCACATATCATATTAACTTGTTAAGATAAAAGAGTGCACACAATTTTACCAAGAAAAATTTAAAATTTCACTTAAAGTTGTTATGCAAAGAAACATCATTTATATTATTTTTGTTTATTGGGGTGAAAAAATACATTCTTAAACTCCAATATAAAATATGAAATTTTTAGTTGATGCGTGTATGTTTAATTTTTTTTATCATACAAATATGTATATGTATATTTGAAAGAAAATAAAGTAATAACATACAATTTATTATTAAAATAATTTTGTTGAAAAAAAAATTTGGAAACATTTTTTTTACGGTGGGATAAAAAATACATTTTAAATTAACGTATGAATTTTATAAAAGAAATTTAAGTTGACGAAGGTATGATTTTTTTATGGTTGTTTTTTATTATACTAATACGTATGTATAATTGAAAAAATGTACAGTAATACAAAATTTATAGAATACTACATAAAAATGTTAAGTTAAATTATCGTTCGCAATTGTTCGTATAATTTTATCATGATAAAATTAGTATAAAACTTTGTTGTAAGGAAAGGGAAAAAAAAATGTATAAGGTATTAGTAAAAAAGGGGGAAAAATTAAAGTTAAGATTGAAAGGGGGGAAATGAAAAATGTTAAAATGTAAAGGGTAGAAAATGGAGAAGTGGTTAAACTTCAGACGAAGAAATTGAAAAATAGCTAAAAGATGAAGGGTAAAAAATGAAAACTATATAAAAGTTAAGGGGTGAAGATTGGAAAAGTGCAGGGTAGAAAGTGGAAAAGTAATAAACGTTAAGGGGTAGGAAGTAAATAGTCGATAAAACATAAAGGGTACGAAATAAAAAGCGCTAAAACTTGAGGGATGTACAATGTAAAATGATTGGGCACTATTCATACAATAGTACCCAAAACATTCCTGCTGAATGTTGTACCGTGAAATATTTGCATCAGTAATAAGGACAAAGTATTGAATAAATCAATGAATACAAAATTTACAAGAGACTCAAGTCTAGACTATATGTAAATGAAACCTTAAGGGCCAAAATCATTGTAGTAAATTTGTTTGATAGCTCCGTGAATTCGCGGGTTATGATCTAGTTATGTGGTATTTGACAAAAGTATAATTGCTCCCTTGTGAGAATATGTGGATATGTGGCTAAAAAGGTGTTTTAACTACAGTCAAACAAGGAAATGAAACATTTGTGGATATATTCATGAAATATGTAGACTGTGATATAGTTTTATTTGAGTGAGGATGAAGTAGTCTTCCTGGTCAAATGTAAACTAGTAAATAACATGTAAATGCTAAATTAATGACATGATCTTATATGTTATTAATATGTAGCTAATTGTTATGTGATTAGAGGCAAGTAGAAATGCCAAATAATGATGTTAATCAGGTACACGGGATTACTTGTTTATATAGAGTTAATGATGTTGAATAATCAACCATATGGGGTTGTATTAGCAAGTAAGTTGATTATTATTAATACGTGCTTGGAATTGTACGTAATGTTAATAGAGTACTTCATAATTGATATTGTACTTTGTATTAACAGTTGATGTCTAAGTATACATACATGACATTGTACTTGATGTTATGGTATTAGTGCTTGATAATATATCATATGTTGAGAATAGGATAGTAAATTAATGTGGTTAGAATTTCAGATAAACAAGGATAATGACTTATCTCAATTGATGAACTAAAATTCTAAATGAATAGATACATACTAAAGGATGTAATGTGTATACATGAAATAACTTACATATGTAAAGTTCATTATATATGTAGTAAGATGATTTAAGTATGTATCTGTTGTAAAGAAGCATTAAATGTGTTCAAATTGCTTTTGAACCATGGTGTTATTTGTTATGTGTTTAATTGAGAATAAATCACATTGATGATTTATGATATGAAGTAGCCTGAGAGGAAATGTGAAAAACATAATTTAGCAATGTCTGATTACCGTCATTATATTATGCTATGTCACATGAACTTGTTGAGGTTACCAAGTATCAAAGAGATTTAATGTGATTGGGGGAAATTGAGTATGAAATTTTGTTTAACTAATTAACTATTTTGTAATGGGGATGAAGTTAATTAGTAGAATTATGATACTTAGTGATTTTAAATTGCAAGGGTATATGATGTTGGCCATTGTTAGAGGTTATGATGATATGCATACGTAACAAGTTGAAATTGTTGAGATTGTGATTGTTTTATTGATAGGGTTGGATTACCCATTGGTGGGTCATATAGTATCCAAACGGATTACTATTGTGTGTATGGCTTGTATTGAGCCAAGGTTGAGATATACTGATTCTGTTTTTGTAAAAGAGTGTTCATCATTATTGAATACTTTGACTAAAAGTCTAGTTTAAGGTTAAACCTAAAAATATGAAGTATTACATGTGCATATATGATAAATGAAAAAGGTTTATTAAACGGGCCATATTATATACAAACAAGTTAATAATATGCCCTTGATTTGTAATAGTCTAAGCTTATAATGTGTTGGTTCCATTATGGTTAAATGGGCCAATTGCATTGTTAAATTGGTTTATGAAAAGAATGTGAATCGAAGTCAAATATTATAATATAGTGATAATATAATGATATGTTGACTTTGAAAGTCAACTGTAAATAAAGAGTCTTGTATATGTGTATAAAAAGGGTATGAAATCATTTAATTATGATTGGTCTTATTTGGATTAAACTTGAGAAAAGTTGTTATGAGTTAATATTGATTGGTTTGTTAAATTTGAAATGGACAAATGGACAAATAGTCAACAGTGTTGAAATAATCAAAAATGGGTCAAATCTGATAATGTTTGTTCGAAATGTGGTTGGATTCCTAAACGGGTCAAATTGTGTTAAGACGGGTCATTCATAACCCAAATGAATTTAATGAAGTTGTCAAAGGTTATGGAACCTTGATTAATTGCTTTAAGTTCATCTTAGCGTGTTGAAAGTGTACGTAGAAGGTTGAAACTTATGAGCAAGCGGTTTATAATATGAGTTGTCAACCAAAAGTGCTTAAAAGGGGGTTAATTTGAGTCACACGTCTAAATCACATGATTTTGTGAAAAATTAAAAAGTGTAAAAAGGGAGAACCTTTATTAGGAAACAATGCAGGTGTCTGGGAATTTTTCTTGTCTTAAACGTTATTAAGTTAAAAGATTTACGTGTGCAAAGTTTGTATGTTAAAACTATTTTAGTAGACCTGTACAGGTAGGTAGTCACAACGCGATTTGTTTAGAATCGCCATGTGACTTCAGTTGGATTATAACGTGATTTTGGAATAATCGCAATGCTTTTTGATGTTTGTCAGAATATTAATTTCAGTTTTCTTGTAGATTGGTTCACATTTTATTGTGTCTATTTTGCATTAAAACTAAATTGTATAGAAAACTTATGCAAATTTCATTGTTAAATCAATGATTAAAGGGATATGATTATAAAGAAAATCGTAACATGAGTCTTAAGGAGGAGAGAGAACTGATATGTCTTGAAAGGATAATTATGATATGATGAGATATATAAGTTTTATACTTTTAAACTTGTAATTGTTTCCAATACCTATGTGGTATGGATATGTGTTTATTAGTTTATGATATTAAAGGCTTAGTAAAGGCTTTAGCAACCTGAATAGCCTATTTTAGATAATAAATTTAAAATATTATCGATAAGAAAAGTGAAATACTATGAAAGTATTAATTGAATTATGGAAATGAAGATTATATTTCCACTATTATAGAATTATGTGAATTTATATATATATATATATATATATATATATATATATATATATATATATATATTTTGTTATATATGCTTGATAACTGGATCAACTAATAAATTGCAACTAAATAGAGTTAATATGTGAAATAAGTTAATGTAGAGGTTTGTAAATGTGGGTAATATGATATTATAGTACTTGCGCTGATAGCAAAGTACTAATTGATTTTGACTTAGCATCTATTCAATAGAATTTGGTGTTAAGTAATCATGGAATTGTGATTTTACCTATAGAGTTTGACCTATACCTTTCTTAGTAATATGTGTTTAAGGTTGTATAACTTAGAAGTACTTGCGAGTAAGAAGTTTTATACAACCAAAGGGTGTTTGAAATTATGAATTTGGTTTAGTGGTAACCAATTGAAAAAGTAAGATTCTTAAAAGGTTACCACTAGAAATGATTGATGGATACTGGATTGGCTGCTAATTATGATATGAATTTAAAATTCATTGTTGATATATGTATAGTGGATTCTAAACACTGCTTTTGTTGCTACCAAGATATAAGTAGTTATATTGGTTTAAAGATTGATTGAACGTAAAAAGTCACGTTTTTGCGTACATAACTCCCACCTTTTTAGCATCAAACTTGATGAAAGTACTTGATATTAATACTTTTTCATCCTAAATCATCATCAAGGCTAAAAATGAGGCGTTGTTTTAAAAACCAATTAAAATGGTTAAATAATGTACAAAATAGAGTATAAATGATACAATCACGTTCTACGAGCACATTTAAGCATATTACCTTAAAATTATTCTTAGATTATCTCATTATGATCTTCAGGTAATTACGAACATGTGGACATAAAGAACGCTGAAAACGGACCAAGAATGAAGAAGTTACGGCAAACGAACTACGACTAGGAGACCAAGACTTAGGATCCAGTGCATGGGGCAACAAACCAAGAAATATCACCCCTAAAGGGGCCATATACCACCCCTTTAGGGCCGTATACGCCCCTCTAGAAGCTGTATACTACCCCTTAAAGGGTGGTATATCCCCCCAGGTGGTGGTATACCACCCCTATGGTGCTGAATACTACCCCAAGGCTATCTGATACCCCCCCCCCCTTTTGGTGTCCAATACTAACCTTTTGTTGCTGAATTTCTGAGCTAGGGGTGGTATTTCAGTGCAAATCGGAAGAATCAGGTGTCAAGTTATGGAAGCTTGCTTTGTGACCCTAAAGCCTATAGATAGAGGACCAAACCTCCTCATTTCTCATCCCTCACAACATAATTCATTCTTACTCTTTCACACACACTTTCTCTTGTAATTTTCTTTCTTAGTTAGTTTCTCTCTCTAACTTCTCTCTCTTAAGAGTTAGAGAGTAATTAGTGGGTAGCTAGTAGATTAGAGTAGAGATTAGCTTTTGTAATCAAGGAGTATTGGTGTTCAAGATTTTATTCAAGGATTGAAAGTTCTTTTCTCTTGTAACGCTGCTCCATTATCGGGTGATATCTATTCTCTCATACTGTTATTATTTCTAATTTATCTATGCATGATATTATGGTATGTGCTTTATATAGTGCCATAATTATTGAGTAGTGTAATATTGTGATTGTTGAAATGTAAATATTTAGGAATAGGGATGATGTTAATTTAATCTTTAATCAAATATGTGATTGGAAATTGCTATGTTATATATCCGGTTAAATTTCTCAAGCTGTAGATCTAAACCACCCAATTCACCCTTTCCAAACTTTCACCTGACTATTGCCCTTAGGATAGGACTTTGCAAACCCTAATACTACGTAACCTAATACTATGTAAGCATAGTTATCTATGTTTTTGTATGAAGCTGTGGACATGTCATAAAATGGCCCAGTACTTAGTATAGCGTTGGAAACACCTCTGGTGGAGTACAAATGCGTGGAAGCTACAGATCGGTCGTAGGCATATGACACCGTGGATACCTGGAAGTTACCCTTCCTGAACATAGTCTAGGTATATATTGAAGCTGTGGAACTGCTGAAAAACGTAGTATACACTGTGAAAATAACATAGGGATGAACGTTTGATCGCAAAGGAGGGTCTACCCCTTGATAGAAGTATTTGCGCTCCTCATTTAAATTTAAGGGATCTTGAAATGAAAGCGAACATTCAGCTGTAGTGTAAGATGATTAAATCGCTTGATCCAACATAACTGATAGTTTAACATACATTAGCAAGCAATTAGTACGAACCTTAATAAAACCAATTAGAATTAGGTGTTATGAAAGGTCAAAAATTAAATATAGGTCTGTTACCTTATTCATGCGCCCAGGAGTTAACTCCAAGAAGGGTCACTTGTCTTCACCAGACAGTGTTAAAGGTTGAGCAGCCTGATCTGATCAGACTCATGATAACCTAGTACTCATTGACATATGACTTAGGGTTTCCACTTAATTCGTAGGTTATTAGTGTTTACACCGAACCTCTGTTGATTATAATTAAGGAAAGTCTCCAATCACCTTTTATAATGAACATCATCCCAAAACCTGAATATTGAAACTTTAGTAGTCACAACTCTATCTATCTGCTTACCCTATCCGTAGTTTAGTTTTCACTTTCCTGCACTTTAGTTAAATAAATAAAAACCCAAAAAAAAAAATTACCTATCAATCTATCAAAACCCTATCTTAATTACTAAGTTATCAGAACTAGCACTGTTTCAATTCTACCGTTGTAAGGAATGACCCTGGATCATCCTTACCACATACTAGTATCAGGTATTCGTACCTAATAATAGTAAGTAGTTTGGAAGGTTTCGCTCCCCCTGAGTATTATAAATTTAAAACCTACCCACTGATTCACGGTCTCAGCGATTGATCCAACGACAACAGGAAGTGATTCCTGAACTGACCGTCCGGACTCGATCAAAGAGTCTAGCATGTTGCTAGTTTCTAGTTGTAAAGGTATGATAAATGGTTAGGTGTCACTTATTTTCAGTAACTATGTGTTTCTGAAGGTTTATGTGGCTAATTAAACGATTCACGTAAGTAGTCACTTTAAATATGGGAATAGGGTTTATACACAGTATATATGCGTGAGTAGGGCTGCAAATGAGTCGAGCTTTTATTGAGCAACTCAAGCTCGGCTCAAGCTTGAGCTTGATCGAGTTGATCTTATATATAGTTCGAGCCAGAACTCGAGCTTAAAAATCTAGCTCGAAATACATATCGAGCCGAGCTCGAGCCTTCAAGAGCTCGGCTCGAGCTGTTATCGAGCTTTTCAAGCCTTAATTAATATTTATATTTTTATGTTCATATATATATTTTTTATATGTAAATGTTATTATTATTATTTTTAGAAAATTTTATGTTGTTTTACATAGTTTTCGACTTCTTTTCACGATCTATTATAATTATATATGTATTTGAAATGATTTTTATAATTGATCTATAATTTTAAATATAAATAAGATAATTTAAATATTAAAAAGTATCTTTTTTTTAAAAAATCGAGCTTTTCGAGCCGAGCTTGAGCCATTCGAAAATATTTTCGAGCCGAGCTCGAGCCTGCATTGTAAAAGCTCGTCGAGCTTTCGAGCCGAGCTCAAGCTTATACTAAATGAGTCGAGCCGAGCTCGAGCCATGTTGAGCTCGAGCTCTGCTCGAATCGATTACAACCCTATGCGTGAGTAAAGACAGAAGCATGTATATTTGGATATGTGCATGTGGAAAGAATTGAAATATGTAATTATTATTATAAGTTTCTCAAAAAGGGGCAATGTATGTTAAGTTATTAGATTGAAAGGTAAATAATATGTGATATACTGTAAGTCATTTTAGCTTGATCAGATTTCGAGGACGAAATCTCTTTAAGGGGGAGAGATTTGTAACACCCATCTTACGAGTCTAGTGGCATTAGGGTAATTTTCTAGCTTAAAATTATTATTTAATGTGTTGGGAAATTAAAATGTTTATTTTATTATGTTTATTGAGAATAATTAGTCAAAAAGTCAAATGACTTATTGTGACTAGTAAACTATTGATTGTTTTAACTTTATATAGTTGACGGTAAAATAAAACAGTTAAACTCGCGAATGGTTTTTAGGTTCCAGACAATAGGTCTATATAACACCCCATAATTTCATAATCATTTTTTATATAATTTTTTTATAATACATCAATTCGGAAGCACAAGTCAAAACATACATTAGCAATTTACATTATATATATTATGTAAATAATGTCATACTATTTTAAAATCATGGTATATAAAACTGGGTGTTATATAATTCTAAAAGGCAATAGTGACTCATCCAGAGCAAATATCAGAGTAACCGCCTGGTCAAACATTCCATCCAAATCAAACTTCTTGCCCAACCCGTTATATCAAAACCATAACCTGCAAGAAGTGGGGTGGTGGGCTTAGCATAAAGCAAACTAAGTGAGTGAATAAATAATCAATAACCCAACTTAGCATAACAATCCTGTTTACAGCAAGGCATTGTAATCACATATCAACCATGTTTACAGCCTAAAGCATCGCAAACACATAATGTCATGTTTACAGCATAAAGCATCACAAACACAATATATTATGTTTACAGCATAAAGCGTCGCAAACAGAATATATTGCATAGAGGATCGGTGGTCCTTGGGGAAACTCCCAACCAAGAACACTTAAAATCAACTGCAGGCCAATACAGTGATTAACTGATAGCTTGTTGTTATCTTCACACACCACATGTCACTATTACTATGTGTACAAGGAACCCCTGACATTCCCAACAATAACAACAAAGCCCAACCCAAACGCTGACCTCAATATGACATATTGCCCAATGGCCACGTATCACATAATCACATAGTCCATAATCATCATGAAATCATATCAGACTAAATAGTCTATTAACAGTAATAATATCATGGCAAACTAAATAATCTATAAATGATAACACCACATTTATCCGTTGTAAACAAACTTGTTACAACCAAATCACACTAAGGATTATAGAGCCACTCACCGTTACCTTAGCCGCAAGCCAATAACTCTAATATTATTGAGCTTTCTCATATCTGAGAATACAATTAAATAATGGGTTAGTAACTCAATTTATAATAATATAACTTGTCTCAAAATATATCACTTAATGATAATGATCACAATTATAAAACACTCATCTTCATTTTAAAATCAAATGTTTTAAGTTATTATATGTATTATAACATCAATTCATTTAACATATATATATATATATATATATATATATATATATATATATATATATAAACAACACGTATCAAAACTACTTAACACACATTTTTAACCCATACCCGATTGGCTAGCCAACCATACCCTAACGGTTATAAAACTAATTCTTAGATTTTGTTTCAACTCAACATTCTGTAACCATTTTGTTCTATTTCAGCCGATTGGCTAAAAGAACCCGATCGGCTATCTTACCCAAACCCAGATATCCTGTAACCTCCTGCAAATTCCAGCTCGAACTTAAACTCCAAAAACATATAACCCAACTGTTATAATCAATATTATACCACAATTAACTTCAAATATCATCAATACTACTAATAACAACTTAGATTCCACAATAATCATTAACCCATTTTCATCCAAGAACACAGAAGTTTAATAATAATCAATCAATCAAGAACCATACTTACAAATTGAAGATGTCATGATGGTGATGATGATGTGATTCTGAAGATGATGATGATGATGATGATGATAGAGTTTAGGAAATGAATTAAAATCACAGCTAAATTCTCATTTCCTTGTTACTGTGTTTTGTTCTAAAATAAATGAAATGGGAAGGGTTTGAGAAGGTTAAGTAGAAAAAAAAGGTTGGCTCCTCTTGAACCGACTCTGTTCCCATTTTAAAATTTAACCCCCTTCTAAACCTATTGTCTGGAACCTAAAATCCATTTACGATTTCAAAAAAAATTATTTTACCGTCAACTATATATAGTTAAAACAATTATTAGTTTACTAGTCACAATAAGTCATTTGACTTTTTGACTAATTATTCACAAGGATTTTAATAAAATAAAAATTTAATTTCCTAACTCATCAAACGAATAATTTTTTTTATAGTCAGGAAATAACTAGATTGTTACTAGACCCCTAAGGAGGATGTTACAAATCTCTCCCCCTTAAAGAGATTTCGTCTCCGAAAACTGATCACGCTTAATTAGTCTAATGTAACATATTAGTTACCTTTCAATCCAATAACTTAACGTACATTGCCCTTTGAGCAACTTATAATAATAATTATATATTTCAATTCTTTCCACATGCACATATCCAAATGTACATGTTTCTGTCTTTCATCCCTGCACATACACTGCACATAAACCATGTTCCCATATTTAAAACGACCATTTACATAAATCGTTTATTTAGCCACATAAACGATTAAGAACACATAATCACTTAAAATAAGTGAGGCACATATTCATTTATAATATTCTTACAACCAGAAACTAACGACATGTCAGAATCTTTAAAACCAATTTAACTACTTATATCTTTGTAGTAATAAGAACAGTGGTTATAAAACTACAATACACATATCTACAATGAATTTTAAAGTCATTTCATAACTAGGAGCTAAGCCAGTATTCACCTATCACTTTAAGTGGTAAACTTTTAAGAATCTTACTTTTTCAATCAGTTACCACTAAACCAAATTCATAATTTCAAACACCCCTTGGTTGTATAAAACTTCTTACTCGTAAGTACTTCTAAGTTATACAACCTTAAACACATATTACTAAGCAATGTAGAGGTCAAACTCTATAGGTAAAACCATAATCCCATGATTACTTAATACTAAATGCCATTGAATAAAGGCTAAGTCAAAATCAATTAGTACCTTGCTAAATTAGCACAAGTACCACAATATCATATTACCCATATTTAACTAACCTCTACATTAGCTTATTCCACATTTTAACTCATTTAGTTATGAGTTATCATTTTATCCTGTTATCAAGTATATATAACAATATACATAGTTTAACATATTCTTCTAATAATGGAAATTAATGTGCTAAATCTAGTCTTAAAATTATTGTTAAAAAGTGAACAAGAAAGTATCGTGCTAGACCAAAACCCAATCGGGCAGTGGACCCTATCGTGTAGTAGCATAGTTGGGTAAGTCGGGTTTGAACACAGGGAACTAATATTTTAGATGTTCAAGTTATGTGTGAGTAATTTAGAAAGTAAAGTAAAAGTGGGTTTGTGTGATCGAGTTGTCACGATGCTTAAAACTACTATCTTTGAATTGAAACTAGGCAAGTGGAATCTTAAGAGTCAAATTAGTTGGTTGGAAACTTCCTTATATTAAAAACAATACTTGCTTGGATTAGGTCACTAATGATTTCGGGGTGTGAAGTTATAACCGGCTTTTAGTATGAAAAAATGAATTTCCATTAAACCTAGGCTTAACGTTTGCCATCACCTAAGGTTCAACTTCAATTAACAAACCTATGATTTAATTTAGTAACGGACGTTCACCATGGATACCAACTCGCATAATTGAGCTTAAATTATCTAACCTATTCCAAACTACATTCGCAATGTTTGTTCAATCATTTATCGACAAACAATCGATAGTAATTTACCAAATGGAAAATGTTTGCTATATTTATTAGTAAATCACCAAATAAGTTAAGCCATTAAGTTAATCTCAAACATACAAAGTTCATGATTAAACATAAATTTCGAGTTAATGAGTTTACAATTCATCCATACAAAAGACATTCGCCATATTCGTTGACTTATGTAATTCTAGCTCATTTGTGTTACTTGCCAAATCCTTGCATCCGCAAACAATGGTTCATTCGTACAACGACATACAAAATGATAATTATTTTTAATAAGTAACAAACATACGCTATAGTTGCTTAGCTAAAATACCTACAAGTTTCAACAAACAATGGGCAAGATTCATACAAATCCATGCATGTGTAAACTCAAGGCATAAATCAAACAACAAAAAATAACACCCCTTAAACACTAGTTTAATTCATCTAAGCAAGTAAATAAAACTAACCACTAACAATCATACCCAAACTATCACAAGTAATAAATGAAATCAAAGGAAACATAATTATATTGAATAAAAATACAAACCGAGTGATTACAATATTTGGATGATGATTCTTCGTCACCAAATGATTAATTTTGATGAGAGATCTTCCAAATGATGAAAATAACTCAAAGAACCCTAAAAATCTCCCATGGTGGCTGCTAGGTTGAGTGTGAAAAAGTTAGGTGAGAGATGAAGAAGAAAAAGTGTTTAAATAGTCCTAAATCTGCTGGCCGACCTTAGAACCCGGGTGCTTGCTACTATTACCCAGATGCTTCTCAAAATAACATAGAACCCGGCTGCTAATATGACAATCAGGCTGCTCATAGAAGAACCCCGCTGCTTGTCTTAGAAACCGGATTCTCCTAAACGCTTAAAATGAAGGTTTCTATCTGTTAACGTTTTTTTGAAAAGAACCCGGATGTTTGTGTTAAAACCCGGCTGATCCTCCCTAATTTACAGCAAACCATCTTTTGGAGATTTGTTGTCCTCTAAAATATGAACGTTTAGGCGCTTGAATCACCTCAATCCGAGTTCATATGAGGGAGATATGGCAAAAAATAGTGCAGCATAGCCAAATCTGACAAAACTTCCATCTTTACATATTTTCTTCCTCAATCGTTAACCTTAACACATGAAATCAATTTACACCAAATAAGCATCGAAAGTTCATAAAATTGACTCCAAACAAATACAAAAACAATGATATCATGAGAGATAATTATATACAAATCGAGCGATATCAGAATTATAATCATCATTTCCATAATTTCAACTATTATGATTCATAATATTTCTCTCATTTCATCATAATTATTTCAATTCATTTCTCTATAGTAGGCTATTTGGTTTATTAGAACCCTTATCCAGCCTTTACATCATAAACCAATAAACACATATTACACCAGTAGGTATTGTAATCAATTATGAGTTTAAAACTTTATATATCTTTTCATATCATAACTATCCTTTTAGGATATTTCAGTTCTCTCTCCCCCTTAAGACTTATGTTAAACCTCTTTTAACAAATCATATCCCTTGAATCATTGTTTTAAGAATGAAACTTGCACATAAGTTGTGCACAATTCAGTTTCAATACAAATAGACACAACAAGATGTGAATCATCCTACAAGAAAACTAAAATCACTATTCTGACAAACATCAAAACACATTGCGATTATCCCAAAATCACGTCACAATCCAATTAAAGTCGAGTGGCAATTCTATACAAATCACTTTACAACTATATACTTGCACATTCCTATCAAAACAGTTTTTTTAACACACAAACTTTGTACACGCTTAACCTTTACTCAATAACATTCAAGATAGAAAAATTCATAGACACCTTCATTATTTTATAAATAAAGGTTTCCTCTTTTACACTTTTCAATTTTCATAAAATCACATAGTTTAAGCGTGTGACTCAATTTCGCCCCCTTTTAAACACTTTTAGTTGACAAGTCATATCACAACCCGCTTGCTCATGAGTTTGAGCCCTTTATACACACTTTCAACACACGAAGACAAACTTAAAACAATTAATCAAGGTTCCATAACCTTTGGTTACTAATTCAACTCGCTTGAGTTATGAATGACCCGTTAGGAATTCAACCACATTTTAAATAAACACTACCAGATTTGACCCATGTTTAATTATTTCAACATTGATGACTATTTGTCAACTTCAATTTCAACTAACCAATCAACAATAACTTCTAACAACTTTTCCACAGGTTTGACCCAATAAGACCAATCATAATGAAATGATTTCATACCCTTTCCATTCCCATATACACACGAGAGACTCTTTATTCACAATATGACTTTCAAAGTCAACCATCATAATATGTATATTATCATGTTAACACTTCATATTTTAGGTTTAACCTTAAATATAGACTTTTAGTCAATGTGTTCAATAATACTAATGACTTCTTAATGACTACATCAGCATACTTTAATCTTGGCTTAATACAAGCCATACACAATAGTGATCCGTTTGGACACTATATGACCCACTAATGGGTAATCCAACCCTTCTTCAAATAACCACATTCTCAACAAATCACACTTGCTATATATATATATATATATATATCATTATAACTTCTAACCATAGCAAGTGTCACATACACTTATAAATTTAAAATCACTAAGCATCATAATTCTACTAATTAGCTTCTTCCGCATTAAAACAACAATTAAGTAGTTTAACACAATTTCATTACTCAATTTCCCCAATCACATTAAATCTCTTTGATACTTGGTAACCTCAATAAGTTAATGTAACATAGCATAATATAATAACGGTGATCAAGCGTTGCTGGATTATGTTTTTTACATTTCCTTCTCAGGCTACTTCATATCATCAATCTTTAATGTATTTTCCTTTATTTATCCGCATAGCATAATAGCTTAGCAAGAACTAAAACACCCTTCAAAATATCTTTGTTACATAAGTTTCATTAAACCTTACTTCATATCATAATCATCAATGTGATTTCTTTACACTTAAACACATACCACATAACACCATATTTAAAAAAAACAATTTAAACACATTTAATACTTCTTTACAACAGATACATACTTAAATCATCTTATTACATATATAATCAACTTTACATATGTAAGTTAATTCATATATACACATTACATCTTTTAGTATGTATCTATTCAGATAGAATTTCAATTCATCAACTGACATAAGTCATTATCCTGGTTATCTGAAAGTATCTGAAATTATAATCACATATTAATTTACTATCATATTTCCAGCATATGATAAATTATCAAGTACTAATATCACAACATTAAATATAATATCATGTACGTAAACTTAGACATCAACAGTTAATACAAAGTACAATATCAATTATCAAGTACTTTATTAACATTACGTGGAATTTCAAGCATGTATTCAATAATAATCAACTTAATTGCTAATACAGCCCCATATTAATAACATATAAGATCATGTCATTAATTCAGCATTTACATATCATTTACTAGTTTACATTTGGCTAAGAAAGCATACCTCTTTCTCAATCAAATGAAAACAACATCTCACTCTACATATTCTATAAACCTATTCATATTTTCATTTCATTTATTAGTTTGGCCGAAGTCCAAACATATTCTCCAACCACATATTCTCGTATTCTCCCGAGGAAGCAATTATACTCTAATGAAATACCATATAACTCATTAGCAAAGATTTATAACCATACCTTGCATTCAACATACCCTAATCATACTACCAATTTCATTATTTATTTCAACATTTAAACACATTTAGGTTCAAATATTACTATTGTTAACCCTTAGCCAACCTTTTGTCTACTCAATCTAACGCATATTCTATAATTTAGAGTTCATTTAGAACTACTTATGACACTAAACGTCTCAGTTAATATTTCTATCATTACATCAATATGTAACAATCATCAATGACTCATAACTGGGGAATCATATTAGTCTTACCCATTTACTTTACTACTAATCATAATCATTATAGCAAAGTAAACAATTTAAATCCAGGAAAACAATTTAAATCCAGTAAACAATCATAATCATTATACCTGATTCTCTTAAACCATAAGCTAAAGAAGAATTGCTGAGAGTACTAGTCGGTACTCGTGCCCTGTCATCTCTGTATCCAAAACAACATCTCACAAGTTGTTAAGTATTAGCACATAACACACTAACCCATTCCCATACAATAACTAAATCACACACCACGGAATGTTTGACTTAACACAAGTTCAGAATTGGGATTAAACACCTTGTCCAATTCATCCAAACCTATGCTCTGATACCAACTTATAACACCTCCCAATTTCAAAATCATTTTTATTTATTATTTTTTTATAATACATTAATTCGGAAGCGCAAGTCAAAACATACATTATCAATTTACATTATATATAATTATGTAAATAAAGTCATACTATTTAAAAATCATAGTATATAAAATTGGGTGTTATATAATTCTAAAAAACAATAGTGACTCATCCAGAGCAAATATCAGAGTAACCGTCTGGTCAAACACTCCGTCCAAATCAGAGTAACTAAATTTATAATAATATAACTTGTCTCAAAACATATCACGTAATGATAATGATCACAATTATAAAACACTCATCTTCATTTTAAAATCAAATGTTTTAAGTTATTATATGTATTATAACATCAATTCATTTAACATATATATATATAAATAAATATAAACAACACGTATCAAAACTACTTAACACACATTTTTAACTCATACCCGATTGGCTAGCCAACCATACCCGAACGGTTATAAGACTAATTCTTAGATTTTGTTTCAACTCAACATTCTGTAACCATTTTGTTCTATTTCAGCCGATTGGCTCAAAGTATCCGATTGGCTAAAAGAACCCGATCGGCTATCTTACCCAAACCCAGATATCCTGTAACCTCCTGCAAATTCCAGCTCGAACTTAAACTCCAAAAACATATAACCCAACTGTTATAATCAATATTATACCACAATTAACTTCAAATATCATCAAAAAACATTATATACTATCTAATAACAACTTAGATTCCACAATAATCATCAACCTATTTTCATCCAAGAACACAGAAGTTTAATAATAATCAATCAATCAAGAACCATACTTACAAATTGAAGATGTCATGATGGTGATGATGATGGAGTTTAGGAAATGAATTAAAATCACAGCCAAATTCTCATTTCCTTGTTACTGTGTTTTGTTCTAAAATAAATGAAATGGGAAGGGTTTGAGAAGGTTAAGTAGAAAAAAAGAGGTCAGCTCCTCCTGAACCGACTCTATTCCCATTTTAAAATTTATCCCCCTTCTAAACCTATTGTCTGGAACCTAAAATCCATTTACGATTCCAACAATTTTATTTTACCGTCAACTATATATAGTTAAAACAATTAATAGTTTACGAGTCACAATAAGTCATTTGACTTTTTGACTAATTATTCACAAGGAATTTAATAAAATAAACAATTTAATTTCCTAACTCATCAAACGAATAATTTTTTTTAAAAGTCGAGAAATAACTAGATTGTTACTAGGCCCTAAGGAGGATGTTACAGTCTAGAAGGGACTAACTGTAAATGGTATACGGAGACTGTTTGGGTGAGAACCGACTTATGTTTTCTTATTCCCTAAACTTTCTTAAATCCTTTTCTTTCTCATTTATGCAAACACATAAACTAGAAAGGAAAGAAAATAGAAAGAAAAAGAAAGAGAGAATTATTCTTGTGATTCTTGATTCATCCTAAGCTTCATTATCATCATCATCAACTTTATAGTTTCATCATCATCATCACAAGTTTCTTCCTTCTTTATTTTTCATTGTAAGTATGGGTTATTAATTTGGTTATGAGATTGAAACTTGAAATTGATAGTATATGATGTTTATAGATGTTATTTGCAGTATACGACTGATTAGAAATGCGAATTTGTGATTTTGATTTTGAAAATTGGGTCTAGGTTTTGAGTAGTTCGCAAGGGTCTGATGAACAATGGGATCGCGAAGTGATCAAATAGGTTTCGCGACGTGATCAAATAGGTTTCGCAACGCGAAATACCCTTGGTCGCGACGCAATAATAGCTAAAACACGATGCGATTCTCTAATTTAATGGCGGCGCAATTATATAAATTTCACGACGCGATTAGCCCCATCTCGCGACGCGATTACATGTCAAACGAGACGCGATTTGATGTTTCCCAGAATTTGTTTTGGTTTCTTGTTTAATCTGAGTTTATTTTCGATATGGTGTTATAACCAGAAGTATATTACGTTGTAATAAAGAATTTGAATCAGTTTTGAGTAAGGGTTTAAAGTAAATTACTTGAGTCGTTTATAGTTATTACAAGCGTGATCTAGTGGAATGTAAAATAGTATGAATAATACATACAATTTGACTATTGTGATATATTGCTGATGTATATTGATACGTTTGGTTTATATACAATTGAGTAGTTATATTTGATATTATAACTTGGTGATTGTGAGAGTTGATATTATGAATTTAAAATGAGTTATATGTTAAGAACTCGCTACTAACTCAATATTTATTTGTATTCTCAGACATGGAGAAGACTCAGTAATATTAGACTTCAAAGTTAGCGGCTGAGGTATCGGTGAGTGGATCTGTAATCCTCAGTGTGATTTAGTTGTAACAAGTTTGGTTACAACGGGTAAATATATTGTTATCATTTATAGACTGTTTAGTTTGTCATGATATTATTACTGTTGATAGAATGTTTAGTCTGACATGATGCCATGACGATTATGGATTATGTGATTATGTGACATATAGGCATTGACCACTATGTGATTTCGAGGTCAACACTAGTTGGGCTTTGTTGCTATTATTGGGCAGGTTCATGGGTTCCTTATACACATAGTTAATAGGAACCTGTGTCCAGTGAAGATAGCAACCAGCTATCGGTTAACTTCTGTATTGGCCTGAAGTTGTTTTAAGTGTTCTTGGCTGAAGGTTTCCCTGAAAACATCTGATCCTCCTTGGGTTGATATTTCTGTGTTTATGATGCTTTGGGCTGTAAACATGGAAATTATGTGTTTACGATGCTTTTACTATAAACAGGGTTGATATGTGTTTACTATGTTTTGCTGTAAATAGGGTTGTCATGCTAAGTTGGATTGTTGGCTATTTATTCACTCACTTAGCTTTATATTAACCCCACCACCCAATGTTTTTAAAACCGAAAACCGGATCATACCGGAAATGTCCCCGTGTCCGGTTAGACTGGTCGGACCGGTTGGACCGGCCGGCCAAACCGGTTTGGCAGAAGTTTCCTAGAAACAATAAAAAAAACAAAGATTTCATGGTGATGTTACAAGACCATTGTTTCCCTTTGACTCACTTTTACTCTTCCAGATGTTTTTGCAATACATGAGTTGTCATGTACAAGACTACACCAACTTTTTATATATTAATATTTTTTATAATATTATATTTTAAACTAGTGGACAACAAAGATAACTTTTAACAGAGCATTAAAATTTGGGTCTAAAATATATCGGTTATAAATTTATAATAATATTCCATTTTACTCTTTCTTTTTCTTCTTCTTTTACTCATTCCTATTTCTCTACCTCTTCTGACTCTTTCAGTTTTCTTTTTTTCAATACTTACTTTTATTTCTCAACTCTATTATACAAATGAATAAAAACTTCATCTTCAACAACACCATCACCACCAAAAGCTATTACATGTTAATCCATTTAGAACCACCACAACCACCACCCGCCACCACTCTCCTTTACGTATTTACATCTAAATACGTAAATTAAAACTTAGAAGTAGAATAAGAAATATACCTTTAAGAGAGATCTTTGTCGGAAATCGGCCAGAGGAGGATGGTGAAGACCGGCGATGGCCGGAGCAATGGAGAAGCGACGGGCGGCGGCGGTGGCAGAGGGGATTTGGCCGGAAATTGGCCGATCCCTTTTTGGGGTTTGGTTTGATTTGGTCTGTCCGGTTACGTGCGTACGTGAACAAGAAAGTGAAAAAATATATGGTCAAATAAAAAGATATATCATATATTATTTTATCATTTAAATAAATATAAAAACAAATATCCGATTCAATCTGATTTCCGGTTACCGGTTCAACCGGATTAGACCGGAAAACCGGCATTTCCGGTTACCGGTTCAACCGGATTAGACCGGAAAATCGGCAAGAACCGGTTTTGAATGGCTCGCTTTTGTTAGAATTTCCGGTTCAACCAGTTCAACCGGACCGGTTTAACCGGTTTTCAAAACATTGCCACCACCCCACTTCTTGAAGTTATGGTTTTGATATAACGGGCTGGGCAAGAAGCTTTGTTTGGGAGGGAATATTTGACCAGACATTTATATTTGGAAAGAGTCCATTTGGTATTTTGAAATCATATAACACCCAGTTGGTTATACTGTGGTTTTGAATTAGTATGACATTGTTTACATAATATGTATTGCAAATTAATAAAGTACGTTTTGACCTACACTTCCGAATTGTCGTATAGTATATAAAAAAAATGGTTCTGAAATTAAGGGGTGTTATAAAAAGTCTGAGAATTAAAAAACGCATAATAATAATAATAATAATAATAATAATAATAATAATAATAATAATAATAATAATAATAATAATAATAGTAATAAAACACGATTTCTTTTAAAGGAAGGTGAAGAAATGAGGACGGTAAAGAAATGAAGAGGGTAGAGAAAAAAAGAGGGTGAAGAAATGGATAAAAAAATATATAAAAAAAGAGGATGACAATATGACACTTGTTATCTCCTCACTTGATTTTCTCCATTTTCTCGTAAGTCTTATTCCTTACAAGAACCACATCCTAATAATAATAGATTGTTTTTTTTTCTTCAAGTTTTAACGTAAAATCAATAAAAATTAACTCGCCTTTTAATGAATATGTAACGCAATGGATTTGACTGGAAGAAAATCAGATTACTTTCTTGAAAATTAGAGTTTCACACTAGTAGAAAAGTTCAAATAGACTGAAAGTGCCCCTTGTCGTGGACCTAGATGTCAATTGACAGCAATCGTAAGGCGGAATCAAACAATTGCTTGTATAGCTAACAACTCACAAACCGAACACAAGAAATTCAACAATGTAAACGTGTATATTAGCTTGTATAACTGTTTTGGAACGATTACAATATGGTTTAGTCGACAAATGGTGCTAGGGTTTCGTCAACCCTAGCCGAAAACCCGTAGGTTTCTATTTATACTAAAAAGTCAGCCGACATGCGTCACTTATGGAAGTGTCGCATGTGGCCGCCTTCATGCGTCACTTACCTAAGTGTCGCTATGCGTCACTTAGGCAAGTGTCGCCTAAACTAAAACACGAGTGTCGCACTATACAAAAACTATATTTCTATTAAGTAACTAACGACACTTATTACAACTCGATAGACCAACTGACAGACACCTAATATGTATCAACAAACTCCCCCGTGTCTTCAGCTTGGTCTTCAAAAATCTTCAAGTCTTCACTTCCAGCCAGCTGGAAATACACCACCAGCGTGTACTCCATTGGCAACGCAGATATCCATGATCTTCTGAAATTTTAACGCTTCAGCTCTATCTTTCGTCTTGAACTCAATTCTATTTTCATGTAATCTTTTCATATCTTGAGCAGAAAGATTGATCAAACTTAATGGGTCAAAAACACAAAACATTTTCCTCTTAAGACCCCATAACGACCTCTTCGTAGGCTGAACAGCATCCCAAGCTGTTTTCTCGTTATTTCCCTTATCTGCAATAGAAGACTCCGGGTCTGTAGCTGGTTCTGAATTTGGAATAAAAACTATCACAGCTTCACCCGTAATATCATCATATTCCCAATACACCAACCTATTCAAAAAGTCTAACGGGATGATCTCCAAAGGTATCTTTTGTAGACACTTTGCTGGTGGATAGATCATCTTCACAATAGGTTGTCGGGTGATCGGATCCAGCTTCTTCTTAAACTTGTACCTCATACCCAACGTCGGCTTTATCAAGTTATACTTTTTACTATTAATCTCCCGACGTATGATCACCTGAAAGAAGTCTGCTCTTGAATCTCACGACCGGTTGATCAAGGGTATCTGAGCTAACCTTTGAAGCTCACACTTCGGCAGAGTACTTATTTTATAAAACTTCATATTGAAGTACTGAATGCCGTCACTTCTCTTTATCATAAACACAGAGTTGTTCTCATCGAACTTCCAACTCTTAATCAATCCCGTGTAATCAGATCTAACTTTGTAGCATTTACACGTAACCGGTACCTCGATAATCGGTTTGAGCACTATATCCGGTTTTGTTGTAGAAGTTGATGGCTCATTCGTCTCTTTTTCCGATTCATCTTCAGACGAATCCGATTCTATAATGGGAGCATCATCATAACATTCATCACTGTGCAATTGCTCCCCCTCAACTTCAATATCCTCATTTTCCTCAAAAAAGTAATCCTCTGCTACAGGATCATCCATCACCTCTTCCTCAGGCATCGTGTTATTATCATTCATCAAGTTTTGCAAATATGTGAGATCTACGAATGAATAATCAACCGCAATAGGTCTTGCCTGACCTTGAACCTCAACAAAATAATCTAAACTGATATTTTCATTCATAGTGGAAGAAGGTTGTACATTTTCAGGTTCAGGGGAAGGAATTACATTTGTTTCTATTTCCCTAGGATTATCCTCCCCCGAAACAAGTGTGACTGACTCCAATTCTAACAACCTAGAAGACATAGTCGTTATTTGTTGCTGGAGAGAGTCCACTGTAGCAGCTTTAACCTCTAAATCTTTAATCTGTGAAGCTTGAGCTGCAATGATCGCCTGTTGATCATCAAAACGCTTGGATAAAAGCTCCAGTTGAGCTAAAACCTGCTGAATAGAAGCAGTTGCAGGCTGAGGAGAAGTTTGATGAGTTGGCTCCTCAAGGACAATCGAAGTCCGCTGGCGTCGACGTAGAGGTAAGTCGGCATAAGATGGCGATGACCCAGCAGGACGCTTGCCAGGATTCCGCGGGATATGAACCCGACCAGCAGAAATCCGGCGCATAATACGCTTAAAGCGTTGGGGATCAGCTAACTGAATCCCATCTAAAGCTGACTGAGGTGGCACGTCACCCTCAGAATCAGAAGGAGTGGGCCCACCGTCGTCAGAATCAGGCTCAACTCGATCAACGCGGTCGATATCCTCTAAATCTTGAGCGATATTGGTATCAACCAAGTCGTCCTCGTTGACCGGAGGCACGACGTCATCCAAAAATCCGTGATCACGCGGCGCAACATAGTTTTCGTTCACTATGTGCCCGAATAACTCCCGGTCAGCCAAAATTTGTTCACCTTTCGGTGCCAGCTTACAGTCATTAAAGACTCGTAAAAGCATCGGTGTTGGCACCAAAAGAGAACGCTGGTCAGGTGCGATATCCAAGTTCAGATCATTTAACAATAACTGGACAAAACGAGGATACTGCAACCATTTGTCCTTCCCAGCCCTGATATTTTCCACCATATTCCCAAAAATATAGCCGCTAAAGTTATAGGGCTTATTATACACTAGGGCTAACATAAGGGACAAAGTCAAATGACTTGCCGCATCATACCCCCCTTTCCTTGGCGATAAGCATACAATAATAATGTGGCAGAGATACCTCCAAACACGACACAGAAACTGCTTTCGAAAATCCGACAGCTGATTAGCTGGATAACCCATTCTCTGAAGTCCCCAGTAGATGAATGTAGTTGGGAAGATAGTGGGCATCGTATCATTGTCATTGAAACGGAGAACCCGACGAATAGAGTTCTCGGTGATCTCTATCTCCTCACCGAACATGTTTGAAACAATCCTCGGGACGTCACCCTGAACTCTGATCACCGCATGATCATAAAATTCCTCAACTTGGTTCATATAAACCGGAGTCGATGCGGTGATGGCGTAATAAATCCTTGATCGGCGGAGAAAGTCGATCATAGGCCGGAAGGGAGCCGAGTTGGCGTGTGTTGACTCCAAGAACGCCGTTATATTGTGACGTGTGTTCGTGCGGCGGTAATAGTTCTGTAACTCAGCCATCTGTAAGCTAAAATACAAAGAAAAAATAACCGAAAGCGTTATAAAGTTAGGCCGAACACAGAAGGGTTGGAAAACCAATTTTGATTTTAGGCGTCACTCATGGTAAGTGACGCATGGCCACTACCGTCACTTAGGAGTGTCGTATTGCACAGTAATTAAAATTAAAATTCAATTATAGCGTCACTTGTTGGAAGTGACGCTATCATGCGTCACTGATGTAAGTGACGTTTGTATTTTGTGATTTAATTTATACGACACTTGCAAAGTGACGGGTGAAGAACATGCGACAGTTATCATAGTGACGGTATCCTAACAGAGTCACTTACGAAGTGACGATATAAGTGACGTTTAGAAATAAGCGTCACTTAGACAGTCACTTGGGCTAGTGACGCATGTAAAGGCGTCACTAGAAAGAGTGTCGGTCTTAACAAGTAAAGCAATTATATGCGTCACTACACGAGTCACTTAAGAAGTGACGCAAAATCAAGCGTCACTTATTAAGTGACGGTATGGTTTTTCAAAATTACCAAACAGCGTCACTTGAGGTAAGTGACGCATGAAGTGACGCAACGATGAAGATCATCATGTCACTGTTCATACCCAGATTTGAAAATTAGGGGTTTTCAAAATCGAAGTAAGGGGATTGTGCGTATGGTAAAAACGATGAGAACACACCCTTTATTACAAGAAAATATTATCGAAACATGTATTAAATCAAACGATTTCAATTTACCCAAAATCCCGTAACCCTAAATCTAAATTACAGCATGAATATTAAACGATAAAGAGTAAGATTAGTACCAAATAGTTCGTGTTAATGAGAGGAAGAAGAATATAGCACTTGAATGCACAAGAAAGCCGTAGAAACCACAAACGGATCGAAGAAAATGAACAGAATGAAGTGACGCAGAGACAGTATAAGTGTCGGTGTGTCAGAGCAAGTGACGCTATATGAATTTTAAAAGTGGTGAGGTTGAGTGTCGTGGGGAAGGGGTATTTATACACCGACCCTAGTGTGCGTCACTCAACCCGGCACTTATAGCGAAGCTTACCCCGGCACTTACTGCGTCACTAAAGTGAGTGACGCAATATCGTATGCGTCACTGGCAGCGTCACTTATGAAAGTGACGCACAGTTCACTTTTAGTGAAAAAATTGTGATATCTTCGATTTTTTCGCGTTGTGATTTCGGTACTCAAATTTGAAAAATGTAACTGTAACTTGGATAATAACTAAAATTACACTAACTTAGAGAAAATAAGAATGTAAATTTATAACTAGAAAAATGAACACATTCTTTTTGAGGACGGAGCTGATATAGTCTGGTTAGGGATCATATCGGAATAACATGCATTTATTAGGAATAGTAAGTGTTATTTCGATCATCAGTATAGTTGTCCTCTTTAAATTTACTTGACATACTAAAAGCATTTTTTATAAAAATTATTTCAAAACGATTATTAGTATGTTTATCCACTTAAACATGTTATACTCACATCGAGGAAGTAATTTATTATTATTGGTATGTGCATTTTGCTGTAGTTCCCACCATAGATATACATCTTAACTTAAGACAAAGACCATGCTTCCATTTACAGATAGAATATAAGAAAATCAATTTTAAGAATCAAGTCAGCGGTGACAGGTCTGTACTTACGTACAACAGAGCGACATAGCTTGATTCAGGTTTAAGCAAAACCAGACTTGGTCAAACCATTTTGGCGACCTTGTAAGGTATCTTTATTTTTTAAAGACTTTGCAAGTACTTTGACTTGTGTTTGCTTAAGTTTAAAATATATATTAATAGAAGCCAGGTCTATACTCACGTATAACAGAGGAAACTATCAATATATACCCCCAAATGATATCAAATAAACATCTTTCACGAAAGCATGTCTCGTATAAGTAAGAAATTAAGACTTTTGTCATACATCTAATGGTGTTATACCACTTGAAATAGACAGTTAACGATTAAGCTTCTTAAGACTTCTCAAAGAGTTTTGTATACCATGCCTACTAATACATCGTATGATGAAGACAATGTTTATAAAAACTGTTTTCAATACGTCAGATAAATCTACTGACACATCCGAGATAAACCTTAAATTTCCAGTTTTATGCATGTCTCCCAATGTACTATCATATCCCAAGTTGTTTACAGACACAACTTCAACGTCTATTTTAAAATGTAGCAACCTTGCATTTCATTAATACTAGAAAGTATAATGAGTGGCAGTTGCGTAGGTTGCATTTTTTTTTTTTTTAATAAAATAGCATTTTAAAGCTAATCCAAGTCACAAATTACTTTTTCGTAGTAAAGAACCTTAGACCGATCATGTTGACTAATTCATCAAATCGGGCTCTAGAAAAAGCCTTAGTGAATAAGTCAGCATTTTGTTTGAGGGTATCTATATGGACAAGGTCAATAAGGTGTTTCTCATAGCAATCCCGTATGAAGTGAAACCTAATTTCTATGTGTTTGGTTTTAGAGTGTTGTACGGGATTACGTGTGATTGATATGGCAGCAGTATTATCAATATGTATAGGAGTTAAAGTTAAGAGTAACCCGTAGTCGCGCAATTGGTGCTGAATCCAAAGAACTTGAGAACAGCAGCTTGCAGCAGCAATGTATTCGGCCTCCGCTGTTGAAGTAGAAACCGTTGTCTACTTTTTGCATTGCGATGACACCAATCGGGATCCTAGAAACTGACATCCTCCTGTTGTAGACTTCTTATTCATGTTGCAGCCGCCATAATCTGAATCTGAATAAGCAGAGAGCATGAAGTTCTTCTCATTTGAATACCATAGACCAAGAGTGGGTCTATATTTAAGATAGCCAAAAATCCGCTTCACCGCCTTCATATGAGAAACCTTGGGACGTGCCTGATATCTTGAACAAATTGAAACCGCGAATACGATATCAGGCCTTGAGGCAGTAAGGTACATTAGAGAACCTATCATCGAACGATAATCCTTTTCTTTGCAGTCCTCATCATCATCAGCAGGTCCAAGATTATGGTTGAGTTCAATAGGAGTTCCATAAGGCTTACAAGTGAGCATATCATACCGTGTTAACATGTCATTGACATATTTCGACTGATGAATATACATCCCGTTGGATGACTGTTCAACTTGCACTCCTAGGAAGAAAGTTAGATCTCCCATTGCACTCATCTCGAAAGCTGACTTCATGACCTCTTCAAATTCTTTGCATAAAGCCTCATTCAATGATCCAAAAATGATATCATCGACGTATACTTAAACGAGTAACAAATCATCCCCTTTCCCTTTTGTGAAAAGGGTGCTGTCGATGGTGCCCCGAGAAAAACCGTTGTCCACCAGATGAGTAGCAAGCCTCTCATACCATAGACGAGGAGATTGATGAAGTCCATACAATGCTTTATTTAGCTTGTAGACATAATTTGAATGCACCGAATCTTCAAAACCTGGAGGCTGTTGAACATAAACCTCCGTATCAATCTTACCATAAAGGAATGCACTCTTGACGTCAAGTTGCTTGACACGAATTCCTTTAAATGAAGCAAAAGCTAAAAATATACGGACAGACTCCAATCTGGCGACAGGGGCAAAGACCTCATCATAATCCAGTCCTTCAACCTGAGTATACCCTTGAACAACTAGTCGAGCTTTGTTTCTTGTAACAACCCCTCGATCATCCTTCTTTACTCGATATACCCATCGAGTGCCTTTTGGATCAGCACCCTTGGGTAATGGTACTAAAGTCCACACCTGCAACTTGTGAAATTGTTGCAGTTCATCTTGCATGGCCTCGACCCAAGATGGATCTTGTAAGGCCTCCGAAACTTTCTTCGGTTCGGTTTGGGAAAGATGGCATGAATTAACAGTCGCCATAAATCCCAAAATCTGATTAGCTGAAGTATCATTTTCTTCAGTAGATTGCTTCGCCTGATGTCTTGTTTGAACAGTAGAATGAGGATCACCAATAATGTTTTCAACTGGGTGATTCCTATGTATCCGAGTCACTAGAATGGCGTCTGGCACAAGATTTAATTCCAAGTTGTTCAAATCACCTTCAGTGGCAGAAGCATCTTCGTTCTCTTCATTAATGAAGAAACGAGAATAATCCATGTCTTCGTCATCCTCTAGGAGAGGCATATTGGGATCGTCCGGAAGATCCGCGGTATTAACAGTGTTTGAAGAAGACGGAATGGTTGTAGTTGGTGGTGTGGATGTAGGTACAGATGCAGGAGAAGTGGTGGATGTAGGTGCAGGCATTTGTTGTGTTGGAGTAGGTGATGGAGTGGATGTCATATCGGGAATTGGATTGGGTGTTGTAGGAGGAGAATCGGATGTTTGTTGAAAAACATCGAGTCCATGAAGCATTGTGATTAAGTCTTCAGTATCTTCGTCCTCCGGTACATTGAAGGAACTGAAGAGTTTCCCATAATTGAAGAACCAATCCGGACCCGTTCCTTGAGGTGGTTCTGTATACCGTAAGCATTTTACCTCAAAGTGTTCCTCGATCTCGTTTGTTGATTTGTTGCATACCCGTTTGTTTGGAGAATTGACTGAATATCCGAGAAAGATCCCTTCAACAGCTTTATCACCAAACTTAGGAACACGTTCTTTGGTTATCATGATCAAACAAGGACATCCAAATGGCTCCAGAAACTGCAGATTCGGCTTGCGATTGTTGAAGAGCTCATAACACGTTTTATTCTTCTTTTTAACCGAAAGTACCCGATTCAAAACGTAGCAAGCAGTATTAACTGCCTCGGCCCAGAAGATAATAGGTAATTTGGAATCCGCTAGCATAGTGCGAGCGGTTTCAATGATGGTCCTATTCTTCCGTTCAGCAACTCCATTCTGTTGATGTAGGTTCCAACTATTCGGACCTAAACGAGTAGTTTGCTTGTATGCAAATGCGGAAATTAAACACAACAAGATATGCAAGATTGAAACTAAAAATATCACCACAACACAAAGATGTATATGTATATATATTATCAACAAGTAAACATACACTTTGACAAAACACACAAGGAACAAAATAACCTTACAAATGTAATTTTCTCTCTGGACAGTAGGTTATGTGTGTGTGCAGTGGCTTTTTAAACAGAAGCTGGCGAGCTTCTATTTATAGCCCAAATTAAGCTTTCTGCGACACAACCCTTGTGTCGCATAGACTGATTCTGCGACACAATACTTATGTCGCACAGAGTGAATCTGCGACATAATCCTTGTGTCGCAAGATTACAAAACTTGTAATTAAACTATATCTTATCTATACAATGCGTAATTACAATAATGACACAATTACAGACTGAGACCAACTGACAGACACATCTAGATGTACCAACAAACTCCCCCGTGTCTTCAGCTTGGTCTTCAAAGAATTTCTTCAATTAGCGTCAGTCTTTAAACCCATCCAGGTGGAAAGTTTCCACCAGCATGTACACCAAAAGAGAAACATATATCAACAATTTTCTGAAATCGCTTCGCCAGAATTGTGTTGAACTCGTTGTCAGGATTGTAGCGAATACGACTGTTGAACAGTTTCTTCATGTCATCCTTTGACAAGTTTATTATGCTCATCGGGTCAAATATCCTGAACTCTGCTTTTGGTAAACCCCACAAAGAAGTAGATCCAGTTTGAGGCACAGAATCAGGTACGTAGACAAGAACGGCTTCGCCGGTGTGAGCATCCAGTTCCCAGTAATGAAATCGTTTTAGCAGATTAAGGGGAACATATTCCAGCGAGACTTCACGAAGACAATTAGCAGGAGGATAGTGATTTCTGACGATTGGCTGATTTGTCTTTGGGTCAAGCTTTTTCTTGAAAGTAAACCTTGTACCTAGCACGGGTTTGACATAATGATATTTCTTTGAACGAATCTCTGCCCGCATGATCTTCTGAATAATTTCAGCTACTCCGTCTTTATGAGGATTGATCAACTGAAGCCGAGTAAGATGAACTAGATCATGCTTTGGCAACGTGCTCAATTTCTTCAGCGATCGACGAAAGTACTGAATACCATCACGTCTTTTGATCATGAATCTTCCCTTGTTCACTTTCCAACTTTTAATAAGGCCGGTATAATCACCACCAACCTTGTATTTCTTGCAGGTAACAGGAACAGGTTCGATATTTTTACCTTTGATGAACCAGTTATCCCTGATGGACATTTCCCTGTCAAAAGGAACATGTTCGAATGTATCCTGTGGGAAGATGTCATTGTAATTTGTCCTTGTTGATTCAGGAGCAGAGGTAGCCTGAGAAGAAGATCCTGAGGTGGATCCTGGTACATAGTTGAATGCAGGCTCTGACTCATCGTCAGAAGAATCAGATACAACAATACCTTCCTGTGGGTGAGAGGGCTGATCAACATATTCTTCATTTGGGTCAAGCCCTTCTTGCTCAACCTCAACATCATTATCATCATTTGCAGCCTCAAAGTCAAAAGGCTCTTCAGGCACAACCCTATCTTCATAAACCGCAGCTTGAAAGTATGTCAAATTACAATAAGTGTAATCTACAGCTAACGGTTTCGGTTGCCCTGGTAACTCAAGAATATAATCTAAAACAGGAGTTTCATTGATAGTAGAATCAGTTACATTTTCAGTATTTACATTATCATCGCCCTCGGCGGAAACCCTAGGTGTTGATTCTAAAGCCGGTTGGCTTGACTCCCCCGAAGCAATAGCTTGGGTTTCCAGCAGTAGAATCTTGGACTTCAGCTCAGCATTCTCCTTTTCCAGGATAGAGATTCTGGCATCTTGAGCTTCGAACACCGTGAGTTGAGCATCCATGTCATGCTGCATTTTATCAAGTCTGCGCAGGAGCTCTTGAATAACCGCCGGGTGAGGGGTGATAGGAGATTCGGTTCTCGGGAGCTCAGAAGATGTAGAGGTTGAAGTGCGAGAGCGGCGAACCGGAGGATCCAAAATATCAGCCTCAGAAGAATCACGAGGCCGTTTACCTCGGCTGGAGGATTCAGGAGGTGGAGAAGGTGGCTGATATGCGTCGATCTCACGATCGAGATCCACAAACTCCTGATCCAGAGGATCTGGCAAAACGGACGGTTGCGGAGCTGCGGGTGGTTGAACTGGTGATGGTTGTTGGACAGGAGGTGGAACTGGGGTTGGTGAAACAGTAGGCCTGGGAGCTGGATCGTTAAACTGTTCACCAGGAGGACCAACATAAGCCGGATCAATGATATGACCGAATAAGTCAACCTCCCTTTCTGGTGCCTGACCCTGCTTGGCAAAAGAGGTACATATGGTGTAGATCCTGGTATTCATCGGCGTTTGCTTGAAAGTGTGGAGAGCAGTCACCGGAAGATCTGGAATGAAATGATTTAGCAGTAGCTGAGTGAATCGAGGATATAAGGCCCACTTGTCACGGGTATCCAGTGCGTTGCTGACGAAGCCCCTGAAGATATAACCAGAGAAGTTGAAGGGCTTGTTGTAGATTAACGCAAGAAAAGCGGATACAGTTGCGTAACTCATGCCCTCGAGGCCTGCCCTGCGGCTGGAGAGACAGACAATCACGATGTGGGCCAGATACCGCCAAACCTTTGTCATATAGGTTTTCTTGTACTGGTCCACAGGGATATCCTGATAACCGATCGATTGCATCCCTTGAGCAATGGCCGTAGCAGAAAACTGAGTGAGCATATCAGGGTTGTCTCCAAACTCAAAGAAATCTCGAATCAGTTGCTCAGTAAAGATGACCTCCTGACCTCGAACCCTAGAGATAATGCGAGTATCCGGTTCCTCTTTGTTGACCACAGCATTATCCCAAAACTCAGTGACGTGGTCCCTCAAAATCCTGGTATCAGCAGTGATGGCTTTATGGATTCGAGACCGTCGGAGGAAAGAGATCATGGGTCGATATGGACGCGACGTCTCAACAGCAGTGTTCATGAAAGCCACAATATTGTGACGCGGTTCCCAAAAATACTTCGTCACATCAATCTCAGGAAGTGGAGCAGCTTGGGCAGGTTGTTGATCAGCCATATCTGTAAAAACAATAGTAATACAACAAACAACTCGAGCTGCGTTAGCGTTAGTACACAAAAAATAATCGCGTTTTATTTTACAAATGTTCTGCGACACAATTATTGTGTCGCATAAGAAAGATACGACACAATGATTGTGTCGCAGAGGTAGACTACGACACAGGGCTTGTGTCGCATGACACGTGTCACGCGGACAGAGTTTCCCTTGCATTTAGCATTATTTGAGAAATTAATCTCAGATGCGACACAACAGTTGTGTCGTATGTTGTGTCGTATAAGATGATACGACATAAATATTATGTCGTATGTTGTGTCGTACACAATACGACATAAACAGAGGGGATCGATACGACATAAAACTGTTTGATCTATGCGACACAACGCTTGTGTCGTAAGTTGTGTCGCAAAGATGAACACCAAACCAACCCAGAAATAATTTTGACGAAAATTTGGGGTTTTAGAAATGTAACTATACCCTAGGGTTCGCAAACAGTAGGGGATCAAGAATATCAAGTCTTCTAACCCTAGAAACCCCTAAACCCTAAATAATTTAAGAACATAAACGTAACCCTAAACCCGTAATGGCCACAATCTAATTATAAGCAAGATAAGGAATGAAAACACGAGGGAATCATACCGAAAGAAGCGCAAGGATGTAGAGAACAAGAATCGAGTAACAAATCACTGTGAAAATGCTTCGAACCAACAAATCCGAGCGAGTATACGACTGTGTCGCAAAATCGCTGTTATGTCGCAGAATCGTCTTTGTGTCGTATAAGTTGTGTCGTGAGAAATTGTGAAAGCGTAAACGGTTATGTCGTATGTTGGGAATAGTTAACCCCAAACACATATGCGACATAAAATACGACACAATGGTTATGTCGTATAGAAGAGATACGACACAATGTACGACACAATTCTTGTGTCGTATAAATGGAATACGACACAATGCTTGTGTCGCACAGAAGGCAGAGCAGATTTTAGCGACATAAAATTTGATTTAGAATTCGATTTTGATTGGGACTAAAGAATTTTCGCAAGAGAAACGATTTGTGACAAAAAGAAAGATAAAATAAAGTTAAATACAACTATAAAAATAAAGTATAACAAAGATATGGACAAGCGCAATAATTTTTGGTGACGGAGTTATGATAATTCTGGTTAGGGATCATATTGACATAACATGCAATAATTAGGAATAGTAAGTGTTATTTCGATCATCAGTATATTTGGCCGCTTTAAATTTACTGGACGTACTAGAAACACTTTTTATAAAAATTATTTCAAGACGATTATTAGTATATTTGTCCACTTAAACGTGTTATACTCACATCTAGAAGATATTTTTATTATTATTGGACTGTTCATTTCGATGTGGTCACTACCATAGATATACATCTTAACTTGAGACATAGACCATGTTTCCATTTACAGAGAGAATGTTAGAAAATCAAATTTAAGAATCAAGACAGCGGTGACAGGTCTGTACGTGCGTACAACAGAGCGACATAACTTGATTCAGGTTTAAGCAAAACCGAACTTGGTCAAACCCTTTTGGCGACCTTGTAAGGTATCTTGATTTTAAAGACTTTTCAAGTACTTTGACTTGCGTTTGCTTAATTTTAAAATATATATTAACAGAGTCCAGGTCTATACTTACGTATAACAGAGGAAACTGTCAATATATACCCCCAGATGACATCAAATAAACTTCTTTCACGAAAGACATGTCTAGTCTAAGTAAGAAATTAAGACTTGTGTCATACATCCAATGATGTTGAACCACTTGAAATGTACAATTATCATTTAGGCTTCTTAATAATTCTCAAAGATTTTTGTATAACATGCCTACTAATACATCGTATGATGAAGATAATGTTTATAAAAACGGATTTTAATATGTCAAATAAATCTACTGACACATCCAGAATAAACCTTAAAGTTTCCATTTTCATTGCATGTCACTCACTGTACTATCATATCCCAAGTTGTTTACAGACACAACTTCAACGTCTATTTTAAAAATGTAGCAACCTTGCATTTCTTTAATACTACAAAGTATAAAGAGTGGCTGTTGCGAATTTTTTTTTTTTTTTTTTTTTTTTTTAAAAAAAAAAAAAATACTGTACATAAAACTAGTCACAAATCATTTCATGAGATCAAGGGAAATCATCCCTATCATATCTAAAAGTTCGTCGAAACGAGCACGCGAAAAAGCTTTTGTGAATAAATCGGCTTTTTGCTTAAGGGTATCTACATGATTGAGGTCAATTAAGTGTTTCTCATAGCAATCTCTTATGAAGTGAAACCTAATCTCTATGTGCTTGGTCTTAGAGTGTTGAACAGGATTGCGAATAATAGATATAGCAGCAGTGTTATCAATATGAATTGGAGTCAAAGTAAGAAGTAACCCATAATCACGCAATTGGTGTTGTATCCACAGAATCTGTGAGCAACAACTTGCAGCAGCAATGTATTCAGCTTCCGCTGTTGAGGTGGAGACTGTTGTTTGCTTTTTACACTGCCAAGACACCAATCTTGAACCGAGATATTGGCAACCTCCTGTAGTTGACTTCTTATCCGAATTGCAGCCGCCATAATCAGAATCAGAGTAGGCTGAGAGAGAGAAATCTTTCTCATTTGAGTACCATAGACCAAGTGATGGCCTATATTTGAGGTAACCAAATATTCTCTTTACAGCCTTCATGTGAGAAACTTTGGGCTTCGCTTGATACCTGGAACAAATAGACACAGCAAACACAATATCTGGTCTTGATGCAGTAAGATACATCAACGATCCTATCATAGAACGATAATCTCGCTCCTTGCAGTCTTCTTCGTGTTCAGCAGGCCCGAGTTTGTGATCAGTTTCAATAGGAGTACCATATGGTTTACAGTCATGGAGCTCATACCGAGTCAACATGTCATTGACATATTTGGACTGATGAATGTAGAGTCCTTTATCAGACTGCTCAACCTGTACACCCAGAAAGAATTTGAGTTCTCCCATGGCACTCATCTCAAACTCGGACTTCATAATTTTCTCGAAATCCCTGCACAAAGAATCATTAGTTGAACCAAATATAATGTCGTCCACGTAAACCTGTACCAGCAGCAAATCTTTTCCATCCCTTTTAATGAAGAGAGTGCTGTCGATGTGGCCTCGGGAAAAGCCATTTTTCGTTAGATGATTTGCCAACCTCGCATACCAAGCTCTGGGAGCTTGATGAAGACCATATAAAGCTTTGCCTAACTTGCAAACATAGTCAGGATGAATAGGATCTTCGAAACCTGGAGGTTGCTTGACATACACATCCTTCAGAACCTCTCCATACAGAAATGCGCTCTTGACATCGAGTTGATAAACCCGAAAACCTTTAAATGTTGCAAAAGCCAGAAAGATGCGAATAGATTCCAGTCTTGCAACTGGAGCAAACACATCATCATAATCCAAACCCTCGATTTGAGTAAAACCTTGAACCACCAACCGTGCCTTATTTCGAATAACTACGCCTCTGTCATCCTTTTTCACACGATATACCCAGCGAGTTCCAATTGGATCGACATCTTTGGGTAAAGGAACTAAACTCCAGACATCAAGCTTCTTGAATTGATTTAATTCTTCCTGCATAGCCTCAACCCAGTACGGGTCTCTTAAAGCTTCAGAAATTTTCTTCGGTTCAAGCTGGGATAAGAAACATTCTTCTATTTCTTCTTCAATACAGGCAAAAGAGGCAGATGAAGATTCTTCACGAGATTCGTTAGCAGCTACTTGACCTCTAGTTAAAACGCCTTGTTGAAGTTCACCAATGATGTTATCAGTGGGATGGGAAGAATGAATTCGAAGCTGAGGAATCGGATCAGGCACAATGATCGAATCCAGATTAGAAGGAGCGGCTTCTGAATGTTCAATAGCAACTGAATGATCAGTGGCACAACTTTCGTGGTCAACTGGTAAGATGATATCAGTTTCAGTCACAGGATTGGATTCAGTAGCCATCTGATCAGCGTCGGAGGGAATATCAACATTGACAATATTCTCAGGTGGTGTAACACAAGAGGTTGAAGTAGAGACTTCAGAAGAAAGATCTAAACCATGAAGTAAAGATACCACCTGATCTTCTTCACTAAATTTGGGAAGATTAAAAGAATCTATCAACTTGTCATACTCAAACAAGGATTCCGGTCCCTTCCCCTTTGGAGAATCAGAATACCTCATGAACCTTACTTCAAAATGTTCCTCTATTCTCCCAGTAGACTTGTTGAAAACTCTTTTATTTGGCGAGTTCACAGAATATCCCAAAAATAGACCCTCGACCACCTTTTCATCAAATTTGCCTACGGAGTCCTTGGTAATTAAGATGGTGCAAGGACACCCGAAAGGTTCAAGAAACTTCAAGTTTGGTTTGCGATTATTCAGCAATTCATAACATGTTTTGTTTCGCTTTTTAACCATGGAGACCCGATTTAACACATAGCAGGCAGTGTTAACAGCTTCTGCCCAAAAAGTAGTAGGCAGATGCGCGTCAGACAACATAGTTCTAGCTGTCTCAATAATTGTCCTATTTTTACGTTCGGCTACTCCATTTTGCTGAGGAGTACGAGCAGCACTGAACTGATGAAAGATTCCCTTTCGAAGACAATACATTTCCAAGGTTCTGTTCTTGAATTCTGTTCCATTATCGCTGCGAAGTTTCTTAATTTTCAGATTACACAGATTTTCCAATCTGTCGAACAGATAAGTTAGAGTATCAGGCGTTTCATCCTTTCCCGCCAAGAAATATACCCAGGAAAACCTTGAGTAATCATCAGTAACAACCAGACAATATGACTTCCCTCCAAAACTTTTCTTATTCACAGGACCGAACAAATCCATGTGAAGCAGCTCTAATGGAGATTCAATAGAGTTCACTTGCTTAGACTTATGGAACTTCTTGTGTTGTTTCCCTTTGAGACAGGAAATGCATTCATCATCTATTACAAATGACCTTTTAGGCACTCCTAACACAAGATCATTATTAATAAGATAATTCATTCTCCGAAAATGAATATGACCCATTCGTCTGTGCCAAAGCAGTGAATCTTTAGGAGATGCTTTTGATAACAAACAAGTATGCTCCTTGGTAGTCACCGTCTGCATGTCCAAAATGTACGAGTTGCGTACACGGGGTGCTCTCAGTAGCACCCATTCCTCGGGAATAACAAATCCCGGTTTCAAAATCAAACACTCAACATCAGTAAATGCTGTAGTAAACTTCTTGTCGCAGACTTGAGAAACACTGATCAGATTGTGTTGCAGTTCCTCGACATAGTTTACTTTATCAAAACTTACTTTTCCATTAGTAAGAGTACCTTGTCCCGTGATGTTACCACCTGTATCTCCAGCAAAAGCAACATGTCCTCCGCGATATGGTTTAACGTTTGACAAAAGAGACATGTCACATGTCATGTGCCGTGAGCAGCCACTATCCACATACCATTTACTGCTTTGTACATGATCTGACTCATTGTTGATGGCCATGAAGCATTGTTCTTGAGTTTCATGAGCAGAAAAGTCATAAGCATCACCATTTTCAATCAACAATGCAGCCTTAGCAGTAGAGTTCTCAATCTGTTTTGGAGTAACAGATGGCTTTGTGAAACCAGTGGCCGGCTGTCGTCCTTTCTCGCATTCTCGGGCGAAGTGACCAAGATTCTGACACTTATAGCATTTGATCTTGCTTTTGTCGAATCCCATTGGTGTTCGGTCAGAAGCGTCTTCAAGAGATCTCTTTCCAGTTCTTCTTAGATAGTTCTTGGCTCTGCGAGTAAGCATAGCCATATTCCATCTGATGTCTATTCTTTCTAACTCATCTGGATCAACTTGATTGAAATCTTCATCAGTCAGTTCTAGAGTACTGACTCTCTTAGAAAGAAAGTCTTCATATGATGACAGAAAAGCAGTGAACATTGCAGCATGCTCATCTGTGGTGGCTGAAGTGGGAACTGACGGTGATGAACAAGATTTACTTGAGGAAGTAGTATAAGTTGGGAGGGATGAGAAAGTTCCTACAGCAGGATTACTGTAAGAAGAAGATCTCTGAGAATTAACTTCAGATGAAATGAAGGCGACTCCACTATTACTTGATTCTGATGTACGAGCAGTGGATCTTGTTTCCTTCTTTTGAATATCTAAAGCACCAGCTTCAAGCTTTCCAACAAGATCATCTAAGGACAATTGCATTGTCTTAGGATCATTTTCTAACAACAAAACTCGCGTTTCCCAACTTGGAGGAAGAGCAGCTAAAGCCTTTTTGTTAATTTCAGAATTCTTCAGATTATATCCTCCAGCTTGCAATTCATTTACAGTACGTGTAAATCTGCACAGCATGTCTCTGACAGTTTCATTTTTCTGGATATAGAAGTAATCAAATTGAGTTTTGACTAATTCCAGTTTGCTCTCGATGAACTCTGAATTACCACCAAATCTCTTCTCAATAGCAATCCAAAGATCATAAGCGATTGTTTGAGGAAACATATCCAAGACGTCAGTTGGAAGTGACATAGTGATAGCAGAGTGAGTTTTTCGTTCAATTTCCCATGCTTTTCGTTCTTCGGGAGTGTATGAACGAATAGGTTTGGGTGGAGGAACGCCCATGTGTTCTCCAAGAGCAACCGGAGCTTCATATCTTTCAAGAAGAGCCAATTCCATGACAGGATCAGTGAATAACACAAAAGATATAAATCGTTGTTTCCAAGCTCGATATTCCATTCCTGGTGCAAAGTAAGGAGGTTTATTTGCACTACCGATTGTAGCATTGTGTTGTAGAACTGCATCAACACTTTGAAGAGACATGTTGAAAATCTGCAAGACAAGTTAGAAAAAAAATCTACAAACAAGCTGAAATTTTTGTCTAAGTCTGGGAGGATGCGACACAACGGTTGTGTCGCAGAAGATCAATACGACACAAGAGATATGTCGCAGAGCTTAATCAGACAGGAGACAAAAATGCGACACAACAATAATGTCGTATGTTATGTCGCAACTTGTGTCGCAGACCAGTTAAGGTCAAAGAAGATTGTGTCGTAGGCGTATGTCGCACGTTATGTCGCACACTATGTCGTAGACAAGTTAATGTCGTATGTTGTGTCGTATGAACAGTGATTACGACACAGTGCTTGTGTCGCAAAGACACGCGTGCAGACAACCTAGAGCCCACAAAAAATTTCAACTTTCAACACAAATAATAAACAAATACACCATGCTTTTCTGCAGTTAGAATACCAATTTTTTAAGCAAAAAGTTCACCAACTTTTGTTTAAACAAATTCCAAGGTTTGACAAACACAAACACTTGAGAATTAAACACCAAAATAAGCTCAAGTATGCCCTTTTTTTGACCAAGAACACCAAGAACACACAAAATAAAAATATCACTATTTGGACTAAAATCTTGCAAAAACTAACTCGCAACCACAACTCAAGAGTATGTGGCTCTGATACCAATTGTAGGTTCCAACTATTCGGACCTAAACGAGTAGTTTGCTTGTATGCAAATGCGGAAATTAAACACAACAAGATATGCAAGATTGAAACTAAAAATATCACCACAACACAAAGATGTATATGTATATATATTATCAACAAGTAAACATACACTTTGACAAAACACACAAGGAACAAAATAACCTTACAAATGTAATTTTCTCTCTGGACAGTAGGTTATGTGTGTGTGCAGTGGCTTTTTAAACAGAAGCTGGCGAGCTTCTATTTATAGCCCAAATTAAGCTTTCTGCGACACAACCCTTGTGTCGCATAGACTGATTCTGCGACACAATACTTATGTCGCACAGAGTGAATCTGCGACATAATCCTTGTGTCGCAAGATTACAAAACTTGTAATTAAACTATATCTTATCTATACAATGCGTAATTACAATAATGACACAATTACAGACTGAGACCAACTGACAGACACATCTAGATGTACCAACAGTTGAGGAGTTCTCGGAGCACTGAATTGATGTTCAATACCCCTAGAAGCGCAAAATAACTCGAGAGTTGAGTTCTTGAATTCGGTTCCGTTATCGCTTCGCAGTCTCTTTACCTTTAAGTTGCATAGATTTGCCAACTTATCCAACAAATAAACTAAAATACCTGCAGTTTCATCTTTCGTTGCAAGAAAGTATACCCACGAGAACCGTGAGTAGTCATCTGTCACTACTAAACAGTAAGAGCGACCACCGATGCTCTTGGTAGAAACAGGACCAAAAAGATCCATATGCAGTAATTCCAACGGAGCATTAATAGAATTCACAACCTTAGACTTATGAGATTTCTTATGGAGTTTGCCCTTGTGGCAAAAAACACAGTCATCCTTCAAGGCGAAGGACTGTTTCGGAACTCCACGAACCAAGTCATTGTTGACTAGGAAATTCATTTTTCGGAAATGAATGTGTCCCATTCGTCTGTGCCAAAGGAGTGATTCCTTTTCTGAAGCCTTCGAAAGGAGACAAGTGTATTCGCTAGATGTCTCCACGGTTCGCATGTTCATCACATATGTGTCATTTCTTCTAGGTGCACGCATTACCACCCATTCCTCTGGAATGACATACCCCGGCTTCAATATGACACACTCAGTCTTTGTAAACGATGTGGTATAGTCCTTATCACAAACTTGTGAAACACTTAGCAAGTTATGCTGAAGTTTAGCCACATAATTTACATTCTCAAAGCTAACCTTTCCATTAGTTAGCGTCCCTCTACCCGAAATCGTTCCCCCTGTATCTCCAGCAAAAGCAACATGACCTCCTGCGTATGGTTTAATATCCACTAGGAGAGACACATCACCCGTCATGTGTCGCGAGCAGCCACTATCCAAGAACCATTCGCTATCTTTTATACGTTCAGACTGCTGCAACACATTGAAATGAAGAGATTAGTGAGAAACGGTGACCCAAGCCTTTACAGACTTAGGTCGACCATAGTCATCAACAATAAGCACATCAGTTAAAACTTTATTTTTAAACAAATCAGATTTTGAATCTGATGTGTTATTATTGATGACATTTAAGTCTTCAGTGGACTTCTTTATCTTCCAAACCTTTGATGGTTCGGGATTTGGCTTGGAAATAATGTTGGGCTTTGGTTTTAACAAAGGATTTTGCCCAACACAAACGACTTTCTTAGCAGGCTCGGGAGAGTTGGAGTGATGCCTAGGAGGTGATTTTGAAAAGGAATTTCTGTAGAGTACTGTCCTAGGCATATGTCTCCCATAACGCTGATAAGAGAGTTTGGGACAATCGCAGATCAAATGTCCTTGTTTCTTGCAGTAGAAACAAGAACGAGTCTCTTGAAACTGTTGAGACGGAGGATTTACCGCAGTAAGTGATGAAGCATTTGTAGAACATGAACATTTTGTACACGTTTTAGAGAATGCTTGTGTTGGTTTAGAAGTTGAGGCAGAAGTTTTATCAAACAAAACCTTTTCTTTCGTCACCTTTTGTTGTAAAACTTTTGTAGGTGACTGATTAGTTTGAGATTTCACATTCAAAACTTTATTTTCCTTTTTAGTTTGAACCTTTGTCAGAGGTTCAACTTTCAAAATAACCTTTTTAGGTCTAACCTCAACCTTCTTAAACTCAGGATATTCCTGATCAGTAATATCCTCTATTTCAACAATCTCATTAGTATAAACTGGAGACTTACTTTCAGCTTTAACAAACTTAGGCAATGGATACTCTTGCCTCTTGGTTTTCTCCGTTGTCAGTTTGTTTAGCTTAGCTTCTTTGGCCTTAATACCATATAGTTTGGTATAATCAACTGAAATCTCCTCAAGACCTTGTTTAGCAATCGGGGGACAATATTCAGCATTAGAAGGTGGTGGTACTTGGTTATAGCCAAGACCTTCCTTCTTTTTGCCACTTGCTCCCTGCTTGCTAACAATCTCATTAAAGACTTGAGTGGTGGATGTTGAACCTAAGATTTTGCTTTTATGATTCTCAAACTCATTTTTCAAATCAGATAATTCTTTAGTCAACAATTCAATTTCAGTAAGATAACTTTTAATTGCATCTTGCTGGCTAAAGACCTTTGCCTTAAAGGTTTCGGTATCTAATTTATGAGCTTCAAGGTGTTGTTCATAAAGTTTTTCATTATCTAGCAAAAAGTTATTAGATTCATTAAGTTTAACTATGTTGTCCCGCAGATTTTGATTGTCTTTCTGATAGGCCTTAAGGGATTCAGTCAAGTTAATACACGAAACACAATTGAATGGCTCATTTGGTTCATTTGGTACCTCAGGAGTAATGTGAGCCATCAGGCATTGAAACTGTGCAGCTTGAGCACTCCAATCAAAAGTAGTTGGCTCAAAAACAATCAAAGCGTTATCTACCGCCAACGATTTAACTTCTTCTTTTTCATTTGCCTTGGGTGGATCCGGTTTAGTAAGACCCGACGATGGCATCCTGGGTTTCTCACATTCCCTTTCGAAGTGACCAAGGTTCTGACAATTGTAACATCGAACCTTGCTTTTGTCGAACCCAAATCCAGTCTTCCCATTACCTTCCAAACTCTTCCGTCCCGTTCTCTGCATAAATTTCTGAACCCTTCTGGAAAGCATAGCTATATTCCAGTTTAAATCCATCTGCTCCAAGTCATCGTCATCTAGCTGAGCATAATCTTCTTTGGTCATTTCCAAAGTAGTATTTGGTTGAGTAACCAAATCTTTGTAAGAACTAAGGAAAGCTGTATAGATCGCAGCTTGCTCTTGAATAGCTGGTGAAGATGAAACCTGCTGTTGTGATCCTTGAGTAATGGAGGATGTGCCAGAAGCATAAGCAGCATGTGATGCTCCAGCTGAATAAGATGGAGAGTTGGTATCCGAGATGAATGCCATTCCTCCATAACTCTTACCAGAGTTAACTTGGCCTCCATAAAGTGAAGGATTTGGTACAAAACCAGTTGACTTGCACTCTTTCTTCTTCAACTCCATAGCGTGTGCTTGAAGAACTCCTATCAGCTTATCCAAAGTCATACCATCCAATCCTTCACTTTCCTTCAAGAATTGGACTTTTACATCCCATGCACTTGGTAGAACATCTAACAGTTTCTTATTTATCTCAAGTGCTGTGAGATTATATCCACCCTCCGTTAACTCACTCACCAATTGTGAGTACCGGGTAAACAGTCCAGAGGTTGTCTCATTAGGTAATGAGTCAAACAGATCATACTGTTTCTTTATCAATTCCAGCTTAGCTTCCTTGTATTTCGCATTTCCCCCACACCTCGTTTCTATAGCCTTCCATAAATCATAGGTTGTGTCATGATTTTTAAAAAGTCTCATGACATCCTTTGTCAAGCACATACAGATAGCTGAGTGTGCTTTTCTTTCTATTTGATAATCCTTCTTTTCTTGAGGTGTCATCGCAATGAAAGATTTTGGTGGAGGAACCTGACGATAATCTCCTTCAGCTACTGGAGCCTCATATCTTTGTTTTAATGGGCCCCACAATTCTGGAAAATGAAAGTCAACAAACTGTTCAAATCTATCCCTCCAATAAGCATAGTCCATGTCTGCAGTGAACAGTGGAGGTTTGTTATTGGAACCAATATCATTTCCCTGCTTTAGCATCTCCCTAATACCTCTAATATCTTCCTTGTCAGCAATAGAAGCCATTGAAGATATACCTGAAATTATACGCAAAAACAAGAACTTGCAAACTAATTAGTACCAAAGTAGTGACGCACTCAAGTGTCGCAGCGACTAGCGACACTTAGCAAGTGACGCTATCGAGTGACGTACAAAGTGACTGATGACACTATAAGTAAGTGTCGGTCAGTTAAGCAAGTGACGCACTCAAGTGTCGTACTTGAGTGTCGTGCTAAATCTAATAGGCGTCACTAGTAAGAGTGACACTATAAATCAAACAGGTGTCACTAATAGAAGTGACGCTTGAGAGTCAAGTGACGTGCAACAGTGACGCACTTGAGTGTCGGTGTATTAGGGTAGATGACACTTAAGTTAAGTGTCGTATAACCTCAAATGACGCTTCAAGTGACGCGTCTAAGTAACGGTAAAACCCTAATTTTGGGATTAGCTAGTGCCGCTATAAGTGACGCGTCCAAGTGACGGATCGAGTGTCGCAAAACGGCTGAAAAATCCCAAAACCCTAAAAAATGTCGAATTTTCGTAAACCAAACGAAAATTCCTTGAACCCTAATGGACGAAACCTGTAGATTATGAAGAATCTTGACTGTAAATCACCTTAGCTACTCCAAAACCGTATATAATCTCAATTAATTATTCGAACAAAGCCGAAATCAACCTAAAATCGAACAAATGTCAATGTATTCACCTAGATGTCTCTGATACCAGTTGAAAGTGCCCCTTGTCGTGGACCTAGATGTCAATTGACAGCAATCGTAAGGCGGAATCAAACAATTGCTTGTATAGCTAACAACTCACAAACCGAACACAAGAAATTCAACAATGTAAACGTGTATATTAGCTTGTATAACTGTTTTGGAACGATTACAATATGGTTTAGTCGACAAATGGTGCTAGGGTTTCGTCAACCCTAGCCGAAAACCCGTAGGTTTCTATTTATACTAAAAAGTCAGCCGACATGCGTCACTTATGGAAGTGTCGCATGTGGCCGCCTTCATGCGTCACTTACCTAAGTGTCGCTATGCGTCACTTAGGCAAGTGTCGCCTAAACTAAAACACGAGTGTCGCACTATACAAAAACTATATTTCTATTAAGTAACTAACGACACTTATTACAACTCGGTAGACCAACTGACAGACACCTAATATGTATCAACATAGACCACGGTATAAAGAGCATATAGATCATGGATTTTGAGGAGTGGTCTATAAGGGGGGAAGTCTATTTGAAGTTCAAAAGGACCATGGATATTTTGAAGTGATCTATTTGTCAGAAGGACCACGGTTCCCACACTAAGAACCGTGGTCTATTTGACTAATTATAAAAAAAAAACTATTATTTTTACATTTTAATTTTATTTATTTTCTGTTGGTTCAATATATTAAAAAAATATAAAAAGATAATAAAAATTATGATTTTATCAAATATATAAATAACAATTTGCAAACAACTTATTTTTTTGACACGGTATAGAGCTACAAACAATAAAGATTAATCAAGTATTACAAATAGTGATATTGAATATTAATTACTCATGCTAAGCCCAGAAAGAGAAACTAATGTCTTAAACTATAAAACCAATCATAAAACACAAACGATGACAACATATTCAGATCAGTAGCAGGCTCAAAATTTGGAACTCATCCAAAATATAACTAAATAATGCCTCCAGCTTTGCTTTTCCACTGCGACTATTGATCTTCACTATCTTTTATGGTAAAATGTTGAAGTATAATGTAACACCCCGCAATTTTGACATAATTATAAACGTTAATTGCATGCATTTTAGGCTAATTCACTAACTTAGAGTGAATTCACAACACATTTTAGAGATAAGTCTAGCAAACCCAACTAGTTAATACGCGTAGTATTACATATTTTGAGACTTGTATAAATACGTACAAAATAATTGGAATAAACGTGACAAAAATATACGACTGTTGGTGAACAAAACTATTTAATAAAATGAGATTATTAAATAACAATAACGTTTATTATATATTAAGTTGATAACATTTACAAAGTATTTTGTAACAAGTAACATTTTATTACGTAAACTGAAACAACTCGAAACACATCTGACAAACTGAAACAAAATAAAGTTATAATTTTATAACGCAACTAAATTACTTTCATAGAATATTTCAACTAAAAGAATACCCGATAACATATTTAAAAGTTTATCGCTTTAAAAAATTTTAACATTTAACGATCGGGTAAACGAACACGGGATAAATACCACAAAATTGGGACTAAAATCCTCCTTTTGGTGACAAAAATCAGCCCCAAACCCCTTTTCTTTCATTTCTCACCTTCCACCAAACACACTCTCTCTCTCTTTCTCTTTACCCTCTACACCACCACCATCCAAAACCACCAAAAAAACCACCAAAAACTATTATCAAAACACCTCAAATCACCTAGCTCCTTTGGAATAAAATGATCACGACAACAAGAGCTACACTTCTATCTTTCCAGATTTTCTTCGTGACAACTTTGTAAGATCCCGACACTTCCGAAAACCTTTAGAATTCACTATTTCATTTAATATTTCGTATTTATATTACTTAATACATCATGTTTTAGTATTTTTATCAAATGATTATGTCCAAAAATCGAACCAAAACTCGTTTTTCCAAACCGATCTTCGAAGAGTTGGAAGTGACGCATCAGGCCCAAAAACAGTGTAGTGACGCTTAAGTGACACCTTAAGTGCCGCATAAAACCCTCTTTTTGCGTCACTTGCTCGAGTGTCGCATAAAACCCTCTTTTTGCATCACTTGCTTAAGTGACACCACAAACCCTCTTTTCGCGGCACTTCGTTAAGTGTCGGTAACCAGCCTCACCCGACACTCCATGCGTAACTCACTAAAGTGTCGCCCTCTATCCTGAGCGTCACTCAACGTGACACTAACCTTAGTTTCGCTACCCCAAGCCAAGTGACGCCTCAAGTGTCGCTAAAAACAGAAGATTTATAACATCTTTTTCACTAAGTGTTGGACTTAACAGAGAACGAATACTTACATACGATACGATACACGAACTTTACAAACATTACAAACACGCTTATATTATCGAAATGTTGATTTCAAACCAAAACCAACGAGTCGTATACATTTTCACAACTATGTAACACAAACGTACATATTCAACAAACGCTTTGGACATAACTTGGTTGTACAAACACTAGCATGGATGGTCGACTTAGACATCCACACACTTATTAAATCTCATACGTTTAGGACGTTAGGAGGTTTCGGACTAGACTTGGACTTTAGGCTTTGCTAGCACTTGAACATACCCAGCTCATCAGGTGAGTTCACAGCCCCTACTTTTACTGCTTTACTACTTTTGAACAGGGGTGGAAAACATAATACGACTTTTACTGTTGCCATAACTTACTTTCTGTTAGCGATTGCTAACTTATTGATTACTTCCAACTATCAATTATTAATGATGATTTCATATTTTAATTGATAACTAGAGTGTTTTGGAAACTAAACTTATACATTTTATGAATGATTTCATACGTGCAAACTAGTTATAAAGCATCATGAGCTTTCATACACACAGACTTTTATGAAAAAACATTTTCATAAACACACAGAAAGTCCCTACGTCTTGGGCAAACATACAAAAAGTCCCTACGTCTTGGGCAAACATACAGAAAGTCCCTACGTCTTGGGCAAACATACAGAAAGTCCCTACTTCTTCGGCAAGGTTCCATCCTACGTCTTGGGTGAAGGCTCTACTTCTTAAGCAATGGGTCCTACGTCTTGAATGCCAGTCCTACTTCTTGCACACAACATGAAAAGTCCCTACTTATTGGGCAGATATTATTAAGTCCTACTTCTTGGACAAACGTTTTAGTCCCTACTTCTTGGGCAAATATTGAATGGTCCTACTTCTTGGACAAACTATTAAAACTGTACTTTTGGGTGACATCCCAACAGAACTTCATATTTGATGAATATTACTTAAATTGTTATGGAAAAACGTTACAAACAAATTGGTTGATCAAACTTACACTTAAACATAAAACCTGTAAATTCACTCAACCTCGTTGTTGACTTTTACTATGTTTTTCAGGGAATTAGCTGCACTTAAGATCTACCTACATATATGGAACATAGGCGACCCACGAAGCAAATAGGATGCCAACTTTTGACGATGGGATTTCTTTTATATAACTAATCTGTTTTAGTCATATTTATGAAATCTACTTTTGAAAACTTAACAACTTTTACTCTTGTACGATTCGATGAATCGTAAACTTTGAAACTATTACTCTTGGCATCTTAATATATATGTTCTATTGTAATCATATGCTCTGATATGTATGCATGTACTTTGTATACGTCGACACCCCTACTCGATCTAATGCTTCCGCAAACCTCTTATAAACTTAATTAACAATTTTGGGGGTGTGACATATAACCCTAAGAGATACAACCTTCATATAAAAACGTCATACAAAGTTAAATAACTTTAAAACCAACATCGAAGCAACAAGAACAAAATGAAGATCAAAAAATTGAAGTAATAAATAAGTAAAGAAAAAGAAGCAAGTAACAAATCACCTTAAAGAAGCTCATTAGGTAGTAAATTGAGAGAACAAACTTTGCTTACGAGCGTAGATCTAGATAAATTAGAAGGTAGAACACCCGATCTGACAAAAAGAATAAGTGGTTTTTTATGAAGATGATATTTGTAAATTCTGTTTTTGTTTTGAAACTAAAGATCGGAGATTTGAAATAACAAAAATGAAGAAAATGAGGGTTTTTATACAATAATGTTAGAGGGAAAGTGGTAAAATATAGGGGAATCTAAAAAAATAAAGGGGTGAAGTTCAAAATTTTCAATTATTTACACAACAGACCATGATTCTCACACTAGAAACCGTGGTCCTTATGAAAATTTAAATGACTACTACACAGATTGCTTGTTAATATCGGTTAAATATGTAATATAGATCACTTTTGAAACCAAACTAAAATACTGGATATAGCACGATTGAAATAATCGATCTAAAAAAATATTAAATAGTTCAGTTAATTAGCAATGTGTTCTGATCGTGCCCCGAATGGTCGGTCTAGAAATCGCTTCCCTGTCGTTGCGGACCTCACGCTCAAGGTCGGCGCTCAGAGGGTGGTTTTAAATTTATAAGATTCGGGGGGAGCCAAAACCTTCTGAACTACTTACTATTACTAGGTACGAATACCTGATATTAGTATGTGGTAAGGATGATCCAGGGTCGTTCCTCACGACGGTAGAATTGAAACGGAACTCGTTCGGATAACTTAGTACTTAAACTGAGGTTTTGGATAGTTAGATTAGGTATTTGTTTTTGGTATTTTCTAAATTAACTACAGTACAGAAAAGTAAATACTAAACTATGGATAGGGTAAGCAGATAGATAGAGATTGGGATTGCTGAAGTTTCAATATTCAGGTTTCGGAATGATGTTTATTATAAAAGATGATTGGAGACTTTCCTTTAATAAAATTAACAGAGGTTTGGTGTCAACACTAGTATCCTACGATTTAAGTAGAAAACCTAAGTCGCATGTCACTGAATACTAGGTTATCATGAGTCTGATCAGATCAGGCTGCTCAGTCCCCCAACACTGTCCGATGAGGACTAGTGACCCGTCTTGGAGTTAACTCCTGGGCGCATGAATAAGGCAACATACCGATATTTAATTTCTGACCTTTCTTAACACCTAATTCTAATTGATTTTATTAAGGGTCGTACTATTGCTTGCTAATGTATGTTAAACTGTCAGTTATGTTGGATCAAGGGGTTTAGGCATCCTACACTACAGCTGAATGTTTGCTTTCTTTTCAAGATCCCTTAGATTTAATCGAGGAGCACAAATACTTCTGTCAAGGTGTAGGCCCTCCTTTGCGATCAAACATTCATCCCTAGGTTCATTTCACGGTGTATACTACATTTTTCAGTAGTTCCACAGCTTTTATGTATACCTAGACCATGTTCAGGAAGGGTGACTTCCAAGTATCCACGATGTCATATGCTTACGACCGGTCCGTAGCTTCCACGCATTTGTACTCCACCAGCGGTGTTTCCAGCGTTATACTAAGTATTGGGCCGTTTTACAGCATGTCCACAGCTTCATACAAAAACACAGATAACTATCTACCGATACTAGGGTTAGCTAAGTCCTAATACTAAAGTAATAACCACGTGAAAGCTTGGAAAGGGTGGATTGGGTGGTTTAGATCTACCGCTTGAAAAGTTTAACCCGATACATAGCATAACAATTTCCAATCACATATTTAATTAAAAATTAATTTAACATCATCCATACTCCTAAATATCTACATTTCAACAATCACAATATTACACTACTCAATAAACATGGCAATAAGTAAAGCACATACCATAATATTACGCATGGATAAATCAGACATAATAATAGTATGAGGGAATAGATATCACCGGATAATAGAGCAGCGTAACAAGAGAATAGAACTTGCAATCCTTGAATAAAAGCTTGAACACCAATACTCCTTGATTACAAAAGCTAATCTCTACTCTAATCTACTAGTTACCCACTAATTACTCTGTAACTTCTCTAGAGAGAGAAGTTAGAGAGAGAAACTAACTAAGAAAGAAAATTACAAGTAAATGGATTGATTTGTTGAATGGTTGATTGATGGATTGGTTGATGGATTGATTGGTAAGAAATGAGGAGGTTTAAGCTCCTATTTATAGGCATCCATGATACGATTTTACACTTAACACCCTCGCTCCAGTTTAACACTGAAATACACCCCCGAGCTATGAAATTCGACACCAACGGGGGCGTATTCGACACCAAATAGGGCGTATTCGGTAGCAAATAGGGCGTATTCGGTAGCAAATAGGGCATATTCAGTAGCAAACGGGGTGTATCCGGCACCATAGAGGGGGTATACCACCCCTACAGAGGGGGTATACGGCCCCAAAGAGGGGTATATGTAACATCCTCTCCAGTAGTCTAGTAATTTCTTAATTTAATTTGATTATTTAAATTGTTTTAGGAATTACTTGATATTAATTATTTTACTTGTGAACCTTAAGTAAATAAGTCTTAGGACTTATTGTGAATAGTAAACTATTAGTTGTTTTAAATTATTACAGATGACGGTAAAATAAAATTAATGTTCTCGCAAATGGTTTTTAGGTTTCAGACAATAGATTTAGGACGGGTATAAAATTATACCATTTAAATATGTGAGTCGGTTTGTAAACCGACTGTACAACCCATATGTTCTCAAGATTTAACACACTTGCACCTTTGAAAACTCTCAAGCTCACTAACCAAATTAGAATTTAAGCTAGGATCTGTGATTCTGATTTCAAGAATAGCAACATCATCATCTGCATCATATCATCTTCATCCTCACCAAAAAGTGAGTTGATTTTCAAAGTTTTACAATTGGGTTTTATAAGCATATGAGTGATTTATAAGAAATTGAGGCTTGATATGTGCTATTAGGTGGTATATGATGTTAGTAGACGTATTAGAAACTATAGAATTGAGTTCCTTGAAGTTTTGGTGAGTTTTAATTCAAAAAACTCGTAACAACAGCGAAATTCGCAGTTATCAGTTCGTCCTGCGAACCGAGCTCAGGTTGCGAAGCGAACTGAGTTGCTGCGAGTTGATTTTTGCTTTGCGAACCGAGTCCTGCGAACCTAGTCCTGCGAACCGAGTCGCTGCGAAGCGAGTTGAGTTTCGCTGTGCGAATTGACCTGATGCGTTGCGAACCGAGTTTCTGCGAACTCAGTTGGCTCTGCGAACCCAGTTTCCTGCGAATCGAGAATTTTTAAAGATTTTTATTTCGCAAATTTTGAAAATGCGTAAGTCTTTTCGGGGTAACGGACAGGTGACAATTTCACTAATTCGGATTGGATTGAAATTCGCATGGTCACTCAGAAACGACCTAATGATCCCGGCTCTATTCTAAGAGTCTAGGCAGTGTTTGGCCATTCGGGGTCATCTAGGGCCCAAAAATGGCATTTTTCAGTTTTTAAACGTCATTTCGAGATTTTCTAATTTCATTTTGAATGAACTTTTGTTTGACTAGACTTCAGGGATTACCTGATTTGATAAATATGCTCTGATGATGATTATGGAACGAATTTCTAACTTATATTTGAATTTCTATTTCAGATCAACCTAAGACTCAGTGATATAAGAATCCTGAGTGTGGAGACGTCAGAGGTATCGGTGAGTAGATTTAGAACTCACCTTTTGATTTAGTTGTAACTGTTTGGTTGCAACAAGTAAACGTAGATATGTGTTAGACTGTTTAGTCTTGATTATTGACTATGAATCTACGTGATATGTGAATATATGTGTATCAGATTATTGAGGTCAACGTGTAGTTGGACTTTTGGTTATTATGTGAATTACACAGGTTTTGATTCATTTGTTGTGTTTGAGACCTGTGTATGAGTTTAATAACCAGTAGTTATCGGTCTATTCTGTATTGGCCATACAGATTGACGTTAAGTATTCTTTGGGAATCCCCGGGTATTATGATATCCCAAGAGCCACCGATCCTCATTGAAATATATGTGTTTACGATTATTTGGTGTAAACTCATGGTTAAGCTAAGTTGAATCGTGTGTGATAAATCTATTCACTTAGCTTTGTGCTAATCCCTCATATTACTTCCTGCAGATTTTGTTTACTATGTGGGTAGTCAGGAAGTGGATGCTTCGGCAGGGAAAGTTTGACGACTTGCGACTCTGATATGGTTTTGTATAAACCTTATTTTGTAAAATATAATACCCCGTTTTAAGTATTTGTTAAACATTTTTAATTTGGTGTGATCTGAATACGTAAACTGTTTATGTACATTATTTAATATAAAGTAATGAAATGTATTTTGTAATATACGCTTCCTATTAAAATAATATAATATTATGGTATAAGAAAGAGGGGTGTTATAGTATACGGCCCCATAAGGGGGTGTACGGCCCCTAAGGGGGTGTATACGGCCCCTGTGGGGTGGTATCTTTTAGTCTGTGGTCTTGTACGCTGGATCATAAGTCTTGTGTACTGGTCGAACTTCGTTTGGCCATAACTTCTTCATTCTTGATCCGTTTTCAGCGTTCTTTATATCCACATGATCGTAATTACCTGAAGATCATTATGAACTAATCAAAGAATAATTTCAAGGTAATATGATAAAAAGTGCTCGTAGAACGTGATCGTATTGTTTATGCTTTGTTTTGTACGTTATTTAGCCATTTTACTTGATTTTTGATGCAATGCCTTATTTTTAGCCTTAATAATGAATTATGGTGAAAAATTATTGATATTGAATGATTTCATTTATTTTGGGGCTAAAAAGGTGGGAATTGTGTACGCAAAATCGTGACTTTTTACGTCAAATTAAATATCCCACACTTAGACATTGTTTGTCCTCAAGCAATACTTCTACTATCCTCACTTTAAAAAGATGTTTTAGGTCCGATTTTTGCGAATTAAAATATTTCTAAAAACAACAATTCTTCATAAAAGTAACTTGTTTCAGAAAATCAAGACAAATAAGATATTTGTTCCAGAAATAAGAAATGAATATCTTTGGGCATGCTTCTGATTCTTGTGATCTTTGGCATACACATGACTTAGGCAATCTCACCAGGTGGTCACTCAATTCACTCAAAAGTGTATTGGGTTTCCTATCATTCTAAACAAACGAAATCGCTCAAAATCCAGTCATGCAGCATTCATCATCATAGGCTTGATCGAGAATCAAATCTTCACCACTTAGGTGAGGACGGTGCTAATTATTCCAAGACATACATCGGGGTTTTGTGTGAGGTGAGGGTTAAAGGGTATGGGTAGGGTATAGATAGGGTTTGAAGGGTTATGCTTATCTTAGGACTTTTAAACTTATGAAAAACTTTATTTAGATATACTTTTTAATGAAAACGGATAACGGAAAGGGAGAAAGATAGCTATTTTGACTTCTATCTTTTTGAAAACTGTAACACCCCCAAATTTAATGAATCGTGAAAGCATACTTTGGGTGTTACTAATCAAGAATCAAAGCACACAGATATATAGCAAACGACTCTATATGCGTCGTTTTAACAAAATATATTAATATTAAAAGGTTTACAACAGTTTGAACTCATACATAGCTCGTGATCGTAATATGAGAGATTTAAGTACATAATTAGTTATACAAAATCTAATAATGCAATGAAATCTCTGAAGTTTGCATGAAGACTCGAGCTAAGATGCATCCTGATGGGCAGTCCAAATCTACTGCTGAGTACCTGTGATACATGCTAAAATGGGTCAGCTAACGCTGGTGAGCTCACAGGTTTGAGTGTCAAATAATATTCTATGAACCGCAAGATTTAAGTATTGATTTGCATCCAGCAAGTAAAGTTACAGATAATGTATACAACCATGAGCGCATAGTCTGAGCTTAACTCGAGTGTCGGGTCCCATATAGAGAATTCCGAGCGAGGTGCCTCCACGAGAGCCTAATCTACTCTCGTCTTCCCAAATATTAGTACGTCCGTTTACCCGGTTAGTGCTTGCTAACCCGGACGAGGAGGGTCAATCCTATATGGTACCATATACTAATATTCACGCTACTTTCGTATTACCAGACTATACTGAGGAGGACTTTGGTTTGATTAGTTGAAAACAACTCATGTGGTATATGGAAATAGGTACTCGCGTTCATGTGTTAAAAACAGAGCAATGTATCACACCCCTAGTAAAACGGTAAAAAGAGGGGCCATGAGACTCACCTGAGCCTGAAGAGTTTATCTTAATAAACTTAGATTGATTAGCCAAGAGTCGAAGTCCAACGACTTGTAACCTGAGGGTGTCCACGACACGCGATGGTTATGACATGATTGAGTATCTCAAAGATCACCCTTGTAGTTTTTTGTTCAACTAGAATGTCCAAATTACCACGATTTGGTTGTTTGTTTAAGTGTTTGAAAATGCGTACGGCCCGTTGGTGATTGTTTGTAATAATAATCCCACATTATTATTTTGATGATTTTGAAGTGTTATACCTAAAAGTAAGTTCCAATGTGTTTTAGCAGTTGTGTCGCATTCGTGTTTGATGTTATACAAGTTTAACACTTTGTGTGAAAGTTTAGATGTAACACCGTTACTCGTGAACCTAGGGTAAGGGCGAAGCCCGTTAATGACAGGGGTCCGGGGGCAGCGCCCCTGGTAGCGGGGTCCAAGGGGCGGCAGCCCCTGGCGGGGTCCAAGGGGCAGAGCCCCTGGCTGGGGTTGAGCTGAGACTTTTACCCAACCCATTTTTATTTCTACTATATTGCTTTGGTGAAAAACGCATCTGGACTTGAATTTGGGTGAAATGGGGCGTCAAATTTGGGTCTCAAAACTTAGTGTAAAATTAGTTTAAAACCTTCTGTTTTATGCGTCACTTATAGCATCACTTAGAGGCTTGGGCGACACTTGGGAAGTGTCGCTAAAAATAGTAAATCTGAGCATGTGCGTCACTTAAGTGACGCACGGTAGGGCGTCACTAAGGTAAGTGTCGGTATAAGTGTCGGGTATGGGTCTAGGCGTCACTTAGGAAGTGTCGCTATAAGTGTCGGGTATGGGTCTAGGCGTCACTTAGGAAGTGTCACTATAAGTGTCGAGAAAAAGGGGTTTTATGCGGCACTTAGGCAAAATTAGGGTTTCATGTGACACTCAATGCGTCACTTAAGTGACGCACGAAGTGACGCTATACTGGTCGTCTTTGCGACACTTAGGTCTGTTTGACGGATTTTTGAGCCAAAACGAGTTTTCCGGCCACCGTTTGGCCTGAAACTTTTACCCAACCCATATTTGGACATTTTAAGCTTAAAGAAACAACTACTTGCTAAAAACACTTGAAATCTAAAGGTTTCGGGATTTGTCGGAAACTTACAATTTGTCGGATGAAAATTCCGAAAAGGTGGAAGTGTAGATCGTTGCTTCGTGGTTATTTTCTTCCAAACGAGTGTGAAGATTCGAGGTCGTTTGGAGGTGTTATTTTAGGATTTAGTGAGGTGGTGGTGGTTTGTGATTTAGAGAGAAAAGAGAGGAAGAGAGAGAGAAGAGTAAAGTGAAAATGGGGTGGGGAGGTGGTGACCTCACCCCTTTGGCAGATTTTTCATGGGGCCCACCCCATGTGGGTGTGTCCCAAACTTGTTCCTCGCGTTTGCGTTCCGTGCGGTGTTCGTTTTCCCGATTGTTTAAACGTTAGATAATTATTTTATGTGTTTTAATATGCGTTTTAAAATATGAATAATCACCCCATATTTTTGTTGAAGTATTTTACCACATATTTAATGGTTGCGATATAAAATATAACTTTAGCTTGTTTCGCTTTGTTTGCGCGTCTAATATTTTAATAGCATAGTCCTTGCTTGTACAATACGAAATGTAATTGAAATTTTATTGAAATAATATTTTGGATATAGTAGCGTTATTTAATAATGTTGTACTATTTAATAAAAATATTCACCAACGTCCGTATTTACTTGAACCGGATTACATTCGATTTGGGATTGCGTACGATTTAATCAAATCGCGTACTCGTATATATTCAACAATATATATATTTCGATACATTAATTAGCCTAAAACCAACTAATTACACATATTAACAACTGATTAGGCGCTAATCACTAGTTCTAATTTGGCGGGTGTTACAAAAACACATGGAAGATTATATCTTTCAGAGATCGGAGTTTTCGGGAGATTTGAAGCATTATTTCTATGACATATTTTTGGCTTAGAATTTCTTTGCCAAGGAGATTCTAAGAGAGAATTTTTTTTTTTCATGCCTTTTGAGATCCTTTCTTACTTTCATTTTTTTCAATCTCTTGACATTTCGAATTTTACTTGGTGTCAATTTGTCACACCTTCAGACTTTCTCGATATTTTGAGATTTTGATTATGTAAATGCACATGAGAAACTTTGAGTAAAACACGAGATTTATGATTTTTGAGTGAAAGCAAAAAGAATACCTAAATAGCATTTTTCAAAGTTTTAAAATTCCAAGATAAGGTTTTGGTGGGTATGGAAGTGATTGGGTTTTAAAACTTGGGTTTTCAAGAAACGAAAAGGTTAAGGCTCAACAGGGTTTACTAAGCAGATCATCGATACTGAAAATGAGTATCGGCAGGGTTAGGCTTGAAGAGATATGAGAAAAGTGGGTTTATTTGCTAGGGAATGTCAAGGTCATCTAATTGCACCTATACCGCATACGGTACTCACCAATATGGTCTCGAAATGCATACCAGGAGCAAGTTCTAATTCAGAAATGCATACATCGGCACACACAACAAATGAATAGTGAAGCATTTAAAATGAATGCTTATATAGGCTCAAGATACCTCACTGCAATTAATATGGGTTGTATGTGTTTAGTCATGCGTTGCCCCTAAGATTATCATTTCTTAATTTGAGAAATTCCTACCTTATTTACACTACTTCCCAAAATAACTTACTCATATTTAAAATGGCTCCTCTTAGAGATATTAAAATTTAAAGAAATAGCAGAGCTAACTGAATGAGTAGCTATCTACTGTCGAATTTAAGTTCATGCTTTTCTTTGTTTTATGCAAATATTTTAAAATTTTTGATCAATTTTTAAAGTGAGGAACATTTTCTGAGTTGCTATTTGGACACAAAAATCTGTCTAAGGTATTCTATACCGCTATCCCACACTTAGAGGAACATTGTCCCTAATGTTCTCTTTAATGGAGATTATACTGGAAAGAAAATCCCACACTTAGAGTTTAAACATATAAGAAAATGTTTCTCAAGTGTTTGTTTTGGGCTGGAATCCCACACTTAGTGATAAGCTTAGGATATGGTATAGATTACTTTGATTAATTAACAGTACTAAGTAAAGCAAAATGATAAAAACGGAGAAAGGATGAAGAAACTCCCCAGATAGATAAAAGTTGAAGGTCTGAATATGTGCCGATAGAAAAGTCTTTTGCAGCAGCTCCATGAGGATTTATTCAGCTTTTAGGGGGATTGCCTATAAATACGGGCTTCGCCTTTCATTTCATCCAAAACATTTGTGAAGTAATCTCGTAGGTGTGAACACATTGGATATACCCTTCCATTCAACTTCATATTTTTGCAATCAAAGGATTCACTGTCTCAGAATGAAAAGATGCTTTCTACTACAAAGCTTTCTATAGAACATATATTTTTAAACGAGTTCGAGCATAATGCATAAAAGTAGTATGCAAGTACCTCAAATGCTCGAACACATGAACTAAATTTTCTTAAAAACTTTCCTATTTTTCCGAGACAAGTGATTTTGCAAAAATTGAGTTGAAATATTTTGAAAATAATTTTTGGTATATCCAAGTGTGAAGGATATTCAGAGATTTTCTTCACTTATCAACACGTCTTATCGCACGGGTTGCCTCCCGAGAAGCGCTGTTGTTATAGTCGAGAGCTCGACTTGGATAAATTGTAAAAAATAAAGCGAAGTGATGACGTCCTTCGGATACTGGAAGAGTGAAGGCCTCTCCTTGATGAACTAGTCATAGACAACTAGAAATCATATATGTGTCTGAAAGCACCATCTCTTCCCCTGCAAGGTAATGCTCCAAAGATTTCCAAATTTAATAAACTGTAAGCTCCCCTTGTTGCCTTTCCGTCATTCTCAAAGATTCTTCATCCATAGGCATAAATCCCTGTTTGTTAGGCATTTGTATAAGTAGAACAAGCAAACGTGATCTAACAAACAAGTGATTATCCTCCAAATCAGAGATTCACTGGTTTGCGAAAAAACTATCAAAGTGAGTACTTTGAAGATGAAACAACCCAGTATATGACTTGGAGTCTAATCTCACACTAAAAGTGTTAGTTGCCTAAAACTTCACTGTATCAGATATGGAAATACTAGTATTATTAGTTGAATCAGGTAGCCAAGAATAGAGATATCCAAAGCACACATTTTTAAACGAGTTCAAGCATAATACACATATTGACATACAGATCAGGATATCAGATTAAGCATTAGTATCTCATGTATGTTCACATAAATATATGTAAGTATCTCAAATGCTCGAAACATGCCAGTGGGTATGACTAATGCTCCTAACTCCTAGTAGGTTTCCATGAGAGTGAAAGAGATACTGAGAACTTGAGATCTTAGATAATGGTAAAAACTGGATTTTGCAATAAAGCTCAAACAAGTGGGAGTAGGAAGTTTTAAGGTTTTGACAAAAATTTCAATGAAGTAGTTTCGCAAACCATCCTTTTTGTTCATAAAAATAAAGAAAACTTGGAAAAAAAATTAGGGATCATTTTCTACTTATTTAGGTTAGCTTACGACTTATCCTACTATTAAAACTACGTTAGACACGGGTTGCCTCCCGAGAAGCACTTGTTTTTGTTCGAGTCACTAGCTTGACTCTAGCACTACTTATCAGGCAATCCCTGGGGTTTTCTTGCATCCATCAGTAGATACAAGTGGTAATATTGGTACATACCTAAAAGTTTAAAGCAGGTTAAGGCTAGGGTATGTCCAATATAAGGAGATGGTTTAAAGTGAGGAAATGGTTCTACCGGAGGTATAGCAGATCTCTCAACTTCTAATACCTCCTTGGGTTGGATTGACAGAATGGGTCGGTCAAAGGAATCCTCACCTCTCAATGATGTATAAGACATTATATGGTGGAGAGATAGTTTGAAGGGAAACCATGACGCAGATCCTTCCTTGCTTCCTATGGTCTTTTGGTCAATGATAATGTTGTACTCTGGGCATGGAGGTGGTACATAGTCCATTAACGTCTCCAATCTTGTAGCAACATTCTCATTGACAACTTGGGCAACTGGGTGGTCTAAGGTAGAAGGTTCAACTAGATCAGTGGGTGATTCATCAAGAAGAATATGTGTGATATCATCAACCACAACTTGTTGTGGGATAGTATCAACCACATCATTTTGAATTGAGATGAGATCACTACTCAGAGTTGGTGTGCATTCCTCTGGTCCTTCTGAAGCTAAGTCTTCTGTGTAAATCTCCATCTTCGGGCTTTCTAATTCTATCTCTTTGTCCACCAAGTCATACTTGTCACTTCGGCCAGAAGTTTCAAGTTGCAATGAATCGGAAAGTTCCTCTAGAATGAACTCCTCGTTGGTTTAGGATGTAGATAGGTTAAGAATGGGTGGAAATGAGGATTTAGAAGATTGGGTAGGTGAAGGGTTTGAAGGAATTTTGCAACCAAACTCATGAGAATGAAAGTCTGTTTCAAGTGTAGATGTGGTGTGTGGGTGCCTCTCATCTTCCTGCAGCCTATGGTCAGTTGTAACTTGATCCCTAATTTCCCTACTTCTCACTTGGACTAATGTTTATATTTCAGATAGCTTATCAGTACATCTTCTAAGCATGTCTTCTTGTTCTCTCATTAATTGTTCAAGTGGGTTGTAAGAAGTTAAAAGAGTAGCATTACTGCGGAGATAAGCGGTGGGCATATCTCTCAAGTCAGAACTTTCATACGATTGTGGTTCATGTACAGGGTGAGATGAGTGTGGGTAGACATTGAATGGTTCAGGATAGTAAGTTTGGTATTGATGTTGTTGGACAACATAAGGGTCATACTGATATTGTGATTGAGGATCTAAATACCCTATGTTATCCGAATAAGTCATACTATACCTTTGACATTCATTATCTATATGGGCATCAGTCCTACGTCTATTTTGGATTGATTTAACAAGACTATCTAACTGATCACTTAATTGTTGTAGAGTAGCCATTTCCAAGTTATTAGTAAAGACAACACACGAAGAAGGTTTTAGAATTTAAGTTGGGGTGAGAAGAGAATTTAAACTATGCTAATCTAATCAAACTACACTAATCTACGGGCAGAAAGTAACTTCAGATAGGGATGGTGAATCCCAATCCAAAAGGATCGCTTAAAAACTAAAATTGCCCAAACAAGCTCTGAATCGTACTACCGTCCCCGGCAGCGGCCCCAAAAACCTGATCGCGCCCTGAACGGTCGGTCAGGAAATCGCTTACCTGTCGTTGCGGACCTCACGCTCGAGGCCGGCGATCGGAGGGTGGTTTTAAATTTATAATAGTCGGGGAGATCCAAAACCTTCCGAACAACTTACTATTAGTAGGTACGAATACCTGATATTAGTATGTGGTAAGGATGATCCAGGGTCGTTCCTCACGACGGTAGAATTGAAACGGAACTCGTTCGGATAACTTAGTACTTAAGCTGAGGTTTTGGATAGTTGGATTAGGTATTTGTTTTTGGTATTTTCTAAATTAACTATAGTACAGAAAAGTAAATACTAAACTACGTATAGGGTAAGCAGATAGATAGAGATTGTGATTGCTGAAGTTTCAATATTCAGGTTTCGGAATGATGTTTATTATAAAAGATGATTGGAGACTTTCCTTTAATAAAATTAACAGAGGTTTGGTGTCAACACTAGTATCCTACGATTTAAGTAGAAAACCTAAGTCGCATGTCACTGAATACTAGGTTATCATGAGTCTGATCAGATCAGGCTGCTCAGTCCCCCAACACTGTCCGATGAGGACTAGTGACCCATCTTGGAGTTAACTCCTGGGCGCATGAATAAGGCAACAGACTGATATTTAATTTCTGACCTTTCTTAACACCTAATTCTAATTGATTTTATTAAGGGTCGTACTATTGCTTGCTAATGTATGTTAAACTGTCAGTTATGTTGGATCAAGGGGTTTAGGCATCCTACAGTACAGTTGAATGTTTGCTTTCTTTTAAAGATCCCTTAGATTTAATCGAGCAGCACAAATACTTCTGTCAAGGTGTAGACCCTCCTTTGCGATCAAACGTTCATCCCTAGGTTCATTTCACGGTGTATACTACGTTTTTCATCAGTTCCACAGCTTTTATATATACCTAGACCATGTTCAGAAAGGGTGACTTCCAAGTATCCACGGTGTCATATGCTTACGACCGGTCCGTAGCTTCCACGCATTTGTACTCCACCAGTGGTGTTTCCAGCGCTATACTAAGTACTGGGCCATTTTACAGCATATCCACAGCTTCATACAAAAACACAGATAACTATCTACCGATACTAGGGTTAGCTAAGTCCTAATACTAAAGTAATAGCCACGTGAAAGCTTGGAAAGGGTGGATTGGGTGGTTTAGATCTACCGCTTGAAAAGTTTAACCCGATACATAGCATAACAATTTCCAATCACATATTTAATTAAAGATTAATTTAACATCATCCATACTCCTAAATATCTACATTTCAACAATCACAATCTTACACTACTCAATAAACATAGCAATAAGTAAAGCCCATACCATAATATTACGCATGGATAAATCAGACATAATAATAGTATGAGGGAATAGAAATCACTGGATAATAGAGCAGCGTAACAAGAGAATAGAACTTTCAATCCTTGAATAAAAGCTTGAACACCAATACTCCTTGATTACAAAAGCTAATCTCTACTCTAATCTACTAGCTACCCACTAATTACTCTGTAACTTCTCTAGAGAGAGAAGTTAGAGAGAGAAACTAACTAAGAAAGAAAATTACAAGTGAATGGATTGATTTGTTGAATGGTTGATTGATGGATTGGTTGATGGATTGATTGGTGAGAAATGAGGAGGTTTAAGCCTCTATTTATAGGCATCTAAGATACGATTTTACACTTAACACCCTCGCTCCAGTTTAACACTGAAATACAACCCCGAGCTATGAAATTCGACACCAACGGGGGCGTATTCGACACCAAATAGGGCGTATTCGGAAGCAAATAGGGCGTATTCGGTAGCAAATAGGGCGTATTCGGTAGCAAACGGGGCGTATCCGGCACCATAGAGGGGATATACCACCCCTACAGAGGAGGTATACGGCCCCAAAGAGGGGGTATACGGCCCCTAAAGGGGTGTATACAGCCCCTGTGGGGTGGTATCCCCTTGGTCCGTGGTCTTATGCGCTGAATCGTAAGTCTTGTGCACTGGTTGAACTTCGTTTGGCCATAACTTCTTCATTCTTGATCCGTTTTCAGCGTTCTTTATATCCACGTGTTCGTAATTACCTGAAGATCATTATGAACTAATCAAAGAATAATTTCAAGGTAATATGCTAAAAGGTGCTCGTAGAACGTGATCGTATCGTTTATGCTTTGTTTTGTACGTTATTTAGCCATTTTACTTGATTTTTGAAGCAATGCCTTATTTTTAGCCTTAATAATGAATTATGGTGAAAAAGTATTGATATTGAATGATTTCATTCATTTTGGGGCTAAAAAGGTGGGAATTATGTAACACCTGCCAAATTATGACTAGTGATTAGTACCAAATCAGTTGTTAATACATGTAATTAGTTGGTTTTAGGCTAATTAATGTATCAAAATATATATATATATATATATATATATATTGTTGAATATATACGAATATGAGATTTGATTAAATCGTACAAGTTTCAAATCGAATGTAATTCGGTTTAAGTAAATACGGACGTTGGTGATCAATTTTATTAAATAATATAAAATTATTTAATAACGATATCATACCCAAAATATTATTTTGATAATATTTCAATTACATTTCGTATCGTATAATAAACGTCTACGCGACTTAAACATTTAACACGCAAACAAACGAAACCATTTAAGCTATTAAGTATTTGGCAAAAATACTTCGACAAAAATACTGAATAAACATTCGTATTTTAAAACATATATTTAAACGTATAAGATAATTATTTAACGTTTAAACGATCGGGAAAAACGAACACCGCACGGAGCGCAAATACAGGGATTAAAATCTGGAGCCAACCACACTTGGGTGGGACCCAAGTGGGCCGGCCCCTCCCTTCCCCTCTCTTTCCCTCCTCTTTCCCTCTTTCTTCTTCATTTTTCCATACCACCTTCTCTCTCTTTCTTCTTTTCTCTCTAAATCACCATCCACCACCATCACCTTAAATCAAATAAAAACACCATTAAACATCATCATCTCGCTCAACTCATTTGGAAGAAAACGATCACCACGCAACGATCTACAACCCCATCTTTCCGGATTTTCACGGCGTTAACTTCGTAAGTTTGTGACAAATACCGACACCTCTCGTTTTCTATTGTTTTCAACTTATAAATGTTTTTCTAGGCCTAAAATGTCCATATAAGGGTTGGGTAAAAGTTTCAAGTCAAACGGAGGCCGGAAAACACCATTTCGGCTCATTTTCCGGCCAACAGCGCGTTATGTCGCAGAGGCTCCAGGCCACCTGCGACATAAGCTTTTATGTCGCTAAATCAGGCCATATGTCGCATATAGCGACATAAGCCACTATGTCGCACTATTTACGGACGTCGCATATAGCGACACAAAACACTATGTCGCAAAACTCATTCCCGTCGCATATAGCGACACAACGCCTTACGTCGCATTAAATTGCGGATGTCGCACTTAGCGACACAAGCCCTTATGTCGCAGATATGATCTGCGACACAATAGACTATGTCGCACCTAGCGACACAAGCCTTATGTCGCACGTAGTGTCGCATGAAACAGAACCAAGAAAACACAGATTTTACTAAGTGTCGAGACCTAAAAATTTAGTACTTGATTTCACCCAAATTCAAGTTCAGGTGCGTTTTTCACCAAAACAATGTAGTAGAAATAAAAATTTTCCAAGCTGACCTAGCAGCTCGACCCTAGCCAGGGGCTCTGCCCCTTGGACCCCGCTACCAGGGGCGCTGCCCCCGGACCCCCGTCATCCAGGAACTTGTAAATACTTTTTACACCAAGTGTCGAACTTATGCAACCTCAAACTCTTATATAATATGCCTCCTAAAACATTGTATGATATGTTTTTCAAGTATAACACTTCGAAATCAATATGATAACATCAAGATTATTATTACAAACAATCACCAACGGACCGTACACATTTTCAAACGCTTAGACAATCAACCAAATTGTAATCATTTGGACATTCTAGTTAGACAAACAACTACAAGGTAGTCTTGTTAGATACCTTCTCATGTTTATAACCATCGCGTGTCATGGACACCCTCAGGTTACAAGTCTTTGGACTTCAATTCTTGGCTAATCAATCTCAGTTTATTTAGATAAACTCTTCAGGCTCAGGTGAGTCTCATGGCCCCTCTTTTTACTGTTTTACTAGGGGTGTGATATATTGCTCTGTTTTTAACACATGAATGTGAGTACATATTTCAATATACTACATGAGTTATTTTCAACTAATCAAACCAAAGTTCTCCATCAGTATAGTCTGGTAATACAAAAGTACCGTGAATATTAGTATATGGTACCATATAGGATTGACCCACCTCGTCCGGGTTAGTCGCGCTAACCTCTGCAACGGACATACTAATATTTGGGAAAACGAGTGTAGATTAGGCACTCGTGGAGGCACCTCGCTCGGAATTCTCTATATGGGACCCGACCCTGGAGTTAAGCTCAGACTATACGCTCATGGTTGTATACACTATCAGTATCATTTGCTGGATGCAAATCAACATTTAAATCTTGCAGTTCACACACTATTATTTGATATCTAAACCTGTGAGCTCACCAATATTAGCTGACCCATTTTAACATGTATCACAGTGTGACACCCGGTTAAAAAGGGCCAAAATTAGCGGCCAATTTAAACTTTAAACCTTAGTACTTAGTACAAGATAATACAAAAGTATTGGATATTATATATGTATTTATATATATATATAACATAACGATTATTTAATCACGTACAAAAAAATATGAAAGAACGCGTAATCTTAAATACGGATGTTGATGAAAAACATTTTCAAATAAAGTATTATTGTCAAGAATAATAATTATTTACTCCGTTAGAAATCTAAATACATTTTGAACACAGAAAACTATCCGTAAGTTCAAAGTAAAACAAAGACATAATTTTTTTAGCCTATCAAAAGTGTTTTTATAAAATACTTCGATTAAAAATATAAACGATTATATTTTTAGAAATTTATCATTTTAAAACATTATACTACATTATGATCGGGTAACTTTTCCCCAACCGTTCGGCTAAGAAACCTTAGCCGATCGGCTATGTACTATGTTCCAGCAAACCATATTTTGTAGATTTGTAGCCCTCTGAGTGACGGTCGTTTGGGCGCTGGATCGCCTAAATCCGAGTTCGTATGAGGGAGATATGGCCAAAACGGTGCAACCTCACCAAATTAGTTTAACGACGAATTTTTATGTACATATACATGTGAGCAACAAACGTAACTGTTGAAACGTAAATATACGAGTTATATTTATACAAACAAACATACCTTATGTTTTGGAACATTATATATATATAAACGATGAATATTTTTACGAAAACAAATCAAATTGTATTTTTGGTATGTGATTTCAAATTGTCACCAACGGGCCGTACCCATTTTACCAACTTCAAATGTAATCAATTATCGAATACTTTGGGCATAATCTTATCAAACAAACATTAAAATGGATGGTTTATTCAAACATCCATTCACTTATCTTAATCTCGCGTGTTTACTTTGGTACACGCGTGCACTTTAGGATTGCTTGCTCTTCAGGTGAGTCTCACGGCCCCTTTTTACTGTCTTTACTTTGGGGGAGATGCATTGCTTGTTTTACTTGAATACATATATGTATGTATGGTTTTACCGACTTATAAATTTACTACTTGATAGACATACTACTTTACAAACTTTATAGACTTGCTACTCTACAAACTTACTATCTTACCGACTTGTTAACTCACTACTTTACCGACTTTACCAACTTACAAACTTACAGACTTATTGACAGACTTACTACTTTACAAACTGATTACTTTACAGACTTGCGACGTTACAGACATAATACTTACAGACTTAACTACTTACAGACCTTACCGACTTACAGACCTACAGACTTACAGACTTGCATGAGTTACGTCTTAATCCAATGAAGTCCTCTGAATCATAGTTGTTAGTTATGGGATAAGCGCGAGTTTTAGTATATGGATCCATATGAGACTGACAATCCCCGCCTGGGGTGGTAGCGCCACCACGATCTGTACTTGTATAAACAGGTGTTTTCTACTCGTTACGTATGAGTGTTTTTGGATTAGCACTCACGGGTGTAGGGAATTATTGATTTGATGATACAAAATAATTAAAGATGAGGGACTAAAAGTAACGATTGTTTTAATTAGTTTCCTTATACAATTATGATTTCTTTGTAACCCTAATATCTCTAGTATATAAAGAGACATAGGGACGTAGGAAAAAGTGTGCACACATAATGTAGACGTCTAAGAGTTTTTGTTTAGCCTCAAGATCAAGGTATCTTGATCCTGTTATATTTGTATAACCGTGTTATTCTGATCAAATAATATTGGGGCTTATTGAGATAACATTGATGTTCATATTTATATTCCGCTGCATAATTTATCATTGTTATCATTATATCCTAGATCAAGACCTAAAAAGTCTAGAGCTTAAACGATCATACGTTTTATCAATTGGTATCAGAGCAAGGTGGCTCGTTATCTAGGATCTACAAGTTTTACAAGCAAGAGAAGCCATATCGAAGAAACTCTAGAAGATTGCAAGAAAAACTCGTAATTCGTCACTTTCTGCACAGCCATGGTAAAAAAAATTCGGATCTCCTTCGTTAACCGTTAGATCGTCATGAAATTTGAACTGTAGCTTCCTAACATACAGGCGCATATTCTGACCGGAGAAATTTTTGATCTGAGCTTTTGATTGAGAGATATTCATTGTCGAAATTGGTTGCTGAAAGTTTAGGGTTTTTCAGAATGGCAGAAGTAAAACGGTCACTGTGTCTTCGTTATCCAACGAAAGTTTATGATTTTTGGATATGTTATAGAAGACATATATTTCTACAGTGTGTAAAAATTTCATCATGATCGGATGTATATACAGAGAGATATTGAAATTCGAATCTGCTGCAGTAAGTTTATGGTTTCTTTTGTGCAGCTGAAGTCAAATAATTACTGTAGATTCGTTAACCGTTGGATCGACTTGATTTTTGAATATGTGGTTAATGAAACATTGATGGACTTCGTGTAAAAACTTGAGCATGATCAGATTCGTAATCAGTGAGATATGTAATTCTGAAGTTACCTGCCACTGCTCATTAGATGTGCTAGCCACTGTTTGTACAAACGTTGCCATTGCTAGAAGATCCTTACCACTGTTAGTACGAAGTAGCCACTGCTCGTCAAGCTTACCACTGCTAAAAGGTTTGTACCACTGTTAGTGCAATCTTACCATTGTTAGTACAACCTTACCACTGCTTGAAGCTTACCACTGTTAATGCAAAGTGCTTACCACTGTTAGTGGATTTTTGAAAGCTTGCCACTGTTAGTGGATTTTAAAAGCTTGCCACTGTTAGTGAATATTTAAAGAGTGCCACTGTTGATGAATTTTGAAGATTGGCACTGTTAGTGGAAAAGAGATTGCCACTGTTAGTACAAAATAGTTTCCACTGTTCGTGTTACTTACAACTGTTGGTTCAACTGATAGTTTGGATCTCAAATGAAACTGTATTGATTTAATGGCTTGTTCTTGAAGATGTGATTACGAAGAAGATTGATTATAGCTTATTTGATATTGTAATTGAGTTTGACAGATTTGTATCTTATCATATCTCAAAGTGGAGGATGAAGAGCTTTGAAGATAACTTGTTTGGTTTGTATGGTGACGACGAAGACTTGACAAAATCTAGCAAACGTGTGAGATTAAACTTAGGATGCTCAATGCTCACATTTGCTATCACTTGAAAGAGTTATGGTGGGCTCGGTGACTTATTATGGAAAATAAGGATTTTTGTCAAAGAGATTGCGATCTACTTATACATAGGATTATAAGTTCAACGTCGTGAATAGTACAAGATATAAGGTACAAGTTTGGAAGATTTAATTTCTTTATTAAGTTTGTCATACTCTATTTTCTTCATCAGTGATCATTACTTAGAGCCTATAAAGATTCGAGATACAAGAGATGGTTAACAAAGTGTTTGTTAAAAATGGTTAACACTATTATTGGAAAGTGGCTGAAGGAATTTCCTACTGCTTGACAAAAGTTATGACTGTTAGAGTATTAATCATTTGTACTGTTCGTTATGACTGCTACTTGGTACCGATTACTACTGTTAGTCATTTTTCAAACACTAGCGGAATTAGTGATGCTCGTCATGGATGGTACTACATGGTATTTGTTGCTATTGTTGGTTAGTTATTTGTACAGTTCTTATGATTGTTTCTATTGCTTTTGGTCAAGAGATGGTTAACATATTGATTTGAGGGGAAGCTTATGGAAAAAGTGTTTAACCATCGGATGATGTTCATGCATAATTATTTGGGATAAAGGTTTTATTACTACTGCTAGTTGTATAGTACAACTACTAGTGTAAGTTTCTAATGCTCAAATTCATTATTCTTATTATGCGTCATGGAGGGTAATTTGAGTCATTAGAAGGTTGGATTAGTAGTGTAATATATAGCATGTAGTTGTAAAGATTGAAGTTGCTTATCTTCACAAGACCCCTATTGGATTATGACAAAAAGGGGAAGAAGAATTGAAGATCAAGATTTGCATCTGGTTATTATGCATGGCATGGTTTAAAAGAAATCAAGAATTAAGGGGAAGTTTGTGCAAGAAGATGGATATTTTGTCATCATCAAATAGGGGAAGATTGTAGGGAATTATTGATTTGATGATACAAAATAATTAAAGATGAGGGACTAAAAGTAACGATTGTTTTAATTAGTTTCCTTATACAATTATGATTTCTTTGTAACCCTAATATCTCTAGTATATAAAGAGACATAGGGACGTAGGAAAAAGTGTGCACACATAATGTAGACGTCTAAGAGTTTTTGTTTAGCCTCAAGATCAAGGTATCTTGATCCTGTTATATTTGTATAACCGTGTTATTCTGATCAAATAATATTGGGGCTTATTGAGATAACATTGATGTTCATATTTATATTCCGCTGCATAATTTATCATTGTTATCATTTATATCATTATATCATTATCATTGTTATCATTATATCCTAGTATATAAAGATCAAGGAGTGCTAGCCACTGCCAGAAGAAATAAAGATCTAGCCACTGCTAGTATAGTTAAGCAGTGTCACTGTTAGTATGTGTCTGTAAAGGGAACTTACTACCACTGTTAGTACAAAGTAGGGTATTCCCACTGTTAGTATATAGAAATCTGTTAGAGATATTTATGGAATAAATTTGAATTCCATAATTGTAGGAGATTGTTTAGCAGGACTCTATGTGTTATAAATAGAGATCCTAAACCTAGTTTTAGGTTAAGAGTTTTAGCGCAGCTTCAAGGTTTTGTAACCCTAATACAAATCAGTGTATTCGTCTTATATCATTAATAAGATTGAAGCTTTTTATATCTCTGTTCTTGTTATTCATATTGATCTTCATTATTTTACTAAGTGTTATTCCGCAAACTTCTTAGTAATCATTCAAAACTTTGTTAGCCTAATAACTTTATTAGATCGATCTGGGTTTTACAAGTGGTATCAGAGCAGTTGGTTAAGTTTTGAATACAGGAAGATCTAGAATTACTGTTTGATTGATTATTTTCAATATTTGTTATTAAATCAATGGCAGAAAGTAATGAAGGAATACAGGTCACTAAGATTCCATTGCTTAGACCTGATGAGTTTGATCTATGGAAAAACAGAATCAGACAATATATGCTTCTCACAGACTACCAGATGTGGGAAGTGGTTGTTAATGGTCCTCCAGTGACTCTAAACAGTGATGGTGTTCCAATGCCAAGATCACCACCAACAACTGAGGCAGAAAGAAAGGTCAGATCCATTGAGTACAAAGCTTTAAGTACTCTATTGTTATCCATTCCCAATGAATATCAGAGACGGTTTGAAGCATGTCAAGATGCTAAAGTATTGATGGAAGCAATTGAAAAGAGGTTTGGTGGTAATGATAACACCAGAAAGAACAAAAGATCTCTACTTAAACAACAGTATGAGAATTTTAATTCTACAAGATCAGAAACTTTAACACAAACCTTTGATAGGTTTTCTAAACTGGTTGGAGATCTGGAAAATCATCAAGTGAAGATAGATAGAGATGATTTAAACAGGAAGTTTTTGAGGTCTTTGGGTGATGAATGGACTATGTATACTGTTGGGCTAAGACAGAGTGCAGATCTGGAAGCCAAGGAATTAGAAGATATATATAATGATCTGAGAAACTTTGAATCTGAAGTAGAGGGCAAGAAGGGAGGATCAGGGAACAACAACCAAAATTCTGCATTTATGTCTATGGGAGCATCTGGATCTAAAGCTGAGTCATGTCTTAAAGAGTCATTCTATGGGTCTGGAGGAAGTGCATCATTATCTAAAAATTCTAATGATCAAATCTTAGAATCTTTCTTTGCTAGTAATGTGAACTCTTCACTTACTAATGAAGATTTAGATCAATTTGAAGGAGATGATCTAGAAGAAATGGATATTAAACTGCAGATTGCTCTAATCACACAAAGAGCAAAAAGGTTTATGCAAAGAACTGGTAGAAATAACTTTGCACAGAAGAGGAGTGATGCTAGCTGGTTTGACAAAAGCAAGGTTGAATGTTTCAATTGTCACAAGATGGGACATTTTGCTAGGGAGTGCAGAAGCCCAAAGGTTGATCAGAATGAAAGAGGAAATGTCCAAAGAAGTGCAGGTAATGTGGGACAAACTAAGAATGTGCCAATCCAAGATACTTCATCAAATGCACTGGTATCTGTTGATGGATGTGGATGGGATTGGAGTGATCAGGAAGAGCATGAAGTGAAGAATCAATGCTTCATGGCAACTGCAGAATCTGACAAGCAATCAGAAGTTCCATATGAGGTACAAATTAAATTATGTTCAACTGTGTGTAAACAAACTGTGAAACATTATAGAGATCATAACCAGAAAGTGTGTGATGAGTTAAAACTATGTGAAATCAAAAGTAAACACACAATCTCTGTAATAGAAAATTTTGAAAAACAAATTCAAGCATTTGAAGAGAATGCAACACAGTTTAAGTATGATATCGAGTATGCTAGGTGGGAGAGAGATACACTTAAAGATCAAGTAGAAGTACTAACTAAGAAACTTACTGAGGTCACATGTGAAAGAGATAGCATAAGACTTAATGTAAGTAACTTAGAAAATGCATCTAAGAGTGTACATAAACTTATCAATTCACAGATTCATGATAAACTTAAAACTGGGTTAGGATACAGTAGTGTACCTCCTCCTTATAACAACAACTACTTTCCTTCAAAAACTGAAATTGATTTAAATTTACTAAAAGAAGGATTGAATGATGATGTTAAAAAGGTTGACCCAGTTAACAGTTTAAAAGAAGATGTGAACATTGATGGAGTTGAAATTCATGAGTGGAGTGAGGAAGATGATGAAGAGTGTGTTACATCTGAAGGTGAGGGTAATGTACTTAATAAATCTGTTACACCACCTAGTGAGTATAGCACTCAAGTTACTGGTCTAACTTTAGATCTTAAGGATAAAAAGCTAGAAGAGGGTAAAAGAATGTTCAGTGAAAAGGAGAAATCTAAGATAGAAAATGTAAGACTCACATCTAATATTCCTAGAAAAGTTCAAAGGAAGATTAGAAATGAAGTGAAATCATCTCTTTCTGTGAATCATGCATCTGCATTGAATAAATGTGATCATTGCAAATGTAAGGATAACTTTTCTTCGTCACAAAATTTTCAAAAACATATTCCCAGAGGTAACCAACGGAATTGGAATCAAATGGTGACTCAAAAACTGGGGAATAATGTTACTGTAATTAAAGAAAAGTTATGCCTTATATGTGGCAGAAATAATCATCTTCAACATGAGTGCTTTCATCATCCAAAAACCTATCAAGCAAATGTGAAAAAGCCATGGACAGCAGTTAATATGGTTAACAAACAAAATTTTAAATCTAAAGTTGATCATACAACTGCTGCTAGGAAGATGAATTATAGGGCAAATCAAGCTATGGTTGCTGCAAAAGTTTCCACTGCAGGAACAAAAGCTAAAGATTTAGCTAACAGTGATAAGACTAGAACAGTGGAAAAGGTCTTTAAAGCAAACAGTGGAAAGAATTTTACAACTAGTTATGTTAACACTGGTAGAGTAAATAACACTGTCAGGAATACCAACAGTGTTAATTCGTTTACCACTGGTAGAACAAATAATACTGTTAGGTACTATAATAGTGTTAATCACTTTGCCACTGTTAGACATAATAAGTATAATCGTGACACTGTTAGGCATTATAACTATGGTCCTCCAGCTAATACTGTTAGACCAAAATCCACTGTTGAGTCTAAAATTAGTTGGATTTGGACACCTTTTCAATCAAATATGGCCAGCTGTCCAAAATCTAACAATGCATCAAAATCAATAATCTTCAAGAAAGTTGATTACCTTGATGCATCTGGGAAACCCAAAGCCAAATTGGTTTGGGTTCCCAAGAGAAATTAATTTTTCTTGTGTTTGTTTGTGTGCAGGGCAAGCCAAGAAGTTTATGGCATATTGACAGTGGATGCTCAAGGCACATGACTGGAGATAAAGAGAAGCTACAGAATTTCAAATCATTTGATGGTGGATATGTAGCTTTTGGAAGCAATCCAAAAGGTGGAAGGATTACAGGCAAAGGAGTTGTTCAAAGTGCCAAGTTAAGCTTTGAAAATGTTTATTATGTGGAACAGTTGAGGTACAATCTGCTAAGTGTGAGTCAAATTACAGATAAAAAGAACCCTGTTCATTTTACTGACACTGAATGTCTTATTCTGTCTAAGGAGTTCAAAATTCCAGAAAATATGATTCTAATGAGAATTCCTAGGCAAGATAATGTCTACAAGTGTGACTTAGCAAACATGGCACCTCAATCTGATTTAAACTGCTTGATTTCTAAAGCAAATTTAAATGAGTCTACTTTGTGGCATAGAAGGATGTGTCACATGAATTACAAAACCATTAATAAACTTGTCAAAAACAAGCTTGTTAGGGGTTTACCTGAGAAGGTCTATTCATGTGATGATCATTGTGTTTCATGCCTAAAGGGAAAGCAACACAAAACTTCTTTTAAGTCCAAAGCTGTGAATTCAAACTGTACTCCTTTATCCTTATTGCATATGGACTTATTTGGACCAACAAGTATAAGTAGTATGGGAAAAAGATCTTATTGTCTTGTTGTAATCGATGATTATACCAGATTTACATGGGTTTTCTTTCTTAGAACAAAAGATGAGACAGGTGAAATACTTAGATCATTTATAACTAAGATTGAGAACCAATTAGATACAAAGGTTAAAATCATCAGGAGTGATAATGGAACAGAGTTTAAAAATTCTGAGATGGATAAATTCTGTGATGAGAAAGGCATTAAGAGAGAATTTAGTGCTCCTAGGACTCCTCAACAAAATGGAGTAGCTGAAAGAAGGAATAGAACACTAATAGAGGCTGCTAGAACTATGCTAGCTGATGCAAAACTTCCTATGTCCTTTTGGGCAGAAGCAGTTAGCACAGCTTGCTATGTTCAGAATAGGGTAACAGTTGTTAAACCTTATTTCAAAACCCCTTATGAGCTGCTGTTTAAGAACAAACCACTGGTCAGTTTCTTAAAATCCTTCGGATGTCCTTGTACTATTTTGAATACCAAAGATCATCTAGGAAAGTTTGAAAGCAAAATAGATGAGGGTGTATTTGTGGGATATTCTGTTCAAAGTAAAGCATATAGAGTGTTCAATCAAAGGACCAGAGTCATAGAAGAATCAATGAATGTCACTTTTAATGAGAATATCATTAATCCTGATGGAAAAGGTCCTAAGTCTTTGTTTGATATTGATGCTCTTAACACTGCTTTTAGGTATGCAACTGTCAATTTAAGTACAGGTACAAGTACAGGTACCAAAACAGGAACAGAAGAGGTAGCCAGTGAGAAAGAAACAGGGGTGTTCACAGATAGTAATAAAGACTCCTTGGAATACATTATATTTCCAATCTGGACTCCTGATCCACCTGAGTTGCTATCTTCTAATCTTCCACAGTCATCTCAGTCCATTGAGATAGAAGAGCAAATTGAAACACCTGTCAATGAAAGTTCAGGGCAGGATGGTAACTTTACCAACTTGGAGACTACCATTCCTGAGACATCAACTTCAAACTTTCATGTACACAAAGATCATCCTTTGGAACAGGTGATTGGTGATATAAATGCTGGTATACAGACTAGACAGCAGACTACTGTCAATGAAGAAGAAATACATACATCTCTATATGTATGTTTTCTATCACAAATAGAACCTAAGAAGGCAGTAGAAGCTCTTAAACACCCTAGCTGGATTGAGGCAATGCAAGAGGAGTTGCTACAATTCAAGATCCAGAATGTGTGGACTCTTGTTGATCTGCCAAAAGGTAAAAGGGCTATTGGTACCAAATGGATTTTCAAAAACAAGAAGGATGAAAGAGGCATTGTTATAAAGAACAAGGCAAGATTGGTGGCACAGGGATATACACAGGAAGAAGGGATTGATTATGATGATGTTTTTGCTCCTGTTGCAAGGATAGAAGCCATCAGATTATTCTTAGCATTTGCTTCATATAAAGGATTCATAGTGTATCAGATGGATGTCAAGAGTGCTTTTCTGTATGGCACAATTGATGATGAGGTGTATGTGTGTCAACCTCCTGGATTTGAAGATCCTCAATATCCAGATAAAGTTTGCAGATTAGATAAGGCGTTGTATGGTTTGCATCAAGCACCTAGAGCTTGGTATGAGACTCTATCAGTGTATCTGTTAGAGAATGGATTTAAGAGGGGAACCATTGATAAGACACTGTTTATCAAAATGGAGAATAATGACATTTTGTTGGTGCAAATTTATGTTGATGACATCATTTTTGGATCTACAAATGATGGTCTGTGCAAAGAATTTGAGAGGTTAATGCATCAAAAGTTTCAGATGAGTTCAATGGGGGAACTCACCTTCTTCTTAGGACTTCAAGTTAAGCAGAATTCAGATGGGATTTTCATCAATCAAAGCAAGTATGTGAAAGACATTCTTGATAGATTTGGATACTCAGATGCTAAGATAGCTAGCACACCAATGGAGACACACAAGGCATTACATGCAGATCTTGAGGGGGAGGATGTAGATGTGCATCTATATAGATCTATGATTGGATCCCTCATGTATCTCACCTCCTCTAGACCAGACATCATGTTTGCTGTGTGTGTGTGTGCTAGATATCAAGCCAATCCCAAGCAATCACATTTATATGCAGTAAAGAGGATTTTTAGATATTTAAAGGGTCAACCACAATTAGGACTTTGGTATCCAAAGAGTTCTTCTTTTGAGCTTAAGGCATATACAGATAGTGATTATGGTGGTGAGAATATGGATAGGAAGTCTACATCAGGGGGTTGTCAATTTCTAGGAGAAAGATTGGTATCATGGCAATGCAAGAAACAGACCACTGTATCCACTTCTACTGCAGAGGCAGAATATGTTGCTGCATCCAGTTGCTGTGCACAGGTGCTTTGGATACAGAATCAAATGCTGGATTATGGTCTGTCTTTTCTGAATACTCCTATCTATATTGATAATAATTCGGCAATTAGTATTATTAACAATCCTGTTAAGCATTCTAAGACCAAACATATTGAAATTCGTTATCATTTTATACGAGATTGCAATGAAAAGAGATTGATACAAATTTTTAAAATTCATACTGATAATCAATATGCAGATCTGTTCACAAAGGCATTCGATGTGGGTAGATTTACATTTTTGGTTACCAGTATTGGAATGATCAATTTAACCTAATGTATGTTTGGTCGTAGAATAGATACTAACAGTGCTATTGTAAAAAGAACAGTGCATTATGCTCTAAGTGGTTCCCACTGCTAGCTCATAGTAGGTCTTACATGGTACCACTGGTAGCACATTCTAGCCACTGTTTCTTCTACATTTGCCACTGCTTGCAACTGTGTATAGTTTTGCCACTGTTCTCTAGCTAACCACTGTGCAGGTTCCTAGCTACTGTCAGAAGACAATGTTATTGATTGGTGCTAACATTTTATTTGTTTTGTTTTCTTTTGATAAAAAAAAAAAAAAAAAAAAATTAAATTAATTAGTATGCTTAGAAAGTCAAATGCTTGCTACTGCTAGTACTAAGTTTTGGTTACCTTGGTCGGTTGTCACTGCTAGTACTACTAGATGCTGTTAGTTTTCTAAGTAAATTGGAGTGTGTACTAAATTCTGTTTGCCACTGTTAAAGTTGTGTTATGTCTTCCCACTGTTAGTTATATAGAACGTTGCCACTGCTAGTTCATTTTTCTAGGTCATGCCTCTGTTCTTATGACCAACAGTATATAACCTTAGAACACTTCACTTTTTCATTACGCTTTCATATTTTCACGAATTCACAAATACTCTCTGTAAACCCTCCTTGCAAACTGAACATTTACTTCCTTTTCGATCAATTTCACCATCATGGATTCCACTTCATCCACAGATCTTACTTTAAGTGTTTACGAAGAACATAATATGATCGCCTTTTTAATGAAACCCTCATCTGCGCAAAACTTCACACAAATTGTGGATTTTCTGCGGTCGACCTACATCTTTCACGCACTCACTATTTCTCCAAGGGTTTCTAGAGGCCATTTGAATGAATTCTGGAAAAATTCCAAATTAGAAGTGATAGAGGGGAAACGTCAACTGATTTCTAGGGTTCAAGGAACTCAAGTGGTGATATCTGAGGACTCTATTCGAGAAGTCTTACTTCTTGATGATGCTTCAGGTATATCTTCGATTGATGACACAGATTTGTATGATAACCTTAGGCTAATGGGTTATGAGGGTGATTACACACGTTTTACATTTTTTAAATCACTCTTTAGTCCTCAGTGGAAATTTTTAATTCATACACTTCTTCATTGTTTGTCATCCAAAAGAACTGCATTTAATGAATTTGGATCCCAAATAGCTTATGCTCTTGTGTGTTTAGCTACGGGTCAAAAGTTTAATTTTTCTAAATATATTTTTGAAGGCATGGTTCGAAATATAACTAAAGGGAAGAAGGATATGTTCATTATGTATCCTCGATTTGTGCAACTTGTTTTAAATAAACAAATTTCTGATTTGGTTGCACAAGAACTTATTATTGGTGTTGGTACTCTTTCTGCTAGAACTTTTACAGAAATGAGTAAGAATACTAATAAGAAGTTTTCTGGGAAGGAAACAGCATTGTTTTCTGCAATGCTTCCTGCTCCTTCCACCACAGATGTAGTACCACCAACTACATCTGAACCAATTGATGACAGGCCAGTAGTACCAACTAGGTCTGAACACACATCAATTGGGGGTACTAAAAGAAGCAAGGGACCAAACAACCTACCCAACTAAAGCCACAGAAAAGGCAAAGAAAACAGGCAAGTGAGGCTCCTGCTGCTCACTTGTCTCAGCCATCATTTGTACCACAGCAAGTGACCCCACAGGAGATGGGTGGTCATTCTGGAAGGGCTGCCATTACTCCTTCTAGTCCACTGACAGAGGAGGCCAGTGGTAACATAAATAAGACCCAACCAGAGGCAACTTCTAATGCTGAACCTATGGGTGATGAAGCAGGTGAAGGTCCCAGTACCAATACAAAGGGAACTTCTGTTGATCATGCTAGGCATGAGACAGAAGATGCTTTTGTCAATGATTCATCTAGGAGGTCACACTCTAATGATGATGAGGCTAGTCCTTACATTGAATTAACGAATGTACAACTGACAATGGCTGTGGACAAAATTTGGGAGAGGTTGATAAAGGAGAAGAAGGTGAATAAAGCTCAAGATGCTAAAATTGCAGAGCAAGCTGCTAGGATTATTGAGCAGGAGAAAATTATTACTGATCTCAAAGACAGGATTGCAGTTATAGAAGCTTTGTTGGTTCAGGGCACTTTCAAAAAGGGGGAGAATTATGCAGAGGAGATATTTAATGATGATATGTTCAATGCTGGTGTGAATGATGATGAAGATGTTGAGCAGACTGAGGTTGTGGGTGATAATACAGATTTAGATAAAGCTGATACTGAGGTCTTGGAGGATGTACAGACTGAGGTTGTTGAAAGTGTGAATAGAACTGAGGTGGTAGATGAGGTTGAAATTGGAGAAGAAGTAGTTCAATCTGTGAATAAGGGTGATGGTGATGGTGCAAAGGCTGAGGGGGAGTTAATAGCTAAATCAGAACCCAAATTTACATATGGTAGGAAGAAATCAATACCAGTGTCAAGGGTTAAGGCTAAGAAAGTGAAAACTTACACTGCTGCTACCACTGCTACAACCACTACTATTGCTGCTACCACTGCTACAACCACTGCAACTGCTGCTACCACTGCTACAACTACAACTGCTACTAAAAAGTCATCCACTGCTAGAACAACTTTCACTCCTACTGTTAGATCAATGGAAGTTCCTTTCACAATAAGAGAACCAATTACATCACCTAAACCTAAGTCTAATCTTTCAAAGATTGATCCAAAAGACAAAGGTAAAGGTAAATTGGTGGAAAAGCCAAAGGTGAAGAAGGTGCAACAAAATATTGAGCATGACATGGAGTATGCTATGAGGTTGCAGGCAGAATTGAATGAACAGGACAGAATTGAAGCTGAACAAAGAGCTGATGAATCTGAGGTAGATGAAGTAGATGTGTTGCTTGAGAATGGGCAAATTGTAAAGATGACTAGAGAAGCCAGCAGAATATATGCAGAGATGAAATCAAAAGGATTAAATGATGATACTGTCTATCATGCTTTTGAAGCAAAGAAACAGGGTGATCCTCTGCAGATAGCTTTGAATAAAAAAATTGAAAGGGAGAAGAAGGAAAAGAAGGAAAAGGAGGCTGCTAAGAGGAAAGCTAGGAAACCAACTAAGTCTGAAATGAAAAATGATTTGGTTTGTAAGCTTAGAGGAGGTAGGATTCCTACTATGAGACTGAGGAGTATGTCACTGGAACAATTGCAAAACTTGTATGATAATAATCCTCATGTCAATCCTGCAGCAAGGGAAAGGTTAGAAAAGAAAAGAAAGGATGAGACTGAAATTCAAAGGAGATTACAAGAAAGATATGATTTGATTGATAAGGAGTTGGAGGCAGAAAAGGAATTGAAATTAAAAATTGAGGGTTCTAGAAGGTCATTTATTAGACTTCAGGAGTTGGATGATGATGTGTGTGATCTGGATAGAGATGAGGAGATTTTGGATAAAATGTTTGTGATAAAATCAGATAGATCAGAAAATATTAACTTGAATGATGAAGAATTTTCAGAAATCATCAAGTGGGAAGGAGTGTTGATAGCATCCAAAGATATGGCATATGAAATTAGGATTGAAAGAAAAAATGGTGTTGTCAGCTTCCACAGGTCAATGATTGATATTTTGAAGAGAATTCAAAAATTTGATGTTTATGATATGTACAGAATTGGGTTAGAGAAGGACTTGAAAACTGTTAAATCTAGTCTTGAGAAGTATGTGTGGGAATGGATACAGATGATGTTTGAGCCTGAAAAGTATGGAGATCTGTTTTTAGGTGCTGAGGTGGTTGCTTATTGGAGACATTTTGCAAGAGCAGGGGTACATTGTATTGCTCTTAAGAATGGTAAATTTGTATATATGTTGGAAGAAAGAGAATATATTCTGAGCATAGTTTTGTTAAGACAGATTATAGAAAAGAAATTGCAAGTGGTTGTGAAAACTGATAGAGGAAAAGAAATTATTTACTGGATGATGAATCAGTTTAACAAAAGAGATCAAGCCAACAAGAAAGGTTAAACTTCTCCTATAAAAGATTGAAGCTGAATGAAGAAACTTATTTCAATGCAAGATTGATTAAGTTTAGGGGGAGATTGTTGGGATCTGAGCTAAACTTGATAAGTATAGAAGATTAACCACTGTCTGTTATACTGCTAGCCACTGTTATTGAAGAAGCAGTACCACTGTTAGAAGGAGTGCTAGCCACTGCCAGGAGTGCTAGCCACTGCCAGAAGAAATAAAGATCTAGCCACTGCTAGTATAGTTAAGCAGTGTCACTGTTAGTATGTGTCTGTAAAGGGAACTTACTACCACTGTTAGTACAAAGTAGGGTATTCCCACTGTTAGTATATAGAAATCTGTTAGAGATATTTATGGAATAAATTTGAATTCCATAATTATAGGAGATTGTTTAGCAGGACTCTATGTGTTATAAATAGAGATCCTAAACCTAGTTTTAGGTTAAGAGTTTTAGCGCAGCTTCAAGGTTTTGTAACCCTAATACAAATCAGTGTATTCGTCTTATATCATTAATAAGATTGAAGCTTTTTATATCTCTGTTCTTGTTATTCATATTGATCTTCATTATTTTACTAAGTGTTATTCCGCAAACTTCTTAGTAATCATTCAAAACTTTGTTAGCCTAATAACTTTATTAGATCGATCTGGGTTATACAACGGGGGCAAATTACAGATTTGTTAAGCTTCGACTATGATGGCTCATGGCAGACCTTACTTACCTAATTAGCTTGGCGTAATTGATACTTACTTACTAAATTACCGTTGTGTAATTGATACTTACTTACCTAATTACCTTGGCGTAGTTGATACTTACTTACCAAATTACCGTTGTGCAATTGATACTTAATTACCTAATTACCTTGGCGTAATTGATACTTACTTACTATATTACCGTTGTGTAATTGATACTTACTTTCTAAATTACCATTGTGTAATTGATACTTACTTACTAAATTACCGTTGTGTAATTGATATTACTTACTTAATTACCGTGGTGTAATTGTTACTGCTTACATAATTACAATTGGTGTAATTATTTCTACTTATTGAACTGTGCTGGATTTTCTATTACTATATACCACAAACCTGTGAGATTCACCAACCTTTTGGTTGACGTGTTTTAGTGATGCATTCTCAGGTACTCAGCCACAGTAGGATGGCCCAGCAGGATCTACTTATATGCTAAGCTAGTACGAGTCGCATGCATACACCCTTATGAAGATTTTACTCGCATTATCTTTTGTACTGTGATTATGTATTTAAAATCTTCAGATTCATTTTGCGAACTCACTAATGATTTATACTTACGACTTAAAACCTTGTACTACTTTTGTAATGTAATGTATTTTCAAAAATGTCTCATTTAGAGTCGTTTGCTTAATCTTTGTGCTTGATATTTGATTAGTCACGCCTAAAAACAATCGCTTCTGCAAAGCATGAAATTGGGGGTGTGACACACAGGTACTTAGCAGTAGATCTGGACTGCCCATCAGGATGCATATTAGCTCGAGTCTTCATGCAAACTTCAGAGATTTCATTGCATTATTAGATTTTGTATAACTAATTATGTACTTAAATATCTCATATTATGAACATGAGCTATGTATGAGTTTAAACTGTTGTAAACCTTTTAATATTAATATATTTTATTAAAACGACGCATATAGAGTCGTTTGCTATATATCTGTGTGCTTCGATTATTGATTAGTAACACCCAAATTATGCTTCCGCAAAACATTAAATTTGGGGGTGTTACAAATTATGTACGCAAAATCGTGACTTTTTACGTCAAATCATGTTCCAAAGATAATCAAATAACTCGACTATTATAAACCGATCTAAAATTAAGGTTAAATAGCGCGGTTGAGTTAATCGAGCTAAAAAATATTAAATAGCACAGCTAACATGTTCTAAAAGATGAAAGTTGAATTAAAATAGCGCGGTTGAGTTAATCGAGCTGAAAAATATTAAATAGCACGGTTAATAAGCAATGTGTTCTAAAAGATAATCTGGAATTAAAATAGCACGGTTGAGTCAATCGAGCTAAAAAATATTAAATAGCACGGTTAATAAGCAATGTGTTTTAAAAGATAATCATATAAAGTTGAAATAAAAATAGCGCGATAGAATCTAGTCATTCTAAAAGATGTGATATATATTATATTTTATTAAGTAATACATAGAACACGGTTTTTTTAATGGGAACCGTGGTCCTTTTGAAAATAATAGGCCACTCCTACGTAATTAGAACCGCAGTCATTTCTTTTAAGAGAATATACCACGGTTTACTAGTGAGAATCGTGGTCCACTTTTTCTTAAACTGTGGGTTGTATCGAAAAGTATAAAAATGCGCAACTTTTGGCTTATGTATCACGGATTTTATGATTTTTTTTACCATTTTCGTAGTCTTTTAGGGGTGGTCTATACTGTAACACCCCCAAATTTAATTGTTTTGCGGAAGTAAGATTTGGGTGTTACTAATCAATAACAAAGTACACAGATTAATAGTAAACGACTCTATATGCGTCGTTTTGACAAAATATATTAATATTAAAATGTTTACAATAATCATCCCACACATAGCTCGTGTTCGTAGTATGAAGAGATTTGAATACATAATTAATTGTACAAAATCTAATAATGAAGTAAAATCTCTTGAATGTTTGCATGAAGACTCGAGCTAATATGCATCCTGTTGGGCAGTCCAGTTCTACTGCTGTGTACCTGTGATACATGCTAAAATGGGTCAGCTAACGCTGGTGAGCTCACAGGTTTAGATATCAAATAAATTGAGTGTGAACCGCAAGATTTAATCGTTGATTTGCATCCATCAAATGATAATAGTTATGTATACATCCATGAGCGCATAGTCTGAGCTTAACTCGAGGGGTCGGGTCCCATGTAGAGAATTCCGAGCAAGTTGCCTCCACGAGAGCCTAATCTACTCTCGTCTTCCCAAATATTAGTACGTCCATTGCAGAGGTTAGCGCGACTAACCCGGACGAGGTGGGTCAATCCTATATGGTACCATATACTAATATTCACGCTACTTTCGTATTACCAGACTATACTGACGGAGGACTTTGGTTTGATTAGTTGAGAACAACTCATGTAGTATATTGAAATATGTACTCGCGTTCACGTGTTAAAAACAGAGCAATGTATCGCACCCCTAGTAAAACAGTAAAAAGAGGGGCCATGAGACTCACCTGAGCCTGAAGAGTTTATCTAAATAAACTGAGATTGACTAGCCAAGAATCGAAGTCCAAAGACTTGTAACCTGAGGGTGTCCACGACACGCGATGGTTATAAACATGCGAAGGCATCTAATAAGACTACCTTGTAGTTGTTTGTCCAACTAGAATGTCCAAATGATTACAATTTGGTTGATTGTTTAAGTGTTTGAAAATGTGTACAGCCTGTTGGTGATTGTTGGTAATAATAATCTTATCATTATTCTTGAAAAACGTGTTCCAAAGTGTTTTAGAAGTCATGTCCCATTCGTGTTTGATGTTATACAAGTTTAACACTTTGTGTGAAAGTTTAGATGTAACACTGTTACTCGTGACCCTAGGGTAAGGGCGAAGCCCGTTAATGACGGGGGTCCGGGGGCAGCGCCCCTGGTAGCAGGGTCCAAGGGGCGGCAGCCCCTGGCGGGGTCCAAGGGGCAGAGCCCCTGGCTGGGGTCGAGCTGAGACTTTTACCCAACCTATTTTTATTTCTACTAAATTGCTTTGGTGAAAAACGCATCTGAACTTGAATTTGGGTGAAACCGAGTGATAAAATTTTAGGTCTCGACACTTAGTAAAATTTGTGTTTTCTTGGTTCTGTTTCATGCGACAAAGTGCGACATATAGCTTTGTGTCGCTAAGTGCGACATAGTCTGTTGTGTCGCAGATCCTATCTGCGACATAAGGGCTTGTGTCGCTAAGGGCGACATCCGTAATTCAGTGCGACGTAGGGCGTTGTGTCGCTATATGCGACGTCCGTAATTTCTGCGACATAACTATTTATGTCGCTATATGCGACATCCGTGATTAGTGCGACATAGTGGCTTATGTCGCTATATGCGACATCCGTGATTAGTGCGACATAGTGGCTTATGTCGCTATATGCGACATAAGGTCTGATTTAGCGACATAAAGGCTTATGTCGCAGGTGGCCTGGAGCCTCTGCGACATAACGCGCTGTTGGCCGGAAAATGAGCCGAAAAGGTGTTTCCGGCCTCTGTTCGACCTGAGACTTTTACCCAACCCATTTTTGGACATTTTAAGCTTAAACAAACTATAAACATGTAAAAATAAGTGAAAACGATGAATTTCGAGAGTTCGCCGAAAACTTACGAAGTGATGAATCGAAATTCCGGAAAGATAGGAGTGTAGATCGTGACGCGGTGGTTCTTTTCTTCCAAATGAGTAAGTCGATTGGAGCAAGTTTGGTGGTGATTTTCTTAGATTTAAGGTGATGGTGGTTTTGGTTTTGTTTGAGAGAAAGGGAATGAAAGAAATGGAGAGAGAGGAGGGAAGTGAGGAGAATGGGGAGGGGGAAGGGAATTTGGGCAGATTTTTGGGGAGAGGGGGAAGGGTTTTCTCCCAACTTTTAGTCCCCGCGTTAGCGCTCCGTGCGATGTTCGTTTCCCAGGTCGTTTAAACGTTAAATGATTATTTTATACATTTAAATATATGTTTTAAAATACAAATGTTTATTTAATATTTTTGTTGAAGTATTTTACCAAATACTTAATAACTTAAATGGTTTCGTTTGTTTGTGTGTTAAGTGTATATGTCGCGTAGACGTTTATTATACAATACGAAATGTAATTGAAATATTATCAAAATAATATTTTGGATATAGTAGTGTTATTAAATAATGTTGCACTTATTTAATAAAGATGTTCACCAACGTCCGTATTTACTTGAGCCGAATTACATTCGATTTGAAACTTGTATGATTTAATCGAATCGCATATTCGTATATATATTCAACAATATATATATATATATATATATATATATATATATTTCGATACATTAATTAGCCTAAAACCAACTAATTACATGTATTAACAACTGGTTAGGTACTAATCACTAGTCCTAATTTGTCGGGTGTTACATATACGTGATTTTGTAGTAGTGTCATTTCAAATCTTGTATTATAACAAATACGAGAAGACTACATCACCAACTTTAACATTTACGGTAGTAAAGCTAAACACCGTCTAAGTTTTCAAGTGATGAGTATATAATGCAAATAATTTATCTTAAGGCCTACTCCCGAGATTCTGTTTGAAAGAAAAGAATATAAGGGCGCGTTTGGTTAGCGGAATGTTTTTCTGATGAAATGGAATCTCTTAAATGAATGGAATTCAATGGAATTGAAATTAAAAAAATTGAAATATGTAACGTCTTTGGTTGGAAAAATGCAATGGAATTTGAATCTAATTCATAACACAATCATATTTGGTAAATGTAGTAAATGACATTGTTACTCTTTCATATTTTTTGAAAAGAACTTGAATTAAAAAATTTATTTTTAGAAACCTTTGGAGTGATTTATTGCATTTATCATTTATTTATTATATAACAAAAAGAGTTAAGGGCGTGTTTGTTTCACGGAATTCCCCGGATTTCGTCGGAATTGGAATTCGAATTCCTTCAAAATCTTGTTTGGTTGGTTAAAATGATGGAATTGGAATTTGTCAAATTCCTTCAAATTCCCTCAATCACATGAATTCAACATTCCATCAATATATTGATGGAAAGTTTGAAATTCAAAGGAATGTTTACATTTTTACTAAAAAATCCTTCAATCCTTGAATTAAATAAACGTACAATCTTCTTCTTTGACCTTTTTATATGTATATCATCTCTCTCAATTCACTCATAACGCCGACCAAACGCCGGTCACCTCCGGCGACCCCTCCGGCCTCCTTTCTACAACCGCACCAGCCTCCATCCTTTTACATACCACCACCATCGCAACAAAATATACATCGTTAAAGCAACACTCACCTGCGATTTCAATTCTTTGTTCTTACTTCTCATCTTTAATTTTGGTTTCTAGGCTTTTTGTGTTCAAGATCTTCCGATTGTCTATCTCGATTTGACTATGATTCATGTGGATGTTCATGGTAGAGCTTTGATTCATGTGAATCTTCATGGGTTTCTAGGGTTTTTTCATGGTTAAGATTTGAGATATGATAATTATTAGGTGGGGTTTTTTTTTTTTTTTTTATGGTGAATCTATTTGATAAGTGGCGACTGATGGTGATGATTGATGAGTCGGTGGTACGTGGAGTTGCTTCATGCTCTGTAGTAGTACATATATTCTGATAAATAAATATGATATTTATCTTGAAGAATATAAAGAACATATCTGTTATTGGTGTAACTTCAATGAAGTTTACGATACTTTTTTCAAGCTATATAAAAAAAGGTTTAATTGAAAAGGTTTATTAGTTTAATAATGTTTATAAAAATTAAAGGGGGGAATATGTCATTTATTATTAATTACATTCCAATTCTTTGATAAATTTACAAACCAAACAAGATTAAGAAAAATGAAAGATTCCATTCATTTACATTCCAATTCCCTCAAATTCCAATTCCTTTCTCAAATTCCAATTCCTTCAAAAATATTCTGCGAAACAAACGGACCCTTAAAAGTTGGATCTATTTCTTACAACCCACCCACCACTACGACGACTAAATCAAACCACCGACCCACCGTCAAACCACCGACCCACCATTAGCGTGAATAATCCATATGCTTTTCAAAGAACATTTCCTATAAGAACTAAATGAAGCCAAATACTTCCTCTCACTACATCTACCATGACGAAATCTAAAAAAAAAATCAAACACAAAAGTACAATATGGTGGTGGTGGCGGCCACTAGCGGTTTATGATGTTGACCGGTGCAACGGAAATGGAGGTGGCGGCTTATGATGCTGACGGTACGATGGTAACGTTGGTGGCCGCCGGTAGCAGCTCTGCAGTGGTGGTGGTCCGGCTGTGATTTATGATGTTCACCAGTGCGGTGGTGGAGAGTTACCGTACCTAACATTGAAGATGAGAAGGTGGTGTTTTTTGATAAAGTTGAGAGGTAATGAAAATGTAATGTTTTGTTAGGGCATTTTAGTCTTTGGGAGATTCAAGAGTCAAATGAAATTAAAATCCATCCAACATTTGATAGAATGAAGATTCTGTGATGGAAGGAAAGTTTACATTCTAAAAGGAATTGAATTCCTTCACGGTTGACAACCAAACACGATTTCTAATGGAATTAAATTCCAATTCCGCCCAGATTCCTTCCAAATCTGTCAAACAAACAGGGCCTAAGAGAATATAAAATGACACCCCCTCCATCTCATTTTTATTGTCATGTTTTAACTATTGAAGCGTTTCTTCTTAAACTTTGAGTTTAAATATTTTTATTTGTGTTATATAATACGTGATGAAAATTATACCCAATGAATATACATTTAAAATCCAATTCATTTATATATTTTGCATCAAATATTATATAATAAAAATAACAATATTTAAGGTCAAAGTTGAAATAGAAATACTTAAAAAGTCAAAGCAGGACAATAAAAATGGGACGAAGGGAGTAGAAAAGAAAAAAAGATGAAAAACGTTTTTGTGTTCCCGAGTTGGAAAAATAACTTAAATTTATATATTTTGTGTTGTAGAGTGAGAGAGAAATTGAAGGAACTGACATTTTATAGCTTATATAATCTTTCATTCTTTCAAATCTTCTCAATTTTGAAGAGAAAAGAAGGATGAATTCTCCTTCCGCATCTAAACCTTTCTCTCAATAAACAAAACTCACAAACACAATTTACCTTTTATTTTATCCATTTCTCTTATTTCAAAAAAATATCTTGGTAGCGGGCTCTTAGTTATCCTCTTATTTATATTTCTTAATAATATTTGTTTAAATAAAGAGTAAAGATAAAGAAAATGTTTTTTTTTTCTTGTTTTTTTCCACCGGGGAGGTTGACATTTTCACCCACTAAAATTAATAAATTTATCAAAATTATGTATTACTATTTTGTACGGTATAAATATTTAATATAAAGTTATAATCAGTTTATCAATAGGTGAAAATATCAACATCCTTATCATGAGCTTCAAACGTCACGTTTTATATAAGATAAAAAAAATTAATTGGGAAATAAATAAAAAATCTATATTCCTTATTCTGTCATGTCACACTCACGGGACATGTGGAAAGAAATATCGAAACGTCCCAGATTCTGTCTATATACAAACACCGTCTCGCTACTTTTGATAATTGGAACTCACTAGAACCATTTATCGTCTTCGTCTCTCTAATCAAAATCAAAACTTTAATAATTCTGCAATGGCGATTGAGATCTGTGTCAAAGCTGCTGCTGGTGCACCTGATGTTCTTGGAGACTGTAATTATTACTATTATTCTCTATCTTTCTTTCTTTCTCACCATTTATTGTGGATACCCAATTATTTAGTGACCTTATTATTTTTATTGGAATTTAGGTCCATTTTGCCAGAGGGTTCTTTTGACTCTTGAAGAAAAGAAAGTACCTTACAATACCCATCTTATTAATCTTGGCAACAAACCAGAATGGTGATTATAATTTCCTTTTTTTTTTACTTTTTTGGGAAGAATCTTGAACATACCCATGAAAAAGATGTGATTTTTTTGGTGGGTTTTTGAAGAATTATGTTTTTTTTTTGTAGGTTTCTTGAAGTGAGCCCAGAAGGGAAAGTTCCTCTGATCAAATTTGATGAGAAATGGATTTCTGATTCTGATGTCATTGTGGGTCTTCTTGAAGACAAGTATCCTGAACCTTCTCTTTCAACTCCCCCTGAGCTTACCTCTGTGTATGTTATTTCTTAATTTCAATATTATTTTTTTAATTGTTATTATTTATTATATATTCAGTTATTATTATTATTTGGAATATTTGGAAAGGAAGGTCAAGAATGCTGGCTAAAAGTCAATTACTTGTTTATTCTAGGACTTGTGTTATGACTTATGAGTATGTATATATTTTTATATCAGTTATGCGTGTTGCTGAATAACGAATTGGCCTTATATTCTTAGATTTTGAGCAGTTTGGTTGTTGTATAACTTGACTCTTGTTTCCTATTCAATTAGTATAGTCCAATTGTCTATTGATGAGAGTTTGTTATTTAAATGCAATTATAATCATTCATAACAGCAAGAGGTTGCAAATCATGTTGAATAAGCTCATATATCACCTGAATTTAGCTACTCCGTACATCGTTAGTAGATAGTTATGTTTTTTAGATGCATAATTACTATGCTACTTATCATTTTATAACTGTCTAAAAGTTGACTTTAGCTCAGTCTTTATAGAAGAAACAGTACTAAATAGATATAATTATGGTATATCTTCACGCCCAATACTTACCCTAAGTTAACTTTAACCTGAAATTGTTCAATTCGTTGAGTCGTTTCATTTCTTTTTGTTGTGACATAAAATCGTAGGGGGTCAAAGATTTTCCCAAAGTTTGTGGCGTTTTTAAAGAGCAAGGATGAAAATGATGGGACAGAGCAAGCTTTGCTTGATGAGTTAAAGGCATTGGATGAACACCTCAAGAATAATGTATGCTTAATGAATTTTCCTATTGTAAATCATAAAAAATCAAGATCATACTTTTGTTATATTTCATTGTTTTGTTTGAATAATGATTTTTGGTATGTAATTTATATTAGGGACCTTATATTAATGGAGATAAGATCACAGCCGTTGATTTGGGTTTGGCGCCAAAGCTCTACCATCTTGTGGTGGCTCTTGGTCATTTTAAGAAATGGACGATTCCTGAAAGTCTGACTCATGTGCATAACTACACAAAGGTATGATACTTGCCTCTTTCATTTTAGTTTGTTATTTTATCAGTTGTCAACTCCCTTGTGGATCTCCATAGGTGTATGAGTATACTTCCATCAAGTAGAAACATATAAATCACTTTTTCATATTTGAAGATCTTTCATATACCTTACATGCGTTTTGTCAGTATTTCTGAATATTCTCAAAAAATATTATGAGTCCTACACTGTTCCATTAGCATCCAGGACTAGGACCGTGAACTTGACGACCTCGCTAAACATATATACAGTGAAAAGTCGTTTAGAAGACTAACTGTATCAAACACTACCCCCTCGGTCCTATTATGTTGTCCAATAACAACTTATCTTTAGTTTTGGATAGTTATCACTTCTGCTCTTATATTTGAGACAAGTTTGAATTGAAAATTTTTAAGGAAATGAATTATTGTAATAGAGAAGGTAAATTTGGGAGTTAAGTGATCTGAATCCTTTCCCTTCCTTTCTTTTTCCTCCAATAAATAGTTCAAGAACATAGCTTGTTCAGACATGAAAGTATTCAACTTTTTGATGATGTTTTTAATGAGAACTCATATTAACCTTCTGTTCTGTTTATCAGGGTGTTAGACATAGGTCATTATCATCGATTGTAAATCTTTGTGTACAATCTGTCAAACAGTTATTTGCCTCATTTTGTACAATATTTCATTAATAAAAGATAATTTAATCTTTTTCTGGACCATTTTTTTATTGAATAGTTCTTTAATTAGATCGGTAGGTTCCAACTCATATAAGCTCTCTGATTTGGCAAGCTCAGGTCCTCTTGGTATGGCTTTACCATACTTTATAATGAGCTACTTTAAATCCATTCATTTCATCGGCACTCTTGCTTTTAGCAATAAGATTTTGTATCCACAAGCATTGGGACATCTTAAAATGAATCTGTTGCAGTTTTCATGAGACACAAGGAGTCAAGGACTATAGAAGTTGACAATTTGAAATAGTACTTCCGAATTCTGCTTGTTTGTTTTACTGTAGAAGTTAAAGATCATGAACTCTTGTTCTCGGATTGTGCATAAAGTAATTTTACCCATTTTATAATATGCTACAACCATATAAATTTGTGTTCAAACTGCAAAATTGTGTGCTTATCATCTTTTTTACTGTATTATGATTGCAAACCATACTTACAGTGTTATTGGTGCAGTCACTCTTTTCTCTACCATCGTTTGAGAAAACCAAACCTCCTAAAGAAGAATATGTTGTTGCTGGATGGGCGCCAAAGGTTAATGCATGAAGCGGCCCCAAACTATAATTTTAGTAATTCATTTTCCGAACTTATTATCATCATGAATCTATTATCGGATTTATTTTATGACTTATGACACATGTTTAACATATTTCAAAGGACATGGGGCTGGTTGCTGCTATATGTAATCGGTGTGCATCAATAGTATGATGATAGACCTGTATGAAGGATTGAAGTTTTAATTAAGTTGTTTTTGTATCAAGATATCCTGTGATTCATTGTGTGGCTTGATTTACCAACAAAAATGTGTCAGGTGTTATTAGAACTATATGGTATTATAACCACCTTTATGTGAAAACAGGTTTAATTCTGGTAATTTGGAGGCCTTTTTATTGTTATGTTATGCTTTCATGTCTAAGGATATACGATCCCAATTATTGATAATGAATTGCTACCATCTATATGAATATAACTCAAAACCACATTAAACTTGATAGTGAACATTTTCATTCTGCTTCTTAGAACTACAAGTTGAACATAAACTTGTAAGTTGCAGTACAAACCATGGTGGCTTAAACTTTTGAACGTTGTCAAACCTTTGTAAGGTACAAGTGCTAGACATGTATTTGGAGTGATTATAACAAGGGGTAAGGACACAAAAATATAATTAACTATCCCTTGATATTCATAGTACGTATTCAACTATTCGGGTTTTTATTGTATGTAACAAACTATTTATTTCTTTTCATTGTATGTAATTTTCGGCATTTTTTCCACGTGTCATCTGTATAAGGTGTCACGTGTCATCCTTACACGTTGACACGTCACCAAATTGCATACAATGGAAAGAAATAAATAGTTTGTTACACACCATGGAAACCCGAATAGTTGATTACACACTATGATCATGTCATAGTTAATTACATTTTTATGTACTTACCTCTTGTAACAAATTAATGAACATGGTTTCTCATTATAAAGGAGTATAAAATCAACTCTATTCCTACTATCGATACATTAATTTCGAAGAATTGTTTTGGTAGTACCAAATTAAGAGCGGACCTACGTTATAGCAAGTAGTGGCACGTAACACTACTCTATTAGTTTGACTTAATATAAAATTAGTTAAAAAGCTATTGGTTATTTAAGGGTTCTACCATTCATATTTATGTAGTGCACAATTACTTTTGAATAAACTTAATAAACTATCAAGTGCAGTGAGCTTCAAACTTTTTTGTGCTACAGGAGGTGATTAAATTTTCTAAGTACATATTAGACTATTACTACTGTTTTAGCCAACAAAAAAAAAGAACAATAAAAAAATCATAGTTGTTATATTCGTACGAGTCACGAGTCGACTAGTACGAATCGAGTCATAAAGGCAAAAAAAGGTTCGACTTAGTTTTTTACTCGGAATGTACTCTGACTCGGTTTTTGGTTCGCAAAAAATCACTGACTCGGCGATTCGAGTCGGACTCGTGACTCGGTACGGTTCATGATGGACTACTCTTTTACTCAAAAGTTCTCTAAGCTACTGAAAATAATACTTAAACCAATAAAAAAAGTCAATAAATAAAGTACATACCTAGAAGCTAGTTTAAAGAAAAAGGACAAAGAGTGAAGGGTTTGAAATTGTGAACCAGATCTTTTGTACCAACAAACAAAGAAAGGAAAAAAGAAAAAAAGGGTTTACATCCAATTTTTCGCTACTTCATCTTCGAATTTCCAAAATTCACGATTTTATCTTTCAGTGAATCTTCATTGCCATCTTATGTACATCAGAAAATTCACGATTTAATCTTCCCATTAAGAGGGTTTATGAGCAGCTGGGTTACCTCGTATATTAAAGGGAAAGGATTTAATCCGAATTGAAGATTTATGAAGGTTTCTAATCGGAACCATGGGTGTATTGAAGATCGGTGAAGAAGGGTACTAAACTTTGTTTTGGAGTTAGAGAGATAGAGACGATTGAAAGTTGAAAAAAAAGATAGAGAAGTATATTAAATATAATGATGGTGTATCATGTATCTATCTCTATTTATAAAACATATGTTTTTACATGCTTTTTAGCAATGCCAGATCATTTCATTACCTTTTTCTAAAACTCTTATAATTATGCCAAATCGTCAATTTAGTTTTTCCTTAAAACAAAAATTTTTCCTTACTTTTAACCATGTCACATCATTTCATTACCATTTGTAAAACCCTACTAATTATACCAAATCATCAATTTAATTTTCCTTTCAAAATTCATAAATATTAATACTTTCAAATAAAAAGTTTAAAAAATTTAAATTCTCAACAAACTACTACATACAGTTTTGTAAAGAGTCATAATTTTGATGTTCTTATAATTTATTATAAAAAAAATCAAATTTCTACATGCATCTCATACATTGCAATTACAAAATATTATCATCATCAACCACCATGTTTTATGAAAACCAGTTTTAATAAAATATATGGAACTGCTTATTTTTTGTGAATTTCGTATATATTACTATTGAGTTTCAATAATAAATTTTCAACTTTCAACAATATTAATACAATTAAAAACCTAACAAAAGTATGTTTAATTGTATTTTATTCTAATTGTTGTGTATTGCAATTACTTTACAAATTTATTAAAACTTAACATAAATTTACAATTGATGGTTGTTACCGTGAGAAGTAGGCAGAAGCCCAAAATACAACCTCTCTAGAGAAATGAAGAGACTACATTACACTTGATGTATCAATGGTTGAAAAAATTAATATAAATCCATCCATTATTGTTCGATTGATGTTACTAATCATCTTCATTGTCAATGATAATTGCATTTTTTAATTAAAAGCATTAAACTTATAAATTAATATAATTGTATTTTATAAATGGTCGTGCATTGCATATTCTCATGTTAAAAGTTGTTATAACTTTAAATTCCCGATAACCTATTACCTTCTGTCATAATTCAATTTTATTATACTTTATTATAATAGTTTTAAACAAAGATTAGTATACATATGAATATAATTATTTTCTTATTCATATCTCATACATTACGATTATCAAACATCATCATTAACAACTACCATGTTTTAAGAAAATTAGCTTTACTAACATATATAAAATTGATTATTTTTCATACATTTTGTTATGTGTTAATGTTGACTTTCAATAATAAATTTTGAACATTCAAAAATAATTAATACAACTGAAAATTTTAAATAACATAGGATTAATTTAATTTTTTAATCACCTTGTATCATAAAGGCTCAACAAATGTATTAAAACTTAACATAATATTGCAATCGATGGTTGTTACTTTTGTAATTCACATGTTGACAATATCGGTGTTACCGTGTGAAGTAAGCAGAGACCCAAATTTCAGACGCTCTTAAGGATATACTTGATGGGTGTCGTATCGTCGCGAGCGCGAGTGATCACAACGCCTATCGGTGGGTGTTTTAAATTTGTAAATGCTGAGGTCTAAGTGTGACTTACTAATACTGAACCAAAGGCTAGTAGATGGTAAGTATGACCTAGAGTCGTTCTTAAAGAGAAACTGAATTGAAACGGAGGTAATCCAATCAATCTTTCTTTTCTAGTACGGGTTTTTATAAGAGTGCGTTGGGGGTTTTGGTTCAGTTAAGTAAGTGAACTAAATAAAGCGAATAAAAGATAATAATAAATCAGATAATGGAAAGTAGTATTTGTTGTGATTTCATTAGCTCATAATATGGGATGATAACTTTTTAGGGGAAAACGTTTATCTAAATTGGAAATGTTTACTAGATTTGATAGCTTATGGTATGACCCGTAGATTCCTTATCAGTCGGTTATCAACTAATATGTCACAAGGAACTAGGGTATCATGATTCTGATTAGACAGACAATGCTCAACTCTCCACACTCTCCTGCGAGGGATTTAGTGGCCCTTATTATCGAACGCATTCGCTCGTGGGTGAAGGAACAGAGTAGCAAATCCATAACAAGTCTAACCATTCTTAATACCATAAAGACTACAATCCAGTAAACAATTAACTTAGAAAATATGTTCGGACTTACTTGATTAATTCCTATTAATGAAATTCAAGCATGATAAGCGAGAGAAAGTGTTTATGTTTCTTACGTACCTTACTTTAGATTTCATAAGTTAAGGAAAAAGATTATTTTAAATCGTATTTTAAACTTGCCTTTCTCAATACAATTAACAAATCCCTAGGTTTTCGTGAATGGTTATTTAGCCTATAGCCTACTGATGTGTGCTAAGTATAGGCAATTATAATCACAAGTTTTAATTAAGGAAATACTAAATAATACTATCACACAATTCAGGCAAGTGTTATCCTGATCATAGAATATAGTTTTATAAGTAAGTCCAGATTCGAACACAGGGAACGTGATTTAATCATAACTAACTATTTATTTATCCTAATTACAATTATTACACTCAATATACAATTTATGCAATAATGTACAATAATATATAAGATAGGGGGGACGTTTTAGTTCCGATCGAACATATTTATAATTGATACCGATTCTCAATAAATAAGTTTTAAGGAACAACTTAAGAATACTCAATTGGATAGAAGATTATGACTATTTAAACTATTATTTATTAAACTTATTATATCAACTTATGTCTATTTGCGTGTTGGCTATTATTATTGTGATTTACTAATGTAGAAAACCTCAAAGATTATGACAATTCTCATATAGCAATACAGTCAAAGGTTATGTAAAGTATCACTATTTATTAAGATCTATCAACATATTATTGATGCAATTCCAGGGTCGGTTGAATTATAATGCTACTTAACATCTAATAAAACATAATCACTTAATTTAAAAACCTAAAAGATTAGTGAAGTTTATCTATAAATCAGTTAATTATGATCATTAATGTGACACCCGGTTAAAAAGGGCCAAAATTAGCAACTAATTTAAACTTTAAACCTTAGTACTTAGTACAAGATAATACGAAAGTATTGGATATTATATATGTATTTATATATATATAACATAACGATTATTTAACGACGATCTGAAAGTGATGAAACACCACCAAGTACCAATGTGGTAAAACCTTGCACCTACAAAGACTTCCTTAGCTGCAAGCCTCTGAACTTCAACGGCACTGAAGGTGCAATTGGGTTGTTGCGCTGGCTAGAAAAGACAGAGTCAGTCTTTCGCATCTGCAACTGCTCTGAGGACTGTAAGGTCAAGTTCTCCACCTATGCTTTTATGGATGATGCTCTGACATGATGGAACACTTATGCTGACTCTGTGGGTCAAGATATTGCTTTGGAAACTCCTTGGGATGAACTGAAGAAAATGCTCAAGGATGAGTATTGTCCTAGGGATGAGATCCAACAACTTGAGGCTGAATTCTGGAATCTTACCACTCAAGGGAACGATATTGCTGGCTACACTTCTCGGTTCAATCAGTTAGCACACCTGTGCCCATCTATGGTTGATACGGAATCCAAGCGTATTGAACGCTACCTCTGGGGACTTCCCCCACAAATCCAAGGGATGGTTACTTCATCCAACTCTCCTACATTTCATGGTACTATGCGAATGGCACACAAATTGACGACACAGATTGTTCGCGAAGGAACATCTGTTGTCAAAAGTACTGGAAATCACCCTGGTGATAACAAAAGGAAACCTGAGGGAAATCTCAACATCCAAACCCAACCTACCAAAAAGCCTGTGACTGCCAAAGCCCATGATACTGACTCTGATGACAAGATAGGGTATAAAGGAAGCAAGCCCTATTGCTCTAAGTGCAGCCTTCATCATGATGGTTCGTGTCCTTGTCCCAAATGCAAGCGATTTGGGCATGTGGCCAAAGACTGCAAGGCAGTCGCAACTGGAGCCAACACCTCTGCTCCCAAAACCTGCTATGAGTGCAACGGTACTGGACACTTCAAAAGGGACTGCCCAAAGTTGAAGGACAAAAACAGCAACACCGCTAAGGGTAGATTCTATGTGCTTAACACTGAAGGTAACCACCAGAACCCGAGACTTATTGACTTACTCAACCCGGGTATGATCACTTACAGATAACCCGACTGCCTCTATACTATTTACTGTGGTAGATCTTACTTGGTGCTTGATATCTTCTATGTTTTCCCTAGATTCTAAGAGTACGATAGGGTTAGGGAAAAATGACAATTTAGATTCTATAGTTTCTATATGAGACGGAGTTTGGCTTGCATAAGTATAGGGATAACATATCCTACACTGTTGTATACCGGAAAACATACTGGTTAACTATTATACGATGGGTAACATCCCACATAAAACTAATTTATGCTAAACCACTTAGTTTCTATAGGAGACTGATAGAGTCTGATTAATGCTACGATGCTACTGTCCGTTACAAACTGTATGAGCACAGTGGAAGTTACTACCTTACTTTAGGCTACTAGTACAAAGTGTAGCTACACCTTAGCGACCGACTGACCGACTGAACTTGCTTCTACAGATGAAATGTTTAAATGTGTTGAAACACACTTTCTCTTTTCCTTTAGTTGTCAGTAGGGCACTAATCTAACAAGGGGAGGAAGGCAACACTAGATAGGTGATATACCACTCACAGTAAACTCACGGACTTTCTTAAATAATGCACAGACTATTACGCTGACACACAGACAATTACTACGCATAAATTTCGGGACGAAATTCTCCTAACAAGGGGAGAATGTGACACCCGGTTAAAAAGGGTCAAAATTAGCGACTAATTTAAACTTTAAACCTTAGTACTTAGTACAAGATAATACGAAAGTATTGGATATTATATATGTATTTATATATATGTATAACATAACGATTATTTAATCACGTACAAACAAATATGAAAGAACGCGTAATGTTAAATACGGATGTTGGTGAAAAACATTTTCAAATAAAGTATTATTGTCAAGAATAATAATTATTTACTCTGTTAGAAATCTAAATACATTTTGGACACGTAAAACTATCCGTATGTTTTAAGTAAAACAAAGATACAATTGTATAACTCCGTAAAAACATTTTTATAAAATATTTCAATTAAAAACTTATACGAATCTATTTTTAGAAAATTATCATTTCAAAAGATTATACTACTTTTCGATCGGGTACAAGAACACGGGTATTTTGTACCGTAAGCGGGAGTCAACCAACTCCAATAATTGGAGTTGGCCGGCTACATCAAACACACACACAGACACATTCATCCATCCATCTTCAATCTCTCGACTCTCTCTTTTCCTCTCGGTTTTCATCGACAACATCATCAACAACAAGAATCAACATCATCTTCATCATCATAGTCATCACCTTGGATCATCATCACCATCGTGTTCGTCATCTTCATCCTCACGGTTCCAAATTTTAAATTGTAAGAACACCACAAACTTCCTTTAATTTGGTGCATACAATACGTATATAACTTGTATAATGTTGTTATTCAACATAGATAAACGATTATAGCTTGAACCATAGCAAAAACCTAGAGTTGATTCGGACTAAAAACAGAGCAGGGTAGCTTCTCGATGAAAAATTTACTATAACGGTTTGGGCTAAAAGTCACACGGTCACTCGAAAACGGCCCAATGATCAAGACTATGTACCATAGCCTAGGCGGTTTTAGGCCTTTCGGGGTCGTCTAGAGGTCGAAAACGGCATATTTCAGTTTTCAGACCCGTACCAAATTTCGTAACTCATGAAATAAAATGTAACGGATGGGACGAACTTGAGTAACAACCAAACTTATACGATACGACTTACACACGAAACACATCTACTTTTTTTTAGTACAACAAATCATGTATAATAATAATAGTTTGGAATTATTATTACAAACCGTCACCAACGAGCCGTATACCTTTTCACAAACTCAAACACAAACACTTATACAGATGGTTTAGTTAAGCATCCACTTACTCGTTATAATCTCACATGTTTAGGACATTAGGAGGTTACCATTGGAACAACTCACGTACTTTAGGATTGCTTGCTCTTCAGGTGAGTCTCGCAGCCCCTTTTTACCGTTTTACTATTTTGGGGGAGATGCATTACTTGTTTTACTTGAATACATGTATAAATGTATTGATTACTTACTTGTACTTACTGGATTACAAACTTACTGATTACGACTTGGCGACCCTTGGGGTTTATTACTTTACGGAGTTACTACTCCATGAACTTACTATTTTACCGATGAACTACTTTACTACTGTACAAACTTAGTGACTCACTGTTTTACTACGATACTGATACCTTGCTACTTTACAAACGAAGTGAGCCACTGTTTTACTACGTTACTGATTTACTACTTTGCTACTGTACGAACTTACAAACTTGTTGTTCTACTACGATACTGAATTACTAGTTACCGGTATAGCAAATTGCATGACTTTCCGTTTAATCCAATGAAGGCCTCTGAAATCATAGTAGTTAATTATCGGATAAGCGCGAGTTTTAGTATATGGATCCAGATGGGACTGACAATCCCCACCTGGGGTGGTAGCGCCACCACGAACCGTTACTCGTATAAACAGGTGTTTTCTACTCGTTTCATATGAGTGATTTTGGGTTGCACTCACGAGGGGCAAAATTACGGTTAAGCTTCGACTATGATGGCTCATGGAAAGATACACCGACCTTACTTACCTAATTACCTTGGCGTAATTGATGCTTACTTACTAAATTACCGTTGTGCAATTGATACTTGCTTACTAAATTACCGTTGTGTAATTGATACTTACTACCGAATTACCGTTGTGTAATTGATACTTACTTACCGAATCACCGTTGTGTAATTGATATTACTTACTTAATTACCGTGGTGTAATTGTTTCTACTTATTGAACTATACTGAATTTCTATTACTATATACTACAAACCTGTGAGATTCACCAACCTTTTGGTTGACGCGTTTTAGTAATGCATTCTCAGGTACGCAGCCACAGTAGGATGACCCAGCAGGACCTACCATTATGCTAAGCTAGTACGAGTCGCATGCATACACACTTATGAAGATTTTACTCGCATTATCTTTTGTACTTTGATTATGTATTTAAAATCTTCTGAATCATTTTGCGAACTCGCTAATGATGTACACTTATGACTTAAAACTTCGTACTACTTTTGTAATGTAATATATTTTCTAAAACGTCTCATTTAGAGTCGTTTGCTTAATCTTTGTGCTTGATAATTGATTAGTCACGCCCAAAAACAATCGCTTTCGCAAAGCATGAAATTGGGGGTGTGACAATTAACATAATATAACACATAATTCTTGCATAATAATATTCAATAATATAGTTCCAACATAAACATATAATTCATATAATAAACCTAATAAACATACATTTAAACATTCATAATGAAAATCTAACAAGCAATTAATTCAAATAAACAATATCCATAGTAACCCAAAAGGTTAGTGAAGTTACAAGGATAAAGAAACCGAACCAATTGACGAACTAGCTTTTCCTAGGGTTGAAAACCTTCAAACCCTAGCTCCTTAGCCTCCAAATTCGCACCTAAAGTCGACCTAAAACCCTAATAATCGACTTTGTATTCTATGAATCGTATATGGTTTAGCTAAAACTAAGCCTCTATTTATAATGTTTCTGGCCGACCCTCCAACCGCCGGTTGAGACTTCCAACCGCCGGTTGGAGTTAATTGAATCTCACTCCAACTCTGCGCTTTTCCCACCGCCTTAAACCTTTCACCCCAACCGCCGGTTGGTTAATCCAACCGCCGGTTGGATTGTTATTCCAGAATTTTCCAAAAACGGTTTGGGCTTCAATGTGGGCTTTTCTTTCTTCTTTAATGGATTCAACTTATTTTCTTGCCCCAAATCTTCAATATTATCATTTTAGTTTTCATTTCTTTAAGGTTTAAGTCTTCTTTTCTTTAATCGCTTTAATTTCTTCAGTTTCGGTCTTATTTTCGTTCCTTTTCTCCAATCTTCAATTAAAATACATTTCTGCAAATATTAACAAAATAAGTATCTAAAATCATATAAGTGCTCCAAGCTTACAAGAAGAGTAGCTCCAAGCTTACACCAAAGATTACAAGCACGTTCCTTGATTTCCTTCTATTATAAACAAGTTTCCTAAACTAGCCTAATAGAATGAGAAAGTAAATCTAACAAAGTATGAAATAAATAACAAGATGAGAGGTGTGGTGTATGGTGTAGATGTTGGTGTAAGAGGTGTGTCTTGAAATGAATCATGAAGCATCTATTTATACTTGAAATTTGGTGCATTTTAGCAACTAGGGACACATGTTAGCAAACGGTGGTAAAGTTGCTAGCACATGTACCCTAAAGCGTGAAAAGGTCTAGCACGTGTACCCTAAAGTTACGAAAAAGGTCTAGCACATGTACCAGGCGAGTACGAGCAAGGACGAAAAAGTGGCTGAGGGATGGGGGGAAGGCAGGCGGCGCCGCCACCCATGTTGCCGGCGGCTGCTGCATGGTGGCCGGCGGCGGCTGCCATGCTGCCGCCCCGGTTCGTCGTCTTTCTCTTCATTTCTTAAATCGCACGTATCTTCTTCGTTATGCGTCCGTTTTTATTAATTCTTTTAGCATTGGATTCATTTTCCAAAAACAAAGACTTTGATGAAAAGGAATATTTGTAATGTTTCTCTGGTCTTTAAATGTCTCGTGCGAATCGTTTGAATCTTCCGACGTACGTAGAATCTTCATTCTTCATCCGTTTTTGTTGATTCTTCTTCTATTAGATTCGTATTTTGAAAACGAATATCTTGGATAAGAGAAATCTCAGTGATGGGTACCTTTTCTCTAAATCTTGTTTTGATGTATTGAATCTTCAAACGTGTGTGGAATCTTCGTCTTTCGTCCGTTTTGCTTGATTTTTCTCGTGCAACTCTATTTTGACCTTCTTGGCAAAGTTTCATTGTTTTGTACATTATCTGAGTTTATTTTCCAAGTATTATTCTAGAAAGAGAGATATCGGTAGTAAAAACGTGACTTTTTACGCGATATCAAGTATTCCACACTTAGAATTTTGCTTGTCCTCAACCAAACTCGAATTTCAAGCATGGTTAGAAATAAGTAGACAATGAAATATTTTGAGGCAGAACTTTTTACTGAGGGGATTTTGGGAAAATAAAATATTTGTGCTTTTGAAAAAGTAGGGTTGTGATCTTTGGGAGCATGCTTTTGATCTTTGATCTTGGATACATGACTAGGCGATCCTCTCACGGTGGTCACTCCAATCACTCAAAGTGTTTAGGGTTTCCTATCCTAATATTATCAATCACTCATAACACCAGTCATGTATTGTTTATCGTCATAGGCTTGATCGAGAATCAAATTATTACCTTTTAAGTGAGCGCGAAGTCGATCTAGCCACGATCATTCTATGAGGAATGATGTAGGGTTTTTGGAGTGGAGTGTTGGTGATATGAGAGGGGGTTGTGTTGGTTTTTTATAGGTTTATTATATATTTTTTTGTGAAGAGGAAAGCTGGAATTTTTGGGATGGTTGACGTTTTTTTCTCATGATTTTTGGTAGGAGTCTTTTTCTCCATTTGACTTTTTTTTCTTCGAATTCTTTCCTTTTGTTTTTTTTTCGACATCATGTCCATGTAGCTTCTCTTCTTTCATCTTTGGAACTTTCTATGAAGTTTGAGAGATGCTTCTGAGAGGGTATGGATAATGTATTTTCATTTTCTGGGTGTATGGATGGGTTTAAGAATGATGTGATTCGATCTCCTTTTTACTCACCAATTCGGATTCGAAATGAATAACAAGAGCAAGTTTTGATTCTAAACGCATACATCGGCACACTCAAGAATCGAAAAAGTGAAGCATTAAAAAATGAATGCTTTATATGGCTCAAGATACCTCACGAATCGAAAGTTAGTTTGTTGTGTGCTTAGTCATGCGATGCTCTTTATGGGATTACTAAACTAGTTTTCCAAAGGAATTTGTATTTTATTTATCCTTCTTCCCAAAGTAAATCATTCCTTGTCTAAATTTTTTCATTTTCAACATATTTTTAACTCAATTTTGAAAATTTTTGTTTACTTATTTGAGAAGAATGGTCTAAAGAGCAACGAGCTTAGAATCAAGCATATACCATTATCCTTCTTGCAGTAGTGTAACTACCGCTATCCCACACTTAAAGGAACATCATCCTCGATGTTATTCTAAGCTCTGACTGGGGTAAAATCCCACACTTAGGAATTAAAACATCTAAGACGCATTCTTTTAGCGGTGTGTGTTGGGTTTGAATCCCACACTTAGTGATAATCATAGTGGATATGGTATATTTGTAACGAAGGAAAAAGATTGGTAAAGAGGTACTTCCCAGTAGTTGCAGTGTTCCTTGGTACGCGTCTGCCGAACTTTGTCTTGCTGGGTTCACTCTTGATCAAGTCTTCTTGTAATTGGTCTCGTAGGTGTGAACACATCGGATATAAGATATGTTGGATGCTGATACTTCCTTGAAGGAGGAGGTATTCTTTGCATATCCGAGTGTGAAAGATAGTCGGTGATTTCGTCACTTCTTGGAAAGTAAAATTTGCGGAAATGTAAAGCACGAGTTGCCTCCCGAGAAGCGCTCTTTTAAAGTCAAGAGATCGACTTAGTCCTTTCATGATGATGCTGGATAAGTCCCGGGCATCGTGGTTCCTATGTAAGCTGTAACGTGGAGGAAAGTACTAAAGGAATTGCTCTATCATGTACGCAATTAGGGTTGGTGGATTGGTGGATTCCATCCTGAAGCTTTTAAAGTGATCAATGGCTAATCGGTTGAGAATTTTCATTCCGTAGCTGATGTATCTAATTGACCGTGTGACTGGTTCATTAGGGTCAACTCTTGTGCAGGTGTGAGTTCGAACAATCTCCCGCTGGGGGTGGTTTCGACCTATTGAGGCGATTAGGGCCATGAACTGAGTTTTCACTTCTTCAAAGTCACTAGCCAAAGGGTCTGCTCCAAAGGATCTGGTTGCTTGGCATACTTGTCTAATGAGTTGATGTTGCTCACGGTTGAAGGGAAAGTCCAAGTCCATGAAGACATAGATTAGTTTGCTGAATATTTCACTATATCCGTTGCGATAAACATCAAGCTCCACATCTTCTTCAGTATACATTCCGCGTAGTCGAGTCATCACATATGTTGCTAGTTTGATTTGTGACAAGTATGGAATGAATCTTGGTACTTCACGAGTTTCTTCTTCATATACTGAGTGGTTTAGTTCTTCAATTATCAGCTCAACATGATGACCAATAGTGGAATGAATGACGATCCTGTAGTTTTATGAGGTTGTGAGGTGTTCTCCGGTTTCGATGAGATCTAGAAGGGTTCTAAGATCTCCCACCATTCTGATATCAGCATAATTTTGTGGGTTTCCAATAGCTTTTTCCAGATGGGTTTCCATTGAAGCTAGTGTAGCCTTCTGACTCGATGAGTAGGGGAAAGCTGATTCAGCTAGGGCATAATATACTTTTTGGTATATTTACCTCTGGTTGCTGCAGAACTTGATTTCTCCAATCGGGTAGTGGGGCCTTTCTGGCTGTTGAGCTTCTCTTGTGATTTCAGCTTGAAGGGAATCTGACAGTTCCTGGATATGCCTGCGCAGGGCGCGAGGTTCTGCGATCCATAATTGGCAAGATATGAATCATATTCTCGTTCGATCTCCCTTATCAGGTGCCTTTGAGTGGTGGTGTAGTCATTGGTTGATTCTCTGATAGCTTCTACGATGATGCGGACATCGTCGTTTTCATCAATCAAGTCAATCATCTCTTGGTGGGTATCTACGAGGGGGATTTGTAATATCTCGGTTGTGGAGATAGGAGAATTTGCTAGAGCAGGGGGAGTTGGTGGAATAGAGTGTTCGTCAAGTGCGATGTCGATACAATTATCTTCATACTCGATTTCCTCTTCAGAATCTTCGTCACGTGAATCTGGAAATTGGTGGAATTCTTCATCTGAGGGTGCATTATTGAAAGGTTGGGAACTATCGACTTCGATGGTCCTGACTTCCGTGGTTGAATCTCGAAGGTTTTCTTCCACAAAGCTACCAGTTTGTCTTGCCTTATACGCAGCGATTCTTTGTAGGAGTTTATCATATATTTCCAGATGGCTTGATGATCGGAACTCTTCTTCAATTGTATCTATATCTCGGAGTCGGGTTCAAGTGAATGGTTTCGAAGGGTCGAGATGAGAGTCGAGCATGGTTTCCATTCTCTTGAGATGAGTGGATCAGAATTATTGACCGACGGATTCATAATCAACGGATTCGTCTGATGAATTGTTATCTTCGGAGCATTGTATCCTTTTGACTTCAGCCATTTGTGGTGAATCAATTTGATTCTCATTTTCCTCCATTTCTTTGGATCTTTTGTTTCATCTTCGGTCTCTTCTTCTTCTTCTTCTTCTTCTTCTTCTTCTTCTTCTTCTTCTTCTTCTTCTTCTTCTTCTTCTTCTTCTCATATTCTACATCTTCCTCTGCTTCTTGATATTCCTCTTACTCTTTTGGGTCACTTTCAGTGTCAGAGATGAAGGTTGACGATCGGGTGAAAGGTTGTTCTTCTTCGGATTCTGATCCTTCGTTATGGATAATTCTGCCTGTTGATATAGCATAACATTTTTCTTGTTCTGGAGTGCATTCTGGTTGGTCGATCTTGTAAGTGATGCTTTCACCATGCGATCGTAGAACAATCGTGTGGTTATACACATCAATCACTGCTCTAGCGGTATTCATGAATGGTCTTCATAGGATGATCGGGATGTTTATGTCCTCGTGGATATCCATTACCACGAAATCCATAGGAAAGAAGAATTTGTTAACTTGAACTAAGACATTCTCAGCTATTCCTTTTGGGTATCTAATGGATTATTGGTCAGCTAGCTGGACAGTCATCTTAGTAGGTTTCAAATTTTCAAGTTCTAGCCTTTTAAACAGGGAGTAAGGCATGAGGTTAATACTAGTTCCTAGGTCGGCTAAGACGCTTATATCTCCGGATTGGTAAATAGAACAAGAGAGTGTAAATCTACCGGTGTCTCCTTGTTTTTCGGGAAGGCTATTTTTAAGTAGGGCTGAGCTTTCAGGACTAAGGGGAATGTTGTTTACTTCGGGCAGTTTATCCTTAGTGGACATCAATTTTCTAATATATTTATTACGACCGGGAACTCTAGACATAGTATCCAGGAATTTTCCGTCTAACTTAAAGGATGATAATTCTTAGGTTGGACTTTAAGTCTAGCGGGGTAAGGGATTCTAACCTCTTTGTTCATGGTCGGAGTGGTTTCCACAGCTGGTATCTTGATCTCTTGTTCTTCCTTTACTAGGACAGCAGCAGGTAGTGGAGTGGCTGCTTCCTTGGTGGTGGTAACTTGCTTTGCCTCCTCAACATGTGGGTTGTGAACTGTGTTGCTAGGCAAACTTCCTCTGGGTCTGTTTTCAAGACGTTGTGCCAGTTGTCCAATTTAAGTTTCCAAGTTCTTTAGCACGACCAACTGATTTCTCATAAAGAGATCAGCTTGATCTTGCCTAACGGATGTATTTCGGTTGAGTATGTTTTTGCCTTGCATGAACTGGGTAAAGGCGTCATCCGAACTTGAAGCTGGGGCATTTGTATTGTTGGGTTATTCAGTGGTTTGGTTTGTGTCGGAAGTGGGTCCAGGAAGTGTGAGGGGTTAGTTGTAGGCAAGTTGTGGTTGTTGTGTGTAAGGTGGGTATCGGGGTTGGAAAAGTTGGTTGTTTCTTTGTGGGAATGGAGGTCCTCTAGGTTGGTTGTTGTTTTGGTTGAAACTGGGTGGAAAATTTTGTGGTCGAGCGGGATATTGAGCATAGTAAACGGTGTCGTCTGTCTCTTCATATTCAACGTGATATTCACCGGATGGTTGCGAGTTGTTGCAGTTTTGACAGGCTTGCACTTGGTGTACTTGGTGCTGTTGTTTTTTAAGTTCTCCGAACTGTTTGACAAGTGTGTCCATCTTCTCCGTTAATACCTTAATTGCTTCGACTGGAATTGGATTCGATGCAGCGAGAGGTGCTGAAGATGTTGTGTGATCTCCAGAGTTCAATTCATGGTGATGCATAGTCATGTTTTCTATAAGATTCCATCCTTCTTTGTCTGTCTTCGTCATAAAGCTTCCTTGTGCGGCAGCGTCGAGGGTGGTTCGGTGGTTAGGGTCTAAACCATTATAGAAGGTACACAATTGTGCAAATTTGTCGAGTCGGTGATTGGGGCATTTCTTCAGTGCTCCTTTGAATCGTTCTCATGCGGTGTATAATGACTCATCAAATCTCGGTGGAAGTTCATGATGTCATTTCGAAGTTTGGTTTGTTTAGAGGACGGAAAGTACTTGGTTAGAAACTTTGTTGCCATTACCGTCCGTGAAGGGATAGAGCCGGTTTCTAAACCTTCAAACCATGTTTGCGCATGATGCGTGAACGAATAAGGGAAGAGATACAAGAGGATTGTATCTTGGCTAACTCTATTTTGTTTGTAGGAGTTTGAAAGAGATATGAACTTGTCGAGGTGAGAGTTTGGATCATCACTTGGTAATCCATGGAATTGGCAGTGCTTTTGGATTATTTGGATGATGGGGTGCTTAAGCTCGAATGATTGTCCTGGGGTTTCTGGGTAAAGAATTGGGCCTCCTCTTCCTTCAATAGAGGGCTTACTGTTGTCAGCGAGAGTGATGTGATCAGTCATTGCTTGTATAAGTGCAGATTGCTTCTTTTCTTGTTGAATAGTACGTATTATAAGTTCTGGATGAGGAAAGTTAAAAAGCGGTGCAGATCTACGGGAACAGGTCATACACTAAAAAAACAGATAAAGAAAGTATTTTTTTTATAAGGTTTTATCCTAAGGATATACTAGAAAACAGGATTGGTTGGGCCTCTGTATCGGACAGTTAGTCTCCCCGGCAGCGGCGCCAAAAATTTGATGGGTGTCGTATCATCGCGAGCGCGAGTGATCACAATGCCTATCGGTTGGTGTTTTAAATTTGTAAATGTTAGGGTCTAAGTGTGACTTACTAATATTGAACCAAAGGCTAGTAGATGCTAAGTATGACATAGAGTCATTCTTAAAAAGAAACTGAATTGAAACAGAGGTAATCCAATCAATCTTTCTTTTCTAGTACGGGGTTTTATAATAGTGTGTTGGGGGTTTTGGTTCAGTTAATTAAGTGAACTAAATAAAGCGAATAAAAGATAATAATAAATCAGATAATTGAAAGTAGTATTTGTTGTAATTTCATTAGCTTATAATATGGGATGATAACTTTTTAGGGGAAAACGTTTATCTAAATTGGAAATGTTTACTAGATTTGATAGCTAGGTTTTCATGAATGGTTATTTAGCCTATAGCCTACCTACTCTAATCTAATCTAAACTAATCTAATATAATTAAAATGTTGATGGGTTTTGCATAAAGTTAAACTCAGACCATATCAGAAAATACTATGGTAGTTCACAATGTATTTAATCGCAGACCGATGTTTTCGTTGTGAATTTAATTGTTTCGCAATGTTTTCATGATAAGTACATTGTGCTTAGAAGTGTACTATACTCATGGCAATTCCACTTAATTACATTGCATTTTATGATGATTGCATGACGTTACAATTAAACCATAGTTTTGACACCGATAACTATTGACCAAGTATTAAGGTTCGCGACTCCTCTTTACAAGGTTACAATCACGTTCCTTAATCGAAAGGCGAATATAAGTTTTATGTTTAAAATCATAAGATAAGTCCATTCATAAAGTTTCCATTTTTATAATGTCGATCCATAATACAACTACCTTCGGTCGTTTACCGACTTCCATACATTTGTACTCCGCTTAATAGCGTTTCCAGTACTATATCAAGTAACAGTCGAATAGGGGCCGTCATATTATTTCATGACATATTTAAGGTCATCCCATAATTATTCATGCTAACTACATCACAACAAATGCAATAGTAATCTACTCGCTAAGCATGGCACAAACTATCTCTAGCATAATTAAAGCATACATATTTAATTAAAATAGATAAGGATAGAAAGAACCGATATTAATGCGCGAGAAGGAATAGACTTGAATTAATAAGAGTAGCTCCAAGCTTACACCAAAGATTACAAGAAGAGTAGCTCCAAGCTTACACCAAAGATTACAAGCACGTTCCTTGCTTTCGTTCTATTCTAAACAAGTTTCCTAAACTAGCCTAATAGAATGAGAAAGTAAATCTAACAAAGTATGAAAGAAATAACAAGATGAGAGGTGTGGTGTATGGTGTAGATGTTGGTGTAAGAGGTGTGTCTTGAAATGAACCATGAAGCACCTATTTATACTGGAAATTTGGTTCATTTTAGGAACTAGGGGCACATGTTAGCAAAAGGTGGTAAAGTTTCTAGCACATGTACCCTAAAGTGTGAAAAGGTCTAGCACGTGTACCCTAAAGTTGCGGAAAAGGTCTAGCACGTGTACCAGGCGAGTACGAGCAAGGACGAAAAAGCGGCTGAGGGATGGGGGAAGGTAGGCAGCGGCGCCACCCATGCTGCCGGCGGCGGCTGCATGGTGGCCGGTCGCGGCAGCCATGCTGCCGCCCCGGTTCACCATCTTTCGCTTCGTTTCTTAAATCACGCGTATCTTCTTCGTTATGCGTCCGTTTTTGTCGATTCTTTTTACGTTGTATTCGTTTTCTAAAAACAAAGACTTTGATGAAAATCAATCTCATAAATATTTCTCTGATCTTTATATGTCTCGTACGAATCATTTGAATCTTCCAGCGTACGTAGAATCTTCATTCTTCATCCATTTTTGTTGATCCTTCTTCTGTTAGATTCATATTTTGAAAACAAATATCTTGGATAAGAGAAATCTCAGTGATGGGTAATTTATCTCTAAATCTTGTTTTGATGTCTTGAATCTTCAAACGTGTGTGGAATCTTCGTTTTTCGTCCATTTTGCATGATTTTTCTCGTACAACTCTATTTTGACCTTCTTGGCAAAGTATCAATGATTGGTGCATTATCTGAGTTTATTTGGCAAGAATTGTTCTAGAATGAGAGAGATATCGGTAGTAAAAATGTGACTTTTTACGTTATATCAATACTACATCATACTTGATATATCAACTGTTGAAAACAATAGATACAATTTAATCTATTATAGTTTGATTTATGTTAACATTCATTATATTTCATTGATAACTGTGTCTACTAATTAATAAAATTATACATACAAATTAATATATTTATATTTTATTAATGACCATGCATTGCACGGGCTCCTTGCCTAGTTATGTATATATAATAAATTATAATAATAGCTGTAGTAGTTACTATTTTACTATGACTTTTATTGCATCCAATACCCAACAGTCTTGAAAGTTGAAATGTCCTTTACTAATTTTATCATACACACACACACATACACACACACATATATATATATATATATATATATATATATTGGATTTTATGACTCTTACAAGTCGAGTCACGATACGAGTCACGGGTCAAAAATTGAGAAAACGAGTTACGTTACGAGTCACGAGTCGACAACTATGAAAAAGATAAGGTTGAGACCGCATCAGCATTGTCACATTACATGCTTCCACGACTCGCCCACAACCCTTGAGTGCCCATGGGGACATGGCTTTTGGGCTTCACCACTTGAGGAAAACGTGACTTAGTTCACCCCAGATAACAAATGTGCTTGATTTAATTGTAATTAAATTATCAAGTGTTAGAAGTTGTTAATTAGGGAACGATGTTTTTATTAAATTGTATTTTGTTTTAAAATCACTATCTATTACTACTTATAAATATATCCCTCTCAAATTAATTGTTCACTTTGCACATAATTTAAAAAAGTGAGGACTATCACATTCTTCACCAATAAAACTTCTTATGGACATTTGAAAAACATTTTGATTGGTTAACAGTTTAAAATGAACACTTATTTTTAGACAAATCAAAGTAGAAAGATAAACACTTGACTTGAAACAGAGTGAAGTGTCAAATGTTTAATCTTAAACTATTAAAATAATCAAAGTTCCTAAAATACCCCTATTATATTTACCTCTCTGTTATTTATTATATATATATATATATATATAGTGTCAAATGTGTAATCTTAAACTACTTAAAGATACTTAAAATTCCTAAAATGCCATATTACATTTTACCTATTTAATAATACATATAATATATCACATTTACTTATATTTTATCATTATCTTCCACCGCTCTCATCAATTGTAACCACTTTCATCGTAACATTGTGTGGGTATTGTATGGGTATTTTAATATTCATATGTTTTTAAAGGATGAATTACATAAACGTCACTCTTAAATAATAAATATCATATATGTCGACAGGAGCTAGGTGATATAAGGTGTCTTGCATTGGAAAATCCTCAGTGGTAGTATGTCGACAGGAATAAAATTACATTAAAAAAGATTATCCGTGCTCGTGGAGTTGGATAAAAGAGGTATAGACCTACATTCTTTATTTCACCGTGGGGGCTCTCTATGTTAGTGAAGCTTGAGGTGTGCAATTTGCAGCTAAGGTGGTCTTATTGGGCTAGTGTTGGTGTTGTTGTATGTTATATTAGTTTGAGTCAGTATATAGTGTTGGTGCTGCTGTTTGTTATATTTTCTTTGAGTCTGTATATATTTATTAATGACCGTGCATTGCACGGGCTCCTTGCCTAGTTATGTATATATAATAAATTATAATAATAGCTATAGTAGTTACTATTTTACTATGACTTTTATTGCATCCAATACCCAATAGTCTTGAAAGTTGAAATGTCCTTTACTAATTTTATCATACACACACACATATAAATATATATATATATATATATATATACTGGATTTTATGACTCTTGCAAGTCGAGTCACGATACGAGTCACGGGTCAAAAATTGAGAAAACGAGTTACGTTACGAGTCACGAGTCGACAACTATGAAAAAGATAAGGTTGAGACCGCATCAGCATTGTCACATTACATGCTTCCACGACTCGCCCACAACCCTTGAGTGCCCATGGGGACATGGCTTTTGGGCTTCACCACTTGAGAAAAACGTGACTTAGTTCACCTCAGATAACAAATGTGCTTGATTTAATTATAATTAAATTATCAAGTGTTAGAAGTTGTTAATTAGGGAACGATGTTTTTATTAAATTGTATTTTGTTTTAAAATCACTATCTATTACTACTTATAAATATATCCCTCTCAAATTAATTGTTCACTTTGCAAATAATTTAAAAAAGTGAGGACTATCACATTCTTCACCAATAAAACTTCTTATTGACATTTGAAAAACATTTTGATCGGTTAACAGTTTAAAATGGACACTTATTTTTAGACAAATCAAAGTAGAAAGATAAACACTTGATTTGAAACAGAGTGAAGTGTCAAATGTTTAATCTTAAACTATTAAAATAATCAAAGTTTCTAAAATACCCCTATTATATTTACCTCTCTGTTATTTATTATATATATATATATATGTATGTATATATAGTGTTAAATGTGTAATCTTAAACTACTTAAAGATACTTAAAATTCCTAAAATGCCATATTACATTTTACCTATTTAATAATACATATAATATATCACATTTACTTATATTTTATCATTATCTTCCACCACTCTCATCAACTAACCACTTTCATCGTAACATTGTGTGGGTATTGTATGTGTATTTTAATATTCATATGTTTTTAAAGGATGAATTACATAAACATCACTCTTAAATAATAAATATCATATATGTCGACAGGAGCTAGGTGATATAAGGTGTCTTGCATTGGAAAATCCTCAGTGGTAGTATGTCGACAGGAATAAAATTACATAAAAAAAAAGATTATTCATGCTCGTGGAGTTGGATAAAAGAGGTATAGACCTACATTCTTTATTTCACCGTGGGGGCTCTCTGTGTTAGTGAAGCTTGAGGTGTGCAATTTGCAGCTAAGGTGGTCTCATTGGGCTAGTGTTGGTGTTGTTGTATCTTATATTAGTTTGAGTTAGTATATAGTGTTGGTGCTGCTGTTTGTTATATTTTCTTTGAGTCTGTATATATTTATTAATGACCGTGCATTGCACGGGCTCCTTGCCTAGTTATGTATATATAATAAATTATAATAATAGCTATAGTAGTTACTATTTTACTATGACTTTTATTGCATCCAATACCCAATAGTCTTGAAAGTTAAAATGTCCTTTACTAATTTTATCATACACACACACACACACATATAAATATATATATATATATATATACTGGATTTTATGACTCTTGCAAGTCGAGTCACGATACGAGTCACGGGTCAAAAATTGAGAAAACGAGTTACGTTACGAGTCACGAGTCGACAACTATGAAAAAGATAAGGTTGAGACCGCATCAGCATTGTCACATTACATGCTTCCACGACTCACCCACAACCCTTGAGTGCCCATGGGGACATGGCTTTTGGGCTTCACCAATTGAGGAAAACGTGACTTAGTTCACCTCAGATAACAAATGTGCTTGATTTAATTATAATTAAATTATCAAGTGTTAGAAGTTGTTAATTAGGGAACGATGTTTTTATTAAATTGTATTTTGTTTTAAAATCACTATCTATTACTACTTATAAATATATCCCTCTCAAATTAATTGTTCACTTTGCACATATTTTAAAAAAGTGAGGACTATCACATTCTTCACCAATAAAACTTCTTATTGACATTTGAAAAATATTTTGATTGGTTAACAGTTTAAAATGGACACTTATTTTTAGACAAATCAAAGTAGAAAGATAAACACTTGATTTGAAACAGAGTGAAGTGTCAAATGTTTAATCTTAAACTATTAAATTAATCAAAGTTTCTAAAATACCCCTATTATATTTACCTCTCTGTTATTTATTATATATATATATATATATATATATGTATGTATATATAGTGTTAAATGTGTAATCTTAAACTACTTAAAGATACTTAAAATTCTTAAAATGCCATATTACATTTTACCTATTTAATAATACATATAATATATCACATTTACTTATATTTTATCATTATCTTCCACCGCTCTCATCAATTGTAACCACTTTCATCGTAACATTGTGTGGGTATTGTATGGGTATTTTAATATTCATATGTTTTTAAAGGATGAATTACATAAACATCACTCTTAAATAATAAATATCATATATGTCGACAGGAGCTAGGTGATATAAGGTGTCTTGCATTGGAAAATCCTCAGTGGTAGTATGTCGACAGGAACAAAATTGCATAAAAAAAAATTATACGTGCTCGTGGAGTTGGATAAAAGAGGTATAGACCTACATTCTTTATTTCACCGTAGGGGCTCTCTGTGTTAGTGAAGCTTGAGGTGTGCAATTTGCAGCTAAGGTGGTCTTATTGGGCTAGTGTTGGTGTTGTTGTATGTTATATTAGTTTGAGTCTGTATATAGTGTTGGTGCTGTTGTTTGTTATATTTTCTTTGAGTCTGTATATATGTTTTGGCATCCATGTTCTCAGTAGCTTTGGCGCTTGTACAAAAGACTCTGTACAGGTTTGTTAGTTTTTTATAATATCCTTTTGCCTTTTCTAAAAAAAGAATTTGTTTAAATATAGTAAACAAGATAATTTATCTTCATCATCAGAGAAGAAAAGTGGATTATGGAACTCGAAGTCAATTCAGGTTCTTTCTCATAGTGGAAAATAGAACTTAAGTTGTTTGTTATCAGTTGAAGTTGTGACAATTCAAGGGCTGCCAACATCAATGAACGGGCTTCGATTATCAGTTTATGTTACGAATAAAAAAACTAAAGATGGTGCAGTTCCAACAATGCCTTCAAGAGGGTCACAAGGAGCTGCTGATTTTGAAGAGATTTAGTTTGTGAGATGTCATGTGTATTGTACTCCAACGGGAAGTGGGAACCCACAGGCCAAATTTGAGCATAGAACGTTGTTGATTCATGCTTTTGCAGTTGATTCACAAATGAACAATAAAAGATTAAATCTTTTTTTATTGGTGTTTCATAGTGTGTAATATAGACTAAAGTTCAAATGAGAATTATAGAAAGTTACTTGTACCACATGTAGTAGTAGCTTGTCCTAATATATTATATGTCAATGGTAACCATTATTTTATAAAATTAGTGAAACTTACTTGTACCATATATGGTAGTACTTATGGTAAACGTTTGTTTTTATAATTACCATGTAATTACAATTGCGATCATTGAAAAGGAGTTGACTAGTTTTTGACTTTTTCTCTCCGTACAAACATTAAACATATTGTATAGGCTTTTCCCTCCCTGAAACTTTAAAACCCACCATCTTAGTTTGCAAGAAAATTACTCAACATCCCCTGTAAATTGAAAGCTGCCACCACCACCATCAAATTTGTTATCTTTTTACGAACCTAACCCAACAAAGTTTACCGACGACGTACCATAAACGCGCCGCCACTCGCCGTGCAGCTCATCCACCGGAACTAAGTTTTTTCCGATCAATTTTCGGCAAACGGAGTGACTGCTTTTGTAGAGTGACTGCTTTTGTGGCTTTCCGACTCAGTTTTAGCTGTCCTAGACAGTGTCGCTCGCTGCCGCCCACGACCGGAATATTTTTCCGGCAACGGTTTGCGTTTCTTGCCTTTGTTTTCTCATTTTTTTGTCTGCACTCTACTTACTAACCTGATTACTATATATATACACTATTATACCTTTATATCATATTTATATACTATTATATATATATATATATATATATATATATATATATATATATATTTACTAAGCTATTAACTTTACATTTTTACTTATACTACTATATGCTAGAGTATTCTCTGATGTACATCAACATATTTTCTAAAATTTTAAAACAAAACCGTACATAATAATAATAATAATAATAATAATAATGATAATAATAATAATTATAACAATAATTATTATTATTATTATCATTATTATTATTATTATTATTATTATTATTATACGGATATACATATACAAACACAAAATCAAATAAAATAAATAAATAAACGATAAGGATTCTATATAAATAAAACAACTAATTTTAAGCATTAGATACATATACATTTAGTACTATTATATATGATAGTAGCATTATTTTTTTCTTTCCGTTTACGTTATACATATACCTTATTCATCCGTACTTTGTGTAGAGTATTTTCTGGCTAGATAGGTCCTTTACGAGGCCATGGTTACCTGAGGTCATGTTCTTCTTCATTAGGGGCGGGCGGGGCGGGAGGGCGGAGGCGATCAAATAGAATAGGGAGATCCATTAGGATTAGAGTGGGTAGCTGGAATGTAGGAACGTTGAAGGGCAAGTTTATGGAGCTGGTTGCGTCTTTGATTAGGAGAAAGGTAGATATTGCGTGCTTTCAAGAGACCAAATGGAAAGGTCCCGACACTTTAGGGATAAACGGATACAAATTGTGGTACTCGGGATCAAGGACCACACGAAATGGAGTAGGAGTCATTATGGCGTCGCACCTTGTAGACAAGGTGGTCCATGTGGATAGGTGTAGTGATAGGATTATGGCGGTAAGACTAGGGATGAGACTTTCACGGTTGTTAGTGCTTACGCACCCCACGCGGGGCTAGGTGAGGAGGAAAAGAGGAGCTTCTGGGAATCACTTGACGAGCTTGTGAGGTCGTGCCCAGTCGACCAAAGTTTGATCATAGGGGCGGATTTAAATGGGCATATAGGAGCGGAAGCTGAGGGATACTCTGGAGTCCATGGTGGTTTCGGGTATGGAGTGAGGAATAAAGAAGGGTGTACGATCTTAGAGTTCGCTACGACACATGACTTAGTGGTCGCAAACTCTTTCTTCAAGAAGAGGGATGATCACTTAATTACTTTCCATAGTGGGGGTCATGACACACAAAATGATTATCTCCTGCTTCGCAAAAGAGACCTTAGGACTTGCAATAACTGCAAGGTTCTCCCAAGCGAGACTGGTTGTTCCCAACACAAATTGTTGGTCATGGATATGATCATTCGCAGACGGACACACAAGCGTGTGGTGGCAGTAAAACCATGGATCATGTGGAAAAACCTTAATGGAGATGCAACTGAGACTTTTAGAGCGTTAATTGTAGAAAGGGTACCCGAGGAGGTGGAGGATAGAACTCATAATGACGCGGATCGGATGTGGAATACCCTAGCACACACCATTAGAGAAGCGTCCAAGGAAACTCTAGGAGAATCTGTCGGGACATCGGGAGCACAAAGAGGCCATAGGGAGTCATGGTGGCTAAGTGATGATGTTCGAAACAAAGTAGTCGAGAAACAGATCCAGTTCAGGGAGCTCTTTTCACTTCGGGATGGAGTAGAAGCTGATAGAATTAGAGCAAAAGAAAGATATAAGGAATCTAAAAAAGAGGCAAAGAGGGCAGTAGCCCAAGCAAAAGAAAAAGTGTACGAAGCCCTGTATAGGAAACTGAACTCCAAAGAGGGAGCAAATGACATTTTCAAGATTGCTAAGGCCAGAGAACGAAGAAGAAGAGATTTAGAAAACATTAAATACATAAAAAATGAGGGTGGACACACTATAGTGAAAGATGAGGAAATTAAGATAAGATGGGGAAATTACTTTTCAACCCTTTTCAATGGAAGCGAAGCATTAGAGAGCACATAGGCCAGAGAACGAAGAAGAAGAGATTTAGAAAACATTAAATACATAAAAAATGAGGGTGGACACACTATAGTGAAAGATGAGGAAATTAAGATAAGATGGAGAAATTACTTTTCAACCCTTTTCAATGGAAGTGAAGCATTAGAGAGCACATCGACAGTACACGAATTCCAAAACAACTGCCCAGGCATGAGGATTGAACCACATGAAGTAAGTTCGGAACTCCGGAAGATGGGAAGGCATAAAGCAGTAGGACCTGACCAAATTCCTATAGAGGCATGGCGGTGCCTTGGAGATGATGGAGTGAGGTGGATCACAATTCTTTTCAACAAGACGTTTAAGAGTGCTGAAATGCCAGGAGAATGGAGACTCGGTGAGATTATCCCCATTTACAAAAATAAGGGTGACGCACAACTATGTAGCAATTATAGAGGAATAAAAATACTTAGCCATACTATGAAGTTATGGGAGAGGGTGATTGAGACTAGACTTAGACGTGAGACTAAGGTGTACCATTTTGGTTTTATGCCAGGGCGCTCTTCAATTAAAGCGATACACATTGTTAGAACTCTTATGGGGAATATATGGAGAAGCAAAGAAATCTTCAGGTGGCATTCTTAGACTTGGAGAAAGCTTATGATACCATTCCGAGAGAGTTAATTTGGCGGACCCTAAATGATAAGGCAACCCCCGGTGTATACATTAGAGCTATTCGCGATATGTACGAAGGAGCGAAGACTTGTGTTAGAACTTCGGTGGGTGTCACGGAGTTTTTCCCGGTTGATATAGGCTTACATCAAGGATCAACCCTTAGCCCTTACATATTTTTCCTTAATCCTGGACGAGTTGTCACATAGGATTCAAGAGAGCATCCCGTGGTGCATGATTTTTGCCGATGATATCATTCTTATTTCGGAAACCAAGGATGGGCTAAATAGCAGGCTAGAGCAGTGGAGGGAGGTCTTAGAAGACCAAGGCTTAAAAATCAGTCGACAAAAAACTAAATACATGCATTGTAATTTCGACAGGACTAACGAGCAGCATGATGAAGTGGACATCCGCATCGGGGATTAGATCCTACTTCCACAAGAGACTTTTAGATACTTGGGTTCGGTGCTACATTGTTCAGGGGGGAGTGACGAGGACGTGACTCACTGGATTAAGGTTGGCTGGTTGAAGTGGAGAGCAACGACAGGCGTCATGTGTGACAAAAAAGTCCCCCGTAAACTGAAAGGGAAGTTTTATAAGGTTGCAATTATACCTGCTATGTTGTATGGATCAGAGTGTTGGCCGATGACTAAGGTGCAAGAAAGGAGGATGGAAGTGGCAGAAACGCGAATGCTAAGATGGACTTGTGGTAAAACAATGTTGGATATGATACCAAATGAAGCTTTTAGGGGTGAATTAGAAGTCACGAGCATCACCAATAAGTTGAGAGAAGGAAGACTTAGTTGGTTTGGACATGTTAGGAGGAGACCTTTCACAACACCAATTAGGAGAGTGGAAACTCTCACAGTCGATAGTTCGAGGAGAAGGGGTAGACCTATACGTAGGTGGGAGGATAGACTAAAGCTTGATATGAACGAGCTTCTTTTGACCGAGGATATGACCTTAGATAGAAATTTATGGAGGGATAGAATTAGAACGGATGAGTAGAATTAGGAAGGATGAGTAGAATGTTTTTAGATAATATTTATACTTGTAGGTGTTATAGAGATTTTTATGTAGGGTTTATATAGATAGAATCAGGATAGATGACTCATAGTGTTTCTAGTTATTTTAGATATTCCAGTTAGATATGTAGGTATATAGAGATATAAAATAAATAAGTAGCGTATATAATGGGGTAGATAAATAGAATCGTTATAGATGGAGTTTTTATTACTATTATTAGTATTACTAATAGTATTAGTATTAGTAGTTACTATTATTATTATTATTATTATTATTATTATTATTATTATTAATATTTATATTTATTGTTATTATTAATATTTATTATTATTATTATTATTATTATTATTATTATTATTATTATTATTATTATTATTATTATTATCATCGTTGTCGTCTCTTTTGCTAGTTGCAGTTGCTGTTTGCGATGCTGATGAGACTGCTGATTTTGATGCTTTTTTGATGTTGTTGATGCTGATGCTGGCGCTATTGCTATTGCTTTTGCTGATGCAGTTGCTGTTTGTGGGTGGCTGTTTTGATTGTAGCTATTGATACTATTAGTTTATTTTGTATTACTTCGTCCTACATTTTATTTATACGTATTCGAGTCTGTTGGAGGTCTTTCTGGAAGCAGTCTCTCTACCCTTGGGTAGGGGTAAGGCTGTTTACATTTTACCTCCCCCATATCCCACCCTCGGCAGGATTGGGTAGTGTTGTTGTTGTTGTTGTTATGGTAAACGATTTCATACAAATTTATAGAGCTGAATTGCACCACATGTACTAATAACTAAAATATCACATGTGGTAGTATGTCGACTGTGATATATGGTACTACCACATGTGGTAGTATCCGCTACCACATGTGGTACTGTATACTACCACTATCACAAGTTATAGTTAGTGGTATCTCATGTGATATTATCTACTACCACATGTGATATTATGTAATATCACATGTGTTACTATCTACTACCATATGTATGTGGTAGTATCCGCTATCACATGTGGTATTGTACACTACCACATGTGATATTATCCGCTACCTCATGTAGTACTGTACACTACTATCACAAGTTACAGTTAGTGGTATCTCATGTGATATTATCTACACATATGATACTATGTAATATAACATGCGTTACTATCTACTACCACATGTATGTGGTAGTATCCGCTACCACATGTGGTATTGTACACTACCACATATGATATTATCCGCTACCACATGTGGTATTTTACACTACCGTTATCACAAGTTATTTGTTTTTCAGTAACTCTTTTTTTTACAACTATAATGATGTGGTACTTGTTTATAGCATATAGTATTTCTCACAGTTAAAGATGTTGCTTAATACCACGTGTGATACTAGTTGCTACTACATGTGATATTTCTGCAATCACGTGTGATACTATGAAACATACCACATGCGGTACTTGTTTATAAAAATAAAAGTATATTTACAAAAAAAATCAAGTTACTAGTTGCTACTACATTCGATACTTACTGCTAGTACATAATATGTGAAATGTGAGACTTTATTTACAATAATCATAAGTTTGAACCTAAAGATAAAGATTGATATCACATGTAATACTATGAGGTACTACATGTCATATTATATATAAATACTTTTACAAGTAGGTTAAGAAAAGTAAAACAAAAAAAATATTCACAAAAACATTTAAAAAACCAGAAAAGTAAACATAAAAAGATAAGTACATTAAACTTAAATTGATTTAACATATTGTATTTGAACATTAGATCAAAAATACCGACAAACACATTCAAATAATGCCAAAGATACATTCATATATACCAAAAGACATTAACAAACTAGTCTTCAGCCTCCTCCTCCTCCTCCTCATTCTCCTATTCTTCCGCAGTCATCTAGCTTCTTCTTCTCCTCCTCTTCTTCGGCAGCCTTCTTCATTTTCTCTTTTTCTTCAGCATCCTTCTTCTTCTTATCCTCTTCTTCAGCCATCTTCTTGCTCTTCTCTTCTTCTTTTCCCCTTCTTTAGCAGCAAACTTCTTTCTCTTCTCCACTTTATCAGCCATCTTCTTCCTCTTTTTCTCTTCTTCATCAGCCATCTTCTTTCTCTTTTTCTTTTCTTCGGCAGCCATCTTCTTCTTCTTTTTTTCTTCCTTAGCAGCCATCTTCTTCTTCCATTTATCCTCCTCCTCATCATCATTGTTTTTGTTTTCATCTTCTTTAGACATGTTTTTTATTTTCTATTTCCACTATTTGTGTTCGTTTTACAATTTTTTCCCATGTAACCTTTGGCTGCAGGTGGTGAAGGTCTGGAAGCAACATCTTTAGTAAAACCCACATTAGAAGGTGACAAAGGTGCAGTGGTTGGATTCATTTTAGTACCAGCTTTACGAGATTTTCTCGCCTCTCTCTGTTTAGCAATTAAAAACTCGGCAATAGTAAGGCGATCTGGAACACCCTCTTTCACTGCAAAAAAATGATGATTGAACACAAAACATAAGCAACAAAAAACAAAATGATGAATAAAAAACAATATAGTCCCCAAAAAAGGAAAAAAGAAGAGAAAACAATACAATATCACAGGTGGTAATATAAGGTACCACTAATGGTAAAAATATGGTATTATATGGTATCACATGTGATAATATAAGGTACCACATGTGATACTATAAGTTACCATAAGAGAAAATACATGAATTTAAAAAATAAGCAACAACCAACAAACACCAACCAACAAATAATTAATACAAGCAACAATAGCATTAGCAAAACACAAAACAACAACAAAAACAACGTCAACAACGTATAAAATATAACATTTAACATTCAATAATCATAAATAACAAAACTATCTCATTAAAGCTCTTACAAACTAAAAAAAAAGATATTAAATACAACACATTCAAAGCATCACATAAAAATATCAGATACAAATACAATACTTTTATTTATCATCATTATTATCATGAAGTCATTGATTGTATCATGTAATACACATATTCAACAGCAAACAAAAATATAAAATGGTTACATGTATTCTACTTAAATTCACTATTATCATTGACAAAAACACAACTATCTACAAAACATTTAAGTGAAGCATTCATTCAAAAATACATAACTGGAAAATTGATATAAATAATTACCATAAAATTATGTTCATTTTCATCATTCTGCACACATCAAGGCATACAAACACAACAGCAGATAGTATAAAGTACCACATATGATACTATAAGCTACCACAACCAACAAACTAACATACCAGGTTGAAGGCTTTGGATAGGAATCGCGTTGATAGGACATTTTGAAGACGCTGCTCAGCCTATTTCGTCACATACATATCTAAACACAGAAAAAGAAGGTTAGCTACTAATACTTTGAATTTAGATGACGTATTAATATCTAAGGTTTCACAAAAATGAAATCGATACAAACCGTAAGTTATAATGTTGATTCGAACAATGTTGATCAAAGAAAACTTGGATTTACAGAAGGAATTCGAAGATTCAACTGCGACTTCAACGATTTATAGTGTTATATGTGTTAAGATTTCTACAAAACCAAATCGACCAAAAAATGAAGGTTAAACGATTATTCAAACCAACGAGATCGAAGAAAACTATGATCTAAAGATGGAATTGGAAGTTTGATTTGCTTAATCGAAGTTAATCTGTGTGTTTTTTGAACTAGGGTTTGAGAATTACGGAGAGAAAAAAAAGGAAGAAGAGGGAGTGTTTGTGTTTTGAAAGAAAAGACAATGAATTAATTAAAATGCAAATTTACCAAACTACCCCTTCACCCAAAATTAGTATCTGCTTATTTTAATCAAATTAAAATTGGATGGTTAAATGTAGACCCTTGATTTTATTGATCCAATGGATGATATTCATTCCTTCATTCTCATCAAAAATACCCATACTCAAATGAACTTTAGTCCAATTATATATATAACTAGTTTAAGACCTGCAAAATTTGCGGGTTAACTTTATGATATGTCTTATATGGATGTATTATACGAATTTAATAAGCGTTTTGGTGTTGGTGTATGGTACATCAGTTTGTATTGTTTTATTTTAAATGAAAAATGTATTAAGCATTTTAATTGTGATAAATTTTGAATTGACGAGTTCAAATAAATTGATTAATTAATAGGGACAATATTGTGTATGATATCACTTTGTTATTTGTATTAATATTTAATAATACTAAATTATTTATAAGCGTACTAGTATGTTTTTTCAAATAAGCGAATTTACCGTTTCAGCAGGTAAATACTATTTTGTATCTAAAAAATAACGCTCTTTAGTGCATTGGTGGTTTTCGTCAATCCAAGTTACTCTCTGTAATTTAAATCAACACCCTATAATGCATCACTTTGTCTTTTTAACTTTGACGAAAGTTGATAAAATATGACAACTCAAATGAAGGCTCTACTGACCCGAATGACATTAACACAACCTTTGAAGATTAAATGGTAAATTATTTTAGGGATGTAAATCGAGATATAGAAAAATTAGTGGCAAAAGAGTAAATTAATTAATCAATTATTGATAATATTGTATATGATATCCCTTCTTTTTTTTGTATTTGTATTGTTTAATAATAATAATATTATATTATGTACTGAAAGTTTGAATTAATTAATTAAAAAAATTAAATTGTTAGCTTTAAGATTTCAAATCTTGTAATTAGGTATTGTTTTTTTCGTGTTTTGAATTTGCATCATATTTTCAATAAGAATAACTATTTTTTTTGTTTAGCCAAAGTTACATACATGTGGATAACCAAAACCAGCGAATAAATATGAATAACCGATGGTTAATAGTTAATAATAATTAGGTACCCAAAGGGTATTGGGTTGTGTATGGGTACAAATATTTTAAAGTGGTATGAGTACAGATACAATAAAACCCGCGGAACCCAACCCGTTGGCAGCCATACTTCATACATTGTAAATTAAAAAATGATAAAAGATTTCAAAAAGGGCGGTGATATGGATACAAATACCATCTAATCCGTCGGAACCCGACCCGTTGACATCCATAATCCAAGAATCGTAAATTTGAAATTGATAAAAAAAAATTATAAAAAGATAGTCGTATAAGAATTTAAATCAGTGGCCGATGAAATGAAGTCATGATATTTTTGAAATTGAAAATAACTTATTAGGCTTTTTCATAAAAAATAAATAAATAAAGAAGATTATAGGAAGAGTTTGAATTATGAAATAAATAATAAAGTAGTTATTAAACTAAAATCTTCGTAAAATATTTGGAGGATTATGTATTATTAAAGAAAAAATAGAGGTTTTATATTGTAAATATTGAAGGGTGTATATTGTAAATATGGAAGGGTATATTAGTATTTTAGTCACATAAAAATGGGATTAATGATGTCATTAAATAAATGAATGGCTAGATTTTAATTGTTAGTCTTCATCTAATGGTCATTATTATCTCAAGATTTTTCTTTTAATATATACTAGGTGAGGTCCCGCGACAACGCGGGGTTTTGACATTTGATTTTATAAATTATGTTACTAAAAAGTTAAGTCAAATGAAATTGTACCATGAACCAGATTTTTATATAATTTAATCGCCAACCAATAAGATATAACATATATTTTATCAGTTTGGTAAGGTTCAAGTTTTTTGATTTTAAACACAACTTGTAAAAATATAAAATCCATGAATCACAAAAAGAAAATAGAACAATATTATTATGGTTGAATATGACATATGCATTTCTATTGTTTAGCTTATTGTGTACTCCCTTTGTCTCAAATTAGGTGTCCTGGTTTGACTTTTTGAGTCTTCCTTTTTCAACTTTGACCATAAATAGTTTTTGTTTGTGTTATATAATAATTGATGCAAAATATATGAATGAATTGAATTTTATATGTATTTTCATTGGTATAATTTTCATAAAGTAATATATAACACAATCAAAAATATTTAAGATCAAAATTAAAAAATAAATACTTTAAAATCTGATTCAGAACACTGGATGGAGTATTATTTAAGGGATTATCAGTTAAAATATTAAAACATTTTGGTTACATTATTTAAAGGATTATTAGTTAAAATCATAAAATATTTTAGTTACGAATTTAGTGTATTCATGATATGACGGTTGTTTAGTTAAATGGATGACCAATTTTTAGTTTCATAATGTTGATAAAAAAATTCATGTAAATAATCACTTGAAATGTCACGATATTTAAATTTTAATGACTAAAAAATTTTAGAAGTATTGGAAGTGTCAATTACAATAATTGTGGGTACACATTATAAAAATTGAAAAAAAATAAAGGAAATAATTTTAACTGTAGGATCTTTAAGAATCGAACCAATTTGAGGTTCAGATTGCTCCATTATATTATATCTATAACATTTTTTTTTTAATATATAAGATAGAATAGAAGATATTGCGCGGGTATTATACTACTCCCTCCGTTCCACCTCAAATGTCCACTTTACTATTTTGGGTTGTCCCAAATAAATGTCCATTTTCATTTTGTAACCAATCAAAATGTACTTTAGTGGGTAGATATATTATTTGAACAGTGAAAGTGTAGTAAATTCAAATACACTTACTCCTGTTAAACCATTAGCGTGGCTGTGACAAATCACAAATGTCCCAGGTAACTCCAAAAAGAGGAATTAGGGTTAGGGTTTGTCTTGTTGGTAATGGTAGGTGTTCACTGAAATTAAAAAGTACTTGCAAGATGATAGACGTTGTGTAAAGGTAAGGATGGCTTTGACCACATTTCCGGCCACCACAGGCCATAGTTAGTGATCAGTCTGCTGTGAACTTTTCCACGACACAAACAATCTGTTTTGAGCTTTCTGGCACTTGATGAAGGTGTTATCTCTTTGAAGTTTTTCAGCCGCGATTTCTCTGTTTAAATGGATATAGGTAACATTTCTTATGCTATTATTACTTATTTAACTACAAGCACAATAAAGACTTTCTTTAATCCAACAACATGAACTCCTGGATTCAAAATTAGTGGGTGCTTAATTACTCAAGTTGGTTGTTTGTGCACGATAGTGTTATATTAATAGAGTTACATATTTGTTTGTTTTGTAATTAAATAATAAGTATAATTGAAAAAAGATCTGAGGGAGGGAGGGAGGTGGTTTGGATTTTAGTTGTGTTAGAGTATTCCTTCCTCTCACACCATCTTGAAGTCATTATACTTGCTTACATGTTTAATTAGGCAAGTTGTGGTTGTTACAGATTCTCATCGTTTGATACTAAACTTATATGTTGTTATTTTATACTTGCAGATAGCGTACTAGTTAATTTTGCCGAATAATTGCAAAACTTGTCATACTAAAATTGATAAGTTGTGTCGTCCGCCTCATGTTCTGCAAGTTGAAAATGAAGAGCTAAAGACACAATATGCAACTATCTGATTGATTATGACGTCACGATATAGAATATAAGGAGGTTGAGAGAGGCAGAATTGATCTTGAAAACCTCCAATGATACTTTGAAAACTGAAGTGGAGGAAACAAGGGCCAATATCATTAGGCATGATAGGGTGTTATATATTATGATATCATGAGTGTGGAATTGGATTGGTTTAGGAAGACTTAATTGATTCTGGAAAGGTACTTCGAAGACACCTGTTAAAGTGCTTAAAACAAGCTTTGGAACAAAGAAAAAGGTAGGGGAGGCTTCTAGTGTTGTTAAGAATCAAGAGTTTGATAACGGAACGATGGAACAAACTAATTTGAATGAAACACCACAATGTAAATAAATAGGAAATTGTGGAACGATAGTAAGGTCAATCCAAGAAGGTGAAAAAAGTTAGAGAAAATAATTATTTCAGTAGGAAGAGGGTCTAAAAGTCAACTTGAACACCTGTTTAAGATCCCAACACAGATCAACAAAGACTCAAGTAAGAAGAAGTTAAATTTTGATGAGTATGCAGTTACTCATGCATTTTGACTACTGCAGCAGAAATTACCCTAATAGCGTCACTAAGCCTTATGACCCCCAACAAGATTGAACATGCCAAACACGCCAAACATGCCATGCAATTAGGTTCAATGTACAAGAAAAAGAATTCTATTTACACAAATAACAATGAAAAGAATGCTCTTGTTGTGTATCAGCAAGACCAGGGTTTTGTTCATGATGGAGGTTTTTCTAATCCAATAAAATTGGGAAGAATCATCCAAAAGTTAACTTTGATGGTGAAATAGGTTATGAAGAACATACTGTATTGCCTCGAAGAGCAAATTTATTCATCAAATGGATGCATCTCGTCCAAGGTTAGGATCATGTGCATCACATCCACGTGTCTGTTTTATACAAGAATTCATTATCAAACATAAACATGTTTACCAACTCCCTTTATAACTAAACAATTTGGTTAAGCTAAAGGATATAACTAAAAGAATCAGAAGTGTATTCACTTGCATCTGTAATAACTTCTGTAATCATATATAGAACATTGTATATATATTTTTTTAATTTCAGAAGGCTGGAAAATTTTATCTGTGGGTGGGCCCTACCCGACTACCTGGCTTAGTTACCCTGCCCACTTCAACACCTCAACTATAGAATATGTTGTTGGTTGTTCTATGTATAATTTCTGTGTTAACAGTGCTATTGTTTGTTTTACAGGGGATAGACCGTTCTCTCATTGGAAAGGGTCTGTTCTAGATTTCATGGTTGGGGTTTACCTTACCCGAAATGTATCTGTCCAGGTAAGATACTGACACAGCAAAGCCATTCATTCCATGATGATGATGATGATGATGTAGGAGGCTTATTCATGTGATGAACAAGTGAGTTGCGATTACTGTGATTTGTAACAAGTTGTGAATGTAGCCAACATCTCAGCAACAGAGGCTTAACAACAGTGTGGAAGCCTTAAGAAAAACGTGCAGAAGGTAACTGAATTCAGTTTGAAAGAGAACGAGGATGAGGATAGTTCTAAAAAATAAGAAAGACAAAAGTGGAAACATACAGAACGAAGATGAATGCGATAACCTAAGAACCCAAACATATTATGAAGCCCAATAGACTTTTGGTCATTGCTATGTCATTTGTAAAGTTTGTCAACCTGTTAGAATTAAACTCATTCTAAGGCTTGTTTCAGAGTGTAGCTGTTGTCATTTTGGTGGGTTATTATTGCTTGGTTTTTTTATCAATGTTTGGGAGGTCCACTAAAAACCTCCCCTAGGGGTATGCCTCTAGTCAGTTTGTACATAGTTTTGTTTTTTCAATAAATTTTGCCAGGTAAAATTCCGTTACCCAAAACAGTGATGGTAAATTAATACTTCTATTGTGGTATTTATTATGATCTTATGACAAAATTTTGGCATGAATACCTTCAACTAGGTTGACACAAATGTGGCATGGATAGCTGTATGACTTGGATGGGTACTTGAATCCGTCCAATTGCATCGTTTGGAGGAGTAATCACTAAACCTTATGCAAACTGTCTTCTTATGAAAGAATAACTAAAACTTAGTTTTCAACATTTTGGGAGCCCATTTGCGAGTATTCATAAGATGAACATTGTAGGCCCAAACTTCTGAAATTTTACAATAGGATGAACATTGTAACATACTAACATGTATTTTGGTATGTTTCGTTGATTGTTTCATTATTGACAGGTATAAATTACATTACCAGGTGATTACATTCAGAAAAGTAATACTAACTCTAGAAGGAACATAAGGTATATGTTTATTAATCCTAATGTAAGTTTGCAACTTTTGCAGGTATTTTGTACGAAGATCGACCCAAATTGCAATGCTTGTCCATTAAGAGGAGAGTGCAAACATTTCACAAGTACATTCGCAAGGTTTGCTGCTTATAATATCTGTGTATCCTCTCTAACTAGGATAACTAATAAAATTAATCATTATACTCTTCCGTTAAGATAGATTTTCTTTCACAGTTTTATAGCCTCATTTACATTGCAAATGCTCCATGTTAAGGTTATGCAAAAAAAGCCATGATAACAATCTAGATTCTGATTCATTAATGAGGAAATATGTTTCTCGAGTGCAAGATTGGGGCGAACAGACACAGAGGAGGCTGTAGCAAGTTTAACTGAAAGTTATAGCCCAGTTATAGTCCAAATGTATCTAAGATGAAATAAAGAGAGCTATAATGTTGTTAATTGCAGATTAAGTACACGAATGCGATACTAGAGGATAAGAGGATTTCAAGATCATCTACAATGTCGCGGCAGTAGCTTTAGCTTTCTATGATATAGTAGAGTAATATTATGACTGAAAAGTAGGATAGATTAATTTGGAAGTTAAGTAGATGTTCAACTTTTCTGGGACACTCCCAAAAGGAGATATTAACCACCTTTTGGGGCTTGGGCTACATGTTATATGAACCAAGCATACATGTTCTCAGTGAGTTCGATTAACCATTGTAGGAAGTGATTTAGGATATATACAAAGCATAATATATATAAATTTTGTGTTCATGGTTGGTTTTAGACCTGCAATCGTGATATTTGAGCTAGTTGATGCAAGGCTGTAACCACAAACTTTTTTCCTTCAACTATATGTCTACATTGAATCTGAAGTCAATAGTTCCACAAGTATTCAGTATTCTTTTACCAAAGAACAATATGAAGCAAATCATGTGTCAACTGTTAACACTGTACGGCACACCATATAACAATACAGTAACTAATTTAACAGCACAAGTGATTCTAAATAAGCATGTTGTTACTTTTAGCAATGTTGTGAGTCCTAATGGCTTTTCCCTACCAATTTAGCAGCTGGGAGCTTTCAGATGGGCATCCTTTATTGGAAGGGGTAAGTATATAAATTGGGTGATTATATTTTCACGGAAGGAACTACTTCGTACTTGTAAGACCATCCACAATGGTCCCATATGGCAAGGTTTAATAGGATGGAGACTTTGCTGAGTCACCGTATATTTGCATTGTGAACAAGCCAGCTGTTCAAACGTTTAAAGAAGCGTTCTTGTCTGAACACACCCATGTTAAGACGCTAGTGGTGGGCCCAACCGTAACCTTCTTTGCATTCTGCTTCCTATTTAATTGCTTGGTACGTATTGTATTGTATATATTATTAATATTGTTATTATTACTATTATAGTTTACATTTAGATGCATGTAATATTACAAGCATCGAACGTCGAAACATTTTAATAATCATAGTGTTAATTTCATTTTTGTAGAAAAATAAACATCATGACTAAATCAATATCAGATGGCTAGATAAAATTAAAATAAAACTTACATCACCCATAAACATAAATTATATATATATATATATATATATAGACATATGTATATTATCATATGCATGTGTATCTAGATAGAGGGATATTTAAAAAAGTACGTTGATGTGTCAGTCTAATGAATTTTGTCAAGTTTAATGCATTGTAGGATTTTTACTGGAATCGGTGAAATGCTGATGTGGCAGTGCATTAAACCTTTTCACGGTGTAATGCATTGGAGATGCTCTAACACTTAACAAAAGGACACAATTTCCCTCATAATGAATACCCAACTTCTTTTCAAATCTGGACACTTGCTTCTGCAGGCTCTACCCGCCAGTATTTGGGCGATAATGGTCCAGTTCATTGTTTCCATTTCCATTCCTACAACATTTGATGTTTGGGCTGGAATACTAGAGGTGACAATTTTAGACCCATTGGTTAATTATGGGTCAATTTGGTTAATATTTAGGTGGGGATGGGTTTGTAGGGTCTCCTCCCAATTTTTTGGATGAGTCTAAATGGGTTTTTCAATATAACCTCCAATTGTGTAACAATTAAACAACGGGTCTAGCGGGTAATTTTCTTTTTCATGCAAGTAAAAAAAATCGTGAAAACCTGATGGGTCGACCCAACTTGAGACCCATTTTGACCCATCTTTCTAAATGACCCATCTAGACCCGGACCCATTAGACCCAAACCCATCTAGACCCGTGACCTGACCCGACCCGACCCATTCATTTTGCCACTTATATGGAATACTGACGAGTTGAACCATACACAATTACAAACGCACACACTAGAAATTGTAGAGTATGTGTGGTGAGATGCTCAGATGTTGTACGGTGTAGAGACAGCCAAGAGGTTTGCCTAGAAGCAGCCACCCTTGAAAGAGTGCGTAATAGCTCACTGACTGAGTGCTCTTGCGACGAAGATGAACGGGGGTAAGCGATCTTCCGAAGCTGTGGGATGTAATATACATCGGTAGGGGAGCGCTCATGGAGGTTACGTGAGTAAAGAGATAAATAAATCCAGTTGGGTTTGGGTTTGCTTTCTGGCGATTGTCCAGGTGTGGCTATGGGGAGTAAACCAATGGAGTAAGAGATGGGAGTGAAAATAACCACGGGTCATGATGACATTGGCCATAGGGAAGAGATGGGAGTGAAAGAGACTTTAAATTTAACGTGATAAGTTTGCATGGTTGACATTTTGCAAAAAGAATAAAAATAAAATATCTGTGGACATATCAAATCTCTGGGTGAAAAATAATACTTTCTCTATAATTTCCGTTTCCAATTCAATTTTTAAATGAATGTTTCAAAATAACAGCTAGACTCACTGGAACTGATGATCCTTGCGACCTTGCTCATACTTGCAATTTGGATACCTGGTGAGTATGAAATAAATAATGAACACAAGTATCCAAACTATGATGTTACAAAATCATATAATTGCAATTAGTAACCGTGTTATTATTACCTTTTTGAAGAAAACATGACATGATAATAATTGGTACTGTAAGGAGACTGATGATATAACTTATCAAGTCATTTTTCATTCTTTCATACCAGGTGAGAGACTGCAGATTGGGTTCTCAGCCACTAAATAGAGAATGTTTATCCCAAGAATTGTGGGACGGTCCTTGTGTGTAATCATATACCAGTAGTACTACCATGTTATCTGTTGGTAGATATGACCCCAGGCCAGCACATATAAGATTATTCAGGATATTCAGAATTGCTTCACCAAAGGTATGTAGAGACATTGATCCCTGTTATTGTTAATTTCTGAACATGGCACCCATCAAAGATCAACACAAGTAAATAGAATAGGATAGGATTAAAACCTACTTTGTGCAATCTTAGTGACAAACTACGAAAAAGTTTATATTTAGTTTCAATTCATGTGAGTGGTTAGTGGTCGTTTATTGAACTCCTTTTGAGGAAGCTATAATATCTCTTGAAGTTCCCATAACCAAATCTGCGTTGCTAACTACCTTTCTCTAACGATAATGTCACTGCGAATTGTCGAAGGACAAATGAAATGTCAATTAATGCAAACTCCCGAGTACAGGTATTGAAGTGTCAATTAATGGAAACTCCCTAGTACAAGTATACTCGTATATCTATATCCTCACCCATCTTTGGTTTTGATCATGTCTTATAAGGTTTGTTTGTGTGAAGAGATTTGATCGGGGACAAGAGGAGCACCCCGTCCCCTTGTTTCTAAGCTACACTATTCAGGCAGCAATTCTGAAAGAATAAAGACAGACGATGAAAATGGTAAGTCAGGTCTACCCACTAGAACTTGACTATACTCCATTGCAAATACTACGGTCTACTTTGGCACTAACTTCCCAAACTTACAAAGTTGGGTCATTTGGGTTTCCATTTTGACAACTCTGTTGTTTGTAATGCAAGTATTATGTATATCTTTTTATTGGTTACAATGAATTCCACTTGTTATTTGAGAGAGCCTAAACCTTACTTCCAAATGGATGCTTTGATTTTACCTACAGGTCAGTTTTTGTAATCTTTGAGCATTCATCTTCAACAACTGCTTATTTATATATTGAGTTAGCAGGTAAACTGATTAGTTTATTATTTCAGTAAAAATTTGCCAAAGCACGCTAACTATTCGATGAAATGTCCAAATGATGTTGATTTTTCTGATTAGTTTAGTGGTTACTTGAGTTTTGCAGTATATTCGAGTTTAATATGAACTTCAATTATGTAATTTGACTTTAAAAATCACTAACTATACCAATCTAAGAACCAGACTACAATCTTTGAAACTATTCAAATAGATCTTGCATTACCATTCACGTGTCTCTAATAATGATAATGTTATACACATTGTGCATTATGTTCTCTATTGTTGTTTACATACCTCATTGTCAGTTTAATTCCGCATATTTAATGATCATTCTCGTGTGCTTTAGTTATGTTCCAAATAACTAAAAGACATGTCTCGTGTCAATTGGACTACTACATAGTATCTATTTATGAAATGGAGTAGCATATATTAGGTTTCGTGTGTGATCAGTAGCTTCTCGACGTATCATGTGGTTAAGGAATTTGTAATATCTAATTAAGAATTAAGAGTTGATAATATTATGTTTTGTCATTTGACAAAAACTGATCAGTGGCCTAATAAAATAGTTAAGATCAGTTCAAAACTTAAACCCGAGTTCTTTTAAAGCGTGATTTCGGTATCATAACATTTTGGGCATTCTGTCTTCTACTAAATCTTCACTGCAACGGCCTGATAGGCAGGGTTGTTTTGTTTATTTGGAGTGGGGTATTATATAGTCATGATTGGATATGCTGTTTGAGTTACTAAAATTTATTAATTTGGTTTGATTCATCGGATTGAAGAACCTTCTAAGAGCTAGAAATGGGAATGACCTCTTGTGTACTTCGTTGTTTTGTAGTACTATTTTGAAGTCTTGCAAATTTATCTATTAAGTATGCATAGCTATAGAAAATGGCAGAGAAGATTACATGTCAAGGTTTAGTAATGGGCACTTTTAACTTCGAATTATATGACTACGAAACATATTTAGCGCAAGGTCTTGTATGAATCAGCATATTCTTTCACTGCTGAGGGTTACATCATATTCATTGTATTTGAAGTTGCGTATTGCCGTTTATTTGTAATTGATGCATGCTTATAAAAATTAACATTTTTACATATTTCTGTTGGTAATCATGTAATGTTGATTTTTACATGAACTACTCACAACTCGACAATTAGCAGTTGCACTTGCAATAAATGACTACCAAGACTACTAGTTTTAAGACCCGTGTATACACGGGTTTGATAAAAAGTAAATTTTAATATTGTTATGTAAATGTAAAGTATAAGGTTGTATTGTGTAAATAATTTCTACTATAAATTCGTATTATTATGTGTACAGGAAAATTAGGATAATGCATTTATTTGAATTTATTTAATTATCATAGGTTAGACTCAGGTTAGTAAAATAGTTTTTACATGACTAACAATTAGGCGTGAACAAAAAAACCGAGTTGGGTAACCGACCCGGTTAGTACCCGGATACCCGACCCGATGTATACCCGGGTTGGCAGTACCCGGTTCGGGTTTTACTAGTACCCGGCGGGTACCCAACCGGGTACGGCCCCAGACACGCCAAATCGGGTTGTACTCGGGTTGTACCCGAACCGGTTTCAAAAACCGGTTTTTAAACCCGGTTTGAACCCGGTTTTTTCACTAGCCGTTGTGTTTGACCCTCCTAGCCGTTTTATACCCGTTTTTTTTTGCTTTTTTTTTTACCATTTTGCCATCCTAAAACTAATATAAATAGATACCTTGGGTTTGGGTTAGTTACAACACTCAAACTCACTCATTCTGGTGAAAAAACACTCAAAACGCTTACGATTTACATACGAAACTCTCAAAACATTACTCTCATCCTTTAAAAACGCTCTCAAAATGGCAACTCAAAGTTCCTCAACTAACGATTTTGTTGGTTCGTCAAATGCACCAACTATTGTTCAAGTTTTGCAAACAAAACGTAATCTGGAGATTTGGTGTAACTTTGACAAAGTGTTGTTGTCGGATGGTTCGACTAAGGCACATTGTAAACGATGTGGGATTTTTTTAAAAGCCGACTCCAACTCAACGTTGAACAAACATACTTTAAAGTATTGTAGTTCAAACAAAACTAATCCGGAGGAAGGTCAAGCAACCATTTCACGGGATGGAGGTATTTTCACATACCAAGCGGATCGGTATCGAGAAGCATTTGCCGGCTTTGTGATTCAAGAAGCTTTGCCGTTCAACCACTTCGACAACCCTCGGTTTACTAAGGTTATTCAAAATACTCTCCAACCCCGATATAATCATGTAAGTCGTCTTACCCTTAGACGTGATGCACTTAAGTTGTGGAAAAAAGCTAAAATTCAACTAATAACCGGTTTTGAAAACTTAACTACAAGTGTATCATTAACAACCGATGTTTGATCTGCTCCTCATGGTTTGTCCGGTTCGTACCTTTGTGTTACCGCGCATTGGGTTGATCCCGCAACTTGGCAAATGATGAAACGTACCATTGCTTTTGAAAACTGACTATCCTCACACGGGTCAAAATCTATTTTGCATGTTACGAGATGTAATGAAAATGTTTAAATTAGAACAAAAGGTTTTTTCTATCTCGTTTGATAACGCGAGTAATAACGCAAATGCCGTTCAAAAATTAACACTAAAATACGCACCACCTCTGGGACTGCTAACGATGAAGAGGGTGACCGCCCTCAACCGATGAGCATTGATGCTCTACTTGTTCCCGAGACAATTCACCCATGGCTCAGATTTAGTAACAAGTTAACAAAGTACAATACATACTGTCAAAAACTGAACTTGTTGAGGGGGAAAGAATGTGATTTATCTAGAGTGGTCGATTGGGAACCACTAGAACAAGCAGGAGTAGCCAACGGAATCAAGGATATCATTAGGCAACGTTATTTCGTGGATCATATAGCATTTGAATATGAAGAATGGGAAGGAATATTTCAAATTAGAGAGCAGGTATACATGGAGTTATGTGTGGAATTTCAACGCTTGGTCGGCACACAACACACAAAGACTTTCTGAAGTGGTGCCCAACTACCGGCCTACAGCCTACAACTACCCACCCATGTGGGGTCATCCTGGAGCAAGTTATCCACCACCGGTTTATGATGAGGGTGCCGCCTTGGCAGAGCTGCAGGAAGAGTATCGAAGGCAGCAGGAGAGAGAGCAGGAGGAGCGTGGATTCCGCTATGACTATTCCCCATTTTGAGTGCTTACGTGCCTCATGTGATTCAAACAATTTTCTACACAAATTGATAACGGTTTATCTAAGTACTTTTAATTTTATGTTTGGATATTTTGAAATGCTTGCTTAGGGATGATGTTTGGGTATGTTTGGATATTTTGAAATGCTTGACTAGGGATGATGTTTGGATTTAGGTAAATTTTGGTGTGAAATGGTCAAAATGATGGATCATGGCACTTGTACCCGGCTGGTAATAGTGCTACCCGGCGGGTACTCTATGGAAATTTGAAACAGAACTTGAGATGCCGTTAGTACCCGGCTGGAACACCATATACCCGGCGGGTACATCGTACCCGGTTTGGAACCGGGTATTGGACCCGAACCGGTTCCTACCCGGTACAAACCGGGTACTATAGGGTTGGCTTTTCCCCCACCCAAAATCGGGTCGGGTCCGGGTCGGGTTCTTCAGGAACCGGGTAGTTGACCGTTGACCAGTACCCAGTTCGGGTATCTGGGTCGGGTCGGGTCGGGTCGGGCAAAACCCGGTTTTTGTTCACGCCTACTAACAATCAAGTAAGATACGTTATAATAGTTTTATACACCAAGTGTATTGGGCCGACTTATTTATGTGGGCTGTGAAATGAATATGATATGTATAGAAATGGGTTATAAAATAATACGACTTAACCCATCATAGTCTTATTTAATATGTTGACACCTATTACATCCTTAATTAAATGTTAAAAACGAAAATTAAAAAATTATTTTTCATATTAGTTTAACATGAACATTTGTATTGATGGTTTTAACATGCACAACGAAAAATTAAAACTAAGAATTTGATTAAGCCAACATGCAACCCAAAAACTGTTGAAATACATAAAGGATACAATTTTTCAGTTACTTTTGGATTTCAAGTGAATGAACACACAAGTTAACTGAAATAATACTCATAGTTAATTTAACATAGGAAAGGAAAGTAAGATGACACACGAACATTAGTTGAAAAGTACAAATAAATGACAATAACATCACACAGTGTAAACTTGATATCCTATGTCAATGTTATAGTTTGAAACTTCAACTTTGAAAAGCCACATTTGATCAACCAAACTGCTGAGCTCATCAGGAAAAACATCGCCACTTCCATCCTACAAAGATAGATGAATGTTACACAGGTGTATATGAAAAATATATATTAATTAAAAGAATTAAAAAATAACAAAAAAACTAAAAAGACACAAACCCTTTCTTGTTTATCACGGATATCTGATGCATGTTTGTGTACCAGCTTATACACATCTCGATCAAGTAAAACAAAAGAAGTGCTACCTGTAGCATCCTGAACCCTAACACGAACTTTATAATTGTTGATAAATAATAACAAATAAACATTAACACACTGATCATAAGAAAATAACATAAACAGATGCAGCTATTTATTTACAGAACCTTGGAAAAACAGATGTGGTTTTCTCATTGCACTTTTTACAATACAAACTACCATCATCTTCCACAGCTTGACCAGTTCCCTCGGGATTGATAAACTCTGTTTTTTTTACCGCTTTACAATTGTGTTTCCAAGAACCAATATAATACCAGCCATGTTCTTCCTCAACGGATTTAATGGTAGCAAGCACAACACAAATCATAGGTTGTTTAAATTGTAAGTGGATAAGTTAAAATTTGTTAACAAAACATAACTTAATCAACTAAAATTAGGATGTAAAATGATTCAAACCTCAGATGCATTAACAATTTCATCAATGGTACAGTGTTTGGTGTTGAACAGAAACTCTTCACGATTTGAATTGACACGTTGGCTAGAAAGCTGACTACCACCTTGAGAGATGAACTATCAGTACCAACTTTGCAAAATGTACATGTGTATTAGATACAAAGAGGTTTGTCAAAAAAATGCTAAATGGATAATGTCAATGTTAAAGTAATTAAACCAAAACACACCTCTTTCTGAAATCATTAATCTCGTCAAGGTCAGAATCAATGTAGAGTTTGGATCCAAAATAATTGTTTTGAAAAGAAGCTTCTGTAAAAACTAAATATATTCAGAAAACTACAATGGTAGATATTATTCGGTACTGAATATAAAAAACAACAGATCCCATAGTACCTTTCCACATGTGAATACGACCAAATTGAAGAGCAATTACCACAGGAAGATAACTTGTCCTAGCTGCAACATAAGCATGAAACTGCTCGGCAAAGTCATCCCATAGTGTACATTACCCCTATATACGCATTATAATATAATTAGTATTGATAGCATCAAATAAGTACTATATTTATATATTAATATTACCCAAAGTTTATATACTTTTATTGTATTTATGTAATTTTAAGCACTCATTTCCTTTATATCTACAAAATAGGTGTAAATGAAGCTTGAATCGGAAAAAGAATAGAAGATGAGCTGAATATGGAAGAAAAGTGTAAAAGCTGAGTTTTCAGCTATGCGTTCGTATTTTTGCCATAACTTCCTCATACGGAGTCCGATTAAGTTGATTCAAGTGCTCAAAATTTAGCTAACACAGAGGGCTACAACATATCAAAAATTCAGATCATTTGGACATAGGGAAGATCGTGACGCGACCATGCAAGATCGCGAAGCGATTTCGTGTCGGCCAGAAAGGGTATAAATTCGACTTTTAAGCTCACTTGTTAACCCTAATCTTCATTCCAGCCGATTCCGGAGGCCTGAGGATGACTTTTAGGGATACCTAGAGTCCGATTCGGCCATTTTTATCCGTTTGAAGCTAGAAGATCAATTCCATACATCATTAACATTGGTTTGTTCGTTATTTACTCGATTATGAACATGTTTATGTCTATGATTTATTATTTTGCTGAACCCATGATTATGGGCTAAGTTTCTAATACTTGTTTAGATCGATTTGCATCTAGTTTGGATATATTTACGTGATTGGATTTATATACTTTGATATCTCGGTAACGAAAGAACGATTGATATTATTTATTGATTGATTAATTCAAGTAGTAGCTTTATTGCTTTGCAATTAGTGATAACTTTTGTGTGATATTGTTACTTGGTCAATTGAGTGATTGATTGTGAATTCTAATTAGACGTAATTAGAATACTTGAATTGATTGGTTGATTTATAATATTGGTGGACCATAATTTAGAGACATCTTGTATGGTTAGTGGTTTTTATGAAAGTATAACCATAAGTTAACTTGTGATTTCATTGATTACATATTTCATAGTTAAGAGGTTTTAAATTTCAAGGACACTTGGATTGTATAATCTTGACTAGGTGATTGTTAAGTGACAACTTGTAATCCAGATTGTGTTTCCTAGGTAGACTAAATCTGATCCAGTTCTTAATCCAAGATATCCAATAAACTAGATGTCAAAAGGTCTAAACAAGTATATTTTCTCTTTTTGAGTACAACTATCATTTACTTGCTTTTCTTATTTAATTATTAGTTTAATAAACTCTTTTTGACCGTCTGTCGTTAAAAGACACAAAACTCCCAATCTTTACTTACTTTGTTAGTTTAATTATTAGATAAATTAATTACTTAAAATACACATACATTGTTCCCCGTGGAGATGAACTTAACCGGAATTTACCTTTACTATACTATTGTGCGATTGGGTACACTTGCCTAATTGTGTTTTAATCTAGATAATTAGTAATTTTCATATCATATTTTATAACCTGATTTTAGCACATCAAGTTTTTTGGCGCCGCTGCCGGGGAACATTTGCGTTATTTTAAGCTCTTAATTTTATTTTAGTTGTTTTTAGTCTTTGTTTTTATTTATTTATTTAATTATTTTTATTTCATAGAGTCGGTGCTTTTATTTGTTTTAGTGTTTGTGTTCTACAGGTTACAGGTTGTGCATGACCCGTACCTCCAAATCACCTCTTTTTGAGCCATTCTTTGACCCAGAGAAAGAGTTTAGGAGATTAGCACGGCTCAACATCACACCTACCAATTTTCAGTTAGATCTAAACACCGAGCAGGAAGAAACACCAAAATCTAAAATGGATGACCCAGAAACTCAGACCATGGAAACCCGAATGAAGGCCACTCGAGATGGTCAGGGTTCGGCGATTAATCAGCCCGCAATTAAGGATTTCTCAAACAAATGAGCTAAGTTAATCTTCACAACAACTTGTATCTTATCTCCCTAAATCACAATATTATGAACTTTAATATAATTACAAATTTACATAAAACTGAACAAAATAAAAAAATCGATACTGACCCTCTCATCCATGACAATCATTTCCAGTTGATAGTTTGTCTTCCACATACTGAGAATACGAACTTTAATTTTCCATGAATTCCTCACAGTATCAAGGTCTGCAATGTAGTTGTAGCCTTCTTCAGCCATGATTACCGAGTTAAGAAGTTGAACAGAGATACATTTTTGGGTTTGTGTTTTTTGCTTTACTGTGAGTGGGTTTGAAATTGAATTGTAACTCCTGTTATAAAAGGTTGGAGGGAAACTTTTTGTATTCCTATTATTCAAAATGGCCAGCAATGTATGGTGCATGTAATAAAGACGGCTCATGGGAATTCGGTAATACTCCAAAACCAAAAAATGACAAAATGCATGCTTGGCCATAGGGCATTGTGTCGCAGTAAATGTAAAGGAGATATTGTAACACCCACCAAATTAGGGCTAGTCATTTAGTCCTAATTATTTTGTAATATGTGTAATTAGTGCGATATTAGGCTAATTAATGTATCAATATATATATTGTTGAATATATACAAGTATGCGATTTGATTAAATCGTACAAGTTTCAAATCGAATGCAATTCGATTCAATTAATACGAACGTTGGTGAACAATTCTATTAAATAATATAACATGGTTTAGTAACTCTATTTTATCCCAAATATTATTTAGATGATATTTCGACTCAAATTCGTATCGTACAAACAACAATTACGCGATTAAAATAATAAACGCGCGAACAATCGAAACAAGAATAAGTTATATTTTATAACCCAAGTGAAAGTATTTGATGAAATACTTCAACAAAAACCTTAATAAATATTCGTATTTTAAAATAATTATTTATACGATTAAATGATCGGGGAAACGAACACCGCATGGAGCGCAAACGCGGGGGATTAAAATTTGGGAGATTCCCTCCCCTCCTTCCCCAAAAATCTGCAAAAAACCCCCCCTCACCTCCTCATTCTTATCATTTCACTCTCTCTCTCTCTCTTTCTTACTTTCTCTCTTTTCTCTCTAAATATAACCACCACACCACCACCATAAACAACCACCAATAACTACCACCAAACGGCCTCAGATCGTCGCACACATTTAGAAGAAAACGTTCCTCTCGTCGAGATCTACATTTCTCTCTTTTCGGATTCCTCCGGCGTCAAGTTTGTAAGTTTCCGACAAAACCCGAAACACTTCGATTTCCATTATTTTTACTTATTTAAGGGTTATTTAAGCTTAAAATGTCCAAATATAGGTTGGGTAAAAGTTTCAAGTCAATCGGAGGCCGGAAAACACCTTTTCGGCTCATTTTCCGGCCAACAGCGCGATATGTCGCAGAGGCTCCAGGCCACCTGCGACATAAGCTCTTATGTCGCTAAATCAGGTCTTATGTCGCATATAGCGACATAAGCCACTATGTCGCATTAATCACGGATGTCGCATATAACGACACAAATGGTTAAGTCGCAAAAATTACGGACGTCGCATATAGCGACACAAAACACTATGTCACAAAACTTATTCCCATCGCACATAGCGACACAACACCTTATGTCGCATTAAATTGCGTATGTCGCACTTAGCGACACAAGCCCTTACGTCGCAGTCATGATCTGCGACACAACAGACTACGTCGCACTTAGCGACACAAAGTCTTATGTCGCACCTAATGTCGCAGATGACAGAATCTAGAAAACTCGGATTTTACTAAGTGTCAAGACCTGAAATTTTATCACTTGATTTTACCCAAATTCAAATCTTAGATACGTTTTTCACTATAACAATATAGTAGAAATAAAATTTTTTCGAGCTGACCTGGCATTTCGACCCCAGCCAGGGGCTCTGCCCCTTGGACCCCGTCAAGGGTTGTCACCCCTGGGACCCCGCTAATCAGGGGCGCTGCCCCCGGACCCCCATCACCTAAAGTTTGTGAATACTTTTTAAGTATAACACTCCAAAAATCATAACAATATTAATGAGATTATTATTACAACCAGTCACCAACGGGCCGTACACGTTTTCAAAACTCAAACTTATCAACCAAATCAAATCATTGGACATTACTAGTTGGATGAACAGCTAGCATAGATTATCTTTTAAGATACCTACTTATTTTATTTAAACTTGCGCGTTATAAATGGCCGACAGGTTACAGTCTTCGGACACCCCATTTTACTTCACCACATTTGCGTCATTGCAACTCTTCAGGCTCAGGTGAGTCTCATAGCCCCGACTTTTTACTGTTTTTACTCCCGGGGTGGGAATACCTGCTCTAACTGTTTTACACGTGAACACGAGTACAAAACTCGCTATATTCTGCATGAGCTGTTTTCTAATCACTTTTAAGTCCTCTACGATCATAGTTCTGGTAATACTTTATGTAGCGCGAATGTTAGTGTATGGCACCATATAGGACTGACCATCCTCGTCCGGGTCAGCAAGCACTGACTGGTTAAACGGACGCATTAACTTTTGTTCATATGAGTGTGGATTAGACATTCGCCTGGAGGCACCCACGATCAGGCACTTTATTGTGATCCTGACACCCCGTTAAGCGCAGACTATGACCTCATGGCAGACATATACATCATTTCATTTTTTACAAACGGTTATCATTAAATCTTGTGGTTCACACTTACATAATTATTATGCAAACCTGTGAGCTCACCAGCGTTAGCTGGCCTTTTTAGCATGTGTTCTCAGGTACCCAACAGCAGTAGGACCTGTTCACTCAGGATGCCCATAGCTCGAGTCAGCATACACATCAGAAGATTATTTTGCATTACTACATTTTGTAACTAAGTTATGCCGATTAATCTCTAAACATTGTAATTATTGGGCTTTTGTAAACCTTTATACATTGTAAAACTTTATATTATCAATGTATCTGTAAAACGACACATATAGAATCGTTCATTATATGCCTTGTGTGTTTTGATTATTGATTAGTAGCACCCCAAAGCTTGCTTTCGCTAAACAAAAAATTTGAAGGTGTTACAGTTATGAAACGTATTTTTTTTAAAAGTAATAAACATGAATTATCTTTACCATAAGCATGCCACGTCATAAGCCTTTCAACGTTAGATTGGACCAAATCAGCGTGATGACATCAGCGTAATCTCCCTTATATTATATAGTAAGATAGACCCCGGCCCGAGTATTCTTTGGTTTGCGCGATCACGAGACTGACCCATCAACATATGTATGATGTATATGAAGCAATAATGTAGAATGTACAATTCATTACGCATGTAATCAACAAGAGCATAATTATCTTATTACCATGTAGACTATACAAATATATTTCTATAAAAAAAAATCTTACAATGCGATTATTGTTTTTATGCATTTTTATATAAAAAAAATTGTTTTATCCCACGAGACCACGGATTATAATCTATCTATCTATCTATCATATATATTTTATTTATATATTTATATAACAAAGATTTTTCCTTAATTTTTAGACATTTCCTTTTTATTAAAGCCTCCTAACTTGCCACATCATCATATTAGTTTTTTTTTAAACCTTAATTATTAATCACTAAGATTATTATTAAACCTTCTAACTTGTCACATCATCATATATTTTTTTCTTCTTAAAAACCTTAATTATTAATTACTAAGATTATTATTTATCAATTATACTTTATGATAACAGGCTTTAAAATTCTTAAATTTTATATTTAATATATAACAATTTTTACCTACATAAAAATATTCATTTTCTAATCCATATCTTATACATTGCATTTAACAAATATTATCATCATCTACCATGATTTAAGAAAATTAGTTTTAATAAAGTTATTTGAAATTTATTATTTTATGTACATTTTTGTATATATTACTATTGAATTTCGGTAATAAATTTTAAACTTTCAACAATATTAACTTACAATTGAAAACCTAAAAAACATATACTTAATTTTTATTTTTTAATTACCTTGCATTGTATAGGCTCAACAAACGTATTAAAACATAACACAATAACTTACAAATTAATTTAATTGTATTATGTATTCAAACTTAAACGTAATAACATACAAACTAATTTAATGGTATTATATAAATGGTCGTACATCGCACGAGTTCAATGCTTAGTTTATATATATAAAATAAAGTTTTTTTAATTACTATTAGAGCGTATTATTTTAGTTAACGATTAAGTGTTATTAAATTACAAACTCTTGAATATTGTTTACAAAGAAGTTTAGTTTATAACTTTATAAATAGATGCTGAAAAGTAAATGAATGATATAAAAAATATTGAAATAAACGTAAAGTGATTGGTCAACACCACAAATTAATTGTGCTATCGATAACACTAATTATATGCCCATTAATATATTCGGCTACTTACAAATTACTATATAACTCTACTTTTCAAATGGTCGTGCATCGCACGGGCTCAATACCTAGTAAGATTCTAACTAGTAAGATTCCAGGCTAGCATAGGCGCATAGCCCACTTAGGAAAATATATATACTAATAATTTCATGAGTTTATTCATTTCTTGTTTTCGAACATTAATTTAGAAGAATAAAATAAAAGCTTTAACTTATTATTTTGAACTATATATATCTATATATCTATATATCAACCTAAATTATATTGGATGTTGATGTTAAAAGAGAACTAATGAACCAGTGTAAAATGAATTTTATAAACGAACTTTGTGATGTAGTAGATAAAACAATAAATCCTACATTTAAGAATTAAGACTATAGATATACTCTCTAATAGTTAGGATTGATCAAATTCTAACTTTTAAATCTTGAATCGTAATCTTTGTATATTTTTATTAGTCTGAACGATACAACAAAATCAAATTGCATATATATTTTTTGATTATTGATTAGATAACATGTTGCCTTCTAAAACTTCTAACACGAAGGTTGAAGCATTATAATTAGTTCAAAAAAGAATGACAAAAAAATGAAAAATAAGTAACCAATAGGATTACTCAATTTAACAAACTTATTTTCACATTCTTTTGTTAAAATTAAATATCTTACAAATCGTATGTCTATAAATTATAAAGATTACATATTCGGAATCAACATCTTTTTCTCTTCGATTATAGATCTTACAAGCTAAACTTTCGACAAAGTTTTTTTCTTCATTTTTATTGGGTATTACAAATTTGTAATGTGAAAACACATGTGATAAATTTACCATAAAATAATCACACACGTTTATATCTCCAATTAAGCTTTAAATTCAAATCATTGATGATTTAAAAAGATTTAAGCATTAAAAACTAAGTTATAATCACATGCGATTGAACATCACAGAATCAATCACATGTTATTAAAAAGTAATCTAATATAGATTTATAAATCACTGATTATATAATTAAGTAAAAATCAAGTAAGAATTAGGCATTATTTATCATATATCGGTAAATTGCTCATCAAATATCAGTTATTAAATGAAAATCATATGTGATTAAATGTACGACTAGCAATCACATGTGATTTTTAATGAAAACAAATATAATTTTTGAAAATCTATAGGTAATTATTAATGTATGTGAATATTAAACTGTAATCATGTGTTAGTTAACATATACCATAAATAAATAATCGTGAACAAATTTTAACATTTTATCATAAATCATATGTGATTATATTGTAAAACACAACAACAAAAAATCGTCGAACGTTTAGCTTGTGAGATCTCTAGTCAAAGAGAAATACACGCTGATTCCGAATATGTAAGTTTTATAATATATGGACATACAGTTTGTGATATACTCCCGCCGTCCCAATTTATTGTCCACAGACAAAAAAACGCAATTTAAGAAAAGTGTAGTAATCGTAATATACAACCAATAAGATTTAATCTCTCAGCACAATCAAATATTTTGATTGAAAGTACAAAGTGGACAATAAAATTGGGGCATCCTAAAATGGAAAGATGGACAATAAATTCAGGACGGAGGGAGTATTTAATTTTAGGGGTAAAAGTGGAATTAGGCTTTGTAAAGAAATTGACCAAGGAAATAACTGGTAGGCCTAAACTTGTAAGACTAAATATAGACCTAAATTGAACAATACTATTAGTTCTCTCATTCTTCATTCTTTAGCATTTTTCAATGAACCCACCTCTTTATGTGATTTTTATGGTGTAATTATACTACACTTATCTTACTTTTCTTAATATGTGTTACAAATGGTTAAAGTTAACTATTTTTCTGACTGGAAAATAGTAGTGATACATTACTAAAAAATAATTATAATTTCAAACTTCTTACTAAGAGACACACAAACTTTTTTTTATCTTTCGTGAAGTTGTCTCCTCAATTTGATCAACATGCCCAACATTGTAATGATCAAGCTTTTTTCATAGTTTTCCTTAGCTCACATAGTATTTTTAGATAGTCTATTTTCTTTTCAGGCATAATGGTCATTTGTATTCAAAAAGGTCATTGTATATTTCATGCTCCATTCATCTTGTTTAATGATGGACTTTCAATATGTTTAATTCTGTTTTTCGCCAAATAAAAAGAAGAAAAAGAAAAGATACACAAACTTATTGTTGTGATAGACACAATTAGTTAATTACAATGCTATTAAAATCAATGTTTTAAAACCCGGGTTTTTAGTCGACCCGGAAAAATGTTAATTTCTGGTCGGATCGGTTGGGTCGGAAGGTCGGACCGGATTTAATAATAGAGTAGTATACAGTAGTAGTATTTAGTTAATTTTTTTATTTTTTATTTTTTAAAATTAAAATTATAATTATTAATTATATCATGTATAATAATTATAATCCATATAGTAATAAAGAGTGATGACACATCGATTCTCTTGTTATTCTTGGAATACACATCAATCAATATAATAATTATATAATCCATAAAGTAATAAATGATGATGAAACATCAGTCAAAAATTCTCTCATTACTCTCATTATTCTTGAAATACACAATCAATCAATATAACCTAATTATAAATGATTAAATGTACAGAGAAATTGTAAAAAAAAAAACCATGAAACCGGGTCAATGCGCCGGTCTGGGTCCCGGTCCAACCCGGTCCGACCGGCCGGGTCAATCGGGTCGTTGACTAGTCAACATATTGAAAAACCCGGGTTTTTTTTGGCCCGGAAATTTCTAAAAATGCAGTCCGACTGGACCGGTCGAACCGGATCTTAAAACAGTGATTAAAATATTAAAGCGCAACTAATTAATAAGATACACAGATACACACAATTAATTAGTTACAAAGTTATTTAGCATATAAATGCGCAACCCACTAATAAGATACACAAATTTATTTTAACGATACACACAATTAACTAGTTACAAAGTTATTAACACAATTAGGAACAAATTAATTAACAAGATACACATGTTTTTTTAATACATACACTTAATTAGTTATAAAGGTATTAACATATTAACAATTAAGTAACGATAGACAAAAAAAATTTCCTTTTTTGAAACACATTTTTAATTAGTTACAACGTTCTTAACGTATCTTTAATATATATATAAAACAGAATACCATAAAGGATTCTTGACCCTTCGATGGGTTCCTTCCTTGCAATCTAATGGTGTATATTTAATCTCCATAGTTACATTTTCCTCCCCCTCAATCAATATATTAATTACTAAATAATTTTTATTTAATCATTTAATTTCTTACTAATTATTTAATATCCTATAACCTAATTAGACCCACTATTTTGAATATAACCCATCTCCTCTCTTTTGGTGTTGACGGCCGAAAGAAAAAAAGAACCCCAAAAAGGGGATGCTTTTTGACGCAAGAAAAGGAAAATGGAGGTGAATTAATATGCCAAAACCAATTTAAATTTTTTACTTTTACTTAATTGTGTAACAGGTTTGTTCAACACTACGAGATCAAAGTTATGTATCTCAAACTTTTTGCTCTTTATGTAAGGTCACATATGAAATCAAATCTTTTATTTTAAATTTTGGATTTCATCTAATATCACTAATCTTATTTTGTTGATATTTGGTCCCAGTTATTTATTTTGGATGCTTTTAGAGGCTGATTATTCATGCCTGAAAGATGAATGTAATAGGTTTGTTCAACACTACAAGATCAAAGTTACCTATCTCCAACTTTTTGCTCTCTCTTTGTAAGGTCACATATAAAATCAAATCTTTTATTTTAAATTTTGGTTTTCATCTAATATCACTAATCTTATTTTGTTGATATTTGATCGAAGTTATTGATTTTGGATGCTTTTGAAGGCTAATGTAATTTTTTAAGGACTTATCTATCATATATGCATATGCAGTTTATTAGTTGGAATCTATTTGCATAGTATCAATTTTTTGTAGTCGAATTTACTTGGTTCTTTTTTTAAAAAATTGAATGGTATTTAAATATGTGCAGAGTTATGATGGATAAGAACCTTAAAATTTATTACGAAGATGTAATTGCTAGCTAGGTACTTTACCCGTTTCGAGTTTCTTTTGATACATCATTGCTATTTGCGTGTAATGAACCTTTAGTTGAATTGAATTACGAAGCAAAAGTTCCATTATATAATGTCATTAAGAGTTGCACCAAAGTTTAGTTTTGCATTGGTATATATTTTATTAAAGGTAGAAATTTTGACCCATTTACTTGTGATTGTGTCGCTTCGTTTCAAGAAGGCAACTTGGACATTTTACATTTTCTGCTTAATGTTACTTAAAGTTTCTAAGAAATCATTGATGAAAGATTTTTTTTGAATTTAGGTGGTTTTTGGTTCGGGCATACAACATTACAACTAATCATAAAGTACCTTTGGTAAGTGCATGTTTTCTATCTATATTATTTTGGGTGTTAAATGAGTGTTTCATTTTTATTTATTTTAGTTTAGATGCTAATTATTCAAAAAATATAATTGAGCCAATAATAATTCATTTACCTAAACTGTGTTGTGATTAGTTCTGTCATATTAGGCTAAGGTTGTAAGCTTTAAAGGTAAAGTTTAACACTTTCGACAAAAATAGAGAACGTTTTGATGTACTACAAGACTGAGATGTTTGGGAACAATGCTATTGAAAGTTTTGATATCATTTTAGCCCAGAATTTGTACAATTTTTGTATTTTAGTGTAGTTTTTTGATTTTTTAATGCACTTATATGTGCAGTATTTGCACAGTCCATTTGTACACGATTTAATTTAATATTATAAGGTTATACTTTATTAATGCACGACTTCTGACTTTGCTACTGGTAACCAATTAAGTTATTAGTGATAAAAAGTCATATATATTTAATTACCTGAATTGTGTTTTGTCGTCAAGTCTTTATGATCAAATTGAAAAAATATACTAAAGAAATAACATATTTACACCTTTAACTAAATACATGTTACAATAAGATGTTAAATTAACACCAATGATTATGAAAACTAATGTTAAAATGGATTTAGTTATTGTATCACACATTTAACTAAAAAAAAACTCTACTCTTAAAAATTAAATTTTTCAAAATCAAATATTATAACCCGCGTTGTCGCAGGTCCTTCACCTAATTAATGCATAAACCAGTAATAAGATACACAAATATATTTTTGTGATACATATGCGTAACACCAAAACTATTAACCTAAAATTTTTGAATGCATAAGATACACAGAAAATTAAACGCATAGATACACAATTAGTTTAGTAAAAAATACGTAGTAGGAGTAGAGTTCAAATGATTACATCAATTTTGAGTAAGAATATGGGAATCAATCTCAACCACTCATTTTCATCAAATACCAATTTTTCTCACATTTTTGAAACTCAAATATATCACAAACGGTAAGTCGAAAAATCATGAAAATTGCATCATAAATTCAACATTTTTTCCTCTTCGATTTGTCGTTTCTCAAGGTATACTTTTGACAACCTTTTTTTCTTCATTTTTTGGTGGATTTTACAAAATAGTAACACATGTATTGGTGATTGGTTGTACATTTGATTTGTGGCTAGGGTTAGGGTAGGGCAAGGGATTAGGATTTAGGTTTTATGGTTTAGGGTTAGGGTTTAGTAGGGTTTAGGGTTTAGAGTTTTGTAAAGCATTTAGGGTTTAGGGTTTGGGGTTTAGAGTTTAGGGTTTAGGGTTTGAGGTTTCACCTGAAACCCCAAATCCCCACCCTAAACCCTAACCCCTAAACCCCGAACCCTAAGCCCTACACGCAACACTTTAACACATGTGTTAGTAAATGTGAAACCGAACAAAAAAGATTAAAAATAAAAACTCGTCGAAAGTATGCCTTGAGGAACGGGAATCGAAGAGGAGAAAACACTGAATTTAATGGTGCATTTTTCATAATTTTTCGATTTGTCATTTGTGAGATAATTGATATTGGAGGTTAATGGGTTTTGTACATGTGGAACATTCTCCTTGTACAAATGGCACAATATCATTGGTTTCCTCATTCTCACACAAAGTTCTATTCTTATTTGAACCCTACCATATAAATATAATCCTTTTATAGGGTGGGGTTAAAATGAGTACACCAACTTTGAATGAGAATGGAGAAATCATGTAATGTAACACCCTCTTCATCGGTCTGGTAATTTCGTATTTTAAATTGATTATTTAATTGTTTTAGGAATTACCTGATATTATTTGTTTTACTGTGAAACTTACATAAACAGATCCCAGAATTTACTGTGAATAGTGAAATATTAATTCTTTTAAATCATTATAAATGACGGTAAAATAAAATATTATTCTTTCGAATGGTTTTCAGGTTCCAGACAATATATTTAGGACGGGTATAAAATTAAAGCAATTGGAACAGAGTCGGTGATATCGCGTAAAAAGTCACGTTTTTACTACCGATATCTCTCTCATTCTGGAACGATTCTTGGCATATTGAACTCAAATTGTGACACCCGACATTTTAGGTTAACTGTTAAACCTAACTGGGAACCCTAATTACTTGTATTTAGTTTGTTTAAGGCTAAATATTTGTAATTACATGTATATTTTAATATACTCTTACGTGATTATGTGATTATCTGTAATTACGCGAAACGATCAGACTGAGTCCGACACAATATACGACGTTGGTGAAAACATTCTATAAATAACTTAAACCTATTTTTAGAAGTTATTTATCATATATTATTATCTTTATATAATAATACACGAAAAACCTAGACGTTTTAACTAAAATGTCTCAAACGCAGTAAAAACGTGCGAATCGAATTCTGCAACTAAACGAAAGTCAATAAATATTTTGACAACTAAAAATAAAGTATTTTAATAATACTTCAATCATCCAAATTATATCGTTAATTTAAATGACTCAAAATAACATTACGCGATTTAACGTTTAAACCGAATAACGAGTAAACGACCTAAATACGTAAACACAGCCTGGAATTTAATAAAAAACTCAGCCATCCCTTATGGGACCCATCAAAAATCGACCACCCCCTCCCCCTATCTTAATCCATGCATTTTCATGATTATATTCCCTTACAACCCCATACACTCTTCATGCACCACCCACTTTTCACTCTAACACTTCAACCCATTTTCTCTCTACTCTCCCTCTCTCTAATTCTCTATCTATTTCCAGAGAACTCAGCCTCCATAGCATCACCTATCACCACCATAAACCACCACCTCACCACCATAAGCCACCACCTAAATACTACACCATTCTTCAAGATTTTCACAAGAAAATGAAGCTCTCAAGAACCCCATTACAAATCTGCCATTCTTTCATCTTTAACACCATTGTAAGAATGATTCTCACTTTTAAATACTCTTATAACATGATAATAAGTTCACTCAACAAGTATTATAACAAGATATTATACAAAAACCACTTTTCCCAACTTGAATCTTAACAAAATGTGAGATATACTTTCTGTCCAGAAATATGTGTCCACTTTCACTATTTTTAGAAAAATCATCTATCCATGAAAAAGGACATTTTTATAGTCAAAACTTAAGTTCAAGAAGTAAGCTTTCCAACCCCGAAAACCTCATATTTTTCTGAGCTCGTTTAGTATTTTTAATAGTTTAAATAAAAACACATATACAATCTGCTCTGAAAAGTCAGAAACTTGGTTCATATGGTTTTGACCATATCTTGAGCTACACAACTCTAAATGAATTGAAACCACCCCCAAAATCTTATAAATTTTGTTAGCTACAAAAGTTGTACTTATAGATTTTTCTTGAAAAGTTGTAGATTTTGCCCAAATATTCGATCTTCATGCATGTGTCCAGATTGGTCAACTGTTGGACCTCAGAGGGCTCATGCAATTTTGATAAATATTTAGACTACTCTAAAATTCATGGAAACATTACTGAATGTGGTTAACAGGTAGGGAAATAACTGGTATTTTTTTGGGAGTTAATTCGGAATGTACAATTTATCAAAAATTAGACAAACAAGTGCATTTTCTGGAAAATGATATAGTGGACTGATTTTACTAACACTTTAAAAACCGACACTTGCGGGCTTGCTATAGATGGACAAACTAACTTTTTATGGTCCATAAATACATATAAGGTTTGGGTAAATATTTCGGGTCAAACCGAGAAGATTTGACCAAGTCAACAAAAGCGGCCCGATTTCTAAAAACTTACTATATTTGGAAAATGGTAACACAAATGGGTTTGGGTGACTTAGTTAGTAACTTGAACCAAAAACTAATTTTAGAAAGCTTCCTGAATAAAAAACCGACACTTGATTACACTTGGGCTAAATATTGAAATCTGACCAGACCTCAGTGTCGCATGACCTGCGACACTACCTAAGTGTCGCTAACTAGTGTCGCTACTTATTTAAAAATTGACTTGAACCTGCGACACAAGACTTAGTGTCGCTATCATGCGACACTCACTGCGAAACTTACCCTAGTGTCGCATACACTGCGACACTTACTCTAGTGTCGCATAACCTGCGACACTGACCCTAGTGTCGCTACTAGTGTCGCTAAAGACAGAAAGTATGAAACTTGTTTTTCTCTAAGTATTGAACTTGGGTAACAATATATAACCACACATGATACATATTATTACAATGTATACAATGAAACAAACTTAATAATAATATCTTTTTAAGAATTGTTATTACAAACTTTCACCAACGGGTCGTACACGTTTTTAATCAACAACTTATTTGGACATACTAGTTGAGTGAACTAGCTATAGGTGGACATTATTGGCTTAAGTGGACATTAACCCTCCACTTACATAGATAGTCTTTAAGACATCTACTCATACATACACAACCTTATACGTTTAGGACGTTAGGAGGTTGCACACCGGCTTGCTTGCTTATTTGACTATTTGCTAGCTGCTTGCTAAACTCAGGTGAGTTTCATAGCCCCTTTTTACTGTCTTATATCCAGGGGTGAGAATACATACAACTGCTTTTACACAACTATTTTTATGAACACAAGTACAACAAACAACACTATACGGATTGCATGAGTTAACACACTAATCCATTTAAAGTCCCCACACATCATAGCTTCGTTAATTTGGACTAAGCGCGAGTATTAGTAAATAGATCTATTTGGGATTGACAATTCCGTCCGGGTTAGTCGCGCTAACCTGTCAAATGGACGTATTAATATTTGTACACACGAGTGTATCGGATTAGACACTTGCATGGGCACCAATGATCGTGTACTCGAAAGAGGCATGGCACACATTGTTAAGCTTCGGACTATGAGCTTGTGGCAATAGTATACATATTTGATTAATTTCAAACATTATTAAATCTTGTGTTTCATACCGATATCTCAACAACTGTTTAACAAACCTATGAACTCCCCAACTTTATGTTGACCCTTTTAGTATGTATTTCTCAGGTAACCCGCCGTAGTAGGATGCTTTGGATAGCATAGCTCGAGTCGCATTGTTTTCAAACATCAAGGAACTAAATTGCATTACTATATTTTGTAGTTATAACGATGTAATACAACTTTATTATGCGAACTCCAGAATATTTTGTAAGCATTTGAATTATAGTAATGTAATATTTTCAAACGTCTCATATAGAGGTCGCTTGCTTTAATCTTTGTGTTGTGATATTTGATTTGGTCGGCGCCCCCGTGGCACCTCCCACTTCCGCTGCCACGTGTTTTGAGGGTGCGACAGATTGGTATCAGAGCCAAAGGTTATAGCGAACTAGGATTGCATTAGTGACCTAGACTATAACTATTAGGTTAGGTTCCTTGTTTAGTATGATTGGTTCAGCGATTGCATCATTTGAATTTAATTTAACATAACCTGATCAACTATGTACAATTAAAGGAGAATTGATGCAAGACCTGAAATGGTTATAGTGAATGGGAATGCATTAGAAGACTTTGACCAAGGATAGAAACGGGACCAACCCTATACGTGCTTATGTGCTAGGTTATTATATTTCTATATATATAACCTTAACTTCTCGTATAATAAACTCCTTGCCACAGAAATGGCAGACTCCTCTAACGTATCATCAACCGGCTTGAACAACGAAACTCAAACGCTATCCACTACTGGGGGTACCACTCCCTTACCTATCTCTACGACACCAAACTCTCCTAAACCTCTTTACTACATGATCGACGAAGCTCGAGTAGTACGAAGACGCCGAGGGAATGCCGGATCATCCCGAGCAAACCATTACTCAAACTCCATTGCTAACACCACAACTAATACCCGCTGTCCGGCATATGCCCGTAGGTGGGACTGGCTACCCACAACCCTAAACACTTGGAGGTCTGAGAAAGCAATACAGATTCCTGCTGACCCCATGGACATCTCCCCGTACACACATGAACCAACGCACCATACGGTGCCGGTGTTAGCAGCCCGACTTCATCGTCACGAAGAAAGGCTCGAAATCTTAGATCGGGGTCATCATATAGTAGAGAATTACCTACTATGCCGAACCGATGATTGCATAGCACAACTTCTTCAAGAACAGGAAGGCACGAACCGTGCTCTGGAAATGATTCATCAACAGGTTATAGACAACAGGAGCGCTACGAACATCCTACAAGCAAGGTTGGAAGAATGTGAACAACGTTCATGGGAAGCTGAGGAGTATGCTCGTGCGCTCGAGCAACGACTAACCTTGGCTGAAGAAGGTGCCAGGCAAACAAGCAGACTTGCGGATACTATAAATCGCCTCGTCACTCTAATGTCACGAGTAAACCTGTTTCAGAACTAAATCTATTCCTTTTATGGTAACCTATTGAGGCGGGATGTGCTCAACTTATTATCCTTTATTATGTTCTGTAAACTTTCGAATTCAAACCGGATGTAACATTCCCGACATCTTTTGTAATCCTTATGATTGTTGTCTTTTGAAACTCGTACTCTGTATTCAACCTTTCTATCTAATGAATTATGGTTATCATTCTGTGCTGTTGTATATTACCTCATTATATATATATATATATATATATATACATGTGATATATCATAACCTCGCGTAAACCTCTTATATGTCTCATTTCATTGTTGTTCAGCATCATGCCTCCAAGACGACATACTTACATCGACACCGAAATCGCTCAAGTCATTGCACAGAGCGTAGCCCATATCCTTGCTGCTCAACAAAATCCGGGCGGCGGAGGCGCACCTACTAACACATCTACTCCAAAACCATGTACCTACAAAGACTTCTTGAGCTGTAAACCCTTGTATTTCAAAGGATCTGAAGGAGCTATCGGTCTAATACGTTGGATCGAAAAGACAGAATCTGTTTTCCGAATCTGCAACTGCACTGAGGAAGACAAGGTTAAATTCTCCGCATGCACCCTTTCTGACGGAGCTCTCACCTGGTGGAATTCTTATGCCCAAACTGTAGGTATTGATACCGCATACCAACTTCCATTGGAAGACTTCAAGACAATGCTCAGGGAAGAGTACTGTCCCCGTGAACAACTACAACAACTTGAAGAAGAATTCTGGAAACTTACCGTTCAGGGAAACGACATTACCACTTACACCACTCGATTCCACCAGCTAGCTGTCCTATGCCCATCCATGGTGGACCCCGAATACAAACGTATCGAGAGATACATTTGGGGGCTACCAGAATCAATCCAAGGGAACATCATCTCATCAAAACCCGGGACCATCCAAAGTGTTGTCCGCATGGCACATGAACTCATGGCCCACATTGTCCGCCGTGGGACACCCACCGTGAAAACCATAGGGGACAACAAACGAAAATGGTCCGGGAACAACAACAACCAGCAGCAATCAAACAAAAAGGCCGAGACTGTTAAGACCTACACTTCAGGTACAGGATCCGGGGATAATAAAGGATATGTTGGAAAGAAACCCCACTGTTCCAAATGTAACCGTCACCATGATGGTCCATGTAGTAACCCCTACGGTAACTGCAAACGATACGGACATCTAACCAAAGATTGCCGAACTCCCAACTCAAATGCCAACACCAACACCAACCCTAATGCGCCAAAGGCTTGCTTTGAGTGCGGTAACACCGGGCATTTCCGAAATGTTTGCCCAAATCTAAAAAACAACAACAACCAAAACAACAACAACAGGAACAACAACAACAATAACCACAATGCTCGCGGCAGATCCTTTGTGCTTAACGCTGGAGAAGCCCGCCAAGATCCCAACGTTGTTACTGGTATGTTTCTCCTCAATGATCTAACCGTTTCAATTTTATTCGATACCGGTGCTGATAAAAGTTTCATATCTGATGAGTTTTGTCCATTACTCCATATCGCACGCACTGCCTTAGATGCTAAGTTCACCATAGAATTAGCAAATGGCAAACTGATTGAGGCTGATAGTGTGATACCTAAATGCACTTTAAACCTCGTTAATGAACTTTTCCCCATAGACCTCATACCCGTTGAAATCGGAAGCTTTGATGTTATTGTAGGCATGGACTGGTTGTCCAAACATCGTGCCGAAATCGTTTGTTTTGAGAAAATTGTTCGTATTCCTCTCGTTACTGGTGGAACTTTGATCATACAAAGGGAGACCGGTAAACCAACCTTGAACATCATTTCTTGTATGAAAACTCAAAAGTACCTGAGGAAAGGGTACCCGGCAATCCTCGCTCATGTAACCAAAAAGAAGTCGACTGAAAAGCGACTTGAAGATGTGCCCATCATCCGAGACTATCCAGAAGTCTTTCCCGAAGACTTTCCAGGCCTACCTCCGCCTAGACAAGTCGAATTCCAAATCGAACTTGTGCCCGGTGCTGCACCCGTTGCACGAGCCCCGTATAGATTAGCCCCATCCGAGTTCCAGGAGTTATCCATCCAATTACAGGAGCTCCTAGACAAGGGATTCATTCGACCGAGTTCTTCGTCCTGGGGAGCTCTGGTCCTATTCGTTAAAAAGAAGGATGGATCCTTCAGAATGTGTATTGGATACCGCGAACTGAACAAACTTACCATCAAGAACCGATACCCACTTACAAGAATTGATGACCTGTTTCACCAACTTCAAGGTTCAAGCTTCTACTCTAAAATCGACCTATGGTCGGGTTATCATCAACTTCGAGTTCGAGACTCCGACATCCCAAAAACAGCTTTCAGAACCCGCTATGGGCATTACGAATTTCAAGTGATGCCTTTTGGCTTAACCAACGCACCGGCTGTATTCATGGACCTTATGAATCGGGTGTGCAAACCCTATCTAGATAAGTTTGTCATCGTGTTCATTGACGACATCTTGATCTACTCTCGCAACGAAACCGAACATGGCCAACACCTGAAAACCATCTTGGAATTACTTAGACACGAGGAGTTATACGCCAAGTTCTCCAAGTGTGAGTTCTGGATGAGAACAGTACAGTTCCTAGGGCATGTCGTTGACAGTCAAGGGATACGTGTTGATCCAGCCAAGATTGAGTCCATTGAGTGCTGGGAAGCACCAAGCACACCAACTGAGGTACGACAATTCTTGGGTCTCGCTGGATATTATCGACGATTCATTGAGAATTTCTCCAAAATAGCCTTACCTTTAACCACCCTAACTCAGAAAGATAAGAAATTTGACTGGACTGACAAACAAAAGGCAATATTCTAACTTCTGAAACAGAAACTATGCAGTGCACCAATCATGTCCTTACCCGAAGGCACTGATGATTTTGTAGTTTACTGCGACGCCTCATGCCAGAGACTAGGTTGCGTGTTAATGCAACGTGAAAAAGTCATTGCTTACGCCTCTCGACAACTCAAAATCCACGAAAAGAATTATACTACCCATGACCTTGAACTCGGAGCTGTCGTATTTGCCCTCAAAATCTGGAGACATTACCTTTATGGCACTAAGTGCACCATCTTTACCGATCACAAAAGTCTCCAACACATATTTGATCAAAAGGATCTCAACATTAGGCAACGTCGATGGGTCGAGTTGCTTACCGATTATGACTGCGAAATCAAATATCATCCAGGCAAAGCAAACGTTGTCGCTGATGCCCTCAGCCAGAAGGAACGTTCAAAACCCCTTCGTGTTCGAGCCCTTGGTTTAACCATTCACAATGATCTTACCACTCAAATCCACACCGCTCAACTCGAAGCACTCAAAAACGACAACATAAAAAACGAGGCCTTGCGAGGCATGGAAAAACAATTAGAAATCAAACCCAACGGAACCCGATACTTCTCCAACCGAATCTGGTTACCAAACTTTGGAAACCTACGAAATTTGGTGATGGATGAAGCTCATAAATCTCGATACTCTATACATCCTGGTTCTGACAAGATGTATCACGACCTCAAACAACTTTATTGGTGGCCCAACATGAAAGCTGACATAGCCACTTATGTTAGCAAATGTTTAACCTGTTCCAAGGTTAAGGCCGAATACCAGAAACCCTCCGGATTGCTACAACAACCCGAGATACCTCAATGGAAATGGGAAAACATAACCATGGATTTCATCACCAAACTACCGAAAACACCGAGCGGTTGCGATACCATTTGGGTGATCGTTGATCTGCCCATTTCCTAGCTATCAAAGAAAACGACAAGATGGAGCGTCTGGCTCGCATCTACATCAAAGAGGTTGTGGCACAATATGGCATTCCCATTTCAATCATCTCATATAGAGATAGCCGCTTCACCTCTCGTTTCTGGCAAACACTTTAACAAGCCCTCGGTACTCGCCTCGATTTGAGTACTGCTTATCATCCGCAAACCGATGGTCAGAGTGAACGGACCATTCAAACCTTAGAAGACATGCTACGAGCTTGTGTAGTTGACTTCGGAAACACATGGGAAAACCACCTAACCCTGTGTGAGTTTTCCTACAACAACAGTTACCACACCAGCATTGATGCTGCACCGTTCGAGGCACTTTATGGGAGAAAGTGCCGATCACCCATTTGTTGGACCGAAATCGGCGATAGCCAACTCACTGGTCCTGAGATCATTCACGAAACAACCGAGAAAATCATAACCATTCAAAACCGGCTGAAAGTCGCACGAGATCGTCAGAAGAGTTATGCTGACATGAGACGCAAACCCCTCGAATTCCAAGTCGGGGACAAAGTACTCTTGAAAGTGTCACCTTGGAAAGGTGTCATTCATTTTGGTAAACGCGGCAAACTAAACCCTAGGTACATTGGACCATTTGAAATCCTCGAAATAATTGGTCCAGTGGCATATCGGCTGCAGCTACCATCACAACTCAGTAGCGTGCACAACACTTTCCACATTTTTAACCTGAAGAAATGTCTGTCTGATGAGACACTTATTATTCCACTCGACGAAATCCACATCGATGACAAACTTCATTTCGTCGAGGAACCAATTGAGATCATGGACCGTGAGGTCAAACGCTTGAAACGAAGTCGCATTCCCATCGTTAAAATCCGGTGGAATTCCAGACGCGGTCCTGAATTCACTTAGGAACAGGAAGACCAAATGTGACTAAAACATCCACATCTGTTCTTAGATACCCCATAGACTGCGGCAACAAGCTAATTTCGGGATGAAATTCTCCTAACAAGGGGAGAATGTGACACCCGACATTTTAGGTTAACTGGTAAACCTAACTGGGAACCGTAATTACTTGTATTTAGTTTGTTTAAGGCTAAATATTTGTAATTACATGTATATTTTAATATACTCTTACGTGATTATGTGATTATCTGTAATTACGCGAAACGATCGGACTGAGTCCGACATAATATATGACGTTGGTGAAAACATTTTATAAATAACTTAAATCTATTTTTAGAAGTGATTTATCATATATTATTATCTTTATATAATAATACACGAAAAACCTAGACGTTTTAACTAAAACGTCTCAAACGCAGTAAAAACGCGCGAATCGAATTCTGCAACTAAACGAAAGTCAATAAATTTTTTGACAACTAAAAATAAAGTATTTTAATAATACTTCAATCATCCAAATTATATCGTTAATTTAAATGACTCAAAATAACGTTACGCGATTTAACGTTTAAACCGAATAACGAGTAAACAACCTAAATACGTAAACACGGCCGAGAATTTAATCAAAAACTCAGCCATCCCTTATCGGACCCATCAAAAATCGACCACCCCCTCCCCCTATCTTAATCCATGCATTTTCATGATTATATTCCCTTACAACCCCATACACTCTTCATGCACCACCCACTTTTCACTCTAACACTTCAACCCATTTTCTCTCTACTCTCCCTCTCTCTAATTCTCTATCTATTTACAGAGAACTCAGCCTCCATAGCATCACCTATCACCACCATAAACCACCACCTCACCACCATAAGCCACCACCTAAATACTACACCATTCTTCAAGATTTTCACAAGAAAAGGAAGCTCTCAAGAAACCCATTACAAATCTGCCATTCTTTCATCTTTAACACCATTGTAAGAATGATTCTCACTTTTAAATACTCTTATAACATGATAATAAGTTCACTCAACAAGTATTATAACAAGATATTATACAAAAACCACTTTTCCTAACTTGAATCTTAACAAAATGTGAGATATACTTTCTGTCCAGAAATAGGTGTCCACTTCCACGATTTTTAGAAAAATCATCTCTTCATGAAAAAGGACATTTTTATAGTCAAAACTTAATTTCAAGAAGTAAGATTTCCAACCCCGAAAACCTCATATTTTTCTGAGCTCGTTTAGTATTTTTAATAGTTTAAATAAAAACACATATACAATCTGCTCTGAAAAGTCAGAAACTTGGTTCATATGGTTTTGACCATATCTTGAGCTACACAACTCCAAATGAATTGAAACAACCGCCAAAATCTTATAACTTTTGTTAGCTACAAAAGTTGTAGTGATAGCTTTTTCTTGAAAAGTTGTAGATTTTGCCCAAATATTCGATCTTCATGCATATGTCTAGATTGGTCAACTGTTGGACCTCAGAGGGCACATGCAATTTTGATAAATACTTAGAATATTCTAAAATTCATGGAAACATTACTGAGTATGGTTAACATGTAGGGGAATAACTGGTATTTGTTTTGGGAGTTAATTCGGAATGTACAATTTATTAAAAATTAGACAAACAAGTGCATTTTCTGGAAAATGATATAGTGGACTGATTTTACTAACACTTTAAAAACCGACACTTGCGGGCTTTCTATAGATGGAAAAACTAAATTTTTATAGTCCATAAACACATATAAGGTTTGGGTAAAAGTTTCGGGTCAAATCGAGAAGATTTGACCAAGTCAACAAAAGCGGCCCGATTTCTAAAAACTTACTATATTTGGAAAATGGTAACAAAAATAGGTTTGGGTGACTTAGTTAGTAACTTGAACCAAAAACTAATTTTAGAAAGCTTCCCGAATGAAAAACCGATACTTGGTTACACTTGGGCTAAATATTGAAATCTGACCAGACCTCAGTGTCGCATGACCTGCGACACTACCTAAGTGTCGCTAACTAGTGTCGCTACTTATTTAAAAATTGACTTGAACCTGCGACACAAGACTTAGTGTCACTATCATTCGACACTCACTGCGAAACTTACCCTAGTGTCGCATACACTGCGACACTTACTCTAGTGTCGCATAACCTGTGACACTGAGCCTAGTGTCGCTACTAATGTCGCTAAAGACAGAAAGTATGAAACTTGTTTTTCTCTAAGTATTGAACTTGGGTAACAATATATAACACACAAGATACATACTATTACAATGTATACAATGAAACAAACTTAATAATAATGTCTTTTTAAGAATTGTTATTACAAACTTTCACCAACGGGTCGTACACGTTTTTAATCAATAACTTATTTGGACATACTAGTTGAGTGAACTAGCTATAGGTGGACATTAACTCTCCACCTATACTATTGGCTTAAGTGGACATTAACCCTCCACTTACATAGATAGTCTTTAAGACATCTACTCATACATACACAACCTTATACGTTTAGGACGTTAGGAGGTTGCACACCGACTTGCTTGCTTATTTGACTATTTGCTAGTTGCTTGCTAAATTCAGGCGAGTTTCATAGCCCCTTTTTACTGTTTTATATCCAGGGGTGAGAATACATACAATTTCTTTCACACAACTATTTTTATGAACACAAGTACAACAAACAACGCTATACGGATTGCATGAGTTAACACACTAATCCATTTAAAGTCCCCACACATCATAGCTTCGTTAATTTGGACTAAGCGCGAGTATTAGTAAATATATCTATTTGGGATTGACAATCCCCGTCCAGGTTAGTCGCGCTAACCTGTCAAACAGACGTATTAATATTTGTACACACGAGTGTATCGGATTAGACACTTGCAGGGGTACCAATGATCGTGTACTCGAAAGAGGCATGTCACACATTGTTAAACTTCAGACTATGAGCTCATGGAAATAGTATACATATTTGATTAATTTCAAACATTATTAAATCTTGTGTTTCATACCGATATCTCAACAACTGTTTAACAAACTATGAACTCACCAACTTTATGTTGACCCTTTTAGTATGTATTTCTCAGGTAACCCGCCGCAGTAGGATGCTTTGGATAGCATAGCTCGAGTCTCATTGTTTTCAAACATCAAGGAACTAAATTGCATTACTATATTTTGTAGTTATAGCGATGTAATACAACTTTTATTATGCGAACTCTGGAATATTTTGTAAACATTTGAATTATGGTAATGTAATGTTTTCAAACGTCTCATATAAAGGTCGTTTGCTTTAATATTTGTGTTGTGATATTTGATTTGGTCGGCGCCCCCATGACACCTCCCACTTCCGCTGCCACGTGTTTTGAGGGTGCGACACAAATACGGTTCAAATCAGTGATATTATGCTGAGATGGTCAAAACAAGGTTGCACGATAAAAATCAAGCAAAACGGATGAAAAATGAAGATTCCACGCACGTTTGAAGATTCAAGGCATCAAAACAAGATTTAAAGACTAAAGTACCCATCATAAACATCCATCTTATCCAAGATGTTCTTTTTCAAAATACGAGTCTAACAGAAGGAGAATCAACAAAGCCGGATAAAGAATGAAGATTCTACGCCCGCTGAAATTTTCCAATGATTCGTACGTAATATCTGGAGATAGGAAACTCATCTCGGGGATTTCTTTTTATCAAAATCTTCGTTTTTGAATTACAAATCCAACGCAAAAAGAATCGAATAAACGGACGCATAACAAAGAAAATACGCACAAACTAAGAAACGAGATAAAAGACGGCGAACCGGGGCGGGTGGCAGCCACCAGCCGCCGCCGGCCAGCTGGTGGGCTACGCCTGCCGCCTGTCCCCCTTCCCATTTCCGCTTTTTGGTCCTTGCGTGTACCCGATGCCACACCTTTACGCGATTGTACGTACCCGGTGCCACACCTTTAAGCGATTGTACGTACCTGGTGCACCACCTTTTCCACCTTTTGCTAAAGTGCTCCTCAAGTTGCTAACATGAGCCGAATTTCACCTATAAATAGGAGGCATGAGACTTCATTTCAACACACACCATTCTTAGAACAATATACTTCTCTTAAGATATTGCTTCTACGTTCTTTCTATTTTCTTACTAAAAATTAGTTTTAGGCTAGTTTAGGAGCTAGTTTAGGAGCTTGTTTAGAATAGAAGGAAAGTACGGAACGCATTGTAAATCTTCAGTGTAAGCTTGGAATTGTGTCAATTAATTCAAGTCTACTTTCTCCCGCATTTAATCCTGGTGCTTTCTAATCCTTATCTATCTTAATTAATTACGTTTATATTGATTATGCTAGATTTAGTTATTGCCATGATTAGAGAGTAGTATACTTGTTGTGTTTGCTTGCGATGTAGTTAATTAATTATGGGATGATTTATAATTAAATATTAAAGATCAGTAGTATTGCTTTGATCGTCCTTGCATGTTCTTGTTTGATTGTTGCCTTAGGATCATCATAGTGGTAAAATATAAATGGTCTTAATTATCGTAAAGTAATATGATGGCCCATATTCGACTGTTACTCGATATAGTACTAGAAACACTTCAAGGTGGAGTACAAATGTATGGAAGTCGAGTAACGACTGAAGGTAGTTATATTACGAACTAATATTATAAAATGAGAAACCTAGTTTAATTAACCTTTCTAAATAGACTTTTAAACTTCAAATTAATCTATCGCCTTTCCACCAATAAACGTGATTACAATACCTTTTTAACGACGTCCAATTAAAAGGTAGTCAGTCATCTGTGTCAATATAATTTGTCAAAGGTATGAAACTATGGAACCGCAAGGCTACATGGGGGATTATCGTAGGACAAGACATGGCCAAGGTGTGAAGCGGCGGAACCACTTTAAGTGAGGAATGCTGTGGATAATTAGGGGATTTATTGGGTAGTCTTAAGCAAGGGCTAGTTTAAAGTCACAAATGAATTTTTTTAAATATACGAATCTGTTAGGATGACGATGAATCGTTATATGATTTAGTTATCTCTAGTACATTAAGATTTTGTTCCCGTTCATATGAAAGTATTATTAAACCATGATTATGATTTTGCTTATTATTCTAAATACTTTGTAATGTTACCTTAACCTAGCTCCCGGTGTGACATGCTAATGGAATTTTAATTAGTAAGGAATCTAGTGTTTACATACAAGTATTCAAGAATGACAATTAACTAATATCTTTCAAAACAGTTTCTCTAAACATCATCCCATAACTTAATTAATGAAGTCTCAGCAAACACTATCTTTATTTATTTGCTTTATCTTTTATTTTCGCTTTTATTTATTTACTTGCCTAAGTTAGTTAATAGAAAAACCAAAACTCCCCCACTATTTCATAAACCCTTCACTAGTTTGAAAGCTATCATCTGCCACGCCTTAGTTTCAATTCAGTCGGTTTGAAGAATGACTCTAGGTCATACCTACCACTTGCTCACCCTTAGGATTAGCATTGTTAGGGAAAACTTAGGCCCCGCAATTACAAATTTAAAACACCCACGGATGCCCGTCGCCAGTAGCCGGTGCAATGACAAAAGGTAAAATCCTTACCGACCACTGGTGACGCATCAAGTTTTTGGCGCCGCTACCGGGGAACCAACTGTACGATCCTTAGGCGTTAAGACGAACTTACTTACCAGTGAACCTTTAGGATTTCTTAGACCCATACGTCTTTCTTTATTTTTCCTTCCTTTTACCACTTTTAGAAATGACCACCCTTAACCATTCAACTAGTCAACCACCTGCCAATAAGACTATGACAGCCGCATGTATCACTTTGGCTGATGACTCTAAACCTATGATTGAAGGTCGAGGAGGACCAATCGTCTATCCAGATACCGATAAACTTCATTTGAATTAAAGCCCCACATTGTTCAGTTAGTTCAAAACCTCTGTCAATTTCGTGGCCTATCAAATGATGATCCCAACTCCCACCTTGACAAATTCATTTCCTTATCCAACTCCTTTAAACCAATTGGGGTTAATCAAGACAAAGTCTATCTATACCTATTTCCCTATTCACTCACTCTCAATGCACAAACCTGGTTTGAGGAACTAGAGATTAACTCTATAACCTCTTGGGTAGAATTAGCAACCAATTTTTTAGCCAAATATTTCCCCCCATCAAAACAAGCCACATTTAGGTTCAACATCATAAACTTCCGTCAAGTGTATGATGAATCAATCTACGATGCATGGGAACGCTTTAAGGGATTGCTTAAGAAATGTCCAAATCATCGATTTGAGCACTCAGACCAGTTGCGCATTTTCTACAATGGTCTCTTCCCACATCATCGTCCTTTACTTGATACCGCCTCTCAAGGCAGTTTTATGAACTGTACGGCCGATGACGCTTGGAGCCTTATTAAGAAAATGACAATACACAACCATGACTGGAACAGTGAAAATCACCCCTCACTAGTGAATTCACCTACTACACTCGGAAATGAAGCTATCAAAACTCTCACTCAGCAAGTGGCAGACCTAACCAAGGAGATTAAGGAATTGAAAAGTCAACAACCACAAGTCTGTCAAATTCAAACCTGCCTTGATTGTGCTAATCTGAACCACTCAGCCCAAATTCCCCAGTCTCATCTAACTTCACCCAATACTAACCCTTCTCTTAACCCACCTAGGAATAGCCCACCAGCTTACCAATTCCAACCTTCCGAACTCTCTTCCTCACAAACCTCTAGTTTTGACGACACCCTGATACAAGTCATTCAAGGAATCTCAGCTAGAGAAGACCAAGCTGATCTCATCTTAAGAGATCAACTGACTTTGTTAAAGGCTTTCGAATCCCAATTAGGACAATTAGCACAACGTATTAACGCTAAACCTCAGGATAGTCCAACTAGTTGCCATAAGGAGGCTTCTCATATTCAAGACTCTCAGGTAGCACATAGCCCACCTACGACTTCTTCTCCGGTGAAGGAACCACCTATTGTCCCATCGACAATGGATTTAGAGTCTACACCAAATAGGAAAGTAAGCATTCCATTTCTGGCTCTTCTTAAACAACGACCCGACAAGCTTAAGTCTTTTAAGCTTGATAGGAAATTCCTAGATACCGTATCTGAAGTTCATTCCAAAAAGTACTTAAGAAAGCTTCTTACAACCAAGGATAAGGTACCCGAAGTACCCAATGTCCTGCTGAACGAGGAATGTTCAGCTATCTTGAAAAATACCATTCCAGAAAAACTCAGAGACACCGGACGTTTTACTCTCCCCTGTTCTATCTACAATTCAGGCATCATCTGTTCTCTTGCCGATTTAGGAGCTAGTGTCAATCTTATGCCATACTCGCTTTTCAAGAGGCTTGAGTTAGAAAATCTCCGACCTACCGAAATGACCATACAGCTTGCTGACCACTCGGTCAAATACCCTAGGGGAATAGCTGAAAATGTTTTAGTTAGGATTGACTAATTTCTTTACCCAGCAGATTTTGTAGTAATGGATATGCAGGAAGACGTACACATCCCAATCATACTAGGAAGACCTTTCATGAATACCGCCAAGGCAATCATCAACGTCTTCGCACAAACCATCAGCTTGCAGTCTCAGGGTGAAACCATCACTTTCCAAATCGACAATCCTAACACTGGAGACCAAGCCGATATGTACATGATCTCCATGAACAAGACCACAAAGGACAAAGAAACTGCAAGGTCAACAAGTGAAAGTAAATCTAGTAAGGAACTGACAATCATGCCATATTTTCCGATTGACCTCCGACGAATAGGACAAGAGATGAAAAATGCATATCTATCATTGAAAAACTCAACGATGGAAGAAATTGGGATGAGAAAGATGGAAAAAGAAAACAAAAGCAGCATACCGCCAATTAATCCGTTTACCACTGAAGAAATGGCGGGAAGTAACCACAACCATCCTACGAGAAGAGAAACACTGGAGGAATATTCAAAACGCACAAGATACCAACCGCAAACCATCATAGATCACAAAGTGCTCGAAGAATTGATCCAAAGATTTGACAAAGTAGTAGGAGGAATAAGTGGCATAGTCAACATGCTTGCTCTTTCCCCTGCTGAACTGCAATTCTGTCAATAACAGAAACGGACTTACGCTAGGATCTACAATGCCCTTAAAAGATCTAACATCCCATTCACCTCAACGCAATGGGAGATGTTAGGATCCATTAGAGCACATATGAAAGAGACTACTGGACATCCAAGCAGTCGTGTTGACATTTCAATGATGAATGACCTCACATCATTGCTTAACTTGCTAAGTAGAGAAGATCACCTCAGTTCCAAGGAAAGCGGATCTATGGTTATCAACTCCACTATGGAAAAACAAATTGAGTTAATGATTAAAGAACTTAGTGATCTCATTTGGGAGGAATCAAGGCGCGAATGACCTTTTAGGGCCACACATGAATCACCACTTGATATCGCTACTTTTGTTACGATCCATCTACGGGAGATTCAACAACGGAAAAGTAACTCCAGAATGAAGTTCATATTCCACTCAGGATGCAAGGATATACTTCGTCAGCTTACTCAAGTTTTCTCAGAATCCGACTTTCCATTCAACAACCATCAGCATCGGCAAATAGAGGACTTGTGCACATCCACCAGAAGATTCAACGGAGACCCCAAGACTGAGAATTATGAAGACATAAAACTGCAATTCTTGGCGTTTGTATGCTCTCTCTGGCAAAACCCACCACCAAGAGAGGTTGCTAAGACAGACACAACCACCATGACCGACCCTAGTAGGACTGTCACTAAAGCAGTTGATTACATCACCTTTGGACTTCACGGCCTTGCGAGGACAACTTCAGAGCATCTTTAGAACTACAAGGCAGAATCGAGAGATAGTCCATTTGAATTAATTACGACAATAGTCAATCATTTCATGAGAATCTATCCACCTCGATACACTTTTCCGCAACCTAGGGCCCACAACATCAACACAGTGAATCCTATGGATGCATCCATCTCCATCTATCTAGGAGAGAAGAAGTCGAGCTCTCGACTTTAAAAGAGCGCTTCTCGGGAGGCAACCCGTGTTTACGTTTTTGCAATTTTACATTACAAGAAGTGATGAAGTCTCCGATTATCTTTCACACTTGGATATACGAAGAAGACCGACACATCAAGTTTTTGGCGCCGCATCAAACATCAAGTTTTTGGCACCGGAATTAAGAAAAGTATATCCAACGTGTTCACACCTACGAGACAAATCACAAAAGACTTGAAGAAATCGGAGCACATAACAGCAACGAAGGGACTCTATGGAAAAGTCGGCAATCATGTGCTTGGGAGCACTCCTCATCATCACCAACAAGCCACATATATAAATGGGGAGTACTTATGTTCTAATCTCTTTCTTTCGTTTATAAATATACCAGATCCACTATGATTATCACTAAGTGTGGGATTCAAACCCAACACACACTGCTGAAAGAATACGTCTTAGATGTTTCAATTCTTAAGTGTGGGATTTTACTCCAGTCAGAGCTTAGAATAACATCGAGGACGATGTTCCTTTAAGTGTGGGATAGCAGTAGTTACACTACTGTAAAATGAATAATGGTATATGCTTGATTCTAAACTCGTTGCTCTGTAGATCATCCTTCTCAAATAAGTAAACAAAAATTTTCAAAATTGAGTTAAAATATGTTGAAAATGAAAAATGCTAGACGAAGAATGATTTACTTTGGGGAAGAAGGATAAATAAAATATAAATACCTTTGGAAAATTAGCTTAGTAATCCCATAAAGAGCATCGCATGACTAGGCACACAACAAACCAACTTTTGATTCGTGAGGTATCTTGAGCCATATAAAGCATTCATTTTTAATGCTTCACTTTTTCAATTCTTGAGTGTGCCGATGTATGCGTTTAGAGTCAAAACTTGCTCCTGTTATGCATTTCAAATCCGGATTGGTGAGTAAAGAGGAGATCGAATCACTTCATTCTTAAACCCATCCATATACCCATAAATAAACACATTATCCCTACCTTCTCAAAAGCATCCCTCAAACTTCATAGTAAGTCCCAAAGATGAAAGAAAAGAAGCTACAAGGATATGACGTCAAAGAAGAAAATCCAAGAAAGAAAATTCGAAGAAAAGAAAATCAATTGGAGAAAAAGACTCCTTCTGCAAACACCAAAAGAAAAGGGCGTCAATCCTCCCAAAAATTCCAACTTCACCAAAAAGAAACTATTGAAAAACCAACAAAACCCCCTCTCACATCACCAACACTTCACCCCAGAAACCCTACATCACTTCCCTTAGAATGATTGTGGGTAAATCGACTTCGCGCTCACCAAAAAGGTAACGGTTTGATCCTCGATCAAGCCTATGATGATAAACGATACATGAATGGCGTTCTGAGTGATTGATAATATTAGAATAGGAAACCCTAAACACTTTGAGTGATTGGAGTGACCACCTTGATAGGATCGCCTAGTCATGTATCCAAGATCAAAGATCAAAAGCATGCTCCCAAAAATTACAACCTTGTTTTTCAAAAAACAAATATTTCATTTTTTCCAAAACCCCCTTTAGTAAAAAGTTCCGCCTCAAAATATTTCATTATCTGCTTATCTTTAACCATGTTGAAATTCGAGTTTGCTTGAGGACAAGCAAAGTTCTAAGTGTGGGATACTTGATATCGCGTAAAAAGTCACGTTTTTACTACCGATATCTCTCTCATTCTGGAACGATTCTTGGCATATTGAACTCAAATACGGTTCAAATCAGTGATATTATGCTGAGATGGTCAAAACAAGGTTGCACGATAAAATCAAGCAAAACGGATGAAAAACGAAGATTCCACGCACGTTTGAAGATTCAAGGCATCAAAACAAGATTTAAAGACTAAAGTACCCATAATAAACATCCATCTTATCCAAGATGTTCGTTTTCAAAATACGAGTCTAACAGAAGGAGAATCAACAAAAACGGATAAAGAATGAAGATTCTACGCCCGCTAAAATTTTCATATGATTCGTACGCAATATCTGGAGATAGGAAACTCATCTCGGGGATTTCTTTATATCAAAATCTTTGTTTTTGAATTACGAATCCAACGCAAAAGACATAAACGGACGCATAACGAAGAAAATACGCACAAACTAAGAAACGAGATAAAAGACGGCGAACCGGGGCGGGTGGCAGCCACCAGCCGCCTTTCAAGCAAACACTATCTTTCAAAACAGTTTCTCCAAACGTCATCCCATAACTTAATTAACGAAGTCTCAGCAAACACTATCTTTATTTATCTGCTTTATCTTTTATTTTCACTTTTATTTATTTACTTGCCTAAGTTAGTTAATAGAAAAACCAAAATTCCCCACTATTTCATAAACCCTTCACTAGTTTGAAAGCCCTCATCTGCCACGCCTTAGTTTCAATTCAGTCGGTTTGAAGAACGACTCTAGGTTATACCTACCACTTGCTCACCCTTAGGATTAGCATTGTTAGGGAAAACTTAGGCCCCGCAATTACAAATTTAAAACACCCACGGATGCCCGTCACCAGTAGCCGGTGCAACGACAAATGGTAAAATCCTTATCGACCGCTGGTGACGCATCAGTCGGTTTGTGTGAGCCGACCTTAACTACTTTTGTTTTCAAGGTTTCTTCATTTTCCTTCATGACAAGAACTTAAAAGCTCTCCGAATCCATACCAAGTTGATAACCCAACTAGTTTTTATGTGATTCTGATTATTCATATCAGCTCTGTAACATCATCTCACCATTATCTTCATCAAGAGTGAGTTGATTTTCAAAGTTATATAAATGTGTTTTATAAGCATATGAGTAACTTAGATGAAATTGAAGGTTGATATGTTGTTATTAGGTGTTATTTGATGTTAGTGAAGTATTAGAAACCCTAGAAACTAAGTTTTTGGAGTTATGATGAAGATTGGTTCGAAAATCAGACATCAGCAGCGAAGTTCGCAGTCTGCACAGAACTCAGTTCATCTTGCGAACTGAGATGTTGCGGTGCGAACCGGGTTTCTGCGAACCGAATCGCTGCGTTGCGAGTTGAATCGCTGTGCGAACTGACCTGATGCATTACGAACTAAAATGTTGCGAACCGAGTTGACTGTGAACCGAGATTTTTTAAACTTTTTGTTTTGCAAATTTTGAAAACGCGTAAGTGTTTTCAGGGTCGCGAATAAGTGACAATTTCATTAACTCGGATTTGGTTGAAATTCGCATGGTCACTCGGAAACGGCCTAATGATCAGGGGTCTAGGCAGTTTTTGGCCAATCGGGGTTATCTAGGGGCCAAAAATTGAATTTTTCAGTTTTTAAACGTTATTTCGGGATTTTCTAATCTTATTTCTGATTTAACTTTTGTTTGCCTAGACTTCAGGGATTACCTGATTGGATAAATATGCTATTATGATGATTATGGAACGAGTTACTAACTTATATTTGATATTCTATTTCAGATCAACCTAAGACTCAGTGATATAAGAATCCTGAGTGTGGAGACATCAGAGGTATCGGTGAGTGGATTTGGAACTCACCTTCTGATTTAGTTGTAACTGTTTGGTTGCAACAAGTGAACGTAGATATGTTTGTTGAGTTATTTAATTAGTATTGTTGACTGTGAATCTACGTGTTATGTGGCATTCGGGCATCAGTTGTTATTGAGGTCAACAAGTTGGTTGGGCTAGTTGGTTATTATATGAATTACACAGGGACTTGATTCATTCGTTGTGCGTAGTACCTGTGTTTGAGTATAATAGCCATTAGCTATCGGTCTCGTCCGTTATGGCCATACGGATATGGTTGGGTAAGTATTCTAGGAGAGCCACCCGGGTATTATGGTATCTCCAGAGCCACCGATCCTCATAGTTGAATTGTTGATTAGTTGAATTGTGTGTTTACGGTTGTTTGGTGTAAACAAGTAGTTATGCTAAGTTGAATTGTGTGTAACGAATTCATTCACTTAGCTTCGTGCTAATCCCTCATTTTACTTCCTGCAGGTTATATTTTGGGAAGTGGGTAGCAAGAAGATGATACTCTAGAAGCAGGGAATGTTTGACAAACTATGCTACTCTGATATGTTTTGATAAACTCTGTTTAGAATTATATAACACCTCGATTGTGTAATATATGTCTTATGGGTTTTAATAACTTTTAACTGTGGTGTATTAATTATGTAAACAATTTATGTACATTATTTTGAATGTACAGTATTGAAATACGTTTTATAACCTACGCTTCCGATTTAAATTATATAATATTCAAGTAGAGAATGAGGGGTGTTATATGTAACAAAACTCATTTCCCCCCATGTTTTTGAAAATCAAATATCTCACAAACGGTAAGTCAAAAAGTTATAAAATTTACACCATTAAAAATCAGTGTTTTGTTCTCTTCGATTTTCCGTCTCACAAGGTATACTTTCGATAACTTTTACTTTTTTGGGTTTTACAAATTGTACAAAATTAGTAACACATGTGTTACTAGTCGGTATCACATGTGTTACTCGCCCGTAACACATGTGTTATTCACCGATAACACATGTGTTATTAGCTGGTAACACATGTGTTATTTGCCGGTAACACATGTGTTGCTCGCCGGTAACACATGTGTTACTCGTTTTCAAAACCCACCGAAAAACGAAAAAAAATGTTCGGCGAAAGTATACCTTGTCACATCTCTAATCGAAGAGAATAAAACGATGATTTTAATGGTGCAATTTTTATGAATTTTCGACTTATCATTTGAGAGATATTTACGATTAATAAAACGTAACAGAAAGTGAGTTTTGTGACACGTGACATATTCTGGTTGGTTTCTTCATTCTCACTCAACGTTGTTGTACTTATTTTAACCTTACTCTCCTTTTATAATAATTAAATAATAATAACCGTTTATTATTAATTAATTATAAACCTTTTAAGTAATTAGAAACAACATTATTTTTCTAATAACTTTCACCTTAAACCCTATAATTTAATAATATTTATTACATGATTACAAACTAATCATGTAACTCAACTGGTTATTATAATTAACTTAACTTAGTTATATGAGCGTTATCAAACGTGATAACACATAATTCATTTTTTATCATTCAATGAGCATCTTGTATTTCATAAAATTTGGGAGCATGTCACCTCATAGGCTCACGTATAATCTGGACACTTATTTATTTGTGATATGAACATATCCCGACACAAGTGAGTAGGGATGCAACTTCGTGGACCGCTCGTCGGGCCTAATAGGTGGTGGTTTCACACCCTTCTCAAAGGAACCGTACGTGAGACTCTCGCGTCATACAGTCCCATCCCGGAATCAGGACCCCTTTCCTTTGACCGGCTATATTATCATTTGAGTGAGCAATTATATATAAGGCTAATTTACCTTTCACGTAATGAGCTTTAATTGGTCTATGCAATTTCTACCTTTTCTTTGGGAAAGAAAATATATTAGCGTCAATATATAACATCGTCTTTCATGATTGGATTAATAATATTTAGAGTAAATTATTTGAATCATCTTTGTGTTTTTTAATATGTTCTATCGGCCGTTCATGACTTTCAAAAAGTATTTGAATAGTCCATTTTTAACACTTTTGTTCAATAAAATAATGCATATTACATTCTTTTCTGTTTCTTTTTCCTTTTTTCTTCTCCTTCCCATTCTTTTCCTCTGATTTAAAACTCGAGAATGCAGTGTTAACGATTAAAAAAGACCATAGAAATTGGCCCTAGCTTTGAATTAATAATGATTATTTTAATATTATATCCGAATCAGATTCTTGTATCAATCAGTACGTCATGATAATTAAGTTTCCAAATGCCCAATTGCATTAGATTTGTACTTTCTATATATTTGTATCATGTTAAGATAACTATTCGCGTCACTAAAACTATATAATAATGTTCTATATTTCTAATGCAATTTTTTAATATAAGTTATTAGTTACACCTACTCATCATTTGCAATCTTGAACATACATGACTGTAATCAATTTTTATTGTTTGTGAGTGGGAATATTTCCTTAGTTAGCGGTTATATGGTATGCAAGGTGTATGATAAAAAAAAAATAGTTACTTTTGTACACATGAGTATTATGGATACTTTAATCATCAACAAGATGACATAATTGGTTAGGCGTCCTCTTTTGTCACATAAGTCAGAAGTTTGAACCATTCTAGGTAAACATTTTGGAGATAGTAAGAGAAAGGGTCGGAAACAATTACGCTGTTACGGGATACTTTGGTTAGGCAACGTACATTTGAGTAAAAAAAAATATTCGACTTCAATTGGTAACCTATATATGAAAAACCTACTTGGTTGACTCGTTGAGTAGGGATACTTTATCAATTGATTTTTCGTTTTGACAGTACTATACAATTTTAACCGTTACAACTTAATTTAAGTTATATATAAAAGTATCTTGAAGGGAATACAAATTCCAGTATAGTGATTTAACAGAGAAATTGACTATATACTTAGGTTGATGTTGTTAATCAAATCCTTTTCTAATCATATATTTCTTTCTTCTTAGATTGTATAATAAAATAATGTTGATAACTACTCAGAGATCAGTGATATCTCATTGTGTAATTAAGTTTCTGTAAGTTGTTTTGAACACTTTAATTTGCAAACTGAGGACTGACTATTGTAGAGCGAAACAACGTTAACCGCAAACTTTATATCGTTAATAATCAATTTTCTGCTTGTGAACAGAAAACAGATTATTGAATCATTCTACACTTTCATAACGTATAACAATCACTTTAAAACGCAATTCTAAATATAAAAGAGCAAGTTTTTAAAGTTTGAAACAGCCCGATATATTTATTTATATAGTTTTACCTTAATATCATACGATAAATTGTACTCCTTTGTGACTATGACATCGTATAACTCTTCTATAAAAGCAGACACCATATTCTCATTCTTGATCCTCATAACTTGATTTAAACTTTAACTTTTAACTAATGGCGATTGAGCTTTGTGTTAAAGCTGCTGTGGGTGCCCCTGATGTTCTTGGAGATTGTAAGTAATCTCTATCGATTTCCTTTCTCACCACGTTTCATCAAGATTTCATATTTTTATTGTAAGTTTTGTATCTTTATCTAGAGGTGTTTGTCCATAGTTACTTTAGTGTTTATCTGTTTATTTTATAAGAATAATCACGTCAAAATACGCAATCCTAAACACCTCTTGATGGGCGTTTTTGTTTGAACTTAATCAGGTCCATTTTGCCATTGGGTTCTTTTGACTCTAGAAGAAAAAAAAGTTCCTTACAAGACTCATCTTATTAATGTTTCTAGCAAACCCGACTGGTACGTGATGATCTTACTCTATCTCTTCTTTTTTTCCGGATGAATATCATTGTTTGCGAATCTTGAGTTTACTCAAGAAAAATGTGGTCTCTTGTTTTGTGGATTCTACCAAACAAATTGACCGATTGTTTACATATACAATTTTTTGTATAGGTTTGTTGAAGTGAACCCAGGTGGCAAAGTTCCGTTGATTAAACTTGATGAGAAATGGATTTCTGATTCTGAAGTTATTGTGGGTCTTATTGAAGAAAAGTACCCTGATCCATCTCTTTCCACTCCTCCAGAGCTTGCCTCAGTGTACGCTCACTCTCTTTTTGGCTATCTTTGTATCTGCATATTGTATACATCAGTTATTATACTATTATCGTAATCAAAGTGTTTTATTCATTGCATAGTTTGAGCACACTTTAATTTGTGACATGAACTTTTAGGGGGTTGGAGATTTTTGACAATTTTGTGGCATTTTTAAAGAGTAAAGATGTGAATGATGGGACAGAGCAAGTTTTGCTTGATGAATTAAAAGCATTGGATGAACACCTCAAGAATCATGTATGAGATACCATTTTATTACTAATTTAAATAAACATGATTGATTGTTTCTTGTCTGTTTGATTGATTACTAACTTTTAAGATATAATTAACATATAGGGGCCTTATGTTAATGGAGAAAAGATCACGAGCGTTGATTTGCGTTTAGCACCCAAGTTGTATCACCTGGAGGTGGCTCTTGGTCATTTTAAGAAATGGACAGTCCCTGAAAGTCTGGCTCATGTGCATAAGTACACAAAGGTACGACACTTGTGTTATAGTTTTAGACCATTTTCTAATGGGAAATGATTAGTATACCACAAATATTAGTTTGTAACACCAGAAAGGTGTGATATCAAGTTAATAAGTTATTATCGAAAAAAAGATGGTACAACAACAGTGCATATTATTTAGGCTATGAATAACCATAGTTCATGGGGAAGTATGTTGGCAACTGCTTGCCTAGTGTCCTTTTCAGCTGAAAAAGGTTCAAACTTGGGCTCAGCTTTCGTAAAGCTGGAACCTTGGTGTGTATTGGCTCAAACTTTGGCTAGCATGGTTTCTTTTAGGGTTTTTTTTTTCTTTTTTCTTAGATACGCAACCCGATCGAACTCGCATATTATATATACAAATTAAACCATGTTTCGAACCCAAAACCTCTACGTTGATGGGCTCCCACATACCGCTAGACCCAGTCCTTTGGTGTTTCTTTTGAGTTCTTAGTTACTTAATAACTTAATTTGTATACAAGCACTTTTTGTGTGTAATTGTATCACGATTTAATAATAGTACTTGTGTACAAAGTAAATTTTTTGTACATTTACTTTGTACAAATCACCCCTGCATAAAGAAGTTCTAAAGTTTCTAAAATAAGTTACCGAATTGGACCAAAAATGCTGTTATAAAAACCATGTTTCGAACCCAAAACCTCTACGTTGATGACTTGTTTGGCTCCCACATACCGCTAGGCCCAGTCCTTTGGTGTTTCTTTTGAGCTTTTAGTAAACGAAAGACTGTTTATTACTTAATGTGTATACAAGCACTTGTTGTGTGTAACCGTATCACGTGGATGTTTAATAGTAGTACCTATTGTGTACAAAGTAAATTTACTTTGTACAAATCACCCCTGCATAAAGAAGTTCTAAACTTTCTACAATCGAATTGGACCAAAAATGCTGTGATATTATGGCTTGTAATTTGTACAGACTCTAGGGGTTCCTTGGGCTAACTGATCATTTCATCATAATATATTGCACTGAAAAGTAGTGTTGGTTTGCACCATGTTTTTATGTCTGTGAGTCATTTTCAATTAGCAAATATATATTGCTTTTGGCCTAACATGTGCTGTTTTGGCGCAGTCGCTGTTTTCTCGAGATTCATTTAAGAAAACTAAAGCTGCTAAAGAATACGTTTATGCTGGATGGGCACCAAAGGTTAATGCATGAAGCCATTCCAAATAATATGGTGTTTTAGCAATGTATTTACTTTTTCGGCACTTTGCTGAGAATTGCCAAACAGTATGATGGCATAATTGTTTTATGAAGGATTGGGAGTTATTGTTTTTTTGGTTTACCCGTTTATTGTCTTGGTTTGCCAAGACGATCTAAAATAATGTGTAACCTCTTTATAAACTCGTTTAGAGAAAATGAGTAATAATGCCAATTTCAATTTTGGTATGATCGGGTGTAAAATTTTACCCAACCTCGGTCTAAAAAGATAAATTGGCCCCAAAACTGATTTGGTAACTTTTGAATCTGTGGATCGTGCTAGCTAGATTGCATCTCATTTATCATATTACTAGCATGTATACCCGTGTATTACACGGGTTGTTTGATGTATAATTCTATTATATATAAATAAGCTAGTAATCGATAATTGCATGGGATTTTATAAAGTTGAGATTTGATTGGGTTATTTTTAAAATATTTAGTAAAATTAAGGGACTAAATTGATTAAATTAAAATTTATTAAATTGATGTCCAATATATAATTTAAGATATTATAATTTGTATTTGCTGTTACGGCAAAAAAAAGTTTAGGCAAAATATACTCCAGAATAAAGATGGCTGAAATGGAATTGCGTTGATAGTTGCCTAAGTGTATATATATCTGAATTACGACTCCTACAAACCCAACAGAGTACATTAATTACTTATTTTTCTCTGTTTGAGGAGATTGGAGAGATATGTATGTAGTATGACGCGAAATAAATCATTTGAAGGAATGAGTTCTATATGGGTTTATGACAGTACATTAAAGTTGTGAAAAGTTAGGAGAACTAGATACTTGGTCCATTATTCTCTGCATCCAATTACATTCACCGAGTATGATTTTGATTTCACATTCCTTATATATCCCCATATACTTGATCCTGTCATCCTGGTATAATATAAAAGCCTAAGGCGAAATAGAATATTCTCATGAAGTATATACCTAGGTGACTCTGGACTTTTGCTAGGTTTAGAATGATATGGATGGACCTCAAATAGTATGAAAATGCTCTTCAAAAGAAAAGAAGGCAGAATGCTTTGGAGTTATTGATCTTGTGTGCTTAATCTGTTTTTCCTTTTGGGAGTTAGCTAGCCTGCACATTAAATCGTCGCATGTGATATCGTTGATAGATAGATTGATTTTGAGTCATGACATTTTAAACATGCGAGGAACTAAACCATTATTACTCAAGATACACATATTTTCAAATCACAAAAAATTGTTATCCTATAAAAAGTAAAGTAAAGTAACATCCCATACCACCTTCCGTGGGTTAGGGCCCAATACCGTCTAAGATGATGTATGGGGGAGGTTAAGATGTAAACAGTCTTACCCCTACCCTAAGATAGAGAGGCTGTTACCCCTACCCTAAGATAGAGAGGCTGTTTAGAGTTCTACCTAAATGTAGAATGGACATCCGGCTTTTTGCAGGGGATGGGATTCAAACCTCTGACCTCTTGTTCAGAGGTAAGGACTCAGTCACTAATCCAACCCTGCTGCAAGGGGATGGGATTAAAAAAAATTGTTATCCTATCTAAGAGTAAATTTCAAACAATTTTTTTGTACATGTACAAAAAAATGAATTGCACAACAAGATCACATACATACAAGAAGCCCGGAAAGCCACTTACCTTGTCACCGGTTGTAACTTCAAATCGGGTTGACCGAAATTCCTTATTCACCAGCCTGAAAGGATCAGTAGGAGTTCAACAGTCCCACTTATTCATATACGGTACAAACCAGTACAAAATAATATACAAAAGCATTATTCGAGAGATTTCCCCTCCAACAATGGCTCCAGAATTGAGTCTGAATCTCTGGATGCTAACCGCTCTCTTTCACCTGACTCCATTTCATCTGCAGATAAGTCCTCTTTACGTCTTTCTTTCAGCTTCACCAAGTCTGTATAGCTGGAACTGCTATGCATTGATAGTCTATCTTTCAGCATGTCTGCGTAGCTGGAACTGTTATGGATTGATTGTCGTGGTGTTCTGGGTGAGTGGACTGAGGTCTGCACATATTGAAGACAAACTTGAACAGCATCATGCACTCTTACAAAACACCACTCTTTACCAACCAGATCGATGAATCCAGACTTTGCTAGAGTTAAGAGCACATCATGGTTCGGATTAGCAATGGCTATCTGTGTTACAAAAGGTAGAAAGTTGGCAGATCAGAGGACGCTTTGGAGTTAATGATTATGTTAACAATCAGAATTTGTAGTTTCATTTTAAATAATCGATGTTACTTCCTAGTATGCAGAGATTGACACCAAGCATGAGATAAGGTATTGTACGAGTAGTTAAAAACTTTAGATTACTTTAATTGTAAGTATAAGTAATAGTTGTAGGTGAACACGATTATGTACCTGTATGTTTCTTGATTTGTATTCTTGATGCAACTCTTTCAAAGCTTGAACTGCACTGGAGTCGACATAGGTAACAGCTGAAATGACATACCACTTTGATTTAACATCCACACATTTTTCCTCATATAGTCATATTCACATCAAAGAAATGAAGCAACAAAATTGACCATTTTCTTGTTTAGCAGTAGACGATCATTCAAAATCAGCATTTTAACTAATTGATATCATATAGCAGAAAAGATGATGAGCACATACGTGCCAACTCTAGAATTACAAAGCATATTCTTTCAACTTCAGGTCCACGTCTAATGTTAGATTGTTCATCCACATTTTCATACTCCCGCAACCTGAAAAACATAACCAGATAAGGTAAACCTATTTTGTTAAAAGCAACCAAAGGCCGTCAAATGTGATAGAACAAAGTCAAAGCAATATATTTACCTGTCTTTGATAAAGCTTGTATTGGCAAAATAGAAAGGTGCGTCTATTCGAACAACCACGATCCCGTTGTATGTATATGCTTCTGGATACTGCTGGGTGTTTCGGTAAACAGTGGTGCCAGGAAGACGCCCCAACACAGCTGCATTACAACATAAATTGACAATTAATTAAGCAGAAAGTTGCAGGTGCATGCACCTTTATACAAACAAATTAAGCTGTAGCTTGCTCACCCATATGTGGATTTGCCGATTCATGAATGACAAAAGCAAGAGAAAAACCGACCTACATATATCAACACAGTGTAACACTCTTAGATTAGTAATATAGGAATCTAACAAGTTCGAACAGTGTTAATGGTGGTCAATATATCTGTGCAAGTAATAAACAAGAAATAAATGCATACCCCAACAAGGACACCAATCTCTATCCCGAGGAAGAGTGTAGTCGCACTAGTAACTGTCCAAAGAAAAAAATCTTTTTTATCAACTCGCCATAAAAACATTGCCTCTTCATAGTCCACCTGTAATGAGTAATCTTACAATTATAGAACTTTTCAGAGATTGAGCTTATGACATTATAGTAAATCCTCTGCATTTATGGGGAGAGAAAATAGCATTACTCACCAGCCCAATTACAGCAGAGACTACAATGGCAGCCAGAGCGCACTGCAAAGGTGAAAAGGTCCACAAAAGGTAGTCAGATATCAAAATATTAATTTCTCACACTGATACGTATCATATTGTTATTAGGATATATTAAGTTTATTATATTAAATATTTTAGTTAGGGATATTATTATTAGTATCTAGTTTAATTAGGCAAGTCTTAGGGAAGAAGTTAAGTAACTCTATGAATAGGACTTCGTTATTGTAATTGAGATTATGCTGAATATTATGAATTGAGTTGATTATCAATTAGGAGAGTTAGTTTACGTCTTAAAAGTAAACTGTAGGAAAGTTGATCGATCTCTCGAATATCGATTATCTATCTTATTTACTGTTTTTTGTTACTTTTATCACGATACGAGCATCAAGTTCGTATCAATTGGTATCAGAGTTGTTCGATTCTGAGGGGGAGTTAAAAACTCGATTTTACTGTTCATTACCGGGAAACACCGTTCACTGTTACTATTCATTGCCAGAAATTACTGTTCATCACCGGGGTTACTGTTCATCAGACGTTACTGTTCATCTAGAAAAGATATTGATGCAGTTTTTCTTAGCAATCAAATGGCTCAAACACTAAGGATGAATCAAAGACTAAAACTTGAACCCAAAGGCTCTAAGAACACATGTTCTTTAATCAAAACAAATCAACTAACTATGAAAAATAAAAACCTAATACTTATATAGATGTTTTCTTGATAAGAAAGACATCTTATTTTCCTAATTTATAGAATCCTAATTTAATTAGGATACAAATTAATTATTAAAGATAATCCCTAAAAATAAAGATAAAATTGGAATATTAAATGATAGATAATAATCCCAGATTGCCTGCATCATAATTAACATTCTATAAATTAGGAAAATAAGACTTATCAAAAAAACATCTATGTCTTTTGATTTTGTTTATCAAAGGCGCACATATGGAAGGCCGTAATGGAAGAGCATCGAGCGAGTATACAAACATACTATAAGGTCCATAAAGAGATGGTGAGATCTGATCTAAGGATGGCGATAGCTCAACAGAGTATTGAGATGGATATCTGGGAGATCAAATAACAATTTGCTAAGAGACGAGATTTGATGATGGAAGATGCCAAAGATGAAACCTGTGATATTAAGGAAAGTGATATTATTGATTACAGGAAAAGTGAAGAAACAGAAAAGACAATTCTGATTATGCACAAGGGCATGGACAGCGACCATGAGCAACGTGGAGTTGATCCATATGTTTCGATCACGGGTGAGGGGAAGAGAAAGGCTAGCAATGAGCATCACTTGCACAGTTGCACTCCTTCTTCGTGGGTGAACTACCTTACTCAAATATGTACCCGCAAACAACAAAGGACATCACAAATCAGGCTGTGAATAGAAAGGTAATCACTCGTTTTTCAGGAGGGCAAGCATGGAAAAGAGAATAAGGGAAGGGTTGACAAAAGCTGGTTAACTAATATCAAAAATTCTCTTGGGACGAATATTTTAATTAGGCAAGTCTTAGGGAAGAAGTTAAGTAACTCTATATATGGAATTCATTATTGTAATTGAGATTATGCTTAATATTATGAATTGAGTTGATTATCAATTGGGAGAGTTAGTTTACCTCTTGAAATTAATTGTGGGAGAGTTGATCGATCTCTCGAATATCGATTATCTATCTTATTCACTGTTTTTGTTACTTTTATCACGATATGAGCATCAGGTTCGTATCACACACAAGATCATTAGAATTAGTCTAATATAAGATGGGGATCCGAAAAGTGAGCTAGCAAGATAATAAGAGAATGAAGTATTAAATCGAGACTCACCTGAGGTATATATTCAAACAATGGTGTCATGAATAACAGAGCGCAGCATATTATAATGCCCATGATAATTCCTGACAAACCAGTTTTTGCGCCACTTTCATGATTAACAGCTGACCTTGAGAAGGAACCTATCCAACATATTCAATATATGGAAACATATAGAGCATTGCATGAGTTAATATGTGCAATCAGATTTAGTTACATATAATATCTATATAATGCATACATTAAACAATAGCACTAAGATAACCCACCTGTTGCAGGGTATGCTGAGAAAAAGGACCCAAATACATTAGCTACTCCAAGCCCAAACAACTGTTCAAATTTAATGAATGAATTATCAGAGATATATGATTTGGTTGCTCCTTAAGAAAAACATTCACTGTGTACCTCTCAATAGTAATCACTAAATAACAGCTGTTAGTGCTGAATAACTATAATAATTTACTGACAGCAGATCTTCTAATTAAACCAAAGCCTAAGCCTCTGTCTTGATATATAAGAACATAATACAAACAGATAATAGAAGAGCTAAAAGAAGAACACTTGGAATTACCATACCTCTTGATTTGAATCCAGTTCGTAACCATTCTTTGCGGCCAGGGCTTTGGCGATCCCTACAGATTCCTAAATTACAGAGGTGATGTGAGTGGAAGGTTAATATGAAATAGAAAATATAATATAAAGATAACTAAGGGTGGTTTCGTATCTGTTTCAGGTAACCAACTCATTTTAGGTCAGAAAAACCCATGAAATTTAGATTTAATGAACTACCTAACCATTTCCACATAAACAAGTTAACATGGCCGAAGTTACAGACACATCAGCTAAGATGTCATCAATTTGACCATACCGTTTAGATTATCTTCAGCTTTTTATATTTAGGTTTGTTAAACATCTTTTAAACTATGATGTCTTTTTTTATAGCCAAAAACGTTGGTTACTTTTTTATACATTCAGCTCTCATGAAAACTATCAACAAGACTAGCTAATAACAGAATTCTGTTCTTACCAGTATGGCCACTCCAGTAATAAGAAATGTGGTAGGGATTAAAGACTTCACATGCCCAAAGTCTTTAGGGATGGAAAACGAGGGAAGCCCTTGCGGTATATTTCCCACCTAAATTTCACACTCAAATACATATGTACAGTCATTATACTGCATAACCAGATTTTGGAAGGAATCATAAAAATTTCAAGCTGTCCTGCCTAAGATATAGTTACGCAACTTTATTTGATGTTTCTGTTTATTGTGAAATTGACTTTGCCTTGTATTGTATGATGTGATTTTTGTATAGATACAAGTCATTGAATGTAAATCGTTTGAGATTAAAAATACAGCATAAATTGTTTTTGTGGATAGTTTAGTACTGCAGAAAAGATTTTGTTTTTCCCATTTTTCTCACCAAAGAAATGGAAGATGGATGAAATATTTTCACAAAGGTTGTACCCAGAACAACTGCAGTAAGAGGACCGCCCGCTCGCAAAAACCGAAAGTTCTTCCTTGTTTTGCCCTGTATGGAAGAAATCATCCAAATAATTAACGACCTCAGAAGCGACACAAAAATTTAACTAAATTTGATAAAGTACCGTACCAAGTGCTTCATGGTCAGCATAATTGCAAGAATAGTTGACCCCATCACAAAAGGAGGCCATGAGAACTACAAACAGAAACCATTGTCAATTATTACCACAATAAGTAAGTATTAGTAATGTTGAATGAAAGATTTAATCAAGGAGCCAGGAGCATAGTGAATCATACATTTTTTGAAAAATTAAAAACTGTGAGAAAAGTGAAGGTTTGTAAGGTGTACTGCTCTATAAGAGCATTCTTAAGCAAACAAACAATTAATGTTGGTCCCAGCTTTACACATGATTTGGGCTTACTGACAACATAATTCTGCTTAAAGTTCATCTGAGTTACAATTCCTACTCTTTCTATCCGCTATATAAACCATATTTCCTAACTATGACTGAAATATAGACCTGAAGTTACAAACATAATGGAAAACTGAATACATAATCAATCATGTGGTTACTTTCATAATTTTAAACAGAAAAAGCAGCACATACAAATATAAATATACATGTACAAGTAGGAGAGGTTGGCGTAGTGGGATCACATATGCTGTGCTCCATGTCATGTTTCTTATATTGGTCATTATTGTTCTAATCATTTACAACTCTGATTTAAGGCCACTTGGTCCATTTAAATAGTTATTATCATACTAAAACCATAAAAGTCAAATATTTGAGTAGTAATGTCCCTATCTCAACAAGAATGTTACTACAATAGTATATTTTTAGTTAAAAACAGCCAACAGCTTTTGGAAAGATTCCTTTGCATATGTACTCGTGTCCTAATCATCAATCATTACAAAATATTAATGAAGTTGATTCTGGTCCATAACTACCATCAATACCGTCTTATTAAAAAGTCATCCAATGTATTTGATCAGCAACAAAGTTTTTTGAAGAAATTTACTATGTAAAGGTTTATCTTGCACTTTTGTAACGGAGTATGAAAACCAATGAAGTTTTTAAGTCTAAAGAGGTTAAGTTGTTACAATTATCTCTGACTAATATAAAGATACCTGATCTGCACCTGCTATTATACTCCTAATCAGTGGAATAATTTCGCTGCTTCTCTCTACACTATAGCCCAAGAAATATTTTGCTTGTGACAGGGCAATGACAATGGCTGAAGAAGTTGTAAAGCCAGAAATCACAGAATGGCTGATAAATCGAATGATCCATCCTAGCCTACAATCAATAAGAAGATATCATATCAGTAAAAGATATTTAAGGTTCATAAAATAATAATGTTTACGATATAATGCATGTTGTAAAATAGATTTTTCAAGAACTACATGGATTTGATGAGCATAATCGGAAAGTTACAAATCCGTACAAAGATTAAATAGAACTATGCAAGACAAAAGTACCTCAAGAGTCCCATTGTGCATTCTAGAATCCCAACCATTAGTGACAATAATATAGCTAATTCCGTATATAATTCAGCAGATGCATCGAAATTGCCTAGAACATTAGAGACTAACAGTGAAACTAATGCTACTGGACCAACAGCAAGCTGACGTGATGACCCGAATACGGCATACACAAATATAGGCACTAATCCAGTATCTGATTTGGAAACAGTCAAAAACCACACAAAAATGTAACAGTTAGTCACAAAATAGGTAAACATAGTTAATTCATCAACAAAGTTAAACCATGTAATTAAGCAGAAGTTAAACTTACAAAGTCCATATATTGGTTGAAGTCCAGCTAGCTTTGCATATGACATAGACTACTCATATAGAAACAAGAAAAATAAAAATAAATAAAAATCAGTAAATGCAATATCAATCACATCATATATCATCCGGTCAAACAGAATGCAGATACAACAAATATGATATCAATTCGATGAGCTATGTGGATAAAACAGCAATTAGTGTATAAATTATACCTGCGGAACGAGCATAATACCGACGGTAACACCGGAAACTAAATCCGGCTGAAGATATTCGCGCCAATTGTAAGTACGAATCCAGCGTGAACACGGAATAAACATTTCAATCCAGTCAATCAATTTCATCCGGTCAAACTTCTGTCTCCATCTCGAAACCGACGATGACGTCGACGGCGGCGCCGTATCTCCGCCGGTGTACGGATGTTGAAACGGAATGATTTTAACATTGCGATTCGTCGGCGTTCTCATGACGCACACGGCGTACAGAAGATGAAGTACTGAAGTGACAGTAACTTTGATTGATTATTAGGAGAGTGCGTAGGTTAATATAATGCGCACCGGTGGCGCAGAGTAGATGGCAGTGAAGTTAGATGGTGGTTGTGTGGCTTTTGGTTATGGTGAGAGGGTGAGTGTGACGACTGTTAGACGACCACCAGTTATTTTGTTAAGTTCGTTACGTCAATGTCAATGATTGTTGGGATCCACTTACAGGCGCGCACACTATTTCTTAAGTCAAACACATAATAATATTACTCCGTAGAAATTTAGAACACGTTTGCTTTTGTATAATTATATATCTTTCCTGGGAAAAAGAAAATTGTCGGGATCAGGGACATCCCTGTGTTTGTTCAAAAAATCACATTTCATCCCTTATTTCAATAAATATTACTAGGCATTCTTGTATTTGTTGTTTTGACTCACCAGTCATCCTTTTGCCTAACTCTGTTAGTTTCATCCGTTAAATTTGATCACATGCGCAACACATGAGGGTAATCTAGTGTAAAATGACTAAGATATCCTCCCTCTTATTATTTTTCTATTTCCCTTTTGAGTTATAATTATAATAATTATTATAAATTAATAATTACTCTTTGTCTCCCTGTTTACACCACACCTGCACCCATGTCTAAAATACCCTCACTATTAATTCAATATTTTGTTCACATATTAATGAATTCGTAGCATATCCTCTTTCTTCTTTTAGATTTATTTAATTAATTAAAGTGATTAGAAGAAGATTTATTTAATTAATTAAAATGTTGAGAGGATGGTTGAAGATGCTCGCAACTAAATCGACGGTGTTTAAAATCCGGTCGGTCAACGCCGTCTGATCTCCGGCGTTCGTCTCCCTATAACACAACAACAACGACACCGTTGATCCTTTTTTTCCGATCGTAGTGGCAACAACCAAAACCATAAACAAATCGGCACTAGAATCTATCAAATCGGCGGTAGTTACCATTGTATATCTCGCCGGAAAAATACGATAGCACACAAAACGCCCTTCAAAACCGTTTAGATCTACAGAATAAAAACGAAATAAAAACTTATAAACCTCGAAACCATTTCGTTTACTTCACCAACAAAACCTTCAGCGGTGGTCGGAGATTGAAGCGGTGTGGCGGTGAGGTCGACCAGATCTTGAACCATCAACGGGGTTTCCGTTATTGACCGGACGTTTAAAACCACAATCTCCAACCCCGATGATGGTTGATAGGTTGTGATGCTTCGGTTAGTAGTCTAACGCAATAATGGTGGTTGAAGATTTTGTTTCGTCGGAGTTTATCAAGAAGGTTGAAGGAACCTCCTAATGTGTCAACATAAATTTGTGAATAATTGAGTGGGTTTCAATTTTTATGAACAAGATTTGGAAAACAATGGGTTCAAAATTCAAATAAGGTTTTAGAGATTAGTTTAGAAGAATTAGGTGAAATTTTCATTTTTTCTGTACGATTTAGAGTTAGTGGAGTGACTTTTCATTTGTGTGACATAATAGGAGTTGCAGGTTGTTGTGGATTTAGTCAACAAAAAAATAAATGGTAGAAATTAAAGGTGATGTGGGTGGGGAATAAATGGAAAAGATAAATATACCCTCACATGTGTTGCACATGTCTTCATTTAACGAAAAAAGTTAACCTTGTTAGGCTAAGGGATGACTGGTGAGTCAAAACAACAAATACAGGGATGCCTAGTGACATTTATTGAAATAAGAGATGAAACATGATTTTTTGGACAAACACAGGGATGATCCCGGCAATTTTCTCTTATGGAAATCCATCCAACTTTGTCGACATTTCATAAACTTGTTAAATTTAATTGTTACATCATAAAATCCCTCAATTTTAGTATGTAACTAGGTGTTCATATCCGTGTAATGCACGAGTAACTTTATTGATTTGTTCGGTGTAAATGGTTGTAATTTCATCGAATTGTTTTGGTTATAGTTCGGTTGGTAATAATATTGTTGTTGGCTCAAACTAATAATAATATAATTTGATGAGAGTTCAACTAAAAAACATTTTATTGGAAATAACTTACGTGTACATATGTCTTGTTTGTCGTTTCCAATTGCTTGTATCTTAATAGTATCATATACTCGGTAGTTACTTTTTATATTTAGGGTTAATAATGGTTTAATTCTTAAAGTTTCAAGTTCTTTTCATTTTAAGTACTCAAAATTTTTTCAAATGATTTAACTCTTGAAGTTTGCATAGACTTATTCGTTTAACCCTTTAAAGAGATAAACCATTAAATTATTGAAAGTTTGATGATTAAAAAGGAAAATTTTAAAAGGGCAAAATCATTATGAAAACTAAACTTTAGAGATTAAACCATCAAAATCATTATAAAAATAAACTTAAAGGGTTAAACCACAATAAGTTTGAAACTTTGAGGATTAAATAATGAGAGAAAAAAGTTAAGTGGTTAAAACGAAAAAAAATGAAACTTTGAGGATTAAAACATTATTAACCCTTATATATTTATATCACAATCGGATACAAATCGAGTAATAGAAAATATATATTAATATATGCAAATGTAATATTTGAAGATTATTCACGCCGAACACCTTCGAGATAAAAAGTAGACAAATTCCAGATAATCGTTAGTTTTGATTATGAGTTTGATAAATATATTAGATGTGTTAATCACTTTATCAAATGGAGTCATTTCAAAATGGATTGGTGGTCAAGTTGACCCATTGTTTTTATAATCACATTTATTGAGTTCGGTAAGAACTTGACACATAAATATTGCTACTCGATATGTCACAATTATTTATCCAACCAAAATTAACTTCAATTTTCAAGAACAATATGTATAGAAAATTAGAAACTCAGAGTTATGGCTTATATCTTAGAAATTCAATAGCAATGTTGTCAAATATGCAATAATTATTTTATACATTATATAATACAATTAAACATGTGTAGATCAAAAAGGAAAACAGTGATAAAATCAGTGATGTATTAAATAACAAAGTTCATTGTGTTCATAGTTCGATGTTCATCTTGAATTGCTATCCTATGAAATTACCAATAAAGAAAAATGGTCAAAGACACCCACATCGTATCATATCTTATTTAAATATATGTTAAAATGTTAGGGTGAGGTTCAAATAAGACTAAAATTTTGTGTGAGACTAAGGGAACCAATGATATCATGCCACATGTACAAAGAGAATGTTCCATACTACAAAACCCATTTACCCCAAACATCAATTATCTCATAAATGACAAATCGAAAAATCATGAAACTTGCACCATAATTTTCAGCGTTTTATCCTCTTCGATTTGCCGTCCCTCAAGGCATACCTCTGACGATTTTTTTTTTCTTTTCATTTTTTTGGTGGGTTTCATATGTTACTAACACATGTGTTAGAGTGTTGCGTTTAGGGTTTAGGGGTTAGGGTTTAGGGTTTATAAAACTCTAAACCCTAAATCATACTAAACCCTAAACCCTAATAAACCCTAAACCCTACTAAAACATAAGATCTAAACCCTAAACCATGAACCCAGCTAAATCCTAACCCTAAACCCTAACCATGACCGTAAATAAAATGTACAATCAATCATTAACACATGTGTTACTAATTTATAAAACCCATCAAAAAATCAAAAAAATTTTTTTTATCGAAAGTATGCCTTGAGGGACGGCAAATCGAAGAGGATAAAACGCTGAAAAATATGGTGCAAGTTTCATGATTTTTCGATTTGTCGTTTGTGAGATAATTGATGTTTGGGGTAAATGAGTTTTGTAGTATGGAACATTCTCTTTGTACATGTGGTATGATATTATTGGTTCCCTTAGTCTCACTCAAAAAGCATGGACTCATCTAAACCTTACTCTAAAATGTTAATTCTTCTTCTTTAAAAAAAAGAAAACTTCATAGGTATACATGTGGCTCCATACGCACGTCGGCACATGGGTTGTAATGACATTGAGTGTTAGATGTTGATGAGTGCAATTTTATTTTGTTCCAAAATCCAAATAAAGTACAATTATCAAACATTTGTATGTAGAAAGTAGAAACATTTGTTTCCCTTTTATACTCATTACAGTTACACCTTATGCTTCAATTTCTTATTAGCAATACTAACAGAAATTGTGACACCTGTCAATTTAGGACTTTAATTAGTGCCTAAAACAATTTGTAATTACATGTATTTAGTTTTGTATCAATCTAAGTATATGTAACATTTTATGTAATTACATACACGCAAACGAGGTTTGTTTAAATCGTACACTTATGAACCGGATGCGGTCTGACATTTTTTTTAAATTGGACGTTGGTGACAAATGAATTATAAATAATGTGGAATTATCAAAACAAACATTATTTACTTGAATATATATCAAAAATATATTACACATAGTAAATATCGTATAAAACACTCTGTACACGGCAAAACGCACACGACGAACAAAATAAATTGAAGTTATAATTCTATAACTCATTTATTAAGTATTTTGATGAAATACTTCAAGTAAAAATATCGCGATTATACGCGTACAAATAAAATGTTTAAAACACGTCATGCGACTAAATAAACGTACAAATCGCAACCGACAACCGAACGGAAACCCAAAATATATTCTAATAACTTAAAATATATTGTTTTGAGTAAAACTTTTACAAAAAAAATATCGTAGTATAAATCATAACGAAACTTATATATAAAACGTATAACGATTAAATGAACGTTTAAAAGGTCGGGTAAACGAGCACCGTGCGTTGCGTAAACTTTGGGAACAAAAATCAACTCACCCACACCCCTATGAGGCCCACCAAAACCGTCTAGGGGGGAGTATGGCCTCCCATGCCTCTTTGCCTTACAAGCTACACAAACACACCCTCACTTCATTATCCCATCCCCACCGCAACTCCCTTCTCTCATTTCTCTCTCACTTTCACTCTCTCCCTCTCTCTTGATTCAGCCGAAACCACCACCCCACCACCCTAAAACCACCCATAAAAACCACCTAAAAACACCTCGGATCCCAAAGCTTATTTGAAAGGAAACGATTACCACGACGCGAGCAACAATCCTATCTTTTCAGAATCTTCATACAACACTAGTAAGATCTCGTCACCCTTCAAAAATACTTGTATTTAGTTTATTTACATGCCTACTTGTTCATCTAGCTAAGAAATGTCCTAATATCGTGTTAAAAATCATTTTTACGAAATATAACTTTTGAGCAAAATAATACATGTTTTAAATACCGACACTTCGAACTAGCTACGAAACAAAACAAAAATTTCTGAAAGCTCAAAAAACCAACCTTAGACTTGTGTGAAAGTCTCGGGTCAAATCGAGCACGTTTGACCACGTTCCCGACACTTGTTGACCTGATCAGCATGTTTTGTAGCAGAAAGGCTAAGCTTTCTGCGACACAAGCCTTTATGTCGCAAAAAACAAATTATGTCGCACTGAATTTCAAATGTCGCACATAGCGACACAAAGTCTTATGTCGCAACCTGTGACACAAACTTCAATGTCGCAACAGAATCTCATCTGCGACGCAAACACCTATGTCGCACATGGTGTCACACGTAGTGTCGCACCTAGTGTCGCGCCAAGTGTCGAAATTCACAGAACCTTAAAAACACACGTTTTCACTAAGTGTCGAAACTTAAAATTTTGTTACTTGACGATACCCGAATTCAAATTTTCGAAGCATTTTTATTAAAGCAATATAAGCACATATAAAAATTTTCCAAGCTGACCTGGCAGCTCGACCCCAGCCAGGGGCTCTACCTAGGCCTGTAAGAGAACTGAACGTTCGGCGAACTATTCGTGAACCGTTTGGTAGGAAGTTCGTTTATGTTCGTTCGTTTCGTTATATAAACGAACATGAACAAATTTTTACGTTCGTTTAATTAAATGAACGAACATGAACACAAGTGTCATTCGTTCATTTACGTTCATGAACGTTCGATAACATGTTCGTGAACGTTCGGTTACATGTTCATTTATTAACTAATAGTTTGATTAAATTAATACATATTTGTATATCATATTTTGATTTAAGCTAAATTCTAAGTATAATATATTAAATATTTAGATATTTTCATTTAAAAATAGTAAACTTATAGATATTTTCACCTCACATTTCCCTCCACTCCAAACACACCTTCACTCTCCCCCCCCCCCCCAATAGTTCAAGATCTGTTGCTCTTACATATGATCGAACCAAGCAAACAAGTTTATCTTCATATTGTGATCGTTTTGTAATGGTGAATATGCGTGCAATGTTTCAAGTTCTATAATATATATGTGTAGATGTGTATATATACGGTCGTTTATATTTGTTGAGGTTCGTTTAAGGTATTAACAAAGAAATGCGTTAAATTATGTGTTTGTTCGTGTACGTTCGTTTGTGTTCGTGAACAAATAAATTTTCTTAGTGAACGAACATGAACAACAAAATCCGTTCGCTTATCCGTTCGTGTTCGTTCGTTTGTTCGTCAAAACCTTAATGAACAAACACGAACAGACTCCGTTCGTGTTCGTTCGGTTCGTTTACCAGCTTAGCTCTACCCCTTGAACCCTGCTAGGGGTTGCCACCCCTTAGACCCCGCTACCAAGGGCGCTGTCCCCGGACCCCCGTCATCCTAAGACTTAACACATGAACGTGTAAATACATATAAAACACAAGGGAACGTATAATAATAATAATACTTGAAATTATTATTACATGTCGTCACTAACATGCCATACACGTTTTCAAACTACAAACAAAAACACTAAACAAACACTTGGACATTTCCTAGTTGAGTGGACAACTAGCATGGGTGATCTATCAAGACACCAACATGCTTACTTACTTACTTACAAGCTTGTACGTTTCGGACGCCAGAAGGTTGCAGGGTTCGGAGAACCAACATACGGAATTGCATCCGACACACTTACGGACTTACATCCGCTATACTTGTTTGCTCTCACAATCATACTTGCTAGACTCAGGTGAGTCTTACAACCCCACTTTTTACTGTTTTCTACTTAGGGTGAGATACTTTGCTTACTATTTTACGCATGAACACGAGTACTGATAACACGTAAACAGTCATGTTTTTACGTACGTTATCTTCCACATTTTAGGCACAAAGTTAACAAAAACATACTTAGAAGGACATTATTCATAAAGTTTTGCTAACTAAGTCAAAACGGAGTCGATGTTTGTAAAATCACTAAAAATGGCCTGAAAAACGTAAGAAACCGGGCAAAACTGCTTTATCGCACCTCTGTTCACTCATTTCAATGCATCTTGAGCTACGCTCCGAGTTAGGACCTCTAACTTATGTCATTTTCTTTGTTAGGAAATTACGAAAGCGTGGACGCAAGAAACACTCAAAACGGATAAACGACGAAGAAAATACGCCCAAACGAAGAAACAAATAACCTAAGGGCCAGGATACGGCTGAACACAGCCGTATACGGCTGAGCCAGACCATATACGGCTGGACACAGACCGTATACGGCCTGTGCAGACCGTATACGGCCTGTGCTCATCCGTATACGGGCTAGATCAGCCGTATTCACCCTATGCACAGCCGTATACGGCCCAGTTCAGCCGTATTCACCCTAGCTCAGCCGTATCGTGCGTTTGGGTAATAAAAATCTGATTTTTATTCGCCTTTGCAATACGGTTATGCGTTTCATGGTTAGGATACGGTCTACGGATACAGCTGTGCGATCTCTTAATATAGAAGCCTCATTTCATCATTTCAAAAAACCAACACACATCTCACACTTCACATCTCAACAATCTTCGTTTTCTTACCTTTTTTTATATTTTTACTCTCTCTAGATTAGTTTAGATAGTTTCTCTCTCTAGGGTTTTCTCTCTCTAGAGAGATAGATAGTTAGTTGCTTAGTAGTAGAGAGAGAAGGAAAGCTGGTATTGTAATCACGGTGTAATAAGAAGCATTCTTGGTGCAAGACTCTGCCTTTCTTTTCAGCTGGTACTCTGCTCAATTTTACTGGTGATATCTGTCTTTTCATACTTATACTAATTCCGAATTATTTCTGCCTGTTTGTATGATGTATGTTACTGTTATTGCCACGCTTATTGAGTAAGTGTACTGTTGAGGTTGTTGAAATGTAGATAGTTAGAAGTAGGGATGATGTTGAATTAATCTTTAAATCTATATAATTGGGGATTGTTATATTTGTTATGTCTAAACTTATCATGCATCTAGACTTAGCTATGGATTACCCTTTCCAGTCCTTCGCGTGACTACTACTTTAGGCTTAGAACCTGATCAACTCTAGGTACAGTAGGAAGTTATCTGTGTTATAGTAAAGAAGTCGTGTATGTCACTGTAATCTGGCTGTAATACTGGGCAAATGCCCCGGAAAGAGCCATCTGTGCCGACACTGTGGATTACCTAGAGACTCTAGAATATGGCCAAGAAACCAATATAGCTGTGGAAATGTTACAATACACAGTCTGTCTACCCCTGTAACTGAAGCTGTGGAAACACTTTAACATTGTACACCGTATCTGTACCTAGGGATGAAAAGCTGTGGAAACACCATAGTACACCGCAAGTACATCCTTGGTTACATGAATCTGTGCAACTGTTTAAGTGCAGTACATCGTGAACGGTTCCTAGGTTGGTACGTTGTGGAAGGAGTATGCATTGTACACCGCTGGTGTTCCTAGGGCTGAATGATAATTTCCAACCAAATTATCAAAAATACATTTTGAGAAGTTATACGGAATGTTGAGTACCAAAGCTGTCATTAAACCAGCTAAGTGGTAACTCATTGCGTCAAATCCAGCTTTTCGTGGAGAGATACATCCAATCAATGTGTGAGCCAAGAATTTCCAATGTGGACAAAAATGGTTTTTAAGAATCTGAACATCCTGTGGTCCTTTGGTACAACCCATTTGTTGAAGGCAATCGTCAATAATATTTTTAGGAATATCATTGGAAGCATTTACATCATGTCCAAATTGCAAAGTATGCCTGATTAACTCCTTAGTGAGTACAAGAGGTCTTCCATCAACTGTGTCCGTAATGCAGGAAGGTTGAACATCCGTGTGATATTCAGCAGAAACCCAGAAATCCGTCATATGATCTTCATAGATGTTGGCTACTGAAACCGTCAAAGCATGAGATATCCTTGAACGTAAAAGAAACCTAACCATAGGAAAGAATTTCCTGGTTTCAGGGTTATCTGGTGCCTCAAGTAGATAAGCTGTGGCATTGTGTCGTTTCTCAAAAATAACAGGCCGTCGAAGCACATCAGGTTGTTCAGCAGCGATAGGATCAAGAGCTGCCATGGATATACAAATACAAACTGCACATAGGATATGTTAAGCAAAGCACCTAAACATACTTCAAAATTTTCAAGTTTCTAAAAACTGAAAAATTTCCTAAGTGTTGAAAGTATGCGACAATAGAAATTATGAACACTGTTCATGCGACAATACCATTATTAGACGACAATAGTTATATACAGAACACTGTTCATGCATGAATAACATTTGTCGAAGTACTATTCATGCGTGAATAAGTACTGTTCATGCGATAATAATGTATTGTCGTAACAAGTATTTAAAACAAGTCAAAGTCAACAAGTCAGATTCTCGGAACACTGTTCATGCGTGAATAAGCTATTCACGTATCAAACCCTAATTCACTGTTCATCCGACAATAAGTATTGTCGGACGAAGTTGAAGTACTGTTCATGAACAGTATATTTCGCACATTTTCAACGATTAAAATTTATTTACAGAGAGATAAAGAGGGAAAATTATACCAATCGAAGCGTAATGATGAGGTGCACAGTTCTATCAGAACAGAATCAAAAGGAATGCAACGAACAGAAAGTAATCGAAGAAAAATATCACCGGCAGCGTATTGTCAGAAAATGTATTGTCGGATGAATTTTTGAAAAAGTGAATAATATTTCAAAATTTGAAATACTTATACACTACTATTTTTCCGTGAATACTTATCCGTGAATAAAAATTCCGTGAATACTTATTCGTGAATAAGAATTCCGTGAATACTTATCCGAGAATATTTGTTCCGACAATATTTTGATAAAACATTTTGATCAAATCAAATATACTTTGGATAATTTGCTAAACTATTTAAAACTAAAAATTTGAAAATTTTAAAAATGAAAAATCATTAAACTAAATATTTACAAACTTAACATAACAAAATAAAAGTAAAATGTTTTTGTTGGAGTAATTCACATGAATTGGGATCATATTGGGATAAATGAATGTATTTTATATTTATTGTTTAGAAATGAAAGTCTATTTTGATTGTTCGTATTTTTAACCTCTTTAAATTTACTTAGCATTAATAAAACATTCTTTCTAAGAATCATTGTACATGTGATTATTGGTATTAGTGTTTTCTTAAACACTCTTGCATTTAAAAATCTTAAATTTTTATTATTAGTGTGCATATTACTTTATATAATCTAAATAGAAATACATTTTCAAATTCATAATATATTAATATTTTCATATAAAGAGTGAGAATATGATGATATCTTTAAAAGTACACACATATGTTGGAATGACACTTAGTCACATATGTCATATCCCGGGTTGAACTTATAAACTGTATTACAGGTCTATACATCGTATAACAGAATGAGAGTTTATTTGAATTTTTATATATGAAACTTTGGAAGATTTGCACGTCCGTTTATAAAAATATATCAAACTAAGGTCTGTACTCAGTACAACAAATAGTCAATATACTTTCCCAGATATCATAATATTAAGACCCTAAATCATGAATCATAATATACTAATCCTTCAAAATTTAAGACATTTATCATCATTTTGATAACATTTTGATTGTCATATATTAATATTTTGGATTATGTAAAATAATATGCACAAATGATTAACATTTCTTAGACGAGATATTTTAAATGCAAAAATGCCTACCAATATATCACTTATAAAATCAATTAGTAGAAAATTTGGTTTAAAAATGCTATGTAAACCTACTAACACATCAAATATAGTACTTATCATTTCTTTTATGTATTATTTATAAATACAATTCCCAATGTACTATCATTTCCCAACTTTTACACAAAATCTCCCCCGATTTTTTATTTTTCAAATGTTTTTGGATTTTTATTTTGTAAATGTTTTTTGGATTTTTATTTTTCAAATGTTTTTGGATTTTTTTTAATATAAAAGAAAAACAAGCAAATAACAAACAGAAAATAAAAATTTTAAAAATCCAAAGTTTACTTAATTTGATCCAAATGTTTCATGTCGAGCATCAGAATGAGTTCCTCAAAACGTGGTTTTGAAAAAGCTTTGGTAAACAAATCAGCTCTTTGCTTCAATGTGTCAACATAAACCAAAATAATCAAGTTTTTCTCATAGCAATCCCGTATGAAGTGAAAACGTATTTCAATATGTTTAGTTTTTGAGTGCTGAACGGGATTACGTATGATACTTATGGCTGCAGTATTGTCAATATGCAAAGGAGTTTTGGTAAGAAGTAAACCATAATCTCGAAGTTGTTGTTGAATCCAAAGGATTTGTGAACAACAACTGGCAGCATCAATATATTCTGCCTCCGCAGTAGAGGTAGAAATCGTGTTTTGTTTCTTGTATTGCTAGGTCATGAGACGATCTCCTAAAAATTGACATCCACCAAACGTGGATTTGAAGTCAATACTACATCCGCCATAGTCGATATCAGAATATGCAGAAAGTGAAAAATCTGCATCATTTGAATACCAAATTCCTAGATCATGCTTGCCCTTCAAATATCGAAAGATTCTCTGTACGGCCTTCAAATATCTTTCTTATTTCTGAAAACCCAACGCGTGCCAATAGGATGAATATCATTGGGAGGTTTCACCAATGTCCAAACTTGCAATTTTACGAACTGTTGCAATTCTTCTTGCATTGCTTGAACCCAAGAAGAGTCTGACAAAGCTATCTGAACATTCTTTGGTTCAATCTGTGATAAGAAACAAGTAGAAGACTTGTGTTGATTTCGAGTTTTGATTCCTTCAGAAACATCTCCAATCACATTTGTGAGTGGATGTTTATGCTCAGAATTATCCCGCAAAGTAGGAACAGATTCCACATTCAAGTTAGTTCCTAAATGTGAATCCTCAGGATTATTTACTACTTCATCACTAGAATCATCATGTATTGATTCTTCTAGTTCAGTAGAGGGTTCATGAAAAGCTTCAGTATCATCAGGATTTGAAGTTGTGTCAACTTCATCATTTGACAAAGGATGAGAAGGTTCATGAGCAACAGATTCTTCAGTTGATTGAGGAGGAGAAAGATTAGAAGTAGATACTGGTGGAACAGAAGAAAGAATTGGCTCAACAGGAGAAGAAAGAACCGGAATAACAAAATCATCAGAATCCTAAACAGGAGATGACACATCATTTTGAAAATGAGCAAGAGAATTAAAGAATGAGTCATAGTCAAATAACCATTCTGGACTGATCCCATTTGATGGAGTAGAATACCGTAAGAATTCAACCTCATAGCATTCTTCTATTCAATGTGATGCCGTGTTATAAACTCTTTTGTTTTGAGAATTTGCTGAGTAACCTACGAAAAATCAAGATTCAGATTTCTCAGCAAATTTGGAAATACGATCCTTACTTTTCATCAATAAACATGGGCATCCAAAAGGTTCCAGAAAGTGAATATTTGGCTTCCGATTATTCAATAACTCATAGCTCATTTTCTTTTTGTCTTTGATCACAAGAACTCTATTTAATACGAAACAAGCCGTATTAACTGCTTCAGCCCAAAAAGTTGTTGGTAATTTTGCATCCGAAAGCATAGTTCTTGCAGCTTCAATCAATGTTCTGTTCTTTCTTTCAGCAACTCCATTTTGCTGTGGAGTTCGAGAAGCACTGAATTGTTGAGAAATACCATGTTGAAGACAGAACATTTCCATGATGTAGTTCTTAAACTCTGTTCCATTATCACTTCGTAACCTCTTTACTTTCAACGAAAATAAAGTCTCTAATCGTAAAATCAGATACTTAATTTTCTCAGCTGTCTCATCTTTGGTACTTAGAAAGTAAACCCATGAAAATCTTGAGTAATCATCAGTAATTACCAAGAAATAGGATTTACCACCAATACTCCTCACACTCACTGGGCCAAACAAATCCATATGGAGAAGTTCCAATGGAGTGTTAATAGAATTCATCAATTTAGGTTTATGAGACTTTTTAGTTTGTTTTCCTTTTTTACAGGAAATACATTGATCATTTAGTGAGAAAGTCTGTTTAGGAGCTCCAATCACTAAATCATTTTTGACTAAAAAGTTCATTTTCCTAAAATTGATATGCCCCATCCGTCTGTGCCACAATACTGAGTCCTTTTCTGATGCTTTTGACAACAAACAAGTATGCTCCATTGTAGGAGTTATAGATCGCATATCTAGGACATACATATCTTTAACCCTAGGAGCCCTCATAAGAATCCATTCTTTTGGAATAACAAAACCCGGTTTAAGAATCAAACACTCTTCATCATTGAACCATGTCGACAACTTTTTGTCACACACTTGTGAAACACTAAGTAAATTATGTTGAAGTTGTTCAACATAATTCACTTTGTTAAAACTTATTTCGCTATTTGTGACAGTTCCTTCACCAGAAATCATTCCTCCTTTATCTCCCGCAAAAGCAACAAACCCTCCATTTTTGATTTTAACATCTTCTAATAAGGAGAGATTCCCGGTCATATGTCTTGAACAACCACTATCTATGTACCACACATTATCGATAGCTCGGGATGACTGCAAGATATTTGATGGAAACAATTAGTTGCTAATGGATCTTGGGTCGTCCAGTGATTTCATCTATGATGAAAACGTCAATTTCTTTGAAATCCTTTTTGAAATCTTTTGACGCATCATAAGATGATGATTTCTTCTTAGAAGAAACAAAAGTATTGATTCTCGGTTTTTGTGGATTTTCAGTAGATGGTTTTGAAACATTTTTGTCCTTTGAAGATTTAACTTGCTTCGAATGTTCTCTCGAACGTTTTCTTGCAAGTTTATGACAATCATTCAAAAGATGTCCACGAATTCCACAATAGAAACAACTACGTGTTTCATACTTTCTTCGAGAATGAAAACTTTTATGAGAACCATGATATGAAGGTTTACTTGTAGAAGCATCATACTTAGAATATGAGCTTTTACTAGTAGAAGCTTCACATTTGGAAAAGTCAGATTTAGAAGCATGATATTGACCTTTTGGTGATGAAGAAGATGATTGTGATTTGCGTGAAGAAGAAGTTCTTTTCAAAATCTTGGTAACTTGTTTTGGAATTTCACAAGCTTTAGATTTTTCTTTATCATTTTGATTCAAAACACATTTCTTAAGCTTTTCACAATCATCACAATCATTGTTCTTCATCTTTGAAGATTGATTAGCAAAATCTGATGAATTATTCTCATGTGGTGATTCAGAACTCTCTTTAGAAGAAACCTTTTGAGTTGTTTCTTTCTGAGGTTTTGAATCATCAACTTTTCCCTTCCCATACACAAACTCAGAATCAGATTCATCTTTAACTGGCAATTGAAAATAAGATTTTGGTGGTGGAACAAAATGATATCCAATTCCAACATTAGACTCTGCTTTTGATGCTTTGGCCTTTTCATTTAAATCATTTTGATATCCAATACCAGATTTAGATTTAGTATCTAAACGCTGTTTATGGATAATTTCATCAAAAATCACTGCTGATGTAGAAACATTCAACAATTTTCTTTCAAGATCTAAAATTTTAGAATCAGCTTCATATTTTTCTTGTTTAAGTAAATCCATCTCAACCAAATAACTGTTTATGATGGATTGCTGATTTAAAATTTTAGCTTTCAAATCATGAGTCTCAACATCAGTTGACTCAAAACGTTTATTTAAAAGCTTGTTGTTTTCCACCAACTCCTTATTTTGATTTTTAATCAATTCAATGTCAGTTAAAAGTTGTTGATTTTGAGTTTTGTAAAGACCGAGTTGATCACTCAAGTCAGTACAATTTGAAAAAATTTGTTCAAATGGAGAAGAATCAACCTCAGAGACATTTGCCATGAAAGCTTGATTATGAGAATATTCATCCACGTGTGCACTCCAATCATAAAATTCATCTGCTGTTGAAATTAGTGCTGATGATGTGGAAGCAGGAGTAGTATCTTTTCCAGAAGATTGTGGTTGAGCAGAAGAATAGGTTTTGGATGTGGAAGGCTTGGTGAAACCAGAGGTAGGTGCTTTGCTTTTCTCACATTCCCGAGCAAAGTGCCCTAAATTCTGACAGTTGTAATACCGAACCTTCGATTTGTCAAAACCTGGTTTACCCCCCCCCCCCCCCCCCCCAACTTGCTTTTTCCAGTTCTTTGAAGAATCTTTTTCACCTTTCTTGTTAACATAGCAAGATTCCATTGAAGGTCCATTTCTTCAAGATCGTCAGGATGTAACTGATCATAATCTTCTTTTGTCAAGTCTACATTACCAACCTTTCCAGCAATAAACGCTTCATATGATGAGAGAAAAGCTGTGACAACATTTGCATGATCTTCAGTTATCTTTGAAACATGTTGATTGGAATTTTGTTGTTGATGACTGGTAGCTTTAGCACTTCCAGATTCATAAAATCCATATCCAGAATATCCACCTGTGGATCCACTAGAATTCTCATCATTGTATGTCTCAGAACCAGAGAATAATGCTGTTGTTTCTGAAGTTTTCTTAGAACCGAATTGAGAATATTGCATCATCTTTCCAGTCTTTTTTTGTAAAGACACATCATATACTTGCAACTTGTTGATCAAGTCTTCATATGCATATTCACCCAACGATTCATCTTCCATCAAAATGTTAGCCTTAATATTCCATCTTGAAGGTAAAGCTTCAATCAACTTCTCATTGATTTCAAGACGTTCCAAAATCAAACCATATCTTTTGAGCTCACTGATTAGCTGGGAATATCGTACAATCAAATCATTAAAAGATTCATCTGGCATGCATGTGAATACATCCCATTGTTTCTTTAACAAATCACGTTTACTTTTCTTCAACTTGTCATTTCCAGCAAACCTTTTCTCCATTGCTTTGTAGAGCTCATAAGCCGTATTCAGATCCTTCCATCCAGCAAGAACATGACTTGGAAGACTCATAGAGATAATTGATTTTGCTTTCTTGTCTCGATCATGTTCTTTCCTTTCATCAGAAGTCATCATTTTGAGTGACTTGGGAGAAGGATTATTATCTCTATAAATTCCTTCAGCTCTAGGATGAATGTATTGCTCTGAAATAGGAATCATTAGATCTGGATCATATAGAGCAATAAACGACTCAAACCTATACCTCCAATCATCATAATCATTTTGACATAAAAACTTTGGTGGTTTGGTTGTGGTTCCAGTCTCTTGTTCATTCTTCATCATAGCTTGCCAATTAACATGAGCCATTTCAATACTTAGAAAAATTCAAGAATACCAATATGATAATCCGAGAATAACAGCTTCAAAATACTCCGAGAGTAAAAATGAATCCGAGAGTAATAACAATCCGTTAATCAATAACACTCCGTCAATCACAACTAACACTGTTTATGCGAAACTAACAAAATCCGTTAATGATACAAATCCGTCAATCCTTCAATCCGTCAATTCAACTACTGTTCATGCGACAATAACTACGGTTCATGCGACAATAGATTATTGTCGGATTACTATTCACGTAAGTGCAATCACGGATAAAATGGTAATGCTTATTGTCGGACAAATGTTATTCACGCAAAATTAATCACGGAACACTAATCACGGATTTTTAATCACGGAAGAAACACTTATCCAATACTCACGGAATGCTAATCACGGAAGAATTTTCCAGAAATTGAAAAATGTTGTAACACCTTCAATTCTAGTTTGTTTTGGCTAAAATTGATATCACTGAACTCGGAATTTGATTTCCGACACTCGTAAGTACTCAATTTAATCTTTTACCGTCAAATTTAAGAATCCGTACACTTGATTATAAACACGTAATCAATCCGAATCAAATTGAAGCAAATTCAGATCAAATTCAGATGAATTATGATCACAGAATCACTTACAGCAGTAATTCATCCAAATCCGAAGTAAATTGAGCTCAACAGATATCATAAGTTGTTTAAATCAATGAAACAGTGTCAAACAGCAACTAAACGATCAATGTTGAAGCTTTGGAGTCCTTTTCATCAAACAAATACCTCAGATTCCCTTCTAACTCAATCAAACAGTCCTAATCTCTATTCGTACGGCTCTGATACCACTTTGTAGTGCCGTGGATCACCGAATCACAATTAGAACTAAACTAGCTTGTGCGGAATACAAACTAATCAATCAAGATATGAATTAGAATGAGAAGTAACAAGAAGTATTTAATCAAACTTGCTTTTGTATTAACAGAGAATTTCTGAGACAAAGATGTACAAAAGACTTACAGAAAAACTTAGTCCAAAATAAACTATCGAAAGCCTATTTATAGACTTACACAAACAAGACTATGCGACAATGACCTTAAGTGATTTTGACTTAGTCAACTTCGACAATGCTATTGTTGGAGTGACCATGCTATCCGTCAATATGCTAATCACGGGCTAAGCTATTCACGTATTACTCTATTGTCGCATAATACAAACACTTAAACAATTTTCAAAAACAATTAAATCAAGCTTTAGACATTTTGCTCCAACAAATGGCAAATCTTAAATGGATACTACATTTTCCTTAATTAACTACTTTTAAATTTTAAAGTAGTGTCTACTTAAAAGAATACCATAATTACTTAAAATAAAAAAAATACAATCAAGCAACACATTTGTCAACTAAAGAAGCTTTGTTGCGATACTTGCATGATATGGTCAAAATTGCTATATACTTGTTTGAATATCATGGTTCGTTTGCATGTGGTAATAGGTTATACTTGCCATGATAAGGTAATTACATGATTAAGATTTAAATCTTTATCATACATGCTTGTTATGGTTAAATAAGTCTTTGACTTTTCTTGTAGAAATCATTAAGACCTAATAACCTATTGTTGTAAACCAAAGTTTCTTGTGGTGATTGAAAATTGAGTTTGGTGGTATTATTAGCTACTACAGGTTTTTAGGACTGCTCATATTCTAAAGCCCACATTTCGAATTTTTATTCAAAATTGAGAATATGATTTAGTCAAATAACTTGTAATTATTCCTGGTAATTCACTATGTTCTTGTTTTCTCTTATTTTTCAGATCACTGATATTCCCCGGTATATCAGAAAATCCATCAAGGACCCAGAGAAATGGGAAAGGTATCAGACATGGCTAACACATCAGTTGGGAGAAAATAGGTACCTAGTGTGGGAGGATTTGGAGCAAATTGGTTTAAAAGAAGGGTTTGAAAATTTGATAGTGTTTAAGGAAGGGAAGCGACATCTGCGCGCATGGAGGAATCTATTTGAGATTAAGGAAAATGTTTATCAAGAGTTAGTTGCTGAGTTTATGGTAACCTTCCAGTTCGACAAAACGATTGATAAGCTAAATGATGACCGGATGATTAGATTCAACTTCATGGGAAATCCTCACCACATGTCATTAGCGACCTTTGCCAGGCATCTTGAATTGTACACTGAGTACCAAGTTACCACTCCTTTCTTCCTGAAGGAAAACACTGAGGTAAAACAGCGAGACCACACTGCTATTTGGCAAGAATTGACTGGAAATCAGTTTCAGTCCAATGTCAAGGCCACTTCTTTTCTTGATAAGAACCACCAAGTTCTCCACAACCTCATCGCTTGCAGCATTCGAGGAAAGAGAAAGACTAAAGGAGCTGTTGGGGTAAAGGACTTGCAGATCATCAAGAACATTATAGAGTAGGAACACGTTAATATTGCTTATTTGGTTGCTGATAGGATCCTTACTGAGTCAGGGTACACCGAGTCAGAGTTTGCATATATGGGAGCAGTAATCACTAAGTTAGTTAGGAGAATGGGGCTGTTGACTGAGGAGGTGATTGGTAGCCTGACGCCAGTGGTGAACAGGGTATCTAAGCCATATGACATTAACTATATGGTTAAGGTTTGGTTTCTAGAGAAGGATGCTGATGGGCAGATAAGATGGAAGGATGGTGAGATTATTCCGGGAGTTCGAATGAGACCCCTGAGGAGCAAGAGTGTTAGGTTTGAGTTCGATGACAGCACGGTCCACCGACAGCCTAGGACCACTGTTGCTCATGAGTGAGAGGAAGGAGAGACAGCCGCTGCTGAGGCACAATGTCCACTGATACTGCCTGTTCGAGAGTTTGGTTGGGGAGATTCGGTATCATCCGAGCTCATATACGGTATGTTGGGTATGCTTAACTCACATTACACACAGGACACATCTTTAGCTGCTGAGTTTGGATTCCCACAACCTACACGCCCTACATGGGTATGCAGCCCACGACCACCCAACTACCACACCATGCCACTACATCCATTTGCCATGATGCCACCCACTACCACTGTTCCCTACACCTCCATACCACCCACATCCCCCACTCGCACTGTGCCCATGGAAATTCCTCGAGCCCGCCGTACCAGGACTACCCCTGCGGCTGAGCCGGTTTTCTCTGTGCACACTGCGACACCACATGAGCCGCATATCCCACATATTGGGCAGCCATCTTCCCGTGCCATGACCCGTCCGGGACCAGCTGAGTCAGCCACATCAGACACATCTTCGAAGACATACTCACCTCAGACAGGACATGCAGGTTGATGACTAGGTACTGGTGCAGACTGATTATTTGCCTAATATGACTACTGCTGCTATTGTGCCTACTTTTTCAGGACTCACAGGGATGCTTCAGAGCAACCCAGTGCTTTCCTCTGAGCTCCCACCATACCCGATGCATGGTGCTTCCTTAGGATCGTATGAGGTTGCAGAGATGGGACTAGATCCCAACTTCCATTTGTACCCGATCCAGCCACCAGCATCTGGCAGGCAGCGCAGTTCGTCATCAGCATCAGTCTCCTGCAGGATATCCAGTGGACAACACTCTGCCTCCCGTCATGCACCTTACAGCTCCATGCCACCTCCAGCTCACGGACCACCATCCGACCAGGATCCTTCTCACCCTTAATCTTATCAGATTTTATTTCCATTTGTGTTGGATAACTGTATCACTTATTATTATTATTACTGATATTTGGGATTACTGTATTTGACTGTTGCTGCATGAACTATTTGGGTTCCAACCTGTAATCTGGTTGGACCCACCTATCTATCTTATCTTATCGTTTATCTATCATTTACTTATTTTATGATGTTCTTAGTTAATTTTTAGATTACTTGCAATAAAAGAGAGCAGTAAATAGTATGAAAGTTCCCCGAGAAGAAACCGAGATGACGCACGAATCACGTAAAAATCCTGACACAAACTGATCGACGTACACATCTGAATCAGAATCTTCATTCACACATCTCAGTCCTTTCTAGGGGAGTTTTTTTTCCATTCCTTAGTGATTTTCTTTCATCACCTATAACTCGCCGTTATGCCATCATGCTTAAATTCTAAGTGTGGGATTCTAAACCCCACACGAATCAAATCAACTTAGAAATAGGGTTCCAAAATATTTTCAAACTTTAAATGTGGGATTCCTTCCCAAGAACTTTAAACTTAGTTTGAGAACATTAGGGACAATGTTCCTCTAAGTGTGGTATACATGGTATGTTATACCGTATTCTTTGACTTTGATTTCTTGTCCAAAGTATAACTTTCCAAAAATAAGCTTAACTTCAACAGTGGGGTATCTCCACTCATTTAGTTAGCTTAAATTTTTCCTAAAACCTCATTTTTGCTAAAATTTTTAATTTTCTGACTCTAAATAATCTTGAGAAAAATAAATTTTTCAGAAATTAATTAAACTGCTTTGGAAAGTAAAATAAGTTAAGATATGATTTCCTTAAAAATGAAATGTTAATCTAAGAGCATCGCACGGCTAGGCACATACAACCCTATTGCAGTGAGGTATTTGAGCCTAATAAAAGCATTCATCTTTAATGCTTCACTTTTTCATTTGATGTGTGTGCCAATGCATGTGCTTTAAGTTAGAACTTGCTCTTGGTATACGCTTCGAGACCACACCAATGAGCATCGTACGCGGTGAAGGTGCAGTCAAAGGACCTTGACATTCCTTAGGATATAAACCCCTTTCTATCATATCTTTTCAAGCCCCAAAACCCTTCCAACACTCATTTTTAGTGTTGATGATCCGCCTAGAAAACCCTGTTGAGCCTTAGCCTATTCGTTTCTTTCAAAACCCAAAAATTTGAACCTACTTATTCCACACCCACCAAAAATCTTATCTTAGAAATTTTAAACTTGTGGAAAATGTTATTTTAATTATCCTTTATGCTTTCACTCCAAATCACAAATACTGGTGTTTACTCAAAACTTTCTCGTGTGCGTTCCCCTGATAAAAATCAAAAGTTGAAAAAGTTTATGGTGCGAAAAATTGGCACTAAATAAATGCAAAGTCATCAAAAGGATGAAAAATATGAAAAGAAGAAAGGATATCAAAAAAGGGCAAAAAGAAAGAAAATAAGAAATCCCTAGAAAAGCCCAAAAATGAAAATTAAAAGAAAAGAAAAGAAAATAGAATAAAGCTAAGTGCTTCGAATCTCTCGAAAATACCTGTTCTTATAAAAGATATAAACTCCCCCGAGAGTTTTCAAAAAAAAAAAAGAAAAGATAGATTCAAAATAGCTATCTTCTTCCCTTGCCATTTATCCGTTTCCGTTTTCATTAAAAAGGTGTTTAAAGTAATGTTTTCCCAAAAAGTTTAAAGTTCTTAAAGATAAGCAAACCCCCTATTTTAAACCAAAAATTCCCACTTATCCATACCACTAAACCCTCACCAACCATTACAACCCATTCCGAATGTCCTGGGATGATTAGCACCGTCCTCATTGAAGTGGTGGAGATCGATTCTTGATCAAGCCTATGATGAGAAGCAATGCATGACTGACTTTATGAGCGATTTCGTTTGATTAGAATGATAGGAAACCCGATACACTCTGAGTGAATTGAGTGACCACCTTTGTGAGATCGCCTAGTCATGTACAATATCCATCGAGAATTGTGAAAGTATGCCAAGGTTGAAATTTCAGGATTAAGGGAGGGTTATCTTAATGATGCTTGCTTTCTAAAAAGGTTTTCTTGGTCTCTGATTAAGTAAAAATCTCAGGTAATTTCTTGTCAAAACTCAAAAAACCGATTTTTTCAAAACCTTTATAGCAAGTGAGAATTTTAAAGTTTGCTTGAGGACAAGCAAAAGTCTAAGTATGGGATATTTGATAACACATAAAAAGTCATGTTTTTACGTACGTTATCTTCCACATTTTAGGCACAAAGTTAACAAAAACATACTTAAAAGGACATTATTCATAAAGTTTTGCTAACTAAGTCAAAACGGAGTCGATGTTTGTAAAATCACTAAAAATGGCATGAAAAACGTAAGAAACCGGGAAAAACTGCTTTATCGCACCTCCGTTCATTCATTTCAATGCATCTTGAGCTACGCTCCGAGTTAGGACCTCTAACTTATGTCATTTTCTTCGTTAGGAAATTACGAAAGCGTGGACGCAAGAAAAACTCAAAACGGATAAACGACGAAGAAAATACGCCCGAACGAAGAAACAAAGAACCGAAGGGCTAGGATACGGCTGAACACAGCCGTATACGGCTGAGCCAGACCGTATACGGCCTGTGCTCAGCCGTATACGGGCTAGCTCATCCGTATTCACCCTTTGCACAGCCGTATACGGCCCAGTTCAGCCGTATTCACCCTAGCTCAGCCGTATCGTGCGTTTGGGTAATAAAAATCTGATTTTTATCCGCCTTTGCAATACGGTTGTGCGTTTCATGGTTAGGATACGGTCTACGGATACGGCTGTACGATCTCTATATATAGAAGCCTCATTTCATTATTTCAAAAAACCAACACACATCTCACACTTCACATCTCAACAATCTTCGTTTTCTTACATTGTTTATATTTTTACTCTCTCTCTAGATTAGTTTAGATAGATTCTCTCTCTAGGGTTTTCTCTCTCTAGAGAGATAGATAGTTAGTTGGTTAGCAGTAGAGAGAGAAGGAAAGCTGGTATTGTAATCACGGTGTAATAAGAAGCATTCTTGGTGCAAGACTCTGCCTTTCTTTTCAGCTAGTACTCTGCTAAATGTTACTGGTGATATCTGTCTTTTCATACTTATACTATGTCCGAATTATTTCTGCCTGTTTGTATGATGTATGTTACTATTATTGCCACGCTTATTGAGTAAGTGTGCTGTTGCGGTTGTTGAAATGTAGATAGTTAGAAGTAGGGATGATGTTGAATTAATCTTTAAATCTATATAATTGGGGATTGTTATATTTGTTATGTCTAAACTTATCATGCATCTAGACTTAGCTATGGATCACCCTTTCTAGTCCTTCGCATGACTACTACCTTAGGCTTAGAACCTGATCAACTCTAGGTACAGTACGAAGTTATCTGTGTTATAGTAAAGAAGCCGTGTATGTCACTGTAATCCGGCTGTAATACTAGGCAAATGCTCCGGAAAGAGCCGTCTGTGCCGACACTGTGGATTACCTAGGGACCCTAGAATATGGCCTAGAAACCAATATAGCTGTGGAAATGTTACAATACACAGTCTGTCTACCCCTATAACTGAAGCTGTGGAAACACTTTAACATTGTACACCGTATCTGTACCTAGGGATGAAAAGCTGTGGAAACACCATAGTACACCGCAAGTACATCCTTGGTTACATGAATCTGTGGATCTGTTTAAGTGCAGTACATCGTGAATGGTTCCTAGGTTGGTACGCTGTGGAAGGAGTATGCATTGTACACCGCTGGTGTTCCTAGGGCTGAATGACTGATTGCAAAGGAGAGGCTAGATCATGACAGAAGTAGTTGAACTAAGCAAACGTAAGGAATGAGTCTGGAGATGAAAGTCAAGCCCAGTAGTGGTTCAGGATTCTTAAAACCCCTAGACTCTACAAAACTGATAGTTTAGAATAGCAAGTTAAATAATCTGAACATGTTTAGGAAATGACATTTACATTTAGGTGTTAAGAACGGTCAGAATTACCTGCGTGGCAGTCTGTTACCTTATTCCTGCACCCTTCAAGGGTCATTTGTCCACAAAGACAGTGTGGGGGGTTGAGCAGCCTGTTCTGATCAGAATCACGATAGCCTAGGTCTCGTGACATACTAATTCTGGTACATAACTAGAATGAGTAGGGTCCTAGTGTTTACACCCATAATGCATCTGTTTATTAACTAAAGATGTCCCCAATTATCTTTATAATAAGCATCATCCCCGCAACTGATTATTGAAGTTTCAACCGCCGCAATTCTCTATCTGTCTACCTAGCTACCGATTCTTCTCTATCTTATTTACTTTTCCTGTCTTTAGTTAATTAGTTAATTAAATTAGAAAACCCCAAAACCTACCTATTTGCACAAAACCCATCCTAAAAGCAAAAATCTATCTTTGGCATCACTTCGTTTCAATTCGCTCCGATTTAAGAACGACCTCGAGTTATACTTACTGCTTGCTCACCCTGTGTGATAGGTAGTACTTATAAATTGAGTCTCCAACTCTTTATAAATTTAAAACATAACCACCGACGCCGCCCTAATCTGTCCGGTCTCTGATCCTCCGACGACGACGGTCCTCCTTCCCCCTAAAAGGAAGGAGGGCTTCTTGAGCTGACGGTTCGGGGCGCGTCAAGTACTGAACTGCCTATACTACTTTTTACACACATTGGATGAGTACTTTTTATTCATTGAAAGCCCCCTGTCGTAAGTTGTTAGTTATGGACTTAAGCACAAGTACCACGAACATACATGTATAAATGGGCGTTTCTTACTCGTTTCATATGAATGTTTTTGGATTAGCATTCACGAGGGCAATTACTAGCGCTACTACCTCAGGCAGGGATTGTCAGTCCCAATTGGATCCATTTACTAAAACTCGCACTTAAGTCAATAATTAACAACTATGATTAAAGGGACTTCATTGGATTAAGTAAAACCCATGCAATCGATATACCAGTAAATCAGTAAGTAAATCAAGTAAGTAAGTTCATGTTTGGGTGCATCTCCCCCAAAATAGTAAAACAGTAAAAACGGGCCATGAGACTCACCTTTGAGTGCTAGCTTCCCTAAGTACACGTGAAATCCAACTGTAACCTCCTAGTGTCCTAAACACGTGAGGTTAAATGTATAAATAAGTGATTTAACAATTTGTTCAAAGTTCATTGCTTAGTTACTTAGTATTTCTCGAGTCGTATCATTTGTTGTGTGTAAGTATATATATATATATATATATATATATATATATATATATCCATATATTTATATATAATTTGTCATTGTCGAGTTTTTATATATATATATATATACTTGTCGTTATAGCTTGTAAAACTTGAGTTCGTTGGTTTAAAACTAAATATATCCTTTTTCGTTTCGTCCCAATTATACATATATATATATACATATATATATATATATATATATATATATATATAAATGCACTTGTCAAGTTCGTATATATGTAACCGTAGTCGTTTTGTGTTTCTATATAAAAATGGTTGATGTTTATATATTTATGAACATATATAAAATATCGTTTGTACCAAATCATTTTACTCGTTCTAATATACTCCATTTGTTAACATATATAATTGTTATTGTCTCAAAAGTTCTAGTACAAAACTTTTATATTAACAGTTGTTAAACTATTTTCAAATATATTTCGTCATTGTTCAGAAAGTTGTCGCGTCCCTTTTATAACGTTACTGAATAAATATTAGTAATAGTTAGAATATTATCAATATATATATATATATAAGGATATAAAGATAACAAAAAGGGTTGGTCACAAGTTTCGAACTTGTAACCTCCTTTTTCTCATCACAAGACACAACCATCAAGCTAAGCATCACTTATTGGTTTTTCTAAAGTAGATATTTATATCATTATGTGCTCACTTAATATTAACACGGATTTGCAATGGACATGCTCAACATTTCAGGTAAAACCTTATAGCCGTATGGCTATATATGATGAGCCGTTCGGCTCTCCACTTCCAGTTTTCAGTCCGTATTTAGTATTTAAATGGTTTGTTTTTGGTTCCAACGATTTTGTATTACGATTTCCAACATGTTATATCAACCAAATAATACATAATAACAAGTTTTATACACATCAAAATTTGTATTTATAAGTTTTAGTTCTAAATTCCATTAAGTCATCATCATCACAAACTTCTCATTGCTAGTTTAGTTTTAACTTGATTTTAGTTTTCAATCCAACATATACGTCAAGAATTTTCATAATTTACATAATACATAATGAAATATTATAATAAATTTTGGGTAGAAATCTTACAAGGATAATGAAATTAACGAGATGATGATGATGCTAATAGGATGATGATGGTGATGTCACTATGATGCTATTGTTGTTGTTAATTTGTGTGATGTAGTGTTGAAGATATTGATGAAAATAAAAGTTGCCTTCTGCTTCCTCTCGTTTCCAGTCGAAAAGACCACAGAACAAAATTTAGGTGGTGAATTATTGGTAGGTGTTTAAGTGTTAAAGAGAATGGGAGTATATAGTATGAGTTGATGGGTATGGGTTTCAGCAGTAGAGTGTCTCCAATAATGTGAGTTTGGTGATGATATTTAGCCCGTTCATTTCGGGTATGGGTATAATTAATGCAATACAAAATTTAATATTTAATATTTTTATTTTGTAGGTGTTTTCCAGATACGTTATTTAAAATCAGAAAAATAGTATTTTAATTATTTTTGACTGTTGTACATTTGGTACAAATATTAATGCGAGTACCCAATTGGGTGCCAAATTTTAGTTGAATTACGAGCTCATATTTTGAGGTAATGTTCTAAATACTTTCAAACGAATGAAAAAATAGAACTTTTTAATATCTTGACCTTTAGGTATGTTTTACAATTGTTTGTGTTCGCGTATAATACATTTTATATATAATTCTATATTTAACCATTTTTATCTCCATATTATAAATGTAAAAATACTCGTAATTAATAATTTCATTATTAATTATTTTGTGTCACAAACTTGTATTTATTTTTTCGAATTCGTTCTGATACGTTTGTACGTAACTTTAAATAATTATGTATATATTTATTACTTTTGTTTTGGTTCATACCGAATATGAATATTTAAAGTTCAAATTTGAAGCGAATTTTGGGTCATTTTGACCGGGTGTCACACATAACATAACATAGACAATAAATAAACTTCGTACTCAAATTAGCATAAACAACCTTCCACTTAAACCGCATTGCATTTAAGAACCTTGAATCACCTATGTGCAATAGTATAATATAACTGCGTTGGCCAGACGTAGTAATATTATACTAAATACACACTTCGATTCAACACACTTAAACACAGTCAACACATAGCAAAAATCACTTTTTATAATCATACTCATAACCCTATACTACTAATACATAACTGCAAACATAATAATGCATTCATAATAGTTTAAGATTATGAAATCCTAAAGTGGATCACATAATTCTCTTAAACTATCTGTGACACCGGGCTAGTACTTAGTACCTAATCGTTGTATTAATATATGTAATTAGTTGTGTTTAGGGCTAATTATGTGTATCATTTTGTATATTGTTATATATACACACGTATGCGATTTATTTAAATCATGCATTTCATTATTGGATGGAATCCGACACAATCACAAAACGAACGTTGGTGAACAATTTATTAACATATGTGAAACCAATTAATTAACTCATTTTTTATTATATATTATTTGGCTAATATATACAAACGTATTTCGTATCGTCTAAAACGAACCACAAGCGACATAAACGCATGAAACGCGCCCGACAAACGAAGTAAACTCAAATTATATTTTTATAATTCATTATTAAGTATTATGATAAAATACTTTGAGTAAAAATATGACGATTTCACGCGCACGAATAAAATATTTAAAAACGCTACACGAACTAAATAAACGTTCAAATATGCAACGAATGCGCAAACCGAGACCCGACAACATTTTAGTAACTTAAAGTAAAGTATTTAGAATAATGCTTTCATTAAAAATATTGTGATTTAAATTGTTATTTAAACACGCATACTAAACGTTTAACGCCTAAATAAACGTCGAAACGATCGGGTAAACGAAAACCACACGGAATGCAAACGCAGGGAACAAAAATTGGGGCAACCCAAACCTTGTGGGCCACCCCCTAGCCGGCCCCCCTCCTCTCTCTCCCTTTTCTCCTTGAGTGTAAAACACCAACACAACAACATCACCATCATTTCTTCTTCCTCTCAATTTCAAAAATATCACCAAATCTCTCTCCCCCTCTCTACCTCTCGGCACTCTCTCTCTCTCTACAAAAAGCATCACAAAAACACCTTGAATCACTTGAAGGCTTGAAGCAAAAACGATCGCCACGCTAAGAGGAACACATCCATCTTCTCGGTTTCTCTTCGTGACGATTTGTAAGATTCCGACACTTTTGAAAACTCTTGTATTTCGTTTATTTTGCTTGTATGTTGTTGATCTAACTTTGTAATGTCCAAATATATGTTTAAAACTTGATTTCGAAACCTTGTCGGGAAATGTCGGTTTTGGTCATTTTGGGTAAAACCGACACCTCGAGTACTTCCGCCACCAACTAATAATTTTTACAAACATTATAAACTATTCTAAGCATTGTGTTAAAGTTTCGGGTCTAACCGAGGTCGTTTGACCACAAACCCGAGCCTTGGAATCCGATCAGACCCTTTGTGTCGCACCAGGCCTGGAGCCTTTGCGACACAAAGCCCTATGTCACAGAACCATTACCTATGTCACATATAGCAACATAAATGTTAATGTCGCAACACTTTCAGATGTCGCATATAGCGACACAACACCTTATGTCGCATTAAATTGCGGATATCACATATAGCGACGTAAAGACCTATGTCGCAGCCATGACCTGCGACACAACAACCTGTGTCGCACCCAGTGTCGCACAAATCAGAGCCATCAAAACACAAATTTTTACTAAGTGTCAACACTTGAAATTTTAACACTTACAATACGCAAATTCATATTTTAGATGCGTTTTTCACTAAAGCAATATAGTAGAAATAAAAATTTTCCAAGCTGACCTGGCAGCTCAACCCCAGCCAGGGTCTCTGCCCCTTGGACCCCGCAAGGGGTTGCCACCCCTTGGACCTCGCTACCAGGGGCGCTGCCCCTGAACCCCCGTCAGCCAGGACTCTAAAATACTTTTCACACTAAGCGTTGAACACTTACTACCACAAAACCTTATACGATGATACTCGTACCCGTTATACATATACTTTGATAATCATACAACGAACATAAAGATAATAATACTTTGACAATTTTTATTACCACCATCACCAATGAGCCGTACATGTTTTCAAAACACAAACAAATAATCAAACAAACCAATGTATTTGGACATAACTAATTGGATGAACAATTAGCATAGGTGATCTTTTGAGATACCTACTCACGTATTAACCAACGCGCATTTTGGACGCCCTCAGGTTACAGTCTTCGGACATCATTGCTTGGTTTAGCAACGCACGTTTATTGAGATAAACGCATCAGACTCAGGTGAGTCTCATAGCCCCGCATTTTTAAATTTTTTACTCCCGGGTTGGGAATACATGCTCAGATTTGTTTTACACGTGAACACAAGTACAAAACTCGATATATTGATTGCATGAGTTTGTTTTACTAATCATAAAGTCCTCCACCACATAGTTTGTTAATATGGATTTAGCGTGAATGTTAGTGTATGGTACCATATGGGATTGACAATCCCTATCCGGGGTAGTCGCGCTACCTTGACTGTGATGTCAAACGGACACATTATCATTTGTTCACACGAGTGTAGATTAGGCACTCGCTCGAAGGCACCTCGCTCAGGTCCTTAAAGGTGGATCCTGACCCCCTCAATTAAGCTCAAACTATGAATTCATGGCAGTAATATACACATTTATTTGATTAATTTCAAACACACTATTAAATCTTGTGGTTCATACATTATGTTTATCATTTACACCTGTGAGCTCACCAGCTTTTAGCTGACCTTTTAGCATGTATTCTCAGGTACATAGCAGTAGTAGGACTACTTAGGATTTATATAGCTCGAGTCGCATACGAACACGAACATCAAGAGATTTTTTTGCATTATTATATTTTGATAAGTAGTAATGTCATAGAATCTTTCAGATCAGGATACCGAGCTTATGTAATCCTTATAACTATTGTAAACTTTTATTACAATCAATGTATTTTGTTAAAACGACGCATATAGAGTCGTTCACTTTATCTTATGTGCTTGTGATTATTGATTAGTAGCACCCCAAGTATGCTTCTGCCAAACAATAAATTTGAGGGTGTCACAGATTGGTATCAGAGCCTAAGGTTATAGTGAACTAGATTGCATCTAGTGGGCCTAGACTATGACCGTTAGGCAGTATTTCCTTATTAGGCGTGATTGGTTCGAGGATTACATCATACGAGTTTAATTTAACATAGCCTGATCAACTATGTATAATTAAATAAAGATGATGTAAGAGCTGAAACGGTTATGTTGAACAGGGATACACTAGTTGACTCTGACCACGAGAGAAACGGGACCATTACTTGTTGTGCTAGACACTCTAGGCTATATTATATGATATATATATATATATATATATATATATATATATATATATATATATATATATGTAAGTCGCTAGTTCTAGGATCGATAGTATTAAGGCGCAGAATTCCTCAATACACGTTATCTTACTATAACGAATAAGTTCGCATTTAGGTTAACTAATACTTAGCTTTAAACGATAAAACGTCAAAGCTATGCCTTTAGGTTTAAGTTTTTCTCTGGATATATTCAATTCGCAGGTTGCATAAATGAATGGCAAAAGTCTTAAGTTTTCACGTAATGAAAACATATATATATCTCGTCTCAACTCGCAGCCACTGGGCCTGCGAGTTGACTCGACTCGCACACAGGCCCAAGCCTAGTTCCACTTGGCTCGTGGTCACCTGTTGCTTCATGCGAATTCAGATCTCATCTCGCATCGCCAAGCCTTGCGACTTGAGATCTCGATTCGCAGAAAATGTATTTGTTAAATACAAAATTTCGTCTACTATTAATAACAAATATTTATTTACAAATCTAAACCAATGTATCAACTTGATAACAGTTATACTAGTCATATTACAAGCTAGATCTGTTGTCACAAACTTTGTCTCAACAATATATATATATATATATATATATATATATATATAGGCCTCACTTATTGAAACATTCTTGCCTTAGAAATGGCCAACTCATCATCTAGACAAAACACACGTACTTCATCATCTCTCTCTCGCTCACATCGCGGCCACCCAGAACCACTCGTGGCCAGATGCACTGGTAGTTCACACCGAGCTAAACCATACCACAATCCTGCCATCACGGGTAACGTCTCTGCTATAGCTCGCCATCGGGCAATCGCCCACCAAAGGAGATGGTTACCCACGACTATGGCCACCTGGAGAATCGAGGAAAACATCGAAATTCTGGCTGATGACGAAAGATACTCAGCCATGGATCTTTCCCCTTATACTCAAGAACCTACACATCTCACTGGTCCTGTGTTAGCTGCTCGAGTGCACCGTCACGAAAGCAGGCTCCACGATATGGAAATCGAACAACATAACATTCGCTCTGACAGGATGGAACAAACACAAGACAGTGTGGCACAGTTGTACATAGGACATGCTGACATCTCTGAAACTATCAATCGTACGCACAATCAAATGGAAGACACTGTGCAAACCATGGAGATTGTCCATAATCAAGTACTCAATAACCGAAATGAAATCTCTGTTTTACAGTCCAGGTTAAATCAATGCGAGACACGCTTGAGAGAAACTGAGGACACCCTTCAAATGGTTAGCATACTTGCAGAGTCTGTGGACCACCTTACCTCTTTTCTTCCACAACAAAATCTACACCGAGATTAGTGTAGTCGCTATCTTGTGATTTGTTAACTAGCTATGTAGAAATCTATGTAATTCGACCAGATGTAACGATTCCTAGCATCTTTTGTGACTTTAGGTTCTATAACCTTTTGTAAACTCTGAATCTTGTAATTATTTAACTTTATATCGTGAAATGATTACTAAGCTTAATGTATTATCTTACTCTGTTGATTGTCATGTTGTATATAACCTCAATATATGTGATATGTCAAAATCTATACAAACATCTCACTTATCTCTTTCTTGATTTCTCAGCACCATGCCTCCAAAAAGACACACGTACAGCGATACTGAAATCGCTCAACTTATTGCACAAAGTGTGGCACAAGCCTTAGCTGCCCGACAGTCAAGTTTTGGCAGTGAAGACACACCGAATAACAACCCTACAGCCAAACCCTGTTCCTACAAGGACTTTCTCAACTGCAAACCCTTGTACTTCAAGGGCACTGAAGAAGCCATCGGCCTGATCAGCAGCTTCAATCAACATTCGATTTTTCCTTTCAGCAACACTGTTCTGTTGAGGTTCATACGGTGCACTGAATTGATGTTGTATCCCTTTGCTTAAGCAATAGATATTCAACATTGATTTCTTGAATTCCGTTTCGTTATCACTACGAATACGCTTTACTCTCTTTTTATTGACATTCTCTACTAGATCTAAGAACTCCATTAAAATTCCAGGTGTTTCATCCTTAGGTCCCAAAAAGAATACCCATGAGAATCTAGAGTAATCATTTGTGATAACTAAACAATACCACTTGCCACCTAGACTTCTTTCGCTTATATGGCCAAAGAGGTCCATGTGTAGCAATTCAAATGGCGAGGAGATTGAGTTTTCAATCTTAGACCTGTGTGGTTTCTTGTGCTGCTTTCCTTTTAGGCAAGGAACACACTTGTCTTCAGACTCGAAACGTTTCTGTGGTACACCTAGAACTAATCCATTCTTGGTTATGTAGTTCATTTTTTGAAAATTCAGATGTGCCATTCTCCTATGCCATAAAAGTGTGTCTGCTTCTGAAGCCTTGGATAGTAAACATGTCGACACCATTGAAGAGTTAGAAATACCCATGTTTATAGCATAGATGTCCTTCTTCCTTGGTGCCCTCATCAATATCCATTCTTCAGGAATTGTGAAGCCTGGCTTCAGAACTAAAGCCTCCTTTTCATTAAAATGAACTGGATGACCTTTATCGCAGACTTGGGAAACACTCACTAGGTTATGAGTTAGTTCTTCAACATAGTTCACATCCTCTAGAGTCAAAGTTCCATTTGAAACTTTTCCTTTCCCAGTAATTAATCCTCCTTTGTCTCCTGCAAAATTAACTTTTATCTTGAAACCTTCTTTGAAGTCCTTTAGTAGAATTCTTTCTCCTATCATGTGCCTTGAGCATCCACTGTCTACATACCACCAGCTATCATTGTTCACAGTCTGCTCCTACACATAACAAATTGTACACAATTAGTTTTCAAGAGGGACCCAAGCCATTACGGTCTTGGTTTGTCCCTGATCATCTACAATCTGAACCTCCTTAAAGTAACCATAACTATTTCCATCAGGAGTCTTGGTAACTTTCGCAGGAGTTTGAGATTGTTGATGATCTGTAGTCTTAGGCCTATGAGGAGAGTGAGTAGAAAACCTCCTAGGCACAAACTTAGTTCCTTGTGCACTTGAAGTAGTACCATTTTCAAAATGACTATGGTTTCTACTGGGGGTCCTAAACCTCGAAGGTGTCTTATCTCTTGGCTTATTGAAAGTATTTTCGTTCAGAGTGTAAGGCCTTTTAGGTTTAGGTGGAGAGACACTATGATTACCATCTCTCTTCAAAATGTTTACAGGTTTGCTGCCTAATCCCGGTTTGGAGCCTAACCTGTCTACAATTGAACTAGAAGTGGTCAGTGTCTTTTCAGTATTCACTAACTTATGTGATGCTTCCAACTTCTTATTTGGACAACAAGAAGCCACATGTCCTTTTTGGTGACATTTGAAGCAGGACATCTGTTTCCGTGACTTACCAACTTTTGCATCCGCAGTCGGCATCTTAGGCACTAAAGGATCAATAACATGTTCTTTATTAATCACTTCATCAGTCTTAGTATCATTAATTCCTCCACCCGGTACAAACTTTACTTTAGTGTGAGTAATTTTCTTACTATCATCAGATGAAAGATTCTTAACAACATTCTTCTATGCCTCTGACTGTTCAGGTTTAGTTACTGTTTCTATAGAACATACTTTAGTCATCTCAGTATCTTCTGGAAGCCTAGTGTAATTTGAATTGAAAGGATGAGGTGTTTCATTGTAATCTAATCCTGACTTATCCTTTACACTTCGTTGAGCATCAAGCATCTTATCCATCTCAGTGGTTCTGTAATTTTCTATCTTTCAGTTTTGCTCAACTAGCTTCAAATTAAAATCAGCTAACTCTTTCTCCTTATTAGCAATTGTCTGATTTAAGTCTTTTAGATTCATATAGAGACCATCTATGATAACAACTTTTTCAATAATGGTATCTCTAAGTGCAATCCTATCAGAAGCATCAGACTTAATTTTTTCTTTTAAGTCCTGTTTATCGTCACTTAACCTACGCACATCAATCTTAGCTAGTTCAAGTTCAGATCTAACAGTCTTATTAGATTCAGTCAATATGCTAACTTGAGAAGACAGGTTTTTGTTTGCTACAGTTAAAACACTAACCTGTGACTGCAAATCAGTAACTAAGTAATAGACATCAGCAAGAGTAAGAATATCAATACATACCCTTTTCTTGTTTGTTTGAATTTCATCCATGCGTGCTACAAAGTCTTCAGGGTTCATATTTTCAGTTGAATCCATATTCATCACGTCGTCATCACTTGCTTTCACTTCAATGACTATGCCTACAATCATATATGTATACATGCAAATTCGTATTTCATTTTTGTTATAAACTTATGTATGGCAAAGCCTACATGCATCTCTTTTACTCATCTTCATCTCCATTTTCTTTTAATTTGAAATATTGAAAAGTACGGCTAAGCCTACAAAACAACTTGATGTTTGTAGATTATCACTTGCACAAGTTCATGTGTTAAAAATGAGTGATAATCCATGATCAAACCTATGTCAAGTCATAAAAGATGTAAAATATACCTATACTTATCTATAAATCTTTCAAAGATCTCATGCATGTAAAGTACTCAAAATCTGTGGATAAATGGTGGCAAATGCATGTGGATAAAGGTCTAAAACAATGATTAGTACCTATGAGTTAGGATGGTGGTCTATGACTTGAAATCTTAACCCACACATACCCATGCAAATTTGTCCAGATTTCCCATACCTCCTTTTGTGAGAATCATCTAAACCCTTTCATTATTCTTATTGCATGCTACTGATTTTAATGATATACAGCCCATCTAACATATTAATGTCCAATTATAAGCTTAAAAATCGTTTTTATAAAAGTATACTTGAAGATGCATAATCTGTCTCTGAAAACATAGTTTAGTAAAAAAATCGTATAAAATCGTATACTAAGAGTTAGACGATGCATTGTTTTTTAAAATTTGCGTATTGAAAAGATCTACAACTTTCATGTTTTACACTTTTTCCAGAAATGCATACATTTTTCTCTATAAGCCGATTTATGGGTCTGGTCTGGAAATTTTCTGGAAATATGTTGGATTCTTACTAGAAATTACTTAAAAATGTGTAAATGTACCCGTCAATGGTTGAATAAAATGTGACACTTAAACTAAAACTATGGGTGATGAAACTTTACAAAAATTAGAATTAATATGTATATACTATATGACTAAACTTAAGCATTTTATGTGATCTAGGATGCGTTAACCCCACCGAGACCCAAACAAATACTTGCTAATTTCCGCTCTCTCACTAAGGTGAGTCTCATGGCCCCTACTCCTTTTTAAATGCTTTGATATGTTTTTGGGGTGAGAATACATGTTCTTTTATTTGTGGACACAAACTAAACTGTTACGTATTGCATAAGTTTACATTATCCATTATGTAGGCCTTTATCATGAATTGTTAGTTAAGGACTTAAACGTGAATGTCATGAATACATCTATTTGGGTTGACGCCCCCATCCGGGTTGGTAGCGCCAATGATATCGCGTAAAAAGTCACGTTTTTACCACCGATATCTCTCTCATTCTGGAGCGATACTTAGCATTTGGACTCAAATAATGCAAAAATCATTGATAAAATGCTGAGAAGATCAAAACAAGGTTGCACGAGCAAAATCAGGCAAAAAGGCCGAAAAACAAAAATCCCACGCACGTTTGAAGATTCAAGACATCAAAATGAGATTTCAAGATAAAAGAGCCCATCACCAACATCTATCTGACCCAAGATGTTCGTTTTCAAGTTATGAATCCAACAAAAGAAGAATCAACTAAAACGGACGAAGAACGAAGATTCTACGCACTCCGGAAGATCCAAATGATTCGTACGACACATCTAAAGTTCAGAGACATATTTTTGGGATTTCTTTTCATCAAAAGCTTCGTTTTTGAATTACAAATCCAACGCAAAAAAAATCAACGCAAACGGACGCATAACGAAGAAAACATGCGTGAATTGAGAAAGGAAGCAACCGGCAGCAGGCTGGTGCAGCTGGCAGCCAGCCGCCGCCGGCTAGCAGCCAGCCGCCGGCTGCTGCCCGCCACCCGCACGTGTTGCACCTTTTTTTCCTTTTTCGTACCCGGTGCTAGACCTTTTCCTACTTTTCGTACCTGGTGCCACTACCTTTTTCGCCTTTTGTACCTGGTGCCACTACCTTTTCCACCTTTTGCTAATGTGTGCTTCCTTTGGCTAAAATGCACCAAAACTCCTCTATAAATAGAGGCATGGGCTCATTTGAACAAGACACACCAAGAAACACCTAGATACACAAAAACACCTCAACACATTTGGTTACTTGTATTTTCTTTTCTTTTATTCTTCCTAGTTAAGTAGACTAGCTAATTAACTAGCAAAGGAAGATTTGTACGGTGGTGCTCCGGGACGCATATTTTAGCTATGAGTTATTGTACTTCTTTCCAGGTGTCAATCTATCTTTCATATTTAATATGTTTGTCCTTTCTTTAATAAATTTAAATATGTATGCTAGAATTGCCATGATTAGCTAAATAACTCAATTGTCTGCTATGATGGTCGTTTAGAAAAGTATTAAATATGTGACTATGTGGTATGTTTTGAGATTGCGGATGGTTTATATTACAAATGGATATAGGAATTAAATCTTTATCGTTTATCTGCCCAACTCATGTTATGACTAAAACTTTATCCAAAAATGAACGTAGCTAACTCATAGGATACATGTCACTTAGTTATACTATGTTAGATTGAATCATTGAGCTCAGCATGGCCGGTGTTCTCTAGACCAAAATAGGATCCAAGAGACACGAAACATGGGAGTAGAGGTAGATTAAGATTAAATTCAGGTAGACGATATTTTTGAGACAACTTTCGGAATATCCTCAACTTAGAGAATACTTTTGCATGCTTAAATTAAACTGTCGCCTTGATCGTCTTATTGCATGTTCTTGTTTGATTGTTGCCTTATGATCATCATAATAGTAAAATTTAAACGGCATTAATCATCGTGAAATAATATGACGGCCCCTATTCGACTGTTCTTTGATATAGTACTGGAAACGCTTACGGCGGAGTACAAATGTATGGAAGTCAGAACGACCGAAGGTAGTTGTATTATGAATCGAATAGCAAACGTATTACCTAGGTCTCCATTTGTAACATAAAGTATCCCTGTCTTGTAACATCCCCAAGTAATGATGATAACTCGTACGAATAAGTGATGACATATTATCCGACCGCTTAGACCAGTTAGCCCAGCCTATTCCGGTGAGGATAACCCTCGTTTATAAGATTGTTTATTCAACAAACTATGCCATGATTCGGGCATCTTTGACGACCGAGATTGGGGAATAGGATTAGAGGTTAACTGTTGGATAATGTGGGTGTACATTTGAGAGAACTTTCGGTGTACACTTTAATATATTGTGCAATCCCCGTGACATTCTATTTGCCTGATTGTGGACACCTCCGCGTTAGCCCGATAGAAGGATTGTAGAATAGCTCACATCAACTTACGAACTTATCCTCATTAGAACTTTCCATATTTAACCACTTCTAAACCACATTATAGTAGACAATCGCTTTAATTGTTGAACGCCCGAAGTAATCTCCACCTTTTAATTCAGTCTAGTTTAAATTAGGATAAGAAAACCCAAAACCAAAACCAACTCTTTCAACCCCAGCTGAACACGTAAAAGCCTCTAAACTCCCTAGTTTCAATTTGTCGCGCTTTGAAGAACGATCCTAGGTCATACTTATCTTGTGCTAGCATAATAAGTAACCCTAGGCCCCAGCCTTATAAATTAAGAACCCAATATTGTGCTGCGTCACCATTAGAAATTCCAACGACCGGTGTGCAGCGCAACAACCAACATGACTATAAGTCAAACGGATGCATTGTCATTTGAGAACTACTAGTGTTTGGATAGGACACTTGCGAGGCACTAAATGTTAATGTTTCAATTCATGAGCTTATGGCAATAGTAATACAATTTTTCCTATATTGTTGAATGGCAATACAACTTAAAATCTCGTGATCCACGGTAATGTTTTGCAACTACTAAAACCTATGAGCTCACCAACTTTATGTTGACCCATTTTTTTACATGTTATTCTCAGGTAATTAAGATGCTTGCTAGTTGTGAAGATGGCATACCCCTTTTGAAGTTAGGAACTACATTTGCATGGACCAACATTGCTTTTGATCTTAAATTCTTAAACCCCTAACTATTTTGTAACTTATGGGAATTGCTTGTAAACTTTTTAAGACAAATGTTCTAAGTCTGTAAAACAATTTAAAACTTTATGAAGTATGTTTAAAACGACTCATGTAGTGGTCTTTCATTGTAATTCTTGTGTTGTGATCTCATGATAGTCGCACCTCGCAACCTTCCACCGAGACGGGGTGTGACAGATTGGTATCAGAGCCCAAGGTTATAGTGAACTAGGTTGCATTATTGGGCCTAATATATAGCCATGACTAGAATAAGGACTTTTAGGTGTACTTGCTAATTATTAAATCCATACATCCTTGCCTACTTACCGAAATGTTTGTTCCATGCATGCTTATTACATGTTAATTGATAAGTTAGTACATACATGTTAAATAATTACTTATTTTATATACTCCCTATTTATATACTATTATCTTATATGACAGAGTATGTCGAACCCTAATAGCCCGGTCCAAATCATGTCTGATGATGAAACCGAGATTGCACCATTCTTCGTCCCCACACCTAAGTCACCCTCATTCATGTCTGTGTCTGCTACCCGAGTTGAAAAGACCGGTTCCTCCAATGAGACTGAACCATTCGAGGATGAGACCGAGCCAATGGAGGATGAGTCCGAGCCTACTGAGGGCAAGCCCGATCCGGAAAAATCCTATCCCTCCCCTATCATACCTACTGAGACTGCACCTGCTCACCCTACCCAACCAAAACCAGCCTCTTCACTCAGGTCATTCCGCCCCGGGGGACCACGATTGATGCGTACCCCTCGGATAACCGTGTTCCCACCTTAGACTGAGACATTCTCCATTCCCCTTACTGAGACCCCCTCCATTCCTCCTACCGAGGCTACCAACACCACTACTAGGCGAGTGCGATCCCGCAAGTGGACTTTGATGCAGGAGCAGATTCAGTCCTGGAGAAAAGAAGAAGGGATACCTGAGACACTGGAGGTTGGGGAGTCCTCCACCACTACACCCATACCCTCTCTCACTTTGGAACCTGTACACCACACTATCCCCGTTGTGGTAGCACGTTTGGTTAATCAGGAAAGGAGGCTTGATCAGTTGGAGTACGACCAGGATGAGTCACATTCTAGTAAAGTGGAACTCTTATAGGCACAAGTTTTGAAAGTTGAGAGGAGGATCGGTAACATGGACTACTCGGTTTACTGTGCTGATGACGACATCAAGATGCTTCGAGAGGAGGTCACTGAGTTACGCCGACGGGTGGAGCACAGCGAAAGGCGCACTGAATTAGCGGAGGAGCGCGCGACTAGGTCAGAGCAGCGTATGTCCACGATGGAGCAGAGTTTGGGACGTGTTAGTGCACTTTTGGGCCAGTTTCGTGGATAGTTTCATTTTTTTAACCCACTATGGCGGGTTGTGCCTAGGGGATAAATTTATGGATTTGATTGTATTTTCCGGATGTTTCATTCCCGGCCTGTTTTTGTGAACAATGAATCAAGTATTTTGACTAAGTTTATCCTCTTGTTGGGTTATTAATCTTACTATCTTGTGACTTTGGTTGTGTGGTTTGTAATTGTTTATTCCTTACACGCATGATAAAGTTCTATCTTGTATAGTATCTCATTGTCTTATTATGCTTTGTAATTTCAAGAAACATGCCACCCAAGAGAACACCCACGATGAGTAATGCAGCTATCGAGTGACTTGTAGCACAAAGGGTAGCTGAGGCAATCGCCGCCCAAAGGACTGAGAGGAATGATGGAGACGAAAGAACCGGTAGAAGGAATGAAACCGGAGGAGGTTCGGGGACTGTAACCCGAGAATGCACCTATAAGGACTTTTCGAATTGCAAACCCCATCACTTCAATGGAACCGAAGGAGCTGTCGGTTTGGTTCAGTGGTTTGAGAAGCTAGAATCAGTTTTCCGTATTAGCAACTAAAAGGAAGATTGTAGGGTTAAGTATGCAACATGCACCCTTCAAGATGGTGCGTTATCATGGTGGAATTCATACGCCCATTCGGTGGGCATTGATGCTGCTTATCAGGATGAGTCACATTCTAGTAAAGTGGAACTCTTATAGGCACAAGTTTCGGAAGTTGAGAGGAGGATCGGTAACATGGACTACTCGGTTTACTGTGCTGATGACGACATCAAGATGCTTCGAGAGGAGGTCACTGAGTTACGCCGACGGGTGGAGCACAGCGAAAGGCGCACTGAATTAGCGGAGGAGCGCGCGACTAGGTCAGAGCAGCGTATGTCCGCGATGGAGCAGAGTTTGGGACGTGTTAGTGCACTTTTGGGCCAGTTTCGTGGATAGTTTCATTATTTTAACCCACTATGGCGGGTTGTGCCTAGGGGATAAATTTATGGATTTGATTGTACTTTCCGGATGTTTCATTCCCGGCCTGTTTTTGTGAACAATGAATCAAGTATTTTGACTAAGTTTATCCTCTTGTTGGGTTATTAATCTTACTATCTTGTGACTTTGGTTGTGTGGTTTGTAATTGTTTACTCCTTACACGCATGATAAAGTTCTATCTTGTATAGTATCTCATTGTCTTATTGTGCTTTGTAATTTCAAGAAACATGCCACCCAAGAGAACACCCACGATGAGTAATGCAGCTATCGAGTGACTTGTAGCACAAAGGGTAGCTGAGGCAATCGCCGCCCAAAGGACTGAGAGGAATGATGGAGACGAAAGAACCGGTAGAAGGAATGAAACCGGAGGAGGTTCGGGGACTGTAACCCGAGAATGCACCTATAAGGACTTTTTGAATTGCAAACCCCATCACTTCAATGGAACCGAAGGAGCTGTCGGTTTGGTTCAGTGGTTTGAGAAGCTAGAATCAGTTTTCCGTATTAGCAACTAAAAGGAAGATTGTAGGGTTAAGTATGCAACATGCACCCTTCAAGATGGTGCGTTATCATGGTGGAATTCATACGCCCATTCGGTGGGCATTGATGCTGCTTATCAGGTTTCTTGGGAGGACCTTAAGAAAATTATGACTGAGGAGTACTGTCCTCGGAACCAACTACAGAAGTTGGAGGTAGAATTTTGGAATCTGGTAGTCATTGGGGCTGATGTAGCTAGTTATACAAGGAGGTTCCATGAATTGGCACTTGTTTGCCCATCATTGGTCACTCCCGAGTACAAGAGGATTGAACGTTATATCTGGGGACTTCCCTCCCAAATTCAAGGAAATGTAACTTCATCCAAGCCCAATACGATCCACGATGCCGTCCGTATGGCACACAGTTTAATGGATCAAATTGTACGACGTGGGACAATGGAAAAGGGAAATGCTGTTAAGAATTCCGATGGTAAAAGGAAATGGGATGAAAGTTCTAGGGGAAACACCAGCCAACAATAAAATAAGAAGACCGAGACAGTTAGGGCTTACGCTGCAGGGCCAGATGTTAAGAAAGGTTATGCTGGAAACAAACCATATTGTAAGCGTTGCAACCTTCACCACAAAGGTCCCTGTAGCAACGCATGTGGGAGATGTAAGAAGCCTGGCCATCAAGCCAAGGATTGTCAGAGCCCTGCACCTGTTGCCAACACTAACGCCCCAAACACATGCTACGGGTGCGTGAGTGTTGGGCACTTTAAAAATGATTGTCCGAGCTGAAAAATCAGAACAACAATGCGGCGCGTGGCAGGGCATTCGTGATCAATACCAATGAAGCACACCAAGATCCCAACCTAGTCACGGGTACGTTTCTCCTAAATGACAAGGTTGTTTCAGTATTATTTGATACTGGTGCTGATGAGAGTTTCGTGTCTAATGAGTTTAGCCCCTTACTTGATATCACCCCAAATGCCTTAGATACTAAATACACGGTAGAGTTAGCTAACGGTAAATTAATTGAAGCTGATAGTATAATTCGAAACTGTTCCCTAAACTTAGCAAGTGAAATCTTTCCGATAAATTTGATGCCCGTCAAAATAGGAAGCTTTGACGGCATGGATTGGCTGTCCAAGAATCGTGCTGAAATAGTATGTTATGATAACTTTTGTCCGCATCCCCCTCTCTAGCGGAAAAAGTTTAATAATACAAGGAGAAAAGAGTGGAATGATATTGAACATCATATCGTGCATGAAAACACAAAAGTACCTAAGAAAAGGGTACCAAGCAATCTTAGCTCACGTTGTAGAGGAGAAACCGGAAGAGATACGACTCGAGGATGTCCCTATTGTGCGGGATTTTCCCGAAGTTTTCCCTGAAGACTTGCCTGGACTACTACCAGCCCGGCAAGTGGAATTTCATATCGACTTGGTGCCTGGTGCTGCACCCGTTGCCCGAGCACCATATCGATTAGCCCCTTCCAAAATGAAAGAGTTGTCAAGTCAAGTACAAGAGCTTTTAGATAAAGGGTTTATCCGGCCGAGTTCCTCACCTTGGGGAGCTCCCGTCTTGTTTGTGAAAAAGAAAGATGGATCCTTAAGGATGTGCATCGATTACCGAGAATTGAATAAACTAATCGTAAAGAACCGTTACCTACTCCCTAGAATTGATGACTTATTCGATCAGCTGCAAGGCTCGAGTTTTTACTCAAAAATTGACCTACGATCGGGGTATCATCAGTTGAGAGTCGGAGAAGAAAGCATCCCAAAGACAGCATTTAGAACTCGGTATGGTCATTACGATTTCCAAGTATTGCCGTTCGGCCTCACTAACGCACCGGCTGTATTCATGGATCTCATGAACCGCGTGTGTAAACCGTACTTAGATAAGTTCGTCATTGTATTCATCGATGACATTTTGATCTATTTGAAGAACAAAGAGGACCATGAACAGCATTTGAGATCAATCTTGGAGTTGCTTAAAAAGGAGGAGTTGTATGCTAAGTTCTCAAAGTGTGAGTTTTGGTTACGAAGAGTGCAATTCCTAGGACATGTTATTGATAGTTAAGGAATACATGTCGTCCCTGCCAAGATTGAGGCTATCAAAAATTGGGAGACGCCTAGAACCCCAACGGAAGTACGGAAATTCTTAGGTCTTGCTGGTTACTATAGACGATTCATCGAAATTTTTTCTAAAATAGCCAAACCTTTGACACTGCTAACTCAGAAAACAGCAAAGTATAATTGGAGTGATGAGCAGGAAGAAGCTTTCCAATTGCTGAAGCAAAAACTCTGTAACGCACCAGTATTATCATTGCCGGAGGGATCCGAAAATTTTGTAGTCTTCTGCGACGCATCACGACAAGGGCTAGTATGTGTGTCAATGCAAAAGGAGAAGGTCATAGCATATGCTTCTCATCAACTTAAGGTGCATGAGAAAAACTACACAACCCATGACCTGGAATTGGGAGCAGTGGTGTTTGCACTCAAGATTTGGAGGCATTACCTCTATGGAACATAGTGTACCGTGTTTAAGGATCATAAAAGCCTTCAGCACATTTTCGAACAAAAGGATCTGAACATGAGACAGTGTAGGTGGGTTGAGTTGCTCAGTGATTACGATTGCGAAATTCGTTATCACCCGGGCAAGGCAAATGTCGTAGCTGATGCTTTGAGCAAAAAAAAAGGAAGGATGAAACCACTACGAGTTAGGGCTTTAGGTATGACCATTCATACGAACCTTACCTCTCAAATTCGTGATGCCCAACTCGAGGCAATCAAGGAGGAGAATGTAAAGGGCGAATCTCTACACGGTATGGATAAGCAATTTGAGGTTAAGTCCGATGGAATTCGATATTTTATAAATCGTATATGGATACCAAGTTTTGGTAACTTGAGGAAGTTGGTAATGGACGAGGCACATAAATCTAGATATTCCATCCATCCGGGTGCTGACAAGATGTACCATGGGCTTAAGGACTTGTATTGGTGGCCTAACATGAAGGCTGGGGTGGCCACCTATGTTAGTAAATGCTTGACATGTTCCAAGGTAAAGTTCGAGTATCAGAAACCATCAGGTCTATTGCAACAACCCGAAATACCCCAATGGAAATAGGAGCAAATAACAATGGACTTTATTACTAAGCTTCCTAAGACAACAAATGGTTGTGATACGATTTGGGTAATTGTTGATCACCTTACAAAGTCCGCCCACTTTCTAGCTATCAAGGAGACCGGCACAATGGAAAGATTTACCAAGACTTACTTGAAAGAGGTGGTGTCAAGACACGGGGTGCCCATCTCGATTATCTCTGTTGGGACATGTATGTGTGACAACAGATCTAGCTTGTAATAGTACTAGTGATTATTGTAATCAAGTTTGTACAATTGATTTGGATTTGTAATTGATATTAGTTTGGTATTAATATTCGTTAAATATATTAGTATGATAAAGTGTTAGACGAATATCGAATATGATGTTACAAACTAAAGTCTGTGAGATGAGATCTCAAGTCGCAGAACTTAGTCATGCGAGATGAGATCTGGGCTCGCAGAGCTGCGAACCGAGTTGAGATGGGCTTGGTCGTGGGCTGCGAGTTGAACTCGACTCGCAGAGCCCATCGACCTGCGAATCGAGTTTGACTAAAACCTATAAATACACAAATAGTTCAAAACGGTAAAGAACTTTTGGCAATTCATTTTTCCAGAGAACTAAAACGATTCTAAGCATTCATAAGGTTAGGTATTTATCGATTAACATTAATTAATCGATACAAAACCTTGTTGATTAACCAATTCGCTATTATCTTGCGAAACAAACCATTCACATACTGTGAACCAAGTATTGAGGAATTCCGCACCTTAATTCCTAAGATAACCTCGTTATCGATCCACGTACTAGGGACTTACAATTGGTAAAAGAGCTTTCGGGCTAAATACTTAGTTAGTTCGAGGTTATTTGGATAATAACGATAGATTTTGGGTTGTTGTTACATTTAATCTTCGTAAAAACGACCAAAATCAGTCTCTAGAAGTTTTTGGTTTCGTAATCAACCGAAGTCTTAGGGTTTCATCGATTAGAAAACTAAAATTTTCGTTTTAGGGTTTTTCAGCCGATTCTGCGAACTGAGTTCCCTCTGCGAACCGAGTTCTCACTACGAACTGAGTTCCCTCTACGAACTGAGTTCCCCTGCGAACCGAGTTCCTGCCTTGCGAGTCGAGTTTCTGCGAAGTGAACTTTCTGATTTTTCTGATTGTTAATTCCCGAAACTTTTAAAATGTCTGACATTAGTAAAATGATTGAGATGGAGCACGAGGTTGGAAAATCTAATACTCCACCTAAGTTGTTACGGGTTGAAGACTATTACAGTTGGAGAGATAGGTTTGAATCTTACTGTAGATTCCATAATCTCTCAATCTGGATGTGTATCAAAGGAGGTACACGGCACCCACCCAAACTGTTCAAAATGCTGTTGTTGTGGTATCCTATAATCTGATGAGTGAACAACAAAAGAAAGACTATGAGAATGAGAATAAAGCTCATTCTTGTATCAAGATGTGCTTATCTAAGGAAATTAATCATCAGTTAAAATCTTTTCGTACTGCTAAAGCACTCTGGGAAGCACTTGAGAAAAGATGTGAGGGAAGTCCACAAGTGCAAGCTAGCAAGAAGAAGCTTCTGAAAAAGCAGTTTACTTTGTTTAAAGATTTTAAAGGAGAAACTCTTGATGCTTATGTTACTCGTTTCTACCATTTGTTATCTGAGATTGAAAACCATGAAATCACTATTGAGGAGGTAGAGAAAACCGACAAGTTTCTTGAGGGTTTACCTTCTAAATGGGAGATGTATGGTGTGATGATTACAGACAATGAAACCAGATATGCAACCATGACTCTTGAGCAGGTTATTGACAAGCTCAAGGGATATGATTTCACTAAGAAGTCGAAAGATACTGATTCTGATCATGTTCAGGATCCAGGACTGTATCATGGAAAAACTACTATCTCGACTGCTTCATCAAGTTCGACCACTGCTTTGTTTGTTGGTAATGCTGATGGAAAGGGTGAAATGATAACTGATGAACTGTGTTTCATTACATCATCTGGAAATGAAGCTAAAGGGAAACCTTCTGAGAAGTCACCTCAAGAACATCAAAAGATGCCTATGAGTGTGAAATCTGCTGAGCAGCAACTGTCTGTTCTTGCTTCATTTGTAGCTTCATATGAGAATTATATTGATTGTAAAATTAATGATCCAATTCTTTTTGATGAAGACTATGAACAGATAGATCCTGATTATCTTGAAGAAATAGATCTCCAGGACCAACTGATGATTCCCGTATCTTTAATCTAACGGATCGTTTAATCAACCAAACGTGCGGAATCCGTTTGGTTAGCGATTATTGAATGAATAAACAAACACACGATTTCTATAACGTTTTCTGTGTATTAACAATTGAAGTATAAATGTTTACACACACTTTCTCTCTGCCTCACGATCTCTCTCTCTCTCTCTAGGGTTTAATCCCCGTACAAATGAAACCTTACATGCCTATTTATAGGTTGTCCAACCCTATAGCGACACTAGCCAAGTGTCGCTATATGCGACACTAGCTAAGTGTCGCATAAACACTTATTTTGTGTATATATTCTATTTCACTATTCGTTTACAAACTCGCATATACACACTAAACACTATACATACGCAGACTAATTGACTTTGACAATTACAAACGTTTGACCAACTGACTGACACACAAAATGCACTAACAAACTCCCCCATGTCAGCAGCTTGGTCAAATAAGTCTTCAATTAGTCTTCATCAACAAACTCTTTCATGTCAGCAACAATCAGAATCTCTTTCATGTCTTTAACAATAAGAGTCTCCCCCATTGAGATAGCATGGTCTTCAAAGAAATCTTGATGTCCAAATTCATGTGACTGACACAAATTCATCATACAATAAGATCTTCAAACTCTGTAACCATTTCTCAATCATCAGCAGCTTCTCCAATAGAATTTATCTTCACAGTCTTTGAAGAATAACCGACATCCTTTACATCTTCAAAATTTGACTTTAACAAGATATGTGATGTTTGAAGAAAATAATATAGAAATAAAATCTTTTTGTATTTTCTTTATAAAGGAAAAGTAAAGAACAAAGATTAAAACAAATTTGGGGATATGACTGTTTTACGTCTGCTTTGAGATCATATCAGGCTAACATATAATTATTAGGAAATAGTAAGTGTTATCTCGATTATCAGTATATTTTTCCTCTTTAAATTTACTTAGCATATTTAAAACACCTTTTATAAAAATTATTTCAAGACAATTATTAGTATATTTGTTTATCCACTTAAACATGTTACATCCGGGTTTGTGATTTAACCTTTTATTGTTAGTATGAATATTTCTCCATAGTCCCTACCTATGACATACCCCTGTAACATAGACATGAGCATAGCTTCCAAATCTAGAGAGAGTATAAGAGTATCATTATTAAGAATCAAGTCAGCGGTGACAGGTCTGTACAAACGTACAACAAAGCGACATAACTTGATTCAGGTTTAAGCAAAACCAGACTTGGTCAAACCATTTTGGTGACCTTGTTAGATATCTTATGATTTAAGACTTTTTTAAGTTCATTGACTTGCATTTGCTTAACTTTTAAGCATATACTAATTGAGACCAGGTCTGTACTTACGTACAACAGAGGAAACAATCAGTATAGACCCCCAAATGATTTCAGATAAACCTCAGGTATAGAAATATGTCATGCTATGTTAAGGAATTAAGACATTTAGTCGTTCATCATATGGTGTTTACCACAAGATCATAGACACATATTAAAATTACTTCTTAAGAACCCAGAAACCGGTGTGTATCATGTCTACCAGTACATCATATGATGAAGCTAATGTTTATAAAAGCTATTTTAAACATGCCAGATAAACCTACTGACACATCAAACATAAACCTTAAAATTTCAATTTTGTGCATGTCATCTGATGTACAATCATTTCGCATGTTGTTTACAGACACAATCCGATATCTTTTTGATGAATAAGAATCTTGCTGTTCACATTTCTGATCCGAATAATCAGAATTTTCATTACTCCCCCTGAACAGCAAATTCTTTTCAAAAATCCAATACACAGGTACTCCCCTTAAACATTAAACATATTTTTGATTTAAGATATTTCGCAACATTGCATTTCTTTGATACTAAAAAGTACAAAGAATGGTTGTTGCAATAATAATAAAATTTAAAAGAAAAATATCAAAATCACATACCAAGTCAAAGCAAATTCCTTTTAGCACTTTTACCACCACGAAACTTCAGAAACTTCAGAAATCATCATAACATTTTTCAAACAATATCCACATCCATGCAGTCACTAAAAATATTACTTTACAAGAAACTGACTGCATCACCACAAAAAATCAAACGTTAGTACTTATGGGACACCCAAGCCTTGATAGACTTGGGTTGTCCATGATCATCCATAATCATCACATCAATGAGTTTATGATATTTTAAAAACTCAGAAGATTTCATTGATGCGTTGTTTGTGGATTTGGGTTTCCAAACCTGTTTAGGTTCAGATGATTTATTTTCAACAATGTTATGCTTTTGAACTTGAGGTCTACTAGGCACAACTTTGTTTACTCTAGCCATAGGTTTTGGAGAGTTTGATGCACAACTAGATACAGGCGTATACGAACAACACGTTGAAAAAGTTTTTGAAAAAGAATTCCTGGAAGAGGAAGTTCTTGGCATCCCTCTACCAAACCTATCTAGGGATAATAACTTACAATCCCTAATAATATGGCCATGTTGACCACAATGATAACAAGAACGTCTCTCAACATAAGATCGATTCCAATGGGTTCCCTCAAATCGTTTCGGTGGAGGACAGTACACAGAAGGTCTATTAGCAGGAACATTTGTTGAACATGCAGTCTTAGGTGTACATGTTGAAGTAGATGTTCCCGAGGTTGAGTTAGTAGATTTAGAATCCCTTTTAACATTTTTAACTTTGAAAGATTCATTATCAACTTTAGCTTTGCCTTTGCATTTAAAACAGTTAGGTTTGACAGTTATTTTCTCAACCTTAATGGTAGACTCTTCTTGTATATCTTCTACCTCAACAATCTCCTCAACACTAACTTGAGATTAACTTTCAGGTTTAACAAACTTAGGCAACGGATACTCTGGCCTTTTGGTTTTCTCCTTTTCCTGTTTGTTTTGCTTAGCTTCTTTAGCTTTAATACCATAAAGCTTCGTATAATCAACTGGAATCTCTTCAAGCCCTTCCTTAACAGGCGCAGGACAATATTCGGCATGAAAAGGTGGTGGTACTTGGTTATAACCAAGTCCTGCCTTCTTTTTACCGCCTGTCCCTTGCTTGTTAACGATTTCATTAAAGACAAAAGTTACGGATGAAGAACCTAAAATTTTGCTTTTATGGTTATCGTACTCACTTTTTAAATCAGAGAGCTCATTTCTTAACAGTTCTATTTCAGTAAGATAACTGTTGATAGCATCTTGTTGACTAAAAACTTTTGATTTGTAAGTCTCTGTGTCTAACTTATATGCCTCAATTTTCTTATCATAAAGTTTTTCATTTTCTTTCAAAAACTTGTTAGATTCTGTAAGTTTTACAACCTTTTCCCGCAACTCTAAATTGTCCTTTTGATAACCTCAAGAGATTCAGTCAATTTCAAACAAGTAACACAATTAAAAGGCTCAATAGGTTCATTTTGTACCTCGGGTGTGATGTGAGCCATCATTGGAGTATGTTGATCCTCTTCTTTATTTACCACTATTTTCTTTTGACCATAAGCCTCTATAAGAGCGTCCCATAACTCTGTAGAAGTTGCTTGATTTTCAAATTTACTTATCACCACTTCTGGAAAACACATGGTAATCATCTCATATGCTCTATTGTTATTGTCAAACTCTTCCCGTTCCTTGACTGACATTTGTGCTCTTGACTTAAGCACCCCATTGAGTTTTGGTTGCTCATATCGATCAATAGTATTAAACTAGCTCCACAACTTTAGATCTTTGTGTTCAATGAAAGTGCATAGCTTAATCTTCCAATTAGCAAAATCACTATAGAACAAAGATGTAGAAGGAGGCATTTTCATACCGAAAGCCATCACCGAATTTTCCCTCCAAAATTGAATTCGAAAATTTCGTAAACTTTCCGAGTATGCGAAACTTTTCCGACACTAAAATTAAGCTCTTTTAAGCTTAAAAACTAAATTTAAAATTATCAAATTTTTCGCGTTTTTCCCGCCAAAATTTCGTCCGAAAACGTTAAAAATGACCTGGTAAAATGAAACTTTTTCCAGGCTAAAATTGAACACTTTTAAGCCTATGGAAAAAAATTTCGCGTTTTTTTTTTTTTTTTTGAATCTAGAGCGACACTAGGTAAGTGTCGCTAAAAATCACAAGTGATGCTATGAAGTGACGCACTAAAGTGACGCACTGAAGTGACGCTAGAGGGTAAGTGACGCAGGTAAGTGACGCTAGGGGGTAAGTGACGCTAAGAAGTGACTCACGGAAGTGACGCTCTAAGTGTCGCTATCAAGTGACGCTATCAAGTGACGCTATCAAGTGACGCAGCAAGTGACGCAAAAACGCGGCTGTCAGCTCCAAAAACCCTAAAAATCGAAATTTTCAGAACCCTAATGAAAATTGACGAACGGCATATGAACTTGCACCAAAAAACAGCCCAAAACTCAATATAATCAACACAAATAACCTAGAAACTGATTATAATCGATTAATACCTTTGCGAATCAACCGAAAACATTCTAAACACGATCCAAAACCGTCAAATCTTTGATTCACGACTCTGATACCAATTGAAGATTCCCGTATCTCTGATCTAACGGATCGTTTAATCAACCAAACGTGCGGAATCCGTTTGGTTAGCGATTATTGAACGAATAAACAAACACACGATTTCTATAACGTTTTCTGTATATTAACAATTAAAGTATAAACGTTTACACACACTTTCTCTCTGCCTCACGATCTCTCTCTCTCTCTAGGGTTTGATCCCCGTACAAATGAAACCCTACATGCCTATTTATAGGCTGTCCAACCCTATAGCGACACTAGCCAAGTGTCGCTATATGCGACACTAGCTAAGTGTCGCATAAACACTTATTTTGTGTATATATTCTATTTCACTATTCGTTTACAAACTCGCATATACACACTAAACACTATACATATGCAGACTAATTGATTTTGACAATTACAAACGTTTGACCAACTGAGTGACACACAAAATGTACTAACACCAACTTGCCTTGTTGTCAAGGAGAGTTAAAAATTTCTTAAAGAAAAATGGAAGAAAGGTTGTTGGCAACAGATCAGGGTTTGATAAAACCAAGGTCAAGTGTTATAACTGTAAAAGTTACGGACACTTTGCTAGAGAATGCCAAAGACCTAAGGTAGAGACTGGTGAAGGGAAACAAGGCTCGGGAAATACTTTGCATTCAAAAGCCTTAGTAGTGAAACAGCTAGATGGGTCTTATGATTGGAAAACTCAGTCAGAGGAAGCTTTGATGGCTGAGATTGATGATCAAGAGATTGTAGCTGAGTCATTATCCTATATGCCCACTGATCCAGCTATTGAAATAAAGGTGCCTGAGACTCCTGTTAAAGCTAATGTTGATGATGTGTTAGATTTGGGTTCAACTGAAGATTTGGATCCTGTAGATTTTTGTAGCTAAGATGGCTGAACTGCAAACTGATAAAAAACGGGTATGCCTAGATCTTATCTCTCTTGTTGATCTTTGTCAGTTAGTTTCTAGTTTACAGTCCCAAGTTAGTGCTTATGCTGATTCCTATAAGACTTTGACTGAAACTAATAATACCTTGTCATCTCAACTTAGCACACCTAGTAAATCCAGTGAGGCTGTAAGATCTGAACTTGACCTAGCTAAGTTAGATATATGTAGGTTAAGTGATGATAAACAAGCCTTAAAGGATAAGATTAAGGCAGATGCGGCTGACAAGACAGCTTTTAGAGATACCGTGAATGAGAAATTAATTATCATAGACAGTCTCTATATGAACATAAATGACTTGAATTTGTCCATTTCTAATAAGGATAAGGAGTTAGCTGATTGCAAAACAAAACTTATAGCTCATAATCGTAAGCTTGAGAGCTATAGAACATCTGAAATGGATAAAATGTTAGGTGCCCAGCGTAGTGTGAAGGATATGTCTGGTTTAGGTTATAATGATATGCCTCACCCATTCAATTCAAATTACACTAAAACTCCTGTAGATATTGAGATGGCGGATGTTAACCCTGAGACGAAGGTAACTAATAAACCGGAAAAGGTAGAGGCACAGAAGAGTGTTATTAAGAACCCTTCATCTGATGATAGTAAGAAAATTCCTCACACCAAAGTACATTTTGTACCGGGTGGAGTAATTAATGATACTAAGACTGATGAAGTGGTTAATAAAGAACATGTCATTGAACCTTTAGTGCCTAAAACTTCGGTAGCGGATGCAAAAGTTAGTAAGTCACGTAAACAGATGTCTTGCTTCAAGTGTCACCAAAAAGGACACGTAGCTTCTTGTTTCCCAAATAAGAAGTTGGAAGCATCACATAAGTTAGTGAATACTGAAAAGACACCGACTATTACTAGTTCGATTGTAGATAGGTTAGGCTCCAAACCGGGATTAGGAAGCAAACTTGTAAACATTCTGAAAAGAGATAGTAATCATAGTGTCTCTCCACCTAAACCTAAAAGGGCTTATACTCTAAATGAAAATACTTTCAATAAGCCAAGAGATAAGACACCTTCGAGGTTTAGGACCCCAAGTAGAAACCATAGTCAATTTGAGAATGGCTCTACTTCGAGTGCACAACGAACTAAGAATGTGTCGAGGAGGTTTTCTACTCACTCTCCTCATAGGCCTAAGACTACAAATAATCAACAATCTCAAACTCCTGTGAAGGTTACTAAGACTCCCGATGGGAATAGTTATGGTTACTTTAAGGAGGTTCAGATTGTAGATGATCAGGGACAATCCAAGACCGTAGTGGCTTGGGTCCCTCTTGATAACTAACTGTGTACCACTTGTTATGTGTAGGAGCAGACTCTGAACAAGGATAGCTGGTGGTATGTAGACAGTGGATGCTCAAGACACATGACAGGTGAAAGAAGTCTAGTGAGGGACTTCAGAGAAGGTTTCAAGCAAAAAGTAAATTTTGCAGGAGACAAAGGAGGAGTAATTACTGGGAAAGGAAAAGTTTCAAATGGAACTTTAACTCAAGAGGATGTGAATTATGTTGAAGAACTAACTCATAACCTAGTGAGTGTTTCCCAAGTCTGCGATAAAGGTCATCCAGTTCATTTTAATGAAAAGGAGGCTTTAGTCCTGAAGCCAGGCTTCACAATCCCTGAAGAATGGATATTGATGAGGGCTCCAAGGAAGAAGGATATCTATGCAATAAACATGGGTGTTCCTAATTCTTCAATGGTATCTACGTGTTTACTATCCAAGGCTTCAGAAGCAGACGCGCTACTATGGCATAGGAGAATGGCACACCTAAACTGGAGAAAAATGAACATCATAACCAAAAATGGTTTAGTTTTGGGTGTACCGCAAAAACGTTTTGAGTCTGAGGATAAGTGTGTTCCTTGTATGAAAGGAAAGCAGCATAAGAAACCACACAGATCTAAGACTGAGAACTCAATCTCCTCACCATTTGATTTGCTACATATGGATCTCTTCGGCCCAATAAGCAAAAGAAGTATAGGTGGCAAATGGTACTGTCTAGTTGTCACAGATGACTATTCTAGATTCTCGTGGGTATTTTTCTTAGGATCTAAGGATGAAACTCCAGGTATTCTAATTGAGTTTTTAGATCAAATTGAAAATGTATACAAAATGAGAGTTAAGTGTATTCGTAGTGATAATGGAACAGAATTCAAGAATTCGACGTTAGATATCTATTGCTTAAGCAAAGGGATAATTCATCAATTCAGTGCACCATATGAACCTCAACAGAATGGTGTGGCTGAAAGGAAGAACATAACATTGATTGAAGCTGCTAGAACAATGCTTGCAGATTCAAAGCTTCTGGTCATCTTTTGGGCAGAAGCAGTGAATACAGCATGTCATGTTCTGAATAGAGTTCTTACGGTGAAAAAGCATAACAAGACTTGTTATGAGCTTTTGAACAATAAGAAACTAAACTTAAAAGGATTTGAACCCTTTGGAGTTGCTTGTACAATATTGAAAACTGGGAATCAAGCTAAATTTGGTGAGAAGGCTGACGAAGGATTTTTCTTGGGTTATATGCCTAATTCTCCAAATAAAAGGGTTTTCAATAAGGTCACTAGTCGTCTGGAGATAGTTTATAACATTGAAGTTACAAGCTATACACCAGATGTACATAAGGGATTAGATTGGCAATTTTACTATTCCAATCTCTTTCAGTCATTTAAAGTTCCCATAAGTGACTTTGTCAGTGATTCAGAGATTTCACAACACTTATTGAATGGAGACTTGGATAATGGTCTGTCTTCAACATCGAGTGTTTCGAAATCTGGAATCAGGACAACAGATGACTCAAATGAAGCTTCTTCAAGTGGGTCTCAACAATTTTCAAAGAATAAGTATCAAGAAACAGAAGATTCTGAAGAGGATCTTCAAACAACGTTTGATGATGTGCTTACTTCTTTGAGCCATTTAAAGATCTCTTCAGCAAGTTCAGAAGAAATGACTTCATTAGAAGAGATTGGTACTAACTTAGGAGATGAGTTAATAGTTGACCCTATACCGGTTACAAGAATGAGTAAGAATCATCCCGTTGAAAACATCATCGGTGATATTAATACTCCTGTTCAAACTAGGACTCAATCTAAAGCTAGTACTTCTGAAAATTTTGAAAGCTTGTATACTGCTATGAAAGAGACAGGGATTCCTAATCAATGTCTATATTCATGCTTTATCTCACAAGTTGAGCCTAAAAATGTGCAAATGGCTCTCAAAGAAAGCTCGTGGGTTGAAGCTATGCAAGAAGAACTGCAATAGTTCTCAAAATTATAAGTTTGGAAGTTGGTTGACCTACTAAAGGGAGAGTATCCAATTGGAACTAGATGGGTATTTAAGTGTAAGAGAGATGACCAGGGAGTCATTACTCGCAATAAAGCACGTCTAGTGGTTCAAGGTTTTAATCAACAAGAAGGCATAGATTACAACGAAGTGTTTGCACCAGTTGCTAGGCTAGAAGCAATTAGAGTATTCTTAGCATTCACATCTTTCTATGATATAAAGGTTTATCAGTTGGATGTTAAGAGTGCCTTTTTGTATGGCAAAGTGGAAGAATTGGTGTATGTTGCTCAACCTCCAGAGTTTGCTGATCATGAGTATCCAGATAGAGTATATCGTTTGAATAAGGCTCTATATGGATTACATCAAGCACCGAGGTTGTGGTATGCAACACTATCATCGTATCTACTTGATAATGGATTTACAAGAGGAGCAATTGATAGTACATTGTTTGTAAAATGGAACAAGAAAGACTTTCTATTAGTACAAGTTTATGTTGATGACATTATCTTTGGATCTCTCGATGAAAAGATGTGTCAAGAATTTGAGAAAGTCATGAGAAAAAGATTTGAGATGTCTGCAATGGGAGAGTTGAAATTCTTCTTAGGGTTACAAGTTGACCAAAAGAAGGATGGATTCTTTATTCATCAATCTAAATATGTTTATGAGTTATTAGAACGCTTTAAGATGGATGACAGTGAAGTCTACAATACTCCGATTCCAGTTAATCACAAACTAGGTCCGGATACATCGAGTGATCAGGATGTGGATCCTACTCTATATAGGGCCATGATTGGATCACTAATGTATTTGACTGCCTCTAGACCTGACATTATGTTTGCTGTTTGTCTATGCGCAAGATATCAGGCCAATCCGAAAGAGTCACATATGCAGGCTGTTAAACGGATCTTTTGTTACCTCAAAGGGCAACCGAAGCTGGGACTTTGGTATCCAATTGATGGAAACTTAGATCTAGTAGCATATACTGATTCGGATTATGAAGGATGCAATCAAAATAGGAAATCTACGACTGGAGGATGTCAATTCTTAGGAGGTAGATTAGTATCTTGGCAGTGCAAGAAGCAAAGCTCAGTAGCCATCTCTACATGTGAAGCTGAGTATGTTGCAGCTGGCAGCTGTTGTTCTCAAGTTCTTTGGATACAACAGCAACTGCGGGATTACGGGTTAAATATAACCAATACTCCTATGATGATTGACAACGAATCTACTATGTCGATCATCAACAATCCTGTGAAGCACAGTAAAACTAAGCACATTGATATTCGACATCATTTTATTAGAGACTGTGCTGAAAAGAAAATGATAAGGTTAGTTAAGGTTCCGACTGCGGATAACTTAGTAGACCTCTACACGAAGGCGTTCGACAGAGCAAGATTTGAGACACTGGTTCAACTGAATGGAATGAGAAATCCAGAGTGATTAGTCTTCTAAGGGTATTTTAGTAATAGTTAGTTATTTTTAGTACTTAAAAAAAAGGGGGGTGGGGTGGGGTAGGGCGTATAGCATTCAATTGCTTGTTACCTGCGGGGAATCACCTCCAATAAAAGAAGAAAAGAAGTTTTTTTAGAAAAAGCTTTAAGTTTTTAGCTGTAAAAACTTGGGAAATGATAGTACATTAGGAGAATAAGTCTAAGAATAATAACCTTAAGTATTAAGTATGATGTGTTAGTAGATTCTTATAAGTTGTACTAGAATAACGATTTTTAACTAGGATTACACTTATATTTATCTTATTATACACCTATATCCACTGATTATAACTTGTCCTTTTATTTAACAAGTGATAAGAATAACTTAAGTCTAGTTAGCTTCATCATACGATTTATTGGTAGGCAGGTTATGCTAAGATTTTCGAGCAGTTAAGAAGTACAAATTTCATGTGTCTTATCTTATGTGATATGCTATATAACGTATGACATATGTCTTAATTGTTGCATGATAGTACTGCCGTGCACTGTGATCTAAAATAAAAAAAATTGAAATGATACAAAGTATCATAATGTCAAAATGTGAGTTATATGTTTTGAAAGAGCATCATTTAGTAACCTCTACCTTACATATGAAAGATACAAAGTATCTCGTGTCAAGTGTATGTTATATGCTTCTAAAGAACATCATTTAGTAATCTCTACGTTGTTAATACAAGATACAGTGTTATGTGTTGTACTTGAATTCTTCAGTATGTTGTATAGTAGAAAATACTAGATATTGTGCACATTAACAATAAAAGTTTTGCTCAGAAATCTGTGTGTAATTTGTTTATGTGGATCATAATATCGGTAATCGTCTTGAACTGTCTATGATGTTCGAACATTCACTTGTGTGAATAACAAGAAATAATAAGTTATTTTTCAATGAAGTGTTATATCATGTGGATAAAGGTACATAAGATATAATTTTATCAATATAAGTTTATTACTGATTAAAGTTGTGATTTTATTGTGCTTATATGAATTTCATGAGGTATGTATACTAACAATCATCTTAGGCTTATTCTTTCTAATATGATCCCTAAGCAGTTCAAACTTTAAGCGTTTTATATTATGTTAGTTTATTTTCTTAGAATGTTAGTAGTTTTATTATTTTATTTTAAGTTTTAAGTTTTGTAATTATTTCTTAAAATTAATAAACATTTTAGTTATTATTCTTGTTTTATTTAGTGTTTACCCTTTGGAATTAAATTAATCTAGTTAACTTATATCCGTGTTGAATAAATGTCTCAACTTCAAGTGAAAAACGATTCGTTTATTTTGACTTGAATTTTGACTTAAGGCCATTTTAATAGTGGTATAAGTCAACTATGCAAAAACATTTATTGTTTTAGCTACATAATTACTTAATTGCGTTTTAATTTATACTTTTTATTTAATTCGTATTTTAAACTAATATTGCGAGTTTGACCAGTCAATCTTTGCGAGCCGAGTTGAAACATGCGAATCGAGTAAATAGTATAAAAGAAACAAGTCCAATGAACCGAACCACACTTTCCTATTTACCCTGCGAACCGAATCCAAAATCCTCTGCGACTCGAAATTTGGCGAAACGAATCGAATCTATTTTTCGATTGATTTTCTGATTTTTAGTACAAGGAAGGAATTTTTTATCCGTGGAACTTTTACACCTTTGGATTACGCATATTTTGAAGTAAGTTTCATGAGATTTCACCGAGTAATTTGTGAGATATAGATTGGTTTACGTTTTTGCATGTGTCGGTTTAGTTTATCACGGATTTTGACCAATTAGTGATTTAGAAAACCTAAAACATGCTTACAATGCTTAATCGATGGTTAATGAACATGTTATAATCGATTAATTGCTTTGAAACATATTAGATTGCTACGTTGATGTTTGAATTCGTTGAGCAGATGGTCCTGCGAACCGAGATCTATCTCGCTTCGCAGCCCGCTCCAACGAACTGAGATGATGAGTTGAACGAAGCGAGACGACTTCAACTCGTTTGACTTCAGTTGACCAAAGCGAGACGAGTTCACCTCGTTTGACTTCAGTTGACCGAAGCGAGACGAGTTCACCTCGTTTGACTTGAGTTGACCGAAGCGAGATGAGTTCATCTCGTTTGACTAGGGTTGACCACAACAACTCGAATTCAACTCGCAGGGTTTCTGCGAAGCGAGTTGAAAGATTTAATTAATTTTATTTTTATTTTTATTTTTTTTAAATTTGACTTAATTTGACTTTGAGAACTGAATTAACTTTGTTGACTTCAGTTGACTATGTAAAATTAAGTAAATTTTATAATTTTTCAATTATAACTTGTTTTCGATTTGAGAATCGTTTGGTTACAAATAATTAACAAGTTATCCGTTTTTATACATATAGACTTAAGAACTTTTGTTTATAAGTTAAAATATATGTAATATCTTAACAATTTAAGTTATTTCATATTGAAAGTCTTCCGACTCATAGTGTAGTCGAGCAGCGTGTCCCGATACTTATCGGCGGTATGATAACTTAAATTGTTATTCTTAGCTAACGAACTTTATATATAATTTATAGAATATAATTGAAAAGTTAATTCAATTAAGTTTCAGTGAATTACGTTATTAGGTGATAGTATACTTAGACGTTCGATGATCTTTTTGATCATAATACGTTAAAGTGTAAATTATCTAATGTTCGTTAACTTAATTCTTTTGCTATTTGTGTAATTTTGAATTACAGATATGGCTAACAGATCTTTTGAGAAGGGTCACAACATACTGGTGAATTTAGATGTTAACGAGCGTGGTGCTGAGTGTTTTGAGCAGATTTTGACATATTTAGCACGTTCGAGAATTAGATTTGCTATTACTGAGTCACCTCCACTGAACAAAGACCTTCTTACGCAGTTTTGGATGAATATTTTATATGATGGTGCTGCTAACCCGCCTACAATACGTACGACGGTAAATCAGCATCTGATTTCTTTTACTGCTGATGATTTACGACAGCTACTGTAGCTAGGAACTTCTGACCAAGAAGCTGGTCCGGCTGCTTATTCAGCTGATTTTATAGAAGGAGCTCTAGGTCGTACAGGTTATTCAGGACCTAGGAGAGGACGCCAGTTTGTCAAGGCATTCGTACTAGGACAGTGGAGATTTCTTTTTACTGTTATAGTATCTATTTTTGGAAAAAAGAAGTCAGGATTAGATGAGCTTAGTCCTGAGTTGATGTCAGCTGTACTGTCACTGGTTTACAATAAACCATACAGTCTTTCTTCTTATATCTTTCAGTCCTTCAGAGGACAGATCACCGGAGCTGCTAGGACGTTGTTTATTCTTTATCCTAGATTCTGCATGCTCCTGATTCGAGCTCAAGTTCCAAACTTGCCAGCTTATGCAGCTGATTTTCAAGTTGAGACCATCGGATTGCGAGGTTACAACGCTTGCTTTTTGTTATCCAAGCGTAAAGATGAGATTAAGCCTGAGGCAGCTGATCTTTTTGGGCATCTTCTTGATGCTGATTATGTTGCTCCACCAAACAATGGTTGGATGGATGCCGGAGCTCACGGTCAAGCTCAAGCTCAATAACAACAACAAGCTCCACCTCAACCTCAACCAGCAGCAGAGTCACAGGAACTCATTGAGGATGTTTTACATCAGGCTGAACATTAAGGCCAACAAGTTGTGCCTGAGCTAGCTGCTGAGGTTCTTCATGAGGTTTTGATACAGATTGATGATGATACAGATCCCTTGCTACGGGATATTGATAGTTATGTTCACAATCTGAGGTAATTTTATAATTATATAGTAATATTGGTACTTCGCTATTATATTATTATCACTTTATTATATAATGCATATGTTATAGATATTTCGATAATTAGATATTATTTCTGATTATAAAATATAAATATCATTATGATCAGGGAGCTGAGACTGCAGACCCAGAGGTCACTAGACCTGAGGGTGAGCAGGGACAGCTTGATAGATTTGAGGGTTTACCTTCTAAGGTATTTATCAGGTTAATCATAAATATATAGAACTTGTATGATAGAGCTTTTAGCTAATCATAAATGTTTAATATATTTAATATTTAGGATTCTGATGTTGGTCCATCTGGAGGTCGTGATGGTCAATCGGCTTCAGATGATGATGATAGTACTCCTTCTCCACCTCCAGATGCTGGTTATATTAGATACCGATCTCGGATGATTCCAGATCCAGCACTGAAGGACAAGAGAAAGGCTAAGGAAGTCGATCCAGACTTCAGTATTATTGACGAAGGTCCCGAGGAAGAGGATCTACCTCTTATTCCTCAACGCCGTAAGCGTTCCAGGACATTGATCATTCAGGATGGTATGTTTTATTTAGAGTTAGATAATCTTAACTTGTTGTTTATCAGGAGTTAAACTGAGACAGTTAATTCTGTGACAGTTGCTCAAGATACATCCCAGGTAGAGACAATGATACCGGTGGTTACTGACCCAGTATCTGTACCATCTGAGGTATGAGATAAACGTTTAGTACTACGAGTATTTTAGATATTTAATTAGAAATTGAGACAGAGTTATCTGTAATAATTACTTATTTAATTATATCTAACTTTATAGGATGAGAAACTGCTTGAGTCAGTGGAACCAGAAATGGTCTCCAAGACTGTTGAGGAGGGAGTTGCAAAACTGGTGCATGATGCTCAGTTTCTGACTAATAAAGCTAGTAGATTTGCAGCTAGTCTTCTCAAAGAAGTGTTATCTCAAGCTATTCCACCACTTACACGTGAATCATACATTGCTTCTGTGACACCGCCTCGACCATCAACAATTTCTGTTATTCCGACGATTGATGCTAAAAGGATTACATCCTTAGAGTCAAGAGTTAAGGAATTGGAATATAGTACTTCTAGGATTCCAGGGTTGTTAGCTGAGAATGTTTCTCTTGCTCAGCAGATGGTTCATATCAGTGAATCGCATTTGACTCTGCTGAAGACTCATGATACTTTGCTTGCTGATTTTACTGCCCAGCGACTGAAGCTTGAACAGTTAGAACGTTTGGTGTTGAGAGTGCATTCAGGACAGTCTGCTCAGGGGGAGATAATGATATATCATGAAGCTTGAAAAGAGGATGAGTTAGCTAAGAAGAGAAGAGATGATAAAGATGATGATCCCGATGCTCAAAAAGATGGTGAGCCGACTGGTCCTTCAAAGACTGGTGAGCAAGCTATTATTCAGAGGGAGTCTGCATGTGTTGGTGTTAGTGGTGATGGTGCTGGTACAAGTGCTGCGGGTACAAGTGAAGCTGGTAAGACAGCTTAGACTTGTGTAGATATTTGTACTTAGAATTTTTAGTTGAATTATAATGGTAATTGAATAATTGTAACTTAATAGTTTTTGTACTATATTCGGCTTGAGATTATTATTATTACAAGTAAGATATATTATAAATTGTTTAAGTTATTTGATTTTGAAAAGTTAAATAAATTAGTGATCGAAAGTCTTCCGACTCATTGAGAAGTCGAGCGGTGTGTTCTGATTTATTTCAGCGGTCAAAGTTTATTTTAACTTAGACATTTTAGACTTGAGAGTTTTTATAACTGACAAGTTAAATATATATGATTTTTTAACTAGACAAAGGATATATAATTTAAAGATATAATTGAAAGTTAAGTTGTTGCGATATAATAGTTCAATTAAGTCTTGGAAATTATATAAGGTAATTAATAGTGAATTTAAATGCTTGGTGATTATTCACAATGCATTAGAATTTAAAGTTAATTAATATTTGTTAAGTGTTTATAAGACTTAAGAATTCTTTGATTGATTCAAGGAAATTAATAAAAGAATTATAAGTTATATAGATTGGTTATATTAACACAATTGAAATGAATAATGAAATTTTTAGATTGATTCAGAGAAATCAATAAAAGAATTTATATTATTAATTTGATTTGTGTAGATATGGAAATGCTAGAATTGAGTGACTCTGGAAGTGATATGCTTGATGAAATCGATGAAGAAATTGATTTTGATCTTGAAGAAGGAGAATTTTTACTACCTGAAGATTGGACTGCTGTACCTGAGAATGTTCAAGACATTGGTGTAGATCTAGATGCAAATATTGATGAATACCATGTGAGTCCATCTAGGACAGAAGTTATTATTGAAAATGATCAAGGTCCAACAGTTGTCGATGTAGATGAAGAAATCGATGACTCAACCGATTCTGAAAATGATGAAATCTTAATTCCTACCAAGAATCCAGCAGTTTTTCTTAGAAAACTTCCTAAACTGAAAAAGGTTGGAGTTTCTGAAGTTGATATAACTGGGAAACGGGAACCTAAAAGAGGGATTATTGGTTGGTACTTTGACTCTGAGCTGAAGCTGTTTGCTATTAAAAGGTTTGACGGAGTTCAATATTTTGAGCGAAAGCTTGCAGTATTTAGTTCTTTGCCTAGATTTGAGATTCGAGATTTGGCTCGATTACCTTTGAATAACCCAAGTGATGATTTGTTGGAAAATATGTTGAACACATAATCAAGACTGAGGTTAGAGCTAATAAATTTGAAAAGATTAAGCCAAGAAAAGGAAAGACTATTAAACTGGCAGAGAGAAGTCAAAGGACAGGACGAAAAAGAAGAAAGAAGATTTATCCATCTGTTAAGTGTTTACAGCAGATTCCATTGAAGACAATGCCACAAGATATTTTGGAAAATATGAAGAGTGGGCATGTGGATTCAGAGACTGGAGAAGCTGTCATGGTTGAATTTGATGACGAGGTTGAAAGTGGTGAAAGAGAAATCTTCAGAGTTTATGACCATCGACACCTAATGAACATGTCGAAGAAAGATTTGATAAAATTGAATGAAAATAGAATCTTGACGATAGTAGCATGGGGTGACTTAGCACGTGATTATCAAATGATGGTTAAGACTTGTATTAAATTGAAGATTTATGCTGGCAGTAAGATTTATAAGTAAAGATCAAAGACAACTTGAAGACATGATAGCATAGATGCTAGAGCTATAGTCAAGGGGGAGTCTGTTGGGACATGTATGTGTGACAACAGATCTAGCTTGTAATAGTACTAGTGATTATTGTAATCAAGTTTGTACAATTGATTTGGATTTGTAAATGATATTAGTTTGGTATTAATATTCGTTAAATATATTAGTATGATAAAGTGTTAGACGAATATCGAATATGATGTTACAAACTAAAGTCTGTGAGATGAGATCTCAAGTCGCAGAACTTAGTCATGCGAGATGAGATCTGGGCTCGCAGAGCTGCGAACCGAGTCGAGATGGGCTTGGTCGTGGGCTGCGAGTTGAACTCGACTCGCAGAGCCCATCGACCTGCGAATCGAGTTTGACTAAAACCTATAAATACACAAATAGGTCAAAACGGTAAAGAACTTTTGGCAATTCGTTTTTCCAGAGAACTAAAGCGATTCTAAGCATTTATAAGGTTAGGTATTGATCGATTAACATTAATTAATCGATACAAAACCTTGTTGATTAACCAATTCGCTATTATCTTGCGAAACAAACCGTTCACATACGGTGAACCAAGTATTGAGGAATTATGCGCCTTAATACCTAAGATAACCTCGTTATCGATCCACGTACTAGGGACTTACAATCTCTGATCGAGATATCCGTTTCACCTCGAGATTTTGGCAATTACTCCAAAAAGCTCTAGGAACTCGCTTGGATATGAGTACTGCATACCACCCTCAGACAGATGGCCAAAGCGAAAGGACAATTCAAACCCTAGAAGATATGTTACGCGCATGTGTTATCGACTTTGGACGTGGCTGGGAGAACCACCTACCACTATGCGAGTTCTCTTACAACAACAGTTATCACACCAACATCAAGGCCGCCCCATTCGAAGCACTTTATGGGCGAAAGTGTCGATCGCCTGTATGTTGGACTGAGGTGGGAGATAGTCAACTCCTTGGTCCAGAGATTATACACGAAATGACCGAGAAGATTGTGCAAATCCAAAACAGACTGAAGGCAGCCCGTGACCGCCAAAAGAGTTATGCAGATACGAGGCGCAAACCGCTAGAATTTCAAATTGGGGATAGAGTCATGTGGAAAGTGTCGCCTTGGAAAGGCGTAGTCTATTTTGGGAAACGAGGAAAGCTAAACCCTAGATATGTCGGACCATTCGAAATACTGGAGAAAATTGGTCCAGTTGCATACAAACTTAAGTTGCCTCAAGAACTCAGTAATGTACATGACACGTTTCATGTGTCGAATCTGAAAAAGTGTTTATCAGACGAATCACTTGTCATACCAGTCGGAGAAGTACAAATCGATGAGAAATTGCATTTCGTCGAAGAACCAATCGAGATCGACCGAGAAATAAAGACCTTGAAGCGGAATCGTATACCCATTGTAAAGGTTAGGTGGAATTCGAAACGAGGTCCGGAATTCACCTGGGAGCGCGAGGATCAAATCCGTTGCAAGTATCCTCACCTATTCTCAAACCCTGCACCACCCGAGATCACGAACTAAATTTCAGGACGAAATTCTTTTAACAGGGGGAGAATGTGACAACCGGCAAAAATTCCTGATTTAACTCCGCTCAGGTAATAAACTTGGAGAATTTTGTAGGTTCCGTATATGGACCAAATCGAGATGCTTAAAACTTGTATGTAGATGCGGAATTAAACACACAAGTTATGCTAGATATTTAACAAGTAAATGACCAAAACACAAAGTGTAAGTTTGTATAAACAATCAACAAATGAGATTACATACAAATCGAGATGCTTAAAACTTGTATGTAGATGCGGAATTAAACACACAAGTTATGCTAGATATTTAACAAGTAAATGACAAAAACACAAAGTGTAAGTTTGTATAAACAATCAACAAATGAGATTACATACACTTTAACTAGACACACAAGGATCTAAGCTACACAATATGTGAGTTTTCTACAGAGAGTTTCGTAGTGTTGTGTGTGAGTGTTTTTTGGTGACTAAAACAGAAGCTGATGAGCTCTATTTATAGTCTGAACCAAACATTATGCGACACAATCCTTGTGTCGCATAGATTGTCACTGCGACACAATCATTGTGTTACATACATTGACTCTACGACACAATACTTGTGTCGCATATACAGACACTGCGACACAATGCTTGTGTCGCAAGATTACAGAAAATTGTAATTAATCTAAATCTAGAACTGTTTTAATACGTAATTACAATATCGACACAATTACAGACTGAGACCAACTGACAGACACATTTAGATGTACCAACAAACTCCCCCGTGTCTTCAGCTTGGTCTTCAAAGAATTTCTTCAATTAGCTTCAGTCTTCAAACCCATCCGGGTGGAAAGTTTCCACCAGCATGTACACCAAAAGAGAAACATATATCAACGATTTTCTGAAATCGCTTCGCCAGAATTGTGTTGAACTCGTTGTCAGGATTGTAGCGAATACGAATGTTGAACAGTTTCTTCATGTCATCCTTTGACAAGTTTATCATGCTTATCGGGTCAAATATCTTGAATTCTGCTTTTGGTAAACCCCACAAAGAAGTAGACCCAGTTTGAGGCACAGAATTAGGCACGTAGACAAGAACGGCTTCGCCGGTGTGAGCATCCAGTTCCCAGTAGTGAAATCATTTTAGCAGATTGAAGGGAACAGATTCCAGCGAGACTTCACGAAGACAATTAGCAGGAGGATAGTGATTTCTGACGATTGGCTAATTTGTCTTTGGGTCAAGCTTTTTCTTGAATGTGAACCTTGTACCTAGCACAGGTTTGACATAATGATATTTCTTTGATCGAATCTCTGCCCGCATGATTTTCTGAATAACTTCAGCTACTCCGTCTTTATGAGGATTGATCAACTGAAGCCGAGTAAGACGAACAAGATCATGCTTTGGCAGCGTACTCAATTTCTTCAGCGATCGACGAAAGTACTGAATACCATCACGTCTTTTGATCATGAACCTTCCCTTGTTCACCTTCCAACTTTTAATAAGGCCGGTATAATCACCGCCAACCTTGTATTTCTTGCAGGTAACAGGAACGGGTTCGAGATTTTTACCTTTGATGAACCAGTTATCCCTGATGGACATTTCCCTGTCAAAAGGAACATGTTCGAATGTATCCTGTGGGAAGATGTCATTGTAATTTGTCCTTGTTGATTCAGGAGCAGAAGTAGCCTGAGAAGAAGATCCTGAGGTAGATCCTGGTACATAGTTGAATGCAGGCCCTGACTCATCGTCTGAAGAATCGGATACAACAATGCCTTCCTGTGGGTGAGAGGGCTGATCAACATATTCTTCATTTGGGTCAAGCCCTTCTTGCTCAACCTCAACATCATCATCATCATTTGCAGCCTCAAAGTCAAAAGGCTCTTCAAGCACAACCCCATCTTCATTAACCGCAGCTTGAAAGTATGTCAAATTGCAATAAGTGTAATCTACAGCTAACGGTTTCGGTTGCCCTGGTAACTCAAGAATATAATCCAAAATCAAAGGAGTTTCATTAATCGATGAATCAGTTACATTATCAGGATTTACATTTTCATCGCCCTCGGCGGAAACCCTAGGTGTTGATTCTAAAGCCGGTTGGCTTGGCTCCCCCGAAGCAATAGCTTGGGTTTTCAGCTGCAGAACCTTTGACTTCAGCTCTGCGTTCTCCTTTTCCAGGTTAGAGATTCTGGCATCTTGAGCTTCAAACACTGTCAACTGAGCATCCATATCATGCTGCATTTTGTCAAGTCGGCGCAGGAGCTCTTGAATAACCGCTGGGTGAGGGGTGATTGGAGTTTCAGTCCTCGGCGGCTCAGAAGATGTGGAAGTGGAAGTGCGAGAACGCCTGAGCAGGGGATCCAAAATGTTAGTATCGGAGGGATCACGAGGCCTTTTACCTCGGCTGGAGGATTCAGGAGGTGGAGAAGGTGGCTGATATGCATCGATCTCACGATCGAGATCCACAAACTCCTGATCCATAGGATCTGGCAACACCGGCGGTTGCTGAGCAGCAGGTTGTTGAGCTGGGGTTGGTTGTTGGACTGGAGGAGGAACTGGGGTTGGTGGAACAGTAGGCCTAGGAGCTGGATCATTAAACTGTTCACCAGGAGGACCAACATAGGCAGGGTCGACAATATGTCCGAACAGGGCAACCTCACGTTCCGGTGCCTGACCCTGCTTGGCAAAAGAGGTACAAGTGGTGTAAATCCGGGTATTCATTGGCGTCTGCTTGAAAGTGTGGAGAGCAGTCACAGGAAGACCTGGAATGAGATGATTCAGCAGTAGCTGAGTGAATCGAGGATATAAAGCCCACTTGTCACGGGTATCCAGTGCGTTGTTGACAAAGCCCCTGAAGATATAACCAGAGAAGTTGAAGGGCTTGTTGTAGATTAACGCAAGAAAAGCTGATACAGTCGCGTAACTCATTCCCTCGAGGCCTGCCCTGCGGCTGGATAGACAGACAATCACAATGTGAGCCAGATACCGCCAAACCTTGGTCATATAGGTCTTCTTGTATTGGTCAACGGGAATATCCTGATAACCGATCGATAACATTCCCTGAGCAATAGCAGCAGCACTAAACTGAACGAGCATATCTGGGTTGTCCCCAAACTCAAAGAAATCCCGAATCAGCTGCTCAGTAAAGATGACCTCCTGACCTCGAACCCTAGAGATAATGCGAGTATCATGTTCCTCTTTGTTGACCACAACATTATCCCAAAACTCAGTGACGTGGTCCCTCAAAATCCTTGTATCAGCAGTGATGGCTTTATAGATTCGAGACCGTCGTAGAAAAGAGATCATAGGTCGATATGGACGCGACGTCTCAACAGCAGTGTTCATGAAAGCCACAATATTGTGACGCGGTTCCCAAAAATATTTCGTCACATCAATTTCAGGAAGTGGAGCAGCTTAGGCAGGTTGTTGATCAGCCATATCTGAAAAAAAATAATAGTAATACAACAAACAACTCGAGCTGCGTTAGCGTTAGTACGCAAAAATAATCGCGTTTTATTTTACAAATGTTCTGCGACACAGCAGTTGTGTCGCACAGGAGAGGTACGACACAATAATTGTGTCGCAGAGGTATACTACGACACAAGGATTGTGTCGCATGACACGTGTCACGCGGACAGCATTTCCCTTGCATTTATCATTTATTGAGAAATTAATCTCGGATACGACATAAGGTACGACACAGATCTTGTGTCGTATGTTATGTCGTAGAAAATACGACATAAGCAGTTAAGCTAAATACGACATAAAAGTAACGAATCTATGCGACACAACGACTGTGTCGTATGTTATGTCGCATTGATGAACACCAAACCAACCCAGATTTAAATTTGAGAAAAATTTTGGGTTTTTCGAAATCTAACCATACCATAGGGTTCGCAAACAGTAGGGGATCAATAAAATACGTCTATCTAACCCTAGAAACCCCTAAACCCTAATTAATTTCGAGTTTAACCCGAAACCCTAAAAACCGAATAGGTACGGTCAAATTTACGACAAATTAAACGGTTAACATACGAGATAAATGTACCTAAGGATACGCGAAGGAATGAAGAACAGGAATCGAGCAATGAAACACTGAAAAGAGCTTCGAAATAACAAACCCGATCGAAAACACAGTAGTGTCGCAAAATCGCACTTGTGTCGCAAAATCTCCTTTGTGTCGTATAGTTAGTGTCGTGAAATTATATGAAAACGTAAATGGTTATGTCGCAAGGTTTGAATAGTTAACCCCAAATGCATACGACACGATATACGACACAACGGTTATGTCGTATACGTGGGATACGACACAATGTACGACACAATACTTGTGTCGTATAAGTGGAATACGACACAATGCTTGTGTCGCACAGGAAACAAAGCAGATTTTGATGACACGAAAAAAATTGATTTTAAACCCGATTATTATTGTGATTTAAGGATTTTCGCGATGAAGACAATTTGTAACTTAAAAATAAAGATAAAGTAAAATTAAATACAAAGATAAGAAATATAACAAAGACATGTAAAGCATAATATTTTTGGTGACGGAGTTGTGATAATTCTGGTCAGGGATCATATCAACATAACGTACAATAATGAGGAACAGTAAGTGTTATTTCGATTATCAGTATATTTGTCCTCTTTAAATTTACGTGTCATGTTAGAAATAGTTTTTATAAAAGTTATTTCAAGACGATTATTAGTATATTTGTCCTCTTTAAACGTGTTATACGCACATCTAGGAACTAATTTTTATTATTCGCATGCATATTTCTCTGTGGTCATCACCATAGATATACATCTTAACTTAAGACATAGACCATGTTTCCATTGTACAGAGAGAATATTAGAATATCAAATTTAAGAATCAAGTCAGCGATGACAGGTCTGTACTTGCGTACAACAGAGCGACATAGCTTGATTCAGGTTTAAGCAAAATCAGACTTGGTCAAACCATTTTGGCGACCTTGTAAGGTATCTCAATTTTAAAGATTTTGCAAGTACTTTGACTTGTATTTGCTTAATTTTAAGTATATATAAACGGAAACCAGGTCTATACTTACGTATAACAGAGGAGACTGTCAATATATACCCCCAAATGATATCAAATAAACTTCTTTCAACGAACACATGTCTAGTATAAGTAAGAAATTAAGACACTTGTCATACATCTAATAATGATGAGCCATTTGAAATAGACATTTAATTGTTAAGTTTCTTAAGCAGTTTCTAGAAGTATAGTATAACAAGCCTACTAATATATCGTATGATGAAGACAACGTTTATAAAAGCTGTTTTCAGCACGTCAGATAAATCTACTGACACATCCAAGATAAATCTTAAAATTCCACTCAAAGCAAGTTACCCGATGTAATATCATATCCCTAGTTGTTTACAGACACAACTTCAACGTCTATTTAAAAATGTAGCAACGCTGCATTTCTTTAATACTAAAAAGTATAAAGAGTGGCTGTTGCGAAATTTTTTTTTTTTTTTTTTTTTTTTTTTTTAATCCAGAAAGCAAATAAACTATACAAAAATCAAGTCACAAATCATTTCTTGAGATCAAGGGAAATCATCCCTATCATATCTACAAGTTCGTCGAAACGAGCACGCGAAAATGCTTTTGTGAATAAGTCGGCTTTTTGCTTAAGGGTATCTACATGAATGAGGTCAATTAAGTGTTTCTCATAGCAATCTCGTATGAAGTGAAACCTAATCTCTATATGTTTGGTCTTAGAGTGTTGAACGGGATTGCGAATAATAGATATAGCGGCAGTATTATCAATATGAACAGGAGTTAAGGTAAGAAGTAACCCATAATCACGCAATTGATGTTGAATCCACAGAATCTGGGAACAGCAGCTTGCAGCAGCAATGTATTCAGCTTCCGCTGTTGAGGTGGAGACTGTGGTTTGCTTTTTACACTGCCAAGATACCAATCGAGAACCGAGATATTGACATCCTCCTGTAGTTGACTTTTTATCTGAATTGCAGCCACCATAGTCAGAATCAGAGTAGGCAGTGAGAGCGAAATCCTTCTCATTCGAATACCATAGACCAAGTGATGGTCTATATTTGAGGTAACCAAAGATTCGCTTCACCGCCTTCATGTGAGAAACCTTGGGCTTTGCTTGATACCTGGAACAGATAGACACAGCAAACACAATATCTAGTCTGGATGCAGTAAGATACATCAGCGATCCTATCATGGATCGATAATCTTTTTCTTTGCAGTCTTCCTCATGTTCAGCAGGTCCGAGCTTGTGATCTATTTCGATGGGAGTACCATATGGTTTACAGTCATGGAGCTCATACCGAGTCAACATGTCATTGACATATTTGGACTGATGAATGTAGAGACCTTTATCTGACTGTTCAACCTGGACACCGAGAAAAAATTTAAGTTCTCCCATGGCACTCATCTCAAACTCGGACTTCATGATCTTCTCGAAATCTCTGCACAGAGAATCATTTGTCGACCCAAAAATTATGTCATCAACGTAAACCTGTACCAGCAACAAATCCTTTCCAGCCCTTTTTATGAAGAGAGTGCTATCAATGTGGCCTCGTGAAAAGCCATTTTTCGTTAGATGATTTGCCAACCTCGCGTACCAAGCTCTAGGAGCTTGATGAAGACCATATAAAGCTTTTCCTAACTTGCAAACATAATCAGGATGATTTGGATCTTCAAAACCAGAAGGTTGCATGACATACACATCCTTCAGAACCTCTCCATACAGAAATGCGCTCTTGACATCGAGTTGATAAACCCGAAAACCTTTAAATGTCGCGTACGCCAGAAAAATGCGAATGGATTCCAATCTTGCAACTGGAGCAAACACATCATCATAGTCCAAACCCTCGATTTGAGTAAAACCTTGAACCACCAACCGTGCCTTATTTCGAATAACTACGCCTCTGTCATCCTTTTTCACACGATATACCCAGCGAGTTCCAATTGGATCGACATCTTTGGGTAAAGGAACTAAACTCCAGACATCAAGCTTCTTGAATTGATTTAATTCTTCCTGCATAGCCTCAACCCAGTACGGGTCTTTCAAAGCTTCAGTGATTTTCTTCGGTTCAAGCTGGGATAAGAAACATTCTTCTATTTCTTCTTCAATACAGGCAAAAGAGGCAGTTGAAGATTCTTCACGAGATTCATTAGCAGCAACTTGACCTCTAGTTAAAACGCCTTGTTGAAGTTCACCAATGATATTATCAGTAGGGTGGGAAGAATGAATTCGAAGCTGAGGAATCGGATCAGGCACAATGATCGAATCCAGATTAGAAGGAGCGGCTTCTGAATGTTCAATAGCAACTGAGTGATCAGTCGCACAACTTTCATGGTCAACTGGTAAGATGATATCAGTTTCAGTTACAGGATTGGATTCAGTAGCCATCTGATCAGCGTCGGAGGGAATATCATCATTGACAATATTCTCAGGTGGTATAGCTCTAGAGGTTGAAGTAGAGACTTCAGAAGAAAGATCTAAACCATGAAGTAAAGATACCACCTGATCTTCTTCACTAAATTTGGGAAGATTAAAAGAATCTACCAACTTGTCATACTCAAACAAGGATTCCGGTCCCTTCCCCTTTGGAGAATCAGTATACTTCATGAACCTTACTTCAAAATGTTCCTCTATTCTTCCAGTAGACTTGTTGAAAACTCTTTTATTTGGCGAGTTCACAGAATATCCCAAAAATAGACCCTCGACCACCTTTTCATCAAATTTGCCTACGGAGTCCTTGGTATTTAAGATGGTGCAAGGACACCCGAAAGGCTCAAGAAACTTCAAGTTTGGTTTGCGATTATTCAGCAATTCATAACATGTTTTGTTTCGCTTTTTAACCATGGAGACCCGATTTAACACATAGCAGGCAGTGTTAACAGCTTCTGCCCAAAATGTAGTAGGCAGATGTGCGTCAGACAACATGGTTCTTGCTGTCTCAATAATTGTCCTATTTTTTCGTTCGGCTACTCCATTTTGCTGAGGAGTACGAGCAGCACTAAACTGATGAAAGATTCCCTTTCGAAGACAATACATTTCCAAGGTTCTGTTCTTGAATTCTGTTCCATTATCGCTGCGAAGTTTCTTAATTTTCAAATTACACAGATTTTCCAATCTGTCGAACAGATACGTTAAAGTATCAGGCGTTTCATCCTTTCCCGCCAAGAAATATACCCAGGAAAACCTTGAGTAATCATCAGTAACAACAAGACAATATGACTTTCCTCCAATACTTTTCTTATTCACAGGACCGAACAAATCCATGTGAAGCAACTCCAATGGAGATTCAATAGAATTCACCTGCTTAGACTTATGGAACTTCTTGTGTTGTTTTCCTTTGAGACAGGAAATGCATTCATCATCTATTACAAATGACTTTTTAGGCACACCTAACACAAGATCATTATTAATAAGATAATTCATTCTCCGAAAATGAATATGTCCCATTCGTCTGTGCCAAAGCAGTGAATCTTTAGAAGATGCTTTTGATAACAAACAGGTATGCTCCTTGGTAACCACAGTTTGCATATCCAAGATGTACGAGTTGCGTACACGAGGTGCTTTCAGTAACACCCATTCCTCGGGAATGACAAATCCCGGCTTCAAAATTAAGCATTCAACATCTGTAAATGCAGTAGTGAACTTCTTGTCGCAGACTTGAGAAACACTGATCAAATTGTGTTGCAGTTCCTCGACATAATTCACTTTATCAAAAGTTACTTGCCCATTAGAAAGAGTACCCTGACCAGTTATGCTACCACCTGTGTCTCCCGCAAAAGCAACATGTCCTCCACGATATGGTTTAACATTTGACAAAAGAGACATGTCACCAGTCATGTGCCGTGAGCAGCCACTATCCACGTACCATTTGCTGCTTTGTACATAACCTGACTTCTATAGCACAACATAGGGAACAGGTTAGATAGAAATGGAGACCCAGGCCTTTACAGACTTGGGTACTCCAGAGATCTCATCAATAATAACTACATCAGTTAAAACTTTGTTCTTCAAGAGATCAGATGTATTTTCTGATGCAGTATTACTTGATGATGAGACATTTTGTGACTCTTTAGGTCTCCAAACTTTTACAGGAACAGTATTGGGTTGCCTGTTAACAATGTTAGGCTGTATGACCAGTGGTTTACTGAGCCTAGCAGCATTGACTTTCGGGATAGAAGTTTGAGCATGTGAACTCCTTTTTGAAACTGATTTAACAGTTGAATTTCTATAAGTAGACATTTTGAGAACACCTTTTGCAAACTTCTTTCTTAAAAGCAATGGGCATTGATTAATCAGGTGACCCTGTTTCTTGCAGTAGAAACATGATCGTCTTTCCCTAAAGGTTTGGTCGGTACAGTCTAGAAATTGAGGTGAGGTAGACAACTTATGTGAGCATGTGAAAGTGGATGTCTCAGACTGTGAAACAGAAGATTTAACAGAATTCTTGATTGATTTGTCATTAATATTCTTTAAACCTTTTCTTTTAAGTTCAGCCTGAGTCTTAGCATTTCTTTGAAAACTTTCATCAGTTAACCCAGAATTAATGGTGTGATGTTCAGGCTTAATATTTTTCTTTTCACATTGAGACACACACTTACAAGGAATATCCACAATCTCAACCTCTTCTTCAATAGTTTGTAAGGGAGCAGGCTGAAAACTACCAAAGGGGGTGAACTTGACAGTTCCTGAGGATACAAACTTAACAGGCTCAAAAGGCTTCACTGGTTTAGCCTTGATTATTTTAGTTTTCTTTCTATCATGTCTGACCTCTATATCAGCTTGATAAAATTCAGGTAGCTTAACAGCAGGCAAACTAATAGATTCAACTACAGACATCTCTATTTGCTTAACAATAGATTCATTAACTGGTAGTTCAACAGGCTTTGTATCTACTAAAGTAGTGGGCACAAAATCTTTAATTTCATCCTTAGACGGTCTACACAAATTTACATCTAAAGATGGAGGCGGTTGATTATGATAACCCAAGCCGGACTTGTCTTTGGTGTTAGACCTACCCGTCTGCAGAATCTCGGTTAAGACCATGGATGAAGTGTTGATATTCTTGAGTTTTCGTTTGTAATCAACTACTTTGGATTGGGAGGCAGCCAATTCCTTTTTTAAATGAGCAATCATCTTTAAGTAACTGTCAATTTCATCTTGATTACTGAAAATAAGAGCTTTTAACTCTTTTTTATCTTCTATAAATTGATTAATGTTACTTTCAAAATGTTTCTCATTATTTTTCAAAACTTTGTTTGCCTCAATCAAGTTCAAGATATCAGACTTCAAGTTGTTGTTATGTTCCATAAGCCCATTTACTTTACCAGTTAAACTAATACAAGAATCACAAGAAAATGATGCAAATTGTACCTCATTGTTGATGGCCATGAAGCATTGCTCTTGAGCCTCATGAGCAGAGAAATCATAAGCATCACCATCTTCAATCAATAATGCAGCCTTAGCAGTAGTATTCTCAATCTGTTTTGGAGCAACAGATGGCTTTGTGAAACCAGTGGCAGGCTGTCGACCTTTCTCACATTCTCGGGTGAAGTGTCCAAGATTCTGACACTTATAGCATTTGATTTTGCTTTTGTCGAATCCCATTGGTGTTCGGTCAGCTGCATCTTCAAGAGATCTTTTTCCAGTTCTTCTTAGATAGTTCTTGGCTCTGCGAGTCAGCATAGCCATATTCCATCTAATGTCTATTCTTTCTAACTCATCTGGATCAACCTGATTGAAATCTTCATCAGTCAGTTCTAAGGTACTGACTCTCTTAGAGAGAAAGTCTTCATAAGATGACAGAAAAGCAGTGAACATTGCAGCATGCTCATCTGTGGTGGCTGAGGAAGGAACAGACGAAGATGAACAAGGTTTACTTGAAGAAGCAGTATAAGTTGGGAGGGCTAAAAATGTTCCTACAGCAGGATTACTGTAAGAAGAAGATCTCTGAGAATTAGCCTCAGATGAGATGAAAGCGATTCCACCATTACTTGATTCTGATGTACGAGCAGTGGATCTTGTTTCCTTCTTTTGAATATCCAAAGCACCAGCTTCAAGCTTTCCAACAAGATCATCTAAAGACAATTGCATAGTCTTAGGATCATTTTCCAACAGCAAAACTCGCATTTCCCAACTTGGAGGAAGAGCAGCTAAAGCCTTTTTGTTAATCTCAGAATTTTTTAGATTATATCCTCCAGCTTGCAGTTCATTTACAGTACGCGTAAATCTGCAAAGCATGTCTCTGACAGTCTCATTCTTCTGGATATAGAAGTAATCGAACTGAGTTTTAACTAATTCCAGTTTGCTCTCGATGAACTCTGAATTGCCACTAAATCTCTTCTCAATTGCAATCCAAAGATCATAAGCGATTGTTTATGGAAACATATCCAAAACGTCAGTTGGAAGTGACATAGTGATAGCAGAATGAGTTTTGCGTTCAATTTCCCATGCTTTTCGTTCTTCGGGAGTGTATGAACGAATGGGTTTGGGTGGAGGAACGCCCATGTGTTCTCCAAGAGCAACCGGTGCTTCATATCTTTCAAGAAGAGCCAATTCCATGACAGGATCAGTGAATAAAACAAAAGATATAAAACGTTGTTTCCAAGCTCGATATTCCATCCCTGGTGCAAAATAAGGAGGTTTATTTGCACTACCGATTGTAGCATTATGTTGTAGAACTGCATCAACACTTTGAAGAGACATGTTGAAAATCTGCAAGAAAAGTTTGTAGAAATCCAACAAACAAGCTGAATTTTTGTCTAAGTCTGGGAAAATGCGACACAATGGTTGTGTCGCAGAAGGTCAGTGCGACACAGAAGTTGTGTCGCAGAACTTAATCCGACAGAAGACAAAAATGCGACACAACCGTAATGTCGTAGATTATGTCGCAACTTGTGTCGCAGACCAGTTAAGGTCAAAGGGAATTATGTCGTAAGCTTATGTCGCACAATATGTCGCAGACAAGTTAATGTCGTATGGTTGTGTCGTATGAACAGTGGATACGACACAGTGCTTGTGTCGCAAAGTCACGCGTGCAGACACCACCTAGAGCCCACAAAAAAATTCAACTTTCAACACAAATAATAAACAAATACACCATGCTATGTATCAGTTCTGACTCTCAATATTTTAATCAACAAAGTCACCAACTTTAGATTGACCAAATCTAAAGTTTGACAAACACAATTTTTGAAGATTAAAACACCAAAAAATAGGCTAAGCTTTAAGCTTTTTGACCAAGAACACACAAATATGAAAATAATGATTTTTTAGACCAAACTCTAGCAAAAGCTAACTCGAAACCACAACTCAAGAGTATGTGGCTCTGATACCAATTGTAGGTTCCGTATATGGACCAAATCGAGATGCTTAAAACTTGTATGTAGATGCGGAATTAAACACACAAGTTATGGTAGATATTTAACAAGTAAATGACCAAAACACAAAGTGTAAGTTTGTATAAACAATCAACAAATGAGATTACATACACTTTAACTAGACACACAAGGATCTAAGCTACACAATATGTGAGTTTTCTACAGAGAGTTTCGTAGTGTTGTGTGTGAGTGTTTTTTGGTGACTAAAACAGAAGCTGATGAGCTCTATTTATAGTCTGAACCAAACATTATGCGACACAATCCTTGTGTCGCATAGATTGTCACCGCGACACAATCATTGTATCGCATACATTGACTCTGCGACACAATACTTGTGTCGCATATACAGACACTGCGACACAATGCTTGTGTCGCAAGATTACAGAAAATTGTAATTAATCTAAATCTAGAACTGTTTTAATACGTAATTACAATATCGACACAATTACAGACTGAGACCAACTGACAGACACATTTTGGATGTACCAACAAATTTCTTTTTTTGTTTAGTTAAACCATAAGTTTAGTGAATTAGCGCCTATAATTAAATGGCATTGAATTTAGGCGCCCTATCATTACAACGCGACAATAAACAAACGCTTATTTATGAATATACATAATGTGACAAAGTGCTTACGTCTATGTTTATTAATTTATTTAAGTAAACACTAATCTAAGATGTGTATATATATATATGTGTGTGTGTGTGTGTGGTTCAAGAGGTGAATTTGATGACACTTACTTGCATGGAAGAGATCCCTCATCACCTTGCATTGAATAACAACTTAATAATTAAATAAATACTTATATTTGAATTATTTAAAAACTTATTTAATTTATAAATAAAAATCTGATTTTTAATTATAAATTAATTAAATAAAACTAATTTAATTAATTATAACATTTAATCACCAACTAATCACCTCCCATCCTTTAATACACCTCCATTCTCCAGCAATCACAAACCCCCCCCTCCCCCTCCCCCCCCCCCCCCCCCCCCCTTCCTCTTCCTTCTCCTATTAAAAGAACCCTCATTCTCCCTTTTCCATTTTTCACACACACACACACACTTTCTCTCTTTCAAAAACTCTCTTCTCTTCCATTTTCTCTCCAAAAATCAGCCACCATAACACACCCAAAACCACCACAAATCACCACCCAAAAACCCTTTAATCCACTCAAAACAACCTACTTTCATCACCATTTGTGTTGATAAGATGATACACGAATTCCTCTACTCTATGTCTTCATTTTTCACACTAATCATCACACATGGATGAATAATACAAGACTTATATAAATATATCTATATCTATGTATATATATCTTATATCTTGCTATATACATATGTAAGATTTTATGTAAGGCTATGCCTACAAATCTACATATGTATATATGCACTTTATATTTCATTTTTGTTATGATCTTATGTATGGCTATGCCTACAATCATATATGTATACATGCAAATTCGTATTTCATTTTTGTTATAAACTTATGTATGGCAAAGCCTACATGCATCTCTTTTACTCATCTTCATCTCCATTTTCTTTTAATTTGAAATATTGAAAAGTATGGCTAAGCCTACAAAACAACTTGATGTTTGTAGATTATCACTTGCACAAGTTCATGTGTTAAAAATGAGTGATAATCCATGATCAAACCTATGTCAAGTCATAAAAGATGTAAAATATACATATACTTATCTATAAATCTTTCAAAGATCTCATGCATGTAAAGTACTCAAAATCTGTGGAAAAATGATGACAAATGCATGTGGATAAAGGTCTAAAACAATGATTAGTACCTATGAGTTAGGATGGTGGTCTATGACTCGAAATCCTAACCCACACAAACCCATGCAAATCTGTCTAGATTTCCCATACCTCGTTTTGTGAGAATCATCTAAACCCTTTCATTATTCTTATTGCATGCTACTTATTTTGATGATATACAACCCATCTAACATATTAATGTCCAATTATAAGCTTAAATATCATTTTTATAAAAGTATACTTGAAGATGCATAATCTGTCACTGAAAACACAGTTTAGTAAAAAAATCGTATAAAATCGTATCCTAAGAGTTATACGATGCATTGTTTTTTAAAATTTGCGTATTGAAAACATCTACAACTTTCATGTTTTACACTTTTTCCAGAAATGCACACATTTTTCTCTATAAGCCGATTTATGGGTCTGGTCTGGAAATTTTCTGAAAATATGTTGGATTCTTACTAGAAATTACTTAAAAATGTGTAAATGTACCCGTCAATGGTTAAATAAAACGTGACACTTAAACTAAAACTATAGGTGATGAAACTTTACAAAAATTAGAATTAATATGTATATACTATATGACTAAACTTAAGCATTTTATATGATCTAGGACGCGTTAACCCCACCGAGACTCAAACAGATACTTGCTAATTTCCGCTCTCTCACTAAGGTGAGTCTCATGGCCCCTACTCCTTTTTAAATGCTTTGATATGTTTTTGGGGTGAGAATACATGTTGTTTTCTTTGTGGACACAAACTAAACTGTTACGTATTGCATAAGTTGACACTATCCATTATGTAGGCCTTCATCATGAATTGTTAGTTAAGGACTTAAACGTGAATGTCATGAATAGATCTATTTGGGTTGACGCCCCCATCCGGGTTGGTAGCGCCAACATGACTATAAGTCAAACGGGTGCATTGTCATTTGAGAACTACTAGTGTTTGGATAGGACACTTGCGAGACACTAAATGTTAAGGTTCCAATTCATGAGCTTATGGCAATAGTAATACAATTTTTACTATATTGTTGAATGGCAATACAACTTAAAATCTCGTGATCCACGGTAATGTTTTGCAACTACTATAACCTATGAGCTCACAAACTTTATGTTGACCCATTTTTTTACATGTTATTCTCAGGTAATTAAGATGCTTGCTAGTTGTGAAGATGGCATACCCCTTTTGAAGTTAGGAACTACATTTGCATGGACGAACATTGCTTTTGATCTTAAATTCTTAAACCCCTAACTATTTTGTAACTTATGGGAATTGCTTGTAAACTTTTTAAGATAAATGTTCTAAGTCTGTAAAACAATTTAAAACTTTATGAAGTATGTTTAAAACGACTCATGTAGTAGTCGTTCATTGTAATTCTTGTGTTGTGATCTCATGATAGTCGCACCTCGCAACCTTCCGCTGAGGAGGGGTGTGACAATATTTAGATTGATGAATAAAGAATCAATTCTTCTTTTGGTCAACTTGTAACCCTAAGAAGAATTTCAACTCTTCCATTGCAGAGATCTCGAACCTTTTTCTCATGAATTTCTCAAATTCTTGACACATCTTTTTGTCAGAAGACCTAAAGATAATATCATCAACATACACTTGTACAATTAAAAAGTCCTTCTTTTTCCACTTAACGAAGAGTGTACAATTAATTGATCCTCTTGTAAATCCATTCTCAAGTAGATACAATGATAGTGTTTCATACCATGCCCTAGGCGCTTGATGTAATCCATATAGAGCTTTATTCAAACGATATACTCTATCAGGATAATTTGGATCAACAAACCCTGGTGGTTGAGAAACATACACCAGTTCTTGTACTTTGCCATACAAGAAGGCACTCTTAACATCCAACTGAAAAAGCTTAATTTCTTTGTAGGATGCAACTACTAAGAATATCCTAATTGCTTTAAGCCTAGCAACTGGTGCAAACACTTCGTTATAATCTATTCCTTCTTCTTGGTTAAAACCTTGAACCACTAAACGAGCTTTATTGCGAGTTACGATTCCCCGATCATCTCTCTTACACTTAAAAACCCATCTAGTTCCTATTGGATATTCTCCCTTAGGTAGGTCAACTAAGTCCCATACTTGTAATTTTTCAAACTGTGAAAGTTCTTCTTGCATAGCTTCGACCCATGAACTATCTTTTAGTGCCATTTGCACATTCTTTGGTTCAGTTTGTGAGATAAAGCATGAATATAGACATTGATTAGGAATCCCAGTCTCTTTCATTCATTGCAGTATATAAGCTTCTAAGTTTTCAGATGTACTAGCTTTGGTTTGATTTCTAGTATCTGTATGTATACAAAGTAGGGTATTCAGAAGTACTAGCCTTAGCTTGACTTCTTGTTAACATAGGTACTTCTGAATCGCCTATGATGTTCTCAACTGGATGATTCTTACTAGTTCGAGTTACCGTTACCGGTTCAACCTGTATATCATCATCCAGATTAGTACCAATCTCTTCCAATGCTGGTAATTCTTCATCAGAAATAGATAATCTTAATTGTCTCAAAGTATTAATAATTGAATCTACTATCCTTTGAAGAACAACTTCTGGATCTTCTATTTCTTGAGATATATCAGTGAAAGGTTGTTGTGACTCACTTGTAGGTGCTTCATTTCAGTTGTCCTGATTTCAGAATTCGGAACACTCGATGTTGAGGTAGGGCCAATATTCCCATCATCAAACAATAAATGTTCAGGAATCTCTGAATCACTGACAAGGTCACTAATGAGAACTTTAAATGACTTAAAGAGATCAAAATAATCAAATTGCCAATCTAATCCCTTATGTGTGTCAGGTGTGTAGCTCATAACTTCAATGTTATAAACTGCTTACAAACGTCCCGTGACTATTAAAGAATCTTTTGTTTGGCGAATTTGGCATATAACCTAGGAAAAACCCTTCATCAGCCTTTTCACCAAATTTAGCTTTATTTCCAGTCTTCAATATTGTGCATGCAACTCCAAAGGGTTCAAATCCCTTCAAATTAGGTTTCTTATTGTTCAATAATTCATAACAAGTCTTGTTATGCTTTTTGACCATAAGAACTCTATTGAGAACATGACATGCTGTATTCACTGCTATCGCCCATAAAATAACCGGAAGCTTTGAATCAGCAAGCATAGTTCTTGCAGCTTCAATCAATGTTCTATTTTTCCTTTCAGCTACACCATTCTGTTGAGGTTCATATGGTGCACTGAATTGATGTTGTATCCCTTTGCTTAAGCAATAGATATTTAGCGTTGAATTCTTGAATTATGTTTCATTGTCACTACGAATACGCTTAACTCTCTATATACATTCTCTACTAGATCTAAGAATTCCATCAAAATGCCAGGAGTTTCACCCTTAGATCCCAAAAAGAATACACATGAGAATCTAGAATAGTCATCTGTGACAACAAAACAGTACCACTTCCCACCTAGACATCCCTTGCTTACAGGGCCAAAAAGGTCCATGTGTAGCAGTTCAAATGGCGAGGAGATCGAGTTTTCAGTCTTAGACTTATGTGGTTTCTTGTGTTGTTTTCCTTTCATACAAGGAACACACCTGTCTTCAGACTCGAAACGCTTTTGAGGTACACCCAGAACTAACCCATTTTTGGTTATAAAATTCATCTTTCTAAAATTCAGATGTGCCATCCTCCCATGCCATAAAAGTGTGTCTGCTTCTAAAGCCTTGGATAATAAACATGTTGATGCCATTGAAGAAATAAGAACACACATGTTTATGGCATAGATGTCCTTCTTCCTTGTAGCCCTCATCAATATCGATTTCTCGGGAATTGTGAAACCCGACTTCAAGACTAAAGCCTCCTTTTCATTAAAATGAACTGGATGACCTTTATCACAGACTTGGGAGACACTCAGTAGGTTATGAGTCAGTTCTTCAACATAGTTCACATCCTTTAGAGTCAAAGTTCCATTTAAAACTTTTCCTTCCCCATTTATTACTCCTCCTTTTTCATCAGCAAAGTTTACTCTTTCCTTCATTCCTCATTTGAAGTCCTTCAGTAGACTTCTTTCACCTTTCATGTGTCTTGAGCATCCACTGTCTACATACCACCAGCTATCCTTGTTCATAGTCTGCTCCCGCACATAACAAGTTGTACACAATTAGTTTTCAAGAGGGACCCAAGCCATTACGGTCTTAGTTTGTCCCTTATCATCAGCAATCCGAACTTCTTTAAAGTAACCATAACTGTTCCCATTAGGAATCTTGGTAACTTTCAAAGGAGTCTGAGGCCGTTGATGATCGGAAGTTCTATGCCTATCAGGAGAGTGAGTATTAAACCTCCTAGGCACATAACTTGCTGCTTGTGCACGTGAAGTAGAACCACTTTCATATTGACTGTGGTTTCTACTGGGGGTCTTAAACCTCGAAGGTGTCTTATCTCTAGATTTATTAGTAGTATTATCATTTTGAGTATAAGGCCTTTTAGGTTTAGGTGGAGAGACACTATGAGTACCATCTCTTTTCAAAATGTTTACAGGTTTGTTACCTAATCCTGGTTTAGGTCCTAACCTGTCTACAATAGAACTAGAGTTGATCAGTGTCTTCTCATTAATCACTAATTTATGTGATGCTTCCAACTTCTTGTTAGAACAACAGGAAGCCACATGTCCCTTTTGATGACATTTGAAGCAAGACATCTGTTTACGTGACTTACTAACTTTTGCATTTTCATCTTGAGTCTTAGGCACTAAAGAATCAATCTTTTGTTCTTTATTAATTACATCATCTATCTTAAGATTATTCACATTTCCACTCGAGACAAACTGTACTTTAGTGAAAGGAATCTTTTTACTATTATCACATGACGAACTCATAATAAATTTCTTCTGTGCCTCTGACTGTTCAAACTTATTAGTTACTTTTACTTCAGGATTTGCTTCAGTCATCTCAATGTCGACAGGAATTCTAGTGTGATTTGAATTGAATGGAGGAGGTACATCAGTGTAACCTAATCCAAACTTATCCTTTACACTACGTTAAGCATCAAGCATTCTGTCCATTTCAGATGTTCTAAAGTTTTCTAACTTATGATTCTGCTCAACTAACTTCAACTTATAGTGTCACACCCCCAATTTCATGCTTTGGTGAAGCGATTATTTTTGGGCGTGACAAATCAAGTATCAATCACAAAGATTATGCAAACGACTCTAAATGAGACGTTTAAGGAAATACATTACAATATAGTACATTACATAAGTTTTCAAAGGTTTACATAGCTTAGAGTTCGACTAGTAGTATCTAGAAATTTTCAAACTTAACCGTTAGTAGAAAAGTAGTGCAATAAAATCTCCAAGTATGTATGCATGCGACTCAAGCTATCAAGCAGTCCTGCTGGGCACTCTACTGTTGTTGTGTACCTGAGAATGGATCACTAAAAGCATCAACCAAAAGGTTGGTGAATCTCACAAGTTTGTAGTAATAGTAATAGTAGTTCGTACACAATCAGTAAGTAAAAGTTGTACGAGCAATATCAGTCAGTAGTAATGAATTCACAATGTACAAACCAGTAAGCAAGAGATTCCAAAGTACGTAAGACAGTAAAGTATAATTGTACAAATGTAGTAGGTCAGTAAGAAAGGATTTCACAAGTATAGTAAGGTCGGTGTAGTCTGCCATGAGCCATCATAGTCGAAGCTTAACAAGTCTGTAATTTGCCCCCGTGAGTGATAATCCAAAAACACTCATACGTAACGAGTAGAAAACACCTGTTTATACGAGTACGATTCGTGGTGGCTCTACCACCTTAGGCGGGGATTGTCAGTCCCATATGGATCCATATACTAAAACTCGCGCTTATCCGATAACTGACGACTATGATTTAGAGGACTTCATTGGATTCAGACGTAACTCATGCAAGTCTGTAAGTCGGTAAGGTCTGTAAGTAGTTAAGTCTATAAGTATTATGTCTGTAAAGTCGCAAGTCTGTAAAGTAATCAGTTTGTAAAGTAGTAAGTCTGTCAATAAGTCGGTAAGTTTGTAAGCAGTAAAGCCTGTCAATAAGTCGGTAAGTTTGTAAGCAGTAAAGTCTGTCAATAAGTCTGTAAGTTTGTAAGCAGTAAAGCCTGTCAATAAGTCGGTAAGTTTGTAAGCAGTAAAGCCTATCAATAAGTCGGTAAGTTTGTAAGCAGTAAAACCTGTCAATAAGTCGGTAAGTTTGTAAGTTGGTAAAGTCGGTAAAGTAGTGAGTTAACAAGTCGGTAAGATAGTAGACATAAGTTGGTAATCACAATATATGTATACACGTAAAACAATCAATGCATCTCCCCCAAAGTAAAGACAGTAAAAAGGGGCCGTGAGACTCACCTGAGTCTATCCGAGCAATGAATATCCTAAAGTAAGCTTATGTCTGTGCCGAATCTCCTAGTGTCCTAAACACGCGAGATTTATAATGAGTGAATGGATGTCATGATATATCATCCTTTTTGTACTTGTTCCTAGTTGATTTAATGAACTTTTGATACTTATTTAGATTGAAATTGATCTCATGTGTTAAGGTTAAAGATTCAGGAAGAAAATATGAAAAGATGGAGGATTTTGCTGATTTGACTATGTTGCACCGTTTTGGCCATAACTTTCTCATACGAACTCGGATTGAGGTGATTCAGGCGGCCAAACGACCGTAACTCATAGGGCTACAAATCTACAAAATATGGTTTGCTGGAACATAGCACATAGCCGATCGGCTATGGTTTCTTAGCCGAACGGCTGGAAACTTTCAGCCGATAGGCTAAATTTAGCCGAATGGCTATTTTAGTTCAAAATATGTTCAGCAGATGGATTTTTGTTCATACCCAAACGGCTAAGCATGGGGAGCCGATCGGTTATATTTTCCTAGCCGATCGGCTATCTCCATTGTAACACCCCCAAATTTGTTGATTTTGATTAGCGGAAGCATTTAACTAAGTATGGGGAGTGCCACAATACACAGTACATGCATACGTATCAGAGCTTATGATTACAATATAACATAATATATTAAGATGCCAAATGTGTTAGTTACAAAGTTTACAATTCCTTGAATCATACAAGTTAAAAGTATTAAGTTTACAAAAGTAGATTTCGTAAATATGACTAAACAGTTTCAGTTATATAAAAGAAATCCAGTTGTCAAAAGTTGGCATCCTATTCATCGTGGGTTGCTTATGTTCCAACGTGCAGGTGGTTCTTACATGCGCAGCTAATTCCCTGAAAAACATAGTAAAAGTAAACAACGAGGTTGAGTGATTTCACAGGTTTTATGTTTGCAATAGTTGAATCAAGTTTCTAAGCACAGTTGTTAAACCAATACGTTCACAAATAGTTATTGCCATAATAGTCAAGTAATCGTTTTGTGGAATGTTATCCAAGTATAGTTCGGTTGGGATGTCACCCAAAATACAGTTTGCGTGGGATGTTACCCAAAATACCGTTTACGCGGGATGTTACCCAAAACACAGTTTGCAAAACGTTGCTGGTCGTTCTCCAGCGTTTACAAAACAGTACCGGTTGTTCTCCGGTCTAAATACGCATGGGTCGTTCTCCCATCCAAATACGCACGGGTCGTTCTCCCGTCCACTTAGCAAGTCGTTCTCTGGAAATAAAATACGTTACAGGTCGTTCTCCAGCGTTTTCATAAAAAGTACCGGTCGTTCTCCGGCCAAATACACACGGGTTGTTCTCCCGTTCAAACAAAACAGTTTATCAATTAGTTTACCACGTTTGTTTTAGTTTATGGTATGAAAATGTTATCTCATAAACATCAGTTTGCACAATTGTTCAACAGTTCAAAGTACTCTAATCGTTCGAGTAAACACGTATACAATCATGTAGTAAAAGCAGTTATGGCAATTAATAAAGCAGTTGACTATGTTTTCCACCCCTGTTCAAAAGCAGTTAAAACAGTAAAAGTAGGGGCTGTGAACTCACCTGTTGAGTCAAGTATGTTCGAGTGCTAGCAAAGCCTAAAGCCCAAGAAGTCTAGTCGAAATCTATTAACGCCCTAAACGTATGAGATTTAATAAGTACGTGGGGGTCTAAGTTTAACCATCCATGCTAGTGTTCGTACAACCAAGTTATGTCCAACTGTTTGCTCGATGTTCATGTTTAAAGTTTTGAAAATGTATACGACTCGTTGGTAATAATAATCTCTAAAAATATTATCATATTGTTTCATTGTATTTCATAAAGTATGAAATTGTGTACGGGGGTCCGGGGGCAGCGCCCCTGGTAGCGGGGTCCAAGGGGTGGCAACCCCTGGCGGGGTCCAAGGGGCAGAGCCCCTGGCTGGGGTCGAGCTGGAAATTGCATCTGGAAATTAAATTCGGGAAAATTGACCAAAGTTGGCTGCGGACTGAGATTGCGGTGCGAACTGAGTTCGCGACGCGAACTGAGTTCGCTTCGCAAGGCAAGGTGGGATGCGAACCGAGTTGTGCTCGCAGGGTAGATTCAGTTCGCAACTTTGACTTCGTAAGTCAAAGTTCAGTTCGCAGTCAGTTCGTGAGATCTGGGTTCGCAGCACAATCTGCGGACTGGGACCTCGCTGTTTGTGAAAAATCGAGTTTTAAACACATTTTGAGTCGGTTTTTGGACATAATCAGTTGATAGAACACTAAAACATGATGTATTAAGTATTATAATCATGAATATCAAAGAAAATAGCGAAAATCTAAGAGTTTGCGGGATTGTCGGGTTCTTACAAAGTTGTCGCCGTGAAAATCCGAGAAGATAGAAATGTAGATCTCGTTGTTGTGGTCGTTTTTCTCTAAAGGAGCGAGGTGATTCGATGAGTTTTTGTGGTAATTTTTGAGTGATTTATGTGGTTTTTGTTGTGTTTAGAGAGAGAGATGAGAGAAAAGGGAGGTGAAGAGAGAGAGTGAAAGAGAGAAAAGAGGGTGATGGTGGTGGGTGGGTGCCGGTTTTTATGCCCAAAAGGAGAGGGACTTTGTCCCAATGTTGTGGTATTTATCCATGTTCATTTACCCGATCGTTAAATGTTAAAATGTTTTTAAACGATAGGTTTTTAAATATGTTATCGATTATACTTTTAGTTGTAATTGTTTTATTTAAAACAATTTAGTGGAGTAGTTTTGTTTTATTATAGTTTTACAAATGGGTTTCGAGTTGTTTCAGTCGTACAAAAAATTGTTATTTGCAACAAAATACATTGTAAATATTATCAACATAATATTCAATAAATAAATAATGTTATTTAATAATTTTATATTATCAAATAATTTGTTCACCAACGATCGTATATTGTGTCGCGTTTGTTCCTATTGTTTTGTACGTATTTACAATTTACTACAAAATGTAATACTACGCGTATTAACTAGTTGGGCTTTGCTAGACTTACCTCTAAAATGTGTTGTGAATTCACTCAAGTAGAGAATTAGCCTAGAAATGGGTGTAATTACGGTTTATAATTATGTCGAAATTGCGGGGTGTTACATCCATCTAGCCGATCGGGTGTCGAGTTCATGCTCTGTTCGTGCAGTTCATCCCCAAACCAGTTTATAACATAATTTTTTCGGATATAATACATAGATATAACTTTAATACATGATAATATATGTTTGTAAAACATGAATTTTATACCCGTAATTTTATACCCGTATTTGTGTACCCGATCGTTAAGTAGTATAGTAATTTCAAATGATAAATTTCTAAAAATGAAATCGTATATACTTTTAATCGAAGTATTTTATAAAAATACTTTTAGTGAGATATAAAAATATATATATTTGTTTTACTTTAAACTTATGGATAGTTTTCTGTGTTCAAAATGTATTTAAATTTCTAACGAAGTAAATAATTATTATTCTTGACAATAATACTGTATTTGAAAATGTTTTGCACCAACTTCTATTTTAAGTTTCTGCGTTCTGTCCGATTCGTATATACACGATTATTTAATAATCGTTTAACGTTATTATATATGTTTATATATATAATACTTGTACACTTCAGTAGTTTGAGTATATAATACTTGAAATAAAATTTAAATTTTTACCAAATTTTGGGTCATTTTTGACCGGGTGTCACATTCTCCCCTTGTTAGGAGAATTTTGTCCCGAAATTTGTGTGTAGTAATTGTCTGTGCATCATCTAAGAAAGTCTGTGAGTTTACTGTGAGTGGTACATCACCTATCTAGTGTTGCCTTCCTCCCTTTGTTAAATTAATGTCCTACTGACAACTCAAGGAATGGAGGAAGTGAGTTTCAACACATTTAAACATTTCGTCTGTAGAAGCAAGTTCAGTCGGTCAGTCTGTCACTAAGGTGTAGCTACACTTTGTACTAGTAGCCTAAAGTAACTATAATCCCTACCAGTATCGCATAGAAATAAATCCTATCTCCCATATAGGATCTAAGGTACGGAATGAAATACCAAGTAGTAGGTATATGTCACTAAAGCAAGCAACACATAAGTAGTTAGACTGTCGAAGTAAGGCAATTAACACAGAAGTAGTTAGACTGTCAAAGATTGAAAGTAATCGTGTCCTCATTCAGGTCTTGGTAGTTACCTTTAGTGTTAAGCACAAAGAACCTGCCCTTAGCATTGTTGTCACTTTTGCTCTTCAACCTTGGGCAGTCCTTAACTTGATGTCCGAATACTTTGCATCGGCTGCAGGGCGTAAGACAAGGCCCCTTATGATGTCGGTTGCATAGAAAGCAGAAAGGCTTTTTTCCTTTGTAAGTTTTGACTGGTTTCACTTTTTTCGCCTGAGGTTGAGTAGGATTGTCGAAGGGAATTTCTTCCAATTTCCTCTTAGAGTTCGTCATTCTTGTCTCAGTATTCTTCTCAGTATGTTCACCATGTTGTGAGGTCGGGCTGTCAGCTATCATATTCACATTTTGAGCGGTTGGGTAAAGTAGCATTAACTGTCTCAGACTGTTTTCCATTGTTAGCATGCGCAATTCATATTCGTGGGCGCGTCTTTCACTCTGGTAAGTAATTTGTCGCAGTTCAACAATGTCTCCCCGTGCTTTAGTCAGTTGGTTTCGAAACAAGTTAAGGGTTTTCTTAAGGAAGTGGACAACTTCCGTGCCTATGCTATTAGAAATAGGTGTATCGATAAGCACTGTAGTGTTATCAATGATGAGGTTAGGAACAAAATCTGATCTAGGTATCTTAGTAGTCCCTTTGACGGTAAACAACGCAGGCTCTGTCATTTCTCCTAACGTCTCTTCAGTTGCTAGCCTCATATTGTTATCTAAGGTGAGAAGGTAAGGAAACATCATATTCTCCTCACTGAGTTGATCGTCATCTGAGATGCGGTTGTTAGCAGAGTGTTTAGTCATTTCCTACAGTTGGATGTTTCGTGTTAAGGTGACATTTTTGTAGTTATTTTCAATCATTCCTAAGACATGTAGAATTTCATGACACACAATCAGGTTATATTCATTACAAGTTAATACAATCAAAGTCGATAGGGGATGCACATTCCCATGGGTGATTTCAGTACAGTATTTGGACAGTCGATTTGTACAGTCAGTATTGTCGAGGCTCCCGGTCTCATTACGTATGAGATATATGGGAAGGAATTTGTTTTCTAAATTTAAAGTGCAATTTCCTAGGTATTGCACTGATGACCTAAAGTAGGTTGTGAATCCCTGATTCAATCGTGTACTTAGAATCTAAGGAAAACATAGGAGATATTAAACAGCAAGGGGCAAAGTGAGTGTTGGTTTAAGAGTATGATTATCGTAGTTGTATATATAACGGTAGTATATCACAACACAAGTGACAATCAAGTGTGTAAAATAATGAAGATTGTAATCATTTAACATGCGAGTTTAAAAGATTACAAGGATTAGGGCTTACAAAGGTGTTGGGGATATTACATACGGACGAATATCGATCATTATACAAAACATGATAGGAAGACAAGAAAGGATTTTAGTCCTTAGGTGTATGTTGATCCTGATTGTTAAACATGGCGATGAGTGAGTGGCGGTTCGCTGTTAATTGGTCCATACCGAATAGAATGTCGAAGTTCTTAACTCCACCAGGGTAAGCTTATTTCGAAGAGATGACCCTTGAAGCCAGGGCACATCCCGGTACTATTTTCCTGACTCGATTAACTTACCGTTGGCGAGTTCTAAGGCGTATCTGAACAATGAGTGTGTTACCAAGTATCTGAGAATATTAATAGGCCTAACCATATATGTATAATCCATATATACATAATATCCACCTAGTTGTGTCTAGAACAAAATAAATATGGGTCCCGGTTCTCTCGTGTCAGAGTCAACTAGAGCATTCCTGTTCAACATAACCCCCTTTCAAAACTTACATCATCTTCATTTAATTGTACATAGTTGATCAGGCTATGTTAAATTAAATGCGTATGATGTGATCACTGAACCAGTCATGCCTAATAGGGAATACTGCCTAACGGTCATAGTCTAGGCCCACTAAATGCAACCTAGTTCACTATAACTTTAGGCTCTGATACCAATCTGTCACACCCCTAATTTCATGCTTTGCGGAAGCGATTGTTTTTGGGCGTGACTAATCAAATATCAAGCACAAAGATTATGCAAACGACTCTAAATGAGACATTTAAGGAAATACATTACAATATAGTACATTACATAAGTTTTCAAAAGTTTACATAGCTTAGAGTTCGACTAGTAGTATCTAGAGATTTTAAAACATAACCGTTAGTACAAAAGTAGTGCAATAAATTCTCCAAGTATGTATGCATGTGTGACAACTCTCCAAATTAGGTATTGATTAACATTTAAGCATGTGCATTCTTACGCTAATTTCCTGATTAAGTGTAAAACAAAACTTTCGATGTGTTGGAAACCTAGCAAGCCCAATACTTTTAAACAAAAAGTATTACATATTATGTGATTAATAATAATAATCGGTTACAAACGTATCTGAACGAACTCGACAAAAATATATATCAAAAGTTGATGACCTGAAATAATTAATAATTTAATTATTAATTACGAGTATTAATATATCTATAACATATAGATGAAATAGTTTAAATATACATTTTATATCAAATGTATTATAAAACGAATAGAATAAATTTTAAAACGATCTCAGAGGTCAAAATATCAAAAGTTCTATTTTTCTCAATTGTTTGAAGGTATTCAGAACATTTCCTCAAAATATGAATTCGAAATTCGACTGAAATTTGGCACCCAATTTGATACGCGCAGTCCAATGTACAAATTTGTACAACAGTCTAAAATAATGAAAATCTCATTATTCCAAATTTAAATAACGAACCAGGAGAACATCTACAAAATAAAAATATAAAATATTAAATTTTATATTGCACTAATTATACCCGTACCCGAAATTAACGGGCAAAACTTTGCCACCAAACTTCAATAATTGGGAGACCACATACTGTGATCTCCCATTCCCGTTTCAATTTCATACATCTCCATCCATATCTCTCTCAAACACACACACACAAAAATCAGCAAAACAACCTCCAATGATTTGAGGCTGTGTTCATCTTCTTCTTCTTCATCTGGAGTAGCAGCAGAAGGAGTAATAATAATAACAGGGTGAAAACTATAACAATAATCATCATCATCCACGGCATCTTCATCATCATCAAAATCCATAGTAAGAAACCACATTTTCTTTGATCTCTACATTTCAATTTCGTAATCTAACATGTTTATATATCATAATCCATGAGTATAACATCAAAACTTGAAGATTTGAGTGGTTGTTCTTGGAAATGGAATTATAAAACCAAAAACTTTGAACCCAAAGTTATATATATAAACTTGATAAGATATGATGTTAGGATGTTAGGAATGTGTAAAAACGAGCCAAAACCCGAAACAAAACATGTATATATATGTATATATAACACAGACCACGAACAGAGTGCAAAGAGACGGGGATAGACCAAACCGATCGGTTGGCTTGGGCCAGCCGATCGGATGAAAAGAATGAGGCGAACGGCTCAACTAACTGAGCCGAACGGCTAGTTGTGTTGAGCCGAACGATTTGTAATTTTATGCCCGAATGGCTGGGTCGAGTGTTTGGGCCGAAACAATTAATGGACTAAGTATGTGGACTGGACCGAGCGGAAATGGATTGGGCCAAGGCTCACAGCCGAATGGCTGGACTGCCCAAGCCAAACGGCTAGCCCAAGCCGACGGCTGGGCTAGACTGTGAGCTGGGCTGGGCTGTCTCGCTGGACTAGGCTGTGACTTGGGTCTGGACTGAAAACTTTGGGTTAAATTATTGGGCCGTATGTTTAATTAAATGGAACGGACTTAATCTCCATCTAGCCGATCGGGTGTCGAGTTCATGCTCTGTTCGTACAGTTCATCCCCAAACCAGTTTATAACATAATTTTTCAGATATAATGCATAGATATAACTTTAATACATCAAAATATATGTTTGTAAAACACGAATTTAAAGAAAAGTTAAAGTTTCCTTACGTATGAAAATGGGAACCGTGAGTGATGATGAGGATGAAGAACACGATGATGATGATGTTCAAGGATGAAGATGATGATGTTGTTGATGCCACTGATTCTTGTTGTTGCTGTTTGTTGATGAAGAAGAAAAGAGAGAGAGCCGAGAGAGTGATGAAGAGAATGAGATTGATGAATGAAATGTGTGTGTATGTGTGTTGAATTATTGGAGTCGGTATATAACCGGCTCCAATTATTGGTATTAGATGGTAATTTTATACCCGTATTTGTGTACCCGATCGTTAAGTAGTATAGTAATTTCAAATGATAAATTTCAAAAAATGAAATCGTATATACTTTTAATCGAAGTATTTTATAAAAATACTTTTAGTGAGATATAAAAAAATATATATTTTTTTTACTTTGAACTTACGGATAGTTTTCTGTGTTTAAAATGTATTTAAATTTCTAACGAAGTAAATAATAATTATTCTTGACAATAATACTTTATTTGAAAATGTTTTGCACCAACTTCCATTTTAAGTTTTTGCGTTCTGTCCGATTCGTATATACACGATTATTTAATAATCGTTTAACGTTATTATATATGTTTATATATATAATACTTGTACACTTCAGTAGTTTGAGTATATAATACTTGAAATAAAATTTAACTTTTTACCAAATTTTGGGTCATTTTTGACCGGGTGTCACATATAGTCAGCTAACTCCTTATCCTTATTAGAAATCGTTTGATTCAAGTCCTTTAAGTTCAAATAGAGTCCATCTATGATAATAGCTTTCTCATTAATGGTATCTCTAAGTGCAGTTTAATCAGAAATATCGGACTTAATCTTATCTTTTAAAGCTTGTTTATCCTCACCTAACCTACGCACATCAATCTTAGCTAGTTCAAGTTCGGATACTACAGTCTGATTAGATTCATTTAATATGCTAACTTGAGATGATAGGTTCTTGTTTGAAACAGTTAAAACACTAACCTATGACTGTAAATAAGTAACTAAATAACAAACATCAGCAAACAGTTAAAACACTAACCTGAAACACTAACCTGTGACTGTAATTAAGTAACTAAATAACAAACATCAGCAAGAGTAAGTGTATCAATACATACCCTTTTCTTGTCTGTTTGAACTTTAGCCATGCATGCTACAAAGTCATCAGGACTCATATCTTCAGTTGAATCCATGTATAGCACGTCATCATCACTTGCTTTCTTCTCAATCTCAAGCACCTTCAGTTCATATTCCGCATCAGTAGACATGTAGGATGTGGACTCAGCAGTTTTCTCTTGATCATCAATTTCAGCCATGAGAGCTTCCTCAGACTGAGCTTTCCAATCATAAGACCCATCTAACTACTTTACCACTAAGGCTTTGGAGGTTAGAGAACTTCCCGAACCTTGTTTCCCATTGCCTATTTCAACTTAGGTCTTTAACACTCACGAGCAAAGTGTCCATAACCTTGACAGTTAAAACACTTGATCTTGGTCTTATCAAACCCTGATCGATTGCCAACTACCTTTTTACCAGTCCTCTTCAAGAAATTCTTAACTCTCCTAGACAACATAGCAAGTTGATCCTGGAGATCTATTTCTTCAAGATAATCAGGGTCTATCTGATCATAGTCTTCATCAAACAAAATTGGATCGATGATTTTACTCTGAATGTAGTTCTCATAAGAAGCAACAAAGGAAACAAGAACACACAATTGCTGTTCAGCAGATTTCACACTGATATCCATCTTCCGATGCTCTTGAGGTGACTTCTCAGATGATTTCCCCTTTGCTTCGCCGCCAGATGATGTAAGAAAACACAGATCTTCAGTTACAATTTCACCCTTTTCATCAGTATCACCAACTAACAATGCAGTGGTTGAACGGGATGAAGCAGTGTCACACCCCGCTAAAGCGGAAACATGAGATGTAACAGCACCGGGTAACAACGCACAAGATATAGAAGCAACAACATACATAATTTTAAATAAAAGTAGTACAAACTACAGCAAATTCAACCCACGGTTTCAAAAGAGATTACAAAAAGATTCATAAAGTTTTCAAAAGAGGGTTATGGTTTCGAAATAAAGCAAACGCGTGTGAACATGCATCCATGCTAATATACTCCTAGAGTGCACTTTACTGTCATTCTCCTGAAAAGCTTGATAAAACGAAAGGATCAACTATGGTAATAGTTGGTGAGTACACAGGTTTAGTGTTACAAACAAATAAATTAAAAGCTTTGTTCATAAATGACGTGAATAAAAATGATTGGTTGTAATAGTTGCGAATATGAAATGTAATATACAAGAGTGTTAATGTAATTGAGCCCACTACTAAACCGATTCAACCAACACATGCCCCAAGCTCCATGTTCTATCGGTAACATGAGTACTGGTGATACTATGCACTCACGACCAGTGTGAGTGAGGAGTGGTTTCCCCCTAAATAGCGCTATCCATAAATATCAACGGCTCATCTGGCTCTCGGACAAGTAAATAAGTAGTGTAAACTGTATTTCCGGGGACTTTAGCATGATAGTACTCAAGCATAACAATACTATATACCAATTCGCATAAATAGTATAGCAAAAGTTCAACAAGTTCATAAAGAGTACAACCAATTTAGTTAAAGTTCGAGATCATGCTTTTCACCCCAAAATAATAAACAAGTAAAAAGCAGCTGTGAAAACTCACAATTGAGCGTAAGAGTAAATGATGGATGTAGCGCGCGTGCTTGACGGTTATGACTCCTATCCAAGTCCTATGAACATGAGGTTTCTAATTAGTTTCTTGGTAAATTAGGTTTGATAGGATTTCTTAGCTAAATATTTAGATTACAAAGTGCCAATATGGTTTGTTTGCTTTGAAGTTTGTTAATGTCCAATAATCGCGTTGATTATGATAATGAATACACAAGTATATGATATATCGCAATTGTTTGTGTCTAAATTTTATAGTGTTTTGAGTGTTGGAACTTTGGTTCCTTACAACTTATAATTAACACACCCACAAACCAATAAATACATCATAAGACACCCGTTGGTTATCATTCATTCCAAAAATAGTAAGTTTCCCATTTTCGAAATTGATGCCCGTTCTTGTTGACTCAATCAAACATTCTCGGTTTGACCCGAGACTTTTACCCAATCCATAAACATGTTTATAAGTCATAAAAAGTTAGTCTTTCTCAAAATAGCAAGTCCGTAAGTGTCGGCTTTCAAATTTTACCAAAATCAGTCCATAATCTTAATTTCAGAAATCTTACACGTGTTTGTTGGATTTATTAAAAATACTTCTGGTCCAAATTCAACTAAGTTAAAAATCAAAGATATTCTACAATATATTATCTACTTTTTGTAATTTTTACAGAACCAATAGAGAAGTCCAAGTATTTTTAGATTTTACTTTTATCTTCTGGAGTCGGATTTAAACACATGCATGCAATCATAGTTTCTGAGCAAAATGTACATGGAATCAATAAAAATGGTCTTCTTGAAAGTTGTAGCCAATGAAAATTTTAAACTTTTGGCGTTTTCAAGTCATTTGGAGGTGTGTAGCTCCAATTATGATTAAAACACCGAGAGAAAAATTTCTGACTAAATCTAACATCTTGTACACCTTTTCTCACAAAAATTATTAAAAATACCAAATGAACTCAGAAAATTATGAGGTTTATGGGGTTGGGAAGTTTACTTCCAGAAATTGAATTTAGACTATAAAAACGTCTATTTCCATGAAGAAATTATTTTTATAAAAATTGTGGAAGTTGAACAAACTTTCTGGACAGAAACATTCAAGTCCATGATTGAGTGTTTTATTCAAAGTGAAGAACACCAATCATGAAATAAAAGAAGATTTTCATCTTTTGACCTTTAAATCTATGTTCTAACACATGCATGGTGTTGAAATACATTCATGATGTGTTAGAGATGATTATTAACATATAAACAAGCTTTTTACATAAAGATGAACAAGATCTAACAAGATTACAAGCATTAACACGATTTTTCACTTGATTTTCGGTTTGATCATGGGTTAATCTTTCTTTTAACACATAAGGATGTGGAAGAGATAACCTATAAACATCAAGCATTTTATGAGGATTTTAGACATGGAAAAGGCATAAAATCCGAATTTTATGAAGGAAAATACAAGGAAATGAAAGATAAATGAGTGTAGATGATATAAATTACCTTGAAGGTTTATTTTGGTGGATGAACACCTTCAAAAATCTGGATTTTTCTTATTAATGTGGCTGGAAATTAGAGAGAAGATTGAGAGAATTTGAGTGTGTGTTTTAGAGAGAGGAATGCGAGGAGTATAAGTATTGGTTTTGGGAAAATGAGTGTAATAATGAAGTGTTTTGAGAAGTTAAATAATTTGAATGGAAATGGGGGTGGGGGCTGGTTTTTAGAGGGTGTTTAATAATGTCATTATATTTTTATTTTTTTTTGTTAAATAATAGGTATAATGTTTAGTTAAATGTTATGTATTAATTTGGTATAAGTTTTGTATGATATAAGGTTTATTTTGGTGATGATTTGGTGACTAATATTTGAGTAATAAAAATTTATTTTTTTAAGTTCTTGAATTTATTTAATAGACATTTACTTTTCTAAGTTTGATGTTCACGAATTATTTATCTGTTTAACTTTACGTTGTCGAGTCACGGGGATTTCGGTTTGCGATTCGATAAGGATTTTGTTAAAGCATAAAGAGATAAATTTTTCTTTGTTTAATTTGGCACTTAGTAATCTAATTTAACATGTCTAAAAGAACTTATGGTTCACTAAGCAATCTCTAAGTCGTTCTATGACCTTAGTAAACCTAAGGAGTCATAACCATAAATTTCACTAGGATTTAAGGAATGCTGTAAATTTAAGATTCCAGTATGGCAATGACCTGAGATTTTGATGGTTGTCACATTATCCCACCGTTGAAATGAATTTCATCCCGAAATTCAACTGATCCTATTGGCTGACAAAGCACTCGAGAATAAGTGCGGGTACATTCGTCTCATTAAATCTTCATGTTCCTATGTGAACTCAGGTCCATGTTTAGAATTTCAGTGAGCCTTAACTAAGGAAATCTTGTAACGTCTCAACTGTTTGGTACCTCTATTAAGGATTTTAGTGGTGCTTCACTAAAAGAAAGTAGTCAATCATCGATTTGAACTCTTCTAAGGGTAAGGTCTGAGAGTTGTCAACTAGATACTTCTTAAGGTTTGAGACATAAAATATATGTCATGAACGCTACCCAACAATTTGGGAAATATTAGTTTGTAAGCCACCAAGCCTATTTGTTTCAGGATTTTGTATGGTCCAATATAGCATGGGCCTGTATTCTTTCCTTTCTTGCCAAAGCGTACAAGTCCTATCCAAGGCGATACTCTCAGGGACACTCTATCACCCATTTGAAATTCTAGTGGCTTTCAGCGATATTCACTATAGCTTTTCTGTCTACTTTGGGTTGCCTTTAGTCATTCTCTTATGGTTGTGATTTTGTCCACAGTTTCCTGAATAATGTGTGGCCTTGTTAAGTGCTTCTCACCGACATCATGCCAACACAATGGTGATCGGAGTTTTTGTCCATACAAGACCTCAAATGGTGCACACTTGATGCTAATGTGGTAACTGTTGTTGTAAGAGAACTCTATCAGGGGTAAGTGTACATCCCAAATTCCTCTGAAGTCTAGTACATAGGCTCGTAGCATATCTTCTAAGGTTTGAATTGTTCGCTCCTTTGCTCATCTGTTTGAGGGAGATAGGTCGTGCTCAGGTTTAGTTAGGTACCCAATGCCTTCTGCGTTGATAGCCAAAACCGTGTTGTAAAATGACAATCTCTATCGTAGATAATTGAAATGGGCACTCCGTGACACGACACAATTTCTTCAATATAACTTTGAGCAAGTCTCTCCATTATGTAATCCTCTCGGATAGGTAGAAAATGCGCGGATTTTATCGACAATAACCCAAATGGAGTCGTGACCTTTGGAAGTTCGAGGTGACTTAGTGACGAAGTCCATTGTTACCTGTTCCCATTTCCGTTGGGGTATTTCGGGTTGTTGTAATAATCCTAACGGCTATTGGTACATAATTTCACAATCATAGTCGTTTTGTAACTCCATCCACCTTCTTTGCCTCATGTCGAGCATATTCTGCTCGAGTATGTGCTGGAGGCTCTTATGATCAGTAAACACTGTACATCTGGTACCGTATAGGTAATGTCTCCAGGTTTTCAGTACGAAGACCACTGCTCCTAGTTCCAAGTCATGTGTAGTACAGTTCACCTCATTTTTCTTGAGCTACCTGGAAGCACTCGTAATTACTTTATTCTTTTGCATCAGAATGGAGCTCAATCCCAAGTGTGACGCATCACAATATACCACGATTGGCGCATTGCATAGTTTCTCCTTCAACGTTTGGGACGCCTTCTCCTGTTCAATATCACAAATGAATTCCTTCATCTTTTGGGTCAGTTCTGTCAAGGGCTTGGCAATCCTTGAGAAATTTTCTACGGACCTTGTGTAGTATCCAGCCAATCCTATAAATTGATGGATTTTCATAGGAGTCGCCGAGATTTCCCATTTCTCAATCGCCTCGATTTTAGCTGAATCCACATGGATCCCTTCCATGTTCACTATATGACCGAGGAAGTGTACTTCTCTGTTCTAAAACTCGCACTTAGAGAATTTGGAGTACAACTTCTCTTCCTTGAGTGGTTGCAACACTTGCCCTAAATGTTGTTTGTGATTCTCTTTACTACGCGAGTAGACTAGTATGTCATCGATAAAATCGCAAACTTATCCTAGTATGCTCTGCAGACTCTGTTCATTAAGTTTATGAATGCAGCAGGAGCATTGGTTAGCCCAAAGGGCATAAGCATAAACTCGTTATGCCATCGTGTTTGGAATGCCGTTTTGGGTATATCGTCTTTGTGAATCCGTAATTGGTGATAACCTGACCGTAGGTCGAGTTTGGAGAAGTAGGAGGCGCCTTGCAGCTGATCGAATAGATCGTCGATTCGAAATTCAACTTGCCTATGCAGGGGAAATCCTGGTAGATTATCTAAAAATACTTTGGGGTAGTTGCATACCACCGGGATATCTTCGGTTAGATATTTGCGAATTTTCTTGTATGACACTATCTTCTGATTTCTTCCAGGTCCTTCTCCACGTACTAATAGTATCTCATTCATTCGCATGGGTACTCGTAAAATCTTCTCATGACAACTTATGTCTACATGATTTTTGGCTAACCAGTCCACGCCGACTACTACATCAAAACTTCCTATATTCATTGGAATAAGGTCTATACTGAAGGATTCACCTTCCAATTCTAGTACGCAGTTGCATATTATTTCACTAATAATCAGTTTGTAACCACTATCGATTTCTACCGCATACGGAGGTCCTAAATGTTGTGATTCCCTATGGATTAGGGGCCTAAAGTGAGGTGAGACAAAGCTCTTATATGTCCTTGAGTCAAAAAGTACTGATGCGTAGTGGTTATTTAGGAGAAACGTACATGTGACCACATTCGGATTCTGACGTGCTAACCTAAAATGTTCAGTGTTTCCACACTCCTAACAAGCTCTTGATGCATCAGGGTTTAGTCTCTAAATATATATATATTTCTAGTATACGAAAGGAATTTTTAACTATCTCGAGTTTTAACACAAAACTGTTGGTGCTATTTCTAGTTAAATTGCGTCGTCTCCTCTATTAGTAACGTCATCATGATTTTGGCAACTTTATTAATAATTTATAGATTTGAATATTTTATAAAACATTTTGTGGAAGAGTTGTCGTAAAATCTGTTGAATAACTTTTTGTGTTGAAAATCTGTTTTACAACTTAGAGTTAGTTGAAAATTTTGAGTCAATCCTAATATGTTGAACAACTCTTGTTACTGACAAATCGTTTGAAAATTATGTTTAATGAAATGCGTTCGAAAAGATTGAAGTTGTGAAAAATTTTGATTAAATGTCCGACGAAAATCCGTTGAAGGCTTGAGTCGATAATATACGTTGAAAACTCTGGTCACTGAAAAGTGTTGAAAGTTCTGCTTTAACAAAAATTTGTTGGAAGATTTATGTTTGTGAAAAATCCATGGAAAATGTCTGACGAAAATTTAGTTGAAATCGTTTCCCACACACTGTACATGTGTAGTGGAATTTCTACTAGTCTTAAGTGAGTTCTATTTTGCACACTAGTCTTACTCGCAAGGCAACACTTCGCCTCTGGTCTCCATCACTTGGAGATGGGTAGTTTACATGGTTTCGCTAAGATCCTGCTGATCCACGTAGATCTGTGCAACTTGGCCCTATGGCAGGTGCATCCAGCCTAAACGGGTTTCGTATTGTTCTAACTCCATAGCGTCTATTCTATTCTCGTGGTGGCGTAGCCTAGTAGCTAGTATCATAATGGTACGGTGATCGGGTTCCTGTGTATAGGGGGAGGTATGCATGTTGAAAGCTTATTCGCCCTCTGTAGGAATCTGTATTCCTCCTTCAGTTCTCCAAGTCTCAAGGGTTACGGGTAACCAATTCCATTGGCGGACATCTGGCCGACGACGGCTCCTAGTGGTTAGAGTATCAGTAGTAGTATAGATAGTGTAAGGTCTAATTTGAGGTGGTCTATCAGTCCTTCTAGTCGTGTATAGCACACGCGATTCATAGGTCTTCGATAAGAGTGGGAGGAAGAGTGTGAAGTAGAAGAAGTAGATGTAATGCATCTAGGTGACAAGTTCTCGTGTTGGTCCAGTTTTATTGGTTCATCCTCAGGTGAAACTTCCTCAAGTGGGTCCTTTTTCGGATAGATTCTCCTCCTCGGTACTGGGTGGGTTGTCGCGAGGCCGAACGTAACCATAATCGTCGATTGATATGCCAGCGTGGGATGAGGATTGCGACAAGGTAAGACTACAAATAGAAGATTTAGTTCATAGGACGATTAGTGACGAGTCCTGATGCATTTTCCGAGTAAGCAGTGTGGGAAGACGATGTGTAGTTCCTAATTTACTGATCTTTATGTTCGAATCACTAGTTAATCGTGCGGAATACTGTTTAACGAGTTTATGTATGCGAAATTAAAATACAATATAATCTAAGCAAGAGTAAGTAAGACTATTGCTTTATAATTAATCAGAACGATTACAGTATCATATAATATTGCTCGAGCACAGACAGAATTAACAATCACAAATCAAGACACACAACCACTGTATACATACAGTAGCTATAGCAACACCCCAAGTGTTTCTATCCTATACTTAGTGTCTCTTTACAAAGACCACAAGATTTGACTAACACCTTAAACAAGCTACTTTGACATTATGCACTAACATGTTAACCTTGAAATGATAAGACTAAAATGGAGGTATACTTAGTTACTAACAGTGCTACATGGATGCTACGATATGAAATGCACACACGCAAAATTTTCTTTTCAAAGATTTGAGTAGAAAAGGAAATTGAACATAATCGTAGTATACCTACTCCGTATCTTGCATAATCTTACCTAAATTAAACATAGGTGATCAGGCTATGTCTAATTGAGGTCTAATAATGCAACACACGGGTTAGCTATACTAGTAATATGTTCAATTTAGTTGAACTGGTAATATTTTGGTGTTTTAAGAAAATATTATTTAAAAGTGTTGGTTATAGTTGGGGTTTTTATTTGAAAAACCGGCATTCTCTATAACCTTAGGCTCTGATACCAAACCTGTCACACCTCGCTAAAGCGGAAACACGAGATGCAACAACACCGGGTAACAACGCACAAGATATAGAAGCAATACCATACATAATTTTAAATAAAAGTAGTACAAACTACAGCAAATTCAACCCACGGTTTCAAAAGAGATTACAATAAGTTTCATAAAGTTTTCAAAAGAGGGTTATGGTTTCGAAATAAAGCAAACGCGTGTGAACGTGCATCCATGCTAATATACTCCTAGAGTGCACCTTACTGTCGTTCTCCTGAAAAGCATGATAGAACGAAAGGATCAACTATGGTAATAGTTGGTGAGCACACAGGTTTAGTGTTACAAACAAATAAATTAAAAGCTTTGTTCATAAATGACGTGAATAAAAATGATTGGTTGTAATAGTTGCGAATATGAAATGTAATATACAAGAGTGTTAATGCAATTGATGCCACTACTAAACCGATTCAACCAACACATGCCCCAAGCTCCATGTTCTATCGGTAACATGAGTACTGGTGATACTATGCACTCACGACCAGTGTGAGTGAGGAGTGGTTTCCCCCTAAATAGCGCTATCCATAAATATCAACGGCTCGTCTGGCTCTCGGATGAGTTAATAAGTAGTGTAAACTGTATTTCCGGGGACTTTAGCATGATAGTACTCAATCATAACAATAGTATATACCAAGTTAAAAATCAGTCCATAATCTTTAAACATGTTTATAACATGATAGTACTCAATCCATAAACATGTTTATAAGTCATAAAAAGTTAGTCTTTCTCAAAATAGCAAGTCCGTAAGTGTCGGCTTTCAAATTTTACCAAAATCAGTCCATAATCTTAATTTCAGAAATCTTACACGTGTTTGTTGGATTTATTAAAAATACTTCTGGTCCAAATTCAACTAAGTTAAAAATCAAAGATATTCTACAATATATTATCTACTTTGTGTAATTTTTACAGAACCAATAGAGAAGTCCAAGTATTTTTAGATTTTACTTTTATCTTCTGGAGTCGGATTTAAACACATGCATGCAATCATAGTTTCTGAGCAAAATGTACATGGAATCAATAAAAATGGTCTTCTTGAAAGTTGTAGCCAATGAAAATTTTAAACTTTTGGCGTTTTCAAGTCATTTGGAGGTGTGTAGCTCCAATATGATTAAAACACCGAGAGAAAAATTTCTGACTAAATCTAACAGCTTGTACACCTTTTCTCACAAAAATTATTAAAAATACCAAATGAACTCAGAAAATTATGAGGTTTATGGGGTTGGGAAGTTTACTTCCAGAAATTGAATTTAGACTATAAAAATGTCTATTTCCATGAAGAAATTATTTTTATAAAAATCGTGGAAGTTGAACAAACTTTCTGGACAGAAACATTCAAGTCCATGATTGAGTGTTTTATTCAAAGTGAAGAACACTAATCATGAAATAAAAGAAGATTTTCATCTTTTGACCTTTAAATCCATGTTCTAACACATGCCTGATGTTGAAATACATTCATGACGTGTTAGAGATGATTATTAACATATAAACAAGCTTTTTACATAAAGATGAACAAGATCTAACAAGATTACAAGCATTAACTGTAGGAACCCTGTAGTCGGACCTAACTAAACCCTAATATCCAATCAACGTGCGGAATCCAAAGATTGAATATATAAACATTTAACGAATCAAACAACACAAACAGAAAGTATATTAATACTCAATGAAATACCGATCAGATTATATTGAATAGCTCGAGCACAATATGCTCTCACAATACCTAAATTCGTCAACACCCACAACTGAGCCGAACTCGACTATTTATACTCAAAACTTAATCTGATCTATGCGACACAAGCTGTGTCGCCAAGCCGACTCATGCGACACAAGTTGTGTCGCCAAGTTGACTATTGCGACACAAGACCCTTGTGTCGCCAAAACACAAAATGTAATTAATACAAATGTTATAACTAACATAATCACATATCAAATGCATTACAGACTTAGACCAACTGACAGACACACTAAGATACACCAACAAACTCCCCTGTGTCTTCAGCTTGGTCTTCAAAATTTCTTCAATTAAACCCAGCCTTCAGGAAACCTGCCTCCAGCATGAATCCCATGCGTAACACACACAGTCACAACTTTCTGGAATTGTCTAGCAAGAATCGAATTCACGACATTTCTTACGTTGAAGCGAATTGGATTATCAAACAATTTTCGCAAGTCTTTCCGTGACATATTAATCAAGCTCATAGGATCAAAAACTTTGAATTGAGCTTTCTTCAAACCATATAGTGAAGTCATCTCTGGATGCTCAGATTCTGGAACAAATATAAACATAGCTTCGCCTGTATGTGGATCAAGTTCCCAATGATGAAATCTTCTAAGAAAGTTAAAAGAAACTGTCTCAAGTGGAATCTCAGTCAAACAATCAGCTGGTGGATAATGTACTTTGCAGATTGGCTGTCTTGTTACTGGATCAAGTCTCTTCTTGAATATGAATCTCGTTCCAAGCGTCGGTTTGATAAAGTTATATCTTTTGCTCTTCACTTCACGATACAAAACCGTCTGTACATAATCAGCTCTTGAATCCCTAGTTGGATTTATCAATTCCAGTTGAGCTAGACGATTTATTTCTCCCTTCGGCAATGTACTCAGCTTCTTGAATGATCTTTTAAAATACTGAATACCATCGCTTCTCTTAATCATGAAAATACCTTTGTAGGTTTTCCAGCTTTTGATAATTCCTGTGTAATTCCCACTAACTTTATATGTCTTGCAAGTAACAGGAATAGGTTCACTAGGAATAAAACTTATCACCGGTCGTTCAGAAGTAGATGTAGAAGCAATATCAGAAGCCGGTGTAGTCTCTGGAACAGTTTGCGAAGTTCCAGCTGGCTCTGCTTCATCTTCTGAAGAGTCAGTCTCGATTGTCAGAGCATCATCATAGAATTCATCATAATGCATCTCCTCTTCCTCAATCTCAACATCATCATTGATCTCACATTCAGGTTCAAATGCCTGACTTTCCTCATTAACCATTCGCTGAATAAAAGATAGATTAGCATTTGAATAATCTACAGCTAACGGTCTTGGTTGACCTGGAATATCATCGACCGAGAAGTAATCCAAACGAAGAGATTCATTATCATCATAAATGTTTACATTATCATTTACATTATCAGTCTGTGTTCCAGCTGAAGCCCTAGATGTTGTTTCTATGGCACGCAGGCCTGACTCCCCCGGAACAGCAGCTAGGGATTCTAATTCTAAAACCCTAGAATTCAAAGTAGGAACTAAAGCTGCCTTTTTTTCTAACGCTTTAATCTGCGCAGCTTGAACCTCCAAAACCGATGCTTGAGACTGAATTAATTGAGCTTGATTGTCCATGGTCTGCTGCATCTCATCCATCAGTGTTGTGATGAGGCTCATACGCTAAAGCTATATCTGAAAAACAGTACAAAATATATAGTCAAAAGACGGTTATTGAAAAATTGTTTGTACAATATGCCACAAAAATTTTGAGATATGCGACATCAACGCTGATGTCGCATCTCCAGACTTAGATTTTTGATTTCAATTTCGATTTACATTTTTCGAAATACGATTTGGTAATAATATGTGACTTACAAAGAACTAAATAACTATACCAAGATACAAGAATCTTTTTATATTTTTCTATAAGTTTGCAAAAAATAAATAAAAATTAAGTGAAAATTAATATACAAGTAGCCACACCATTTTTGGTGACAGGATTGCTTTGGGTCTGGTTAGGGATCATATTAGGATAACATGCAATTATTAGCAAATAGTAAGTGTTATCTCAATTATCAGTATATTTGTCCACTTTAAATTTACTTAGCATATTTAAGACACCTTTTATAAATATTATTTCAAGATGATTATTGGTATTGTTTGACCACTTAAGCATGCTACATCCGTGTCTGTGAGCAGACCGTTATTGTTAGTATGAGTATTAACTTTGTGAAACCCATTATATGATATACTGATAGAGTTTAGTAAAAATCATAACACTGCATGATTCACAGACAAGGTATAGATTGCAAGACCAAGTTTAGGTTGGCTATCTCGTAACATACACTTGAAAGTTTTAGATTTAGACAAATATCAAATATATAATGAAAATACTAGTGGTCCCAGGTCTCTACTTAGTACAACAGAGAGTCCCTTAGTATGAGCAAAATATGTTTGAGACTATCAAAGTAACTATTAGATTCCGGTATGTACGTTAGTACAACAATAGTCACCAGTAGTTAATCGAATAGCCATATTTATTACTATTTGTCAATTTTACATACGTATTATGTCAGTGCATGATAGTACCTTCTTTTATCAATTAAGACTTATGTCATACATCATATAATAGTTTTCACAAAGTAATAAACAGATATTAATTGCATTTCTTAACAACTCAGAGACTGGTGTGTGTCATGCCTACTAATACATCATATGATGAAGTTAATGTTTATAAAAGCTGTAACACCCTTCCGATTCTCAAGACACATTTTTTTTTTTTATACTATTACGGAAGCGAATATTTAAAATACACATTATAGGATGCGTGTAACACGTTCCCATAGTGCATCCCAAAATACATACAACCTTTAATACCAAATTATCATAGTTTGCTAAATACACACTTAGGTGTTATATTAAAATCTGATACAAAATGTTTAATCCAAACACAACTAAATCAGAGTAGGTTTGTCAAACATCCCATTCATCCCATACTTCAAGCTACCCACAATCAAAAGCTATTCCTGCAAGAAGTAGTGAGGTGGGATTAGCACGAAGCTAAGTGAATAGATCCAAAACTATCAATCTACTTTAGCTTAGCAAATGTCTACAACAAGCATTACACACAAATCAAGAAGGATCGGTGGTCCTTGAGGTACCCTCATACCGCGGTGGTTCCTCAAGCAACACTTAAAACCAACTGAAGGTCAAATCAGAGGTTAAACCGATAGTTTGGTACTATTACTACATACAACATAATTTCAGTGTTCAACACATGTACAAAGCACTTACGTTGTCCAAAGTAATAGTACCCAAACCCAACACATTAGTTGACCCCCGACAATTCAAATAGTTCACATTTATCAAAAACATGTAGAACACCATTAATCATTCAAGGGATAACCATCATGGCAATATATTATCTAAGCAATCAATGCAATATATCCGGTTTACCCGTTGTAACCAAGTTGTTACAACTAACTTAGAATGAGAGTCCAAGATCCACTCACCCTTGAAGATCACCGTCTCCACTCAAAGGTCTTATCTTATTGAGTCTTCGGTTTATCTGAGAACAAAAATCAAAACCCGAATTAGATTCTTGTATCAAGTTTATTACAATCTAACCATGCATATAATGTCAATTAATCGTTAATACTATACTTTCGTTACTAGTTAAATAACATAGGTACATAAGTCACAAGTTGTCAAATTCGTCAGATTATAACTAGCAAACGCGATCCGGGTTGGGAGTGGCTGGATCGCATTCCAAAGTACAAAACATTCTGTTACAAATTTTCACTTGGCAACGCGATCCGGGCAAGTGGCTAGGATCGCGTTCCAAAGAGTAAACTCAATCTGGACACAAAACCAACTGACCAACGCGATCCAGGTTGGGTCGTGTCAGGATCGCGTTCGTAAGAGCAAAACGTGTTGTGGCCATTTTACACATAGCAACGCGATCCGGGCAATTGAGCTGGATCGCGTTCCCAAGCTTTCCAGCAATGGTTCAGACCTGTTAAAGCTCAACACGAACACTAAAACCCAAATCCGCTACATACCAATGTAAAACACGATTTTGACCGAAAATTAACCACAAGTATCAACCACAAACATGTTATAACAACAAACAATAATCATCCAAGTCCTAAATCAACACATGCATTACTCATTCAACCTAATTTAACCAAAACCCATTTCACACATTCAAACCTAGAAATTCGCATTCAAGACAAGAACAAGATGATGATTTCAGTAACTACAATTCATTTAAGCATATTGGATTATACATGCATCAATCTTTCTACTCAATATCATCAATTGAGCTCAAGAACACCAAAATAATTACTTACAATGGAAAGGAAGGAACTGGATGAACAAGGTGGAGAAGAAGAAGATGGTGAATCAGTTGCAACACACAATCACAGCTTCAACAAGATGAAAATCAGATGGAGAATTGTTTTCTTTTTGGTGCATGTGTTCTTGAGAGAAAATGTGAGAGAAATGAAAGAACTGAAGAAATGGAAAGTGGTCGACTTTTCAATCAAGTCCAATTAACATGCAGTGTAATCATATACCTGTTTCAAATCTATTGTCTGGAACCTAAAAACTATTTGCGAGAAATACATTTTATTATACCGTCAACTAAATTAATTTAAAACAATTAATAATTCATCTAACACAATAAATCATTTGATCATTTGACCTATTAATTTAAGTTATCCAAATAATATCAATTATTTCTAAATACAATTTAAATACAAGAAAGTAATGAAAATACCGTATTTCTACTAGGCCCAAGTCGAGAATGTTACAAATCTTCCCTCCTTAAGGAGATTTCGTCCCCGAAATCTCGCCATGCTCAAAAAGACTAGGATAACGCGTCCTCATGCTAGACTCGGTCTCCCAAGTAAGGTTTGGGCCCAAACTATGATTCCACTTAACCAACACCATAGGGATATCCTTCTTTCGAAGTTTGGTCACCTTACGGTCTATCAACTCTAGGGGTTCTTCTACAAGTCTCTGGCTTAAGTATACACGCAAGTCTCGCAATGGAAGAACTAGAGATTGGTCATCCACTTTGCATGTCCTTAAGTAACACACATTAAAGGTATCATGAATACCCGCCAATTCTGAAGGAAGATCTAACGACACCGTTTGATCATTGACGATATGCCAAATTTTAAACGGTCCAATATATCTAGGGGCTAACTTACCACGTTTCCCAAACCGAATGACACCCTTCCAAGGTGAAACATTCAAATAAACCAATTCACCCTCTACAAAAGACACGGGTCGACGACGCGGATCGGCATATTGCCTTTGCCTATCACGGGCCGCCTTCAATTTATCACGGGCTATGGCTACTTTGTCGGCAGTAATTTGTACTAAGTCTGGACCCGTAAATTGTTTCTCACCCGCCTGTAACCAACAAGTGGGTGTTCTACATCGACGACCATACAGCATTTCATAAGGTGGCATTCCTATACTAGAGTGAAAGGAATTATTATAGGCGAATTCAATCAAAGGTAAGTGAGAATCCCACGATCCGCCAAATTCCAAAACACATGCCCGCAACATGTCCTCTAAGGTCTGAATAGTCCGCTCAGACTGACCATCAGTCTGAGGATGATAAGCCGTACTCAAATTTACTCTAGAACCCAATTCCCGCTGTAAACTTTGCCAAAACCTCGATGCAAACCGAGAATCTCTGTCGGATACAATGGACAACGGGATTCCATGTCTAGAAACCACCTCATTGATATACAACTGTGCTAACTTGCTCAAAGATGCCGTCTCACAAGTAGCAAGAAAGTGAGCACTCTTGGTTAATCTGTCAACAATTACCCAAATCATATCGTTACCCTTAACAGTTCGAGGCAAATTGGTTACAAAATCCATGGTAATATGCTCCCATTTCCACTCGGGAATCTCAAGTTGTTTCAAAGCTCCATATGGTTTTTGATGTTCGGCCTTTACCTGCGAGCAAATATGACAAGATTCCACAAACCGAGCTACGTCCAATTTCAAAGTAGGCCACCAATACAATGGTTTCAAATCATAATACATCTTAGTACTTCCGGGATGAACAGACAACTTAGATTTATGTGCCTCCAACAAGATCACATCTCGAAGTCCTCCAAGCAAGGGAACCCAAACTCGGGATTGAAAGGTCTTCAAACCCCGAGAATCATCAATTAATAAATCCTTCCTTTTTAACATAACCTCAGATTTCAAGTTATTATCCCTCAATGCCTCTATTTGAGCCACTTTCAATTGATCAATCAAATCCGAAAAAACCTCCAAACGCATGAAACAAACCTTTTCTGGTTTTCCTTTCCGACTTAACGCATCCGCCACAACATTGGCCTTACCCGGGTGGTAACGGATCTCACAATCATAGTCCTTGATCAGTTCTAACCATCGCCTTTGTCGCATATTGAGCTCTTTCTGAGTGAACATATACTGAAGGCTTTTGTGATCCGTACAAATGACACATTTCGTGCCATAAAGGTAGTGCCTCCAAATTTTCAAAGCGAAAACCACCGCCGCTAATTCCAAGGCATGGGTAGGATAATTAATCTCATGAGGTTTCAATTGACGCGAAGCATAGGCAATAACACGGTCTCGTTGCATTAAAACACAACCCAAACCTGCAGAAGATGCGTCACAATACACAATAAAATCATCGGACCCGTCAGGCAATGCTAAAACCGGAGATTGACACAACAACTGTTTCAAAATCTGAAAAGCCGATTCCTGCTGCTCAGTCCACTGAAACTTAATATTCTTTCTAGTTAATTTAGTCAAAGGACCCGCAATCTTAGAAAAATCCTTTATGAACTTCCGATAATACCCCGCTAATCCAAGGAAACTCTTAATTTCAGAAGGTGATTTAGGCGCTTGCCAATTCATGACGGCCTCAATTTTAGATGGATCCACTTTAACTCCATTCTCACAAATGATGTGACCCAAAAACTGTACCTCATGCAACCAAAACTCGCATTTCGAAAATTTAGCATACAATTTCTCCTTTCTCAAAGTATCAAGAACCAATCGCAAATGCATCTCATGGTCAGTCTCAGATTTAGAGTACACTAAAATATCATCAATGAATACTATAACAAACTTATTAAGAAAAGGTCGACAAACTCTATTCATCAAATCCATGAAGATTGTCGGAGCATTAGTCAACCCAAAAGGCATAACAAGAAACTCGTAATGACCGTATCTAGTGCGGAAAGCTGTCTTAGGAATATCATCCTCACAAACTCGCACTTGGTGATAACCCGATCTCAAATCAATTTTTGAAAAACACGAGGACCCTTGTAATTGGTCAAACAGCTCATCAATTCGGGGCAAAGGGTACTTATTCTTTACGGTTCTTTTATTTAATTCCCTATAGTCAATACACATCCGAAAGGTGCCATCCTTCTTTTTCACAAATAACACGGGCGCACCCCAAGGAGAGGAACTAGGTCTAACAAAACCTTTATCTAACAACTCCTGAATTTGACTCATCATTTCACGAATTTTGGAGGGAGCTAATCTATAAGGAGCTTTCGCTATAGGAGTAGATACTGGAATCAATTCAATTCTATACTCTACATCTCTAATAGGAGGCAAGCCGGGCAATTCATCGGGAAAGACATCCGAGTATTCCGATACCACTCGGACGTCTGTGACCTTTTTCTTTTCTAATTTAGCGTTAACAACATAGGCCAAATATGATTCACACCCCTTAACTAAAGATTTTCTATCTTTCGTCATTGAAATCAAGGGAACACTACCACTTACCCGTTCACCCCGAGCCATGACATATGACTCATCCGAGATAGGAAGTCTTATTAGCTTTCTATGACAATCGATGTTGGCCTTATTTTGGCTCAACCAATCCATCCCCAATACCACATCAAATCCAGGTATGGGCATCAAAAGAAAAGAGACAGGAAAACTATGGACTTCAATCAAAATACTAGCTCCAGTCACCGATGTGGTAACCGGAACCATTTTACCATCGGCTACTTCAACCTCAATAGGATTTGTAATAACAGAGGGAGTCAATTACAATTTATCACAAAAAGACTTGGATATGAATGAAAAATTAGCTCCAGAATCAAATAAGACACATGTCGGTACAGAATTTACAAGAAAAGTACCAGTGATGACGTCCTCTGTCCTGACAGCTTCATCGGCTGTCATTTGGAAAGCTCTTCCCATTGCCAAAGGAGGATTCTTTCTTTTCTGGCCAAAAGATGAAGAACCTCCGACCGTACCCGTGTTCTGTCTCCCCGCCTCCGGACACAAACCTGAACGGTGACCTTCCTTGCGACAATTCCAACACACAGGCTTAGGGAAAGTGCAATCTTTGATATCATGGCCAAACTGTCCACATTTGATGCACCTAACCGTTTGTGGAGTGCAAGGACCCGTATGTTTTGATTTGCAACTAGTGCACCAGCTAGATTTATCCGCTATAGCACCACCACTCGAACCTTGACCTTTACTACGGGAAGAACCATGCCACTTTTTCTTCCCCGGACTACCCGAAGACTCCCTTTTGGATTTTCACTGGGGACTTGTCCTTCACCTCTAATCCTTGAGCCCTTACATCACCATCCACGGAACGGGCTAACTCGAAAGCTTGGTTAAGAGTACCCACAAGTCTAACAGTTGTCCGATAAGCATGGGGCAACATACCAACAAAGTGATCAATTTTAGTCTTCTCATCCGGCACCCATTGGTGCACAAACCTCATCTTTTCAGAGAATTGGGCAATAAGGTCATCCATTGTCATATTATCCGTCAATTTCATATCCAAAAATTCACGTCTAATATGGGTCATATCATATCCCGAGCAATACTTTTTTGCAAATCTCATTATAAAAATCGGACCATCCAATAGATGCCCTTTGTTGAGGAGTCAAATGGGAGGTAATGGAATCCCACCACCCCATTGCCGGACCCTTGAGAAGTTGAACCGCATAAGGAACTTTGACTTCCTCTTCACACCTACATACCTCAAATTTCCTTTCTACATCCCTCAACCAATCCAAAGTTACGGAGGGATTTGAACTTCCATAATAATCTGATGGTCCACTAGATTTAAATGTCTTAAAAGAACAAACTTTATGGTGAAATGGCGGAGGAAATACCGGAAACTGAAATCCCGATGGCCCAGAAGATGCAAATGGGGCCGATGTCTGAAAAACATTTCCATGAGGCTGCTGATGGTAGTGCGGTAATGATGAAGGATTCTGAGATGACACAAGAGTAGGTGGTACAGTGCTATAAACTGGTGGTGAAGTCTGAGGAAACTGCTGAGATAACCGGGCTTGTTGTTCTAAAAACTGTTGCTCGATAGTTTTAAGTCTCACATTTTCCCCCTCTAAATGTAATATATAATCCTCTTGGCTCATATCCTCGGCCGCGAAGGTAGTACCGGTTTGTCTTTGACTAACATTTTGGGTTTCAGGAGGAGAGATATCGGATACCGGAACATTGATGAAAGTAACGGTCGGGTTCTCATTATCTGCCATATCCTGCATTACAACACATCTCACCACTCGTTAATCGTGAGTACCTACATACTAAGCAATTATCCTATCATAGCTAAATCCCACACCCTTGGATGTTTGACTGACACAATAGATTTGGGATTGAACATTTACTATTGTCCAATTCACCCAAATCTATGCTCTGATACCAACTTGTAACACCCTTCCAATTCTCAAGACACATTTTTTTTTTTACTATTACGGAAGCGAATATTTAAAATACACATTATAGGATGCGTGTAACACGTTCCCATAGTGCATCCCAAAATACATACAACCTTTAATACCAAATTATCATAGTTTGCTAAATACACACTTAGGTGTTATATTAAAATCTGATACAAAATGTTTAATCCAAACACAACTAAATCAGAGTAGGTTTGTCAAACATCCCAGTCGTCCCATACTTCAAGCTACCCACAATCAAAAGCTATTCCTGCAAGAAGTAGTGAGGTGGGATTAGCACGAAGCTAAGTGAATAGATCCAAAACTATCAATCTACTTTAGCTTAGCAAATGTCTACAACAAGCATTACACACAAATCAAGAAGGATCGGTGGTCCTTGAGGTACCCTCATACCGCGGTGGTTCCTCAAGCAACACTTAAAACCAACTGAAGGCCAAATCAGAGGTTAAACCGATAGTTTGGTACTATTACTACATACAACATAATTTCAGTGTTCAACACATGTACAAAGCACTTACGTTGTCCAAAGTAATAGTACCCAAACCCAACACATTAGTTGACCCCCGACAATTCAAATAGTTCACATTTATCAAAAACATGTAGAACACCATTAATCATTCAAGGGATAACCATCATGGCAATATATTATCTAAGCAATCAATGCAATATATCCGGTTTACCCATTGTAACCAAGTTGTTACAACTAACTTAGACTGAGAGTCCAAGATCCACTCACCCTTGAAGATCACCGTCTCCACTCAAAGGTCTTATCTTATTGAGTCTTCGGTTTATCTGAGAACAAAAATCAAAACCCGAATTAGATTCTTGTATCAAGTTTATTACAATCTAACCATGCATATAATGTCAATTAATCGTTTATACTATACTTTCGTTACTAGTTAAATAACATAGGTACATAAGTCACAAGTTGTCAAATTCGTCAGATTATAACTAGCAAACGCGATCCGGGTTGGGAGTGGCTGGATCGCGTTCCAAAGTACAAAACATTCTGTTACAAATTTTCACTTGGCAACGCGATCCGGGCAAGTGGCTAGGATCGCGTTCCAAAGAGTAAACTCAATCCGGACACAAAACCAACTGACCAACGCGATCCGGGTTGGGTCGTGTCAGGATCGCGTTCGTAAGAGCAAAACGTGCTGTGGCCATTTTACACATAGCAACGCGATCCGGGCAATTGAGCTGGATCGCGTTCCCAAGCTTTCCAGCAATGGTTCAGACCTGTTAAAGCTCAACACGAACACTAAAACCCAAATCCGCTACATACCAATGTAAAACACGATTTTGACCGAAAATTAACCACAAGTATCAACCACAAACATGTTATAACAACAAACAATAATCATCCAAGTCCTAAATCAACACATGCATTACTCATTCAACCTAATTTAACCAAAACCCATTTCACACATTCAAACCTAGAAATTCGCATTCAAGACAAGAACAAGATGATGATTTCAGTAGCTACAATTCATTTAAGCATATTGGATTATACATGCATCAATCTTTCTACTCAATATCATCAATTGAGCTCAAGAACACCAAAATAATTACTTACAATGGAAAGGAAGGAACTGGATGAACAAGGTGGAGAAGAAGAAGATGGTGAATCAGTTGCAACACACAATCACAGCTTCAACAAGATGAAAATCAGATGGAGAATTGTTTTCTTTTTGGTGCATGTGTTCTTGAGAGAAAATGTGAGAGAAATGAAAGAACTGAAGAAATGGAAAGTGGTCGACTTTTCAATCAAGTCCAATTAACATGCAGTGTAATCATATACCTGTTTCAAATCTATTGTCTGGAACCTAAAAACTATTTGCGAGAAATACATTTTATTATACCGTCAACTAAATTAATTTAAAACAATTAATAATTCATCTAACACAATAAATCATTTGATCATTTGACCTATTAGTTTAAGTTATCCAAATAATATCAATTATTTCTAAATACAATTTAAATACAAGAAAGTAATGAAAATACCGTATTTCTACTAGGCCCAAGTCGAGAATGTTACAAATCTTCCCTCCTTAAGGAGATTTCGTCCCCGAAATCTCGCCATGCTCAAAAAGACTAGGATAACGCATCCTCATGCTAGACTCGGTCTCCCAAGTAAGGTTTGGGCCCAAACTATGATTCCACTTAACCAACACCATAGGGATATCCTTCTTTCGAAGTTTGGTCACCTTACGGTCTATCAACTCTAGGGGTTCTTCTACAAGTCTCTGGCTTAAGTCTACACGCAAGTCTCGCAATGGAAGAACTAGAGATTGGTCATCCACTTTGCATTTCCTTAAGTAACACACATTAAAGGTATCATGAATACCCGCCAATTCTGAAGGAAGATCTAACGACACCGTTTGATCATTGACGATATGCCAAATTTTAAACGGTCCAATATATCTAGGGGCTAACTTACCACGTTTCCCAAACCGAATGACACCCTTCCAAGGTGAAACTTTCAAATAAACCAATTCACCCTCTACAAAAGACACGGGTCGACGATGCGGATCGGCATATTGCCTTTGCCTATCACGGGCCGCCTTCAATTTATCACGGGCTATGGCTACTTTGTCGGCAGTAATTTGTACTAAGTCTGGACCCGCAAATTGTTTCTCACCCGCCTGTAACCAACAAGTGGGTGTTCTACATCGACGACCATACAGCATTTCATAAGGTGGCATTCCTATACTAGAGTGAAAGGAATTATTATAGGCGAATTCAATCAAAGGTAAGTGAGAATCCCACGATCCGCCAAATTCCAAAACACATGCCCGCAACATGTCCTCTAAGGTCTGAATAGTCCACTCAGACTGACCATCAGTCTGAGGATGATAAGCCGTACTCAAATTTACTCTAGAACCCAATTCCCGCTGTAAACTTTGCCAAAACCTCGATGCAAACCGAGAATCTCTGTCGGATACAATGGACAACGGGATTCCATGTCTAGAAACCACCTCATTGATATACAACTGTGCTAACTTGCTCAAAGATGCCGTCTCACAAGTAGCAAGAAAGTGAGCACTCTTGGTTAATCTGTCAACAATTACCCAAATCATATCGTTACCCTTAACAGTTCGAGGCAAATTGGTTACAAAATCCATGGTAATATGCTCCCATTTCCACTCGGGAATCTCAAGTTGTTTCAAAGCTCCATATGGTTTTTGATGTTCGGCCTTTACCTGCGAGCAAATATGACAAGATTCCACAAACCGAGCTACGTCCAATTTCAAAATAGGCCACCAATACAATGGTTTCAAATCATAATACATCTTAGTACTTCCGGGATGAACCGACAACTTAGATTTATGTGCCTCCAACAAGATCACATCTCGAAGTCCTCCAAGCAAGGGAACCCAAACTCGGGATTGAAAGGTCTTCAAACCCCGAGAATCATCAATTAATAAATCCTTCCTTTTTAACATAACCTCAGATTTCAAGTTATTATCCCTCAATGCCTCTATTTGAGCCACTTTCAATTGATCAATCAAATCCGAAAAAACCTCCAAACGCATGAAACAAACCTTTTCTGGTTTTCCTTTCCAACTTAACGCATCCGCCACAACATTGGCCTTACCCGGGTGGTAACGGATCTCACAATCATAGTCCTTGATCAGTTCTAACCATCGCCTTTGTCGCATATTGAGCTCTTTCTGAGTGAACATATACTGAAGGCTTTTGTGATCCGTACAAATGACACATTTCGTGCCATAAAGGTAGTGCCTCCAAATTTTCAAAGCGAAAACCACCGCCGCTAATTCCAAGTCATGGGTAGGATAATTAATCTCATGAGGTTTCAATTGACGCGAAGCATAGGCAATAACACGGTCTCGTTGCATTAAAACCACACATAAGCAAATAAATATACAAATGAAAAGTTCCAAGTCACATATCACTTTTGAGTGGGATGTTTCATCCCAAGCATTGAGACTAGCTCATCAAATCGAGATCTCCGAAAAGGTTTTGTGAAAATGTCTGCTTTTTGTTTAGAGGTGTCAACATGAATTAAATCGATTAAATGCTTCTTGAAGCAATCCCGTATAAAATGAAAACGAATTTCAATATGTTTTGTTTTTGAATGGTGCACTGGATTGCGAGTAATCGAGATAGCTGAAGTGTTATCAATATGGATAGGAGTAAGAGTTAGAAGGAACCCGTCATCTCGCATCTGGTGTTGAATCTAAAGAACTTGAGAATAGCAACTCGCATCAACAATATATTCGGCCTCCGCTGTTGAAGTAGACACCGTCGTCTGCTTCTTACACTGCCATGAGACTAACCGATTACCAAAGAACTGACATCCTCCAGTGGTCGACTTTTTATCTAAACTGCATCCGCCATAGTCTGAATCTGAGTAGGTGGTCAAGGTAAAATTATCTTTACTAGAATACCAAAGACCAAGGGATGGTCTGTATTTTAGATAACCAAAGATACGCTTGACCGCTTTCTCATGAGATACCTTAGGATTAGCTTGAAATCGAGAACATATTGACATAGCAAACATGATATCAGGTCGTGAGGCGGTTAGGTACATCAGTGAACCAATTTTTGAATGATAGTCGTGAAGATTAACATCAGCTTCATTCTCCGCAGTTCCAAGCTTATCATTCGTGTCAATGGGAGTTCCATAAGATCTACAATTGAGTAGATTATACTTAGTAAGCATTTCATGAACGTATTTAGACTGATGAATGAAGATTCCATCAACAGTCTGCTCAACTTGTAAACCAAGGAAGAAAGTGAGCCCTCCTATTTCACTCATTTCAAACTTTGACTTCATGATGTACTCGAAGTCCTTGCACAATACCTCATTTGTTGATCCAAAAATGACATCCACATACACCTGAACAAGTAGTAGATCATCACCAGATTTCTTAATGAAGAGCGTACTGTCAATTTGTCCATGTGTAAATCCATTTTCCAGCAGATGTGTCGATAACTTGTTATACCATGCCCGTGGAGCCTGATGAAGACCGTATAAAGCTTTATCTAACATGTAGACATATTCAAGATGGACGGAGTCTTCAAAACTTAGAGGCTGACGGAGATACACATCTTCTTTCAATAATCTCATACGGAAATGCAGTTTTCACATCCAGTTGAAATACCCGAACTCCCTTAAATGATGCATACGCAAGGAATAATCGAATAGATTCCAGACGTGCGACCGGAGCGAAAACATCATCATAATCTAATCCTTCAGTCTGGGAAAATCCTTGTACAACCAATGGTGCTTTATTCTTGATGATAAATCCTCTATCATCCTTCTTTACACGAAAAACCCAACGAGTACCAAATGAATGAGCACCCTTAGGTAACTTTATTAGCTTCCAAACTTGTAGCCTTTCAAATTGCTGAAGCTCATCCTGCATGGCATTAATCAAATGAGAAACTTTGAGAGCTTCAGTTATGTTCTTTGGTTCAACTTGGGATATATAACATGAATCTATCCTTGCTACAAGACATTCTAACTTATCAGACGTAGTTTCTTTCAGTTGACTACGTGTGCGAGTACCACCATTAGGATCACCAATGATATTATCAGTGGGGTGATCTTTATGAATACGTAACTGAGGAATCGGGTCAGGCACAAGAACCGAATCCAGATTAGTGAGATCTCCCTCAGTTGCAGGAGCATCTTCTTTATCCAAAATAATGCTGAGCTGAGTAAGTGTGGCATATTTTGGCGTTACAACTTCTTCTTCCTCATTAACAGGTAGATGAGATTTAGTCAGCTCATCATCTTCATCCTCAGATAAATCATGCCATGTTGGTAATTCTGGAAATTCAGATGAAGCTGCTTTGCCTGAAGTGGAAGGAACATCCCGATATAGAGAAGAAGGTGGTACAACATTAGGTGTGGGGGTAGGTAAAGGTATAGGTGTGGGTGTTGGAGTCTGAGTGGGTGTTGGTGTGGTTATTGGAGTCTGAGTGGGTGTTGGTGTGGTTGCTGGAGCAGGTGTTGGAGTAGGTGTGGGGGTAGGTGATGGAGTTGAATTATTAGAGGATAAATCAAACCCATGAAGTAAGGTCACTACTTCTTCAAGCGGATCTTCTTTAGGAAGATTAAATGAGTTAAAAACATCATCATACTTGAAAAACCACTCTGGATCTATTCCTTGAAGAGGCTCAGTGTAACGCAAACACTTAACTTCAAAATGTTCCTCAAGCCTATTGGTTGACTTATTAAAGACTCTTTTGTTTGGAGAATTTACAGAATACCCTAGGAAGATTCCTTCGGTAGCCTTATCACAAAACTTGGAGACTTTATCCTTTGTAATCATGATCAAACACGGACACCCAAACGGCTCTAGAAACTGCACGTTTGGCTTACGGTTATTAAAAAGCTCATAAAACATTTTGTTCTTTTTCTTAACCGTCAGAACTCGATTTAGAACGTATCAGGCGGTGTTAACAGCCTCAGCCCAGAAAATGATAGGAATTTTAGAATTTGCTAACATAGTTCGAGCTGTCTCGATGATGGTTCAATTCTTGCATTCAGCAACTCCATTCTGTTGTGAAGTTCTTGGAGCACTGAATTGGTGATCAATACCCTTAGTTGCGCAGTACATCTCGAGAGTTGAGTTCTTAAATTAAGTTTCGTTATCACTTCACAGTCTCTTAACCTTCAAGTTGCTTAAATTAGCCAACTTGTCAAACAAATAAACCAGTATGTCAGCAGCTTCATCCTTTGATGCAAGAAAATCTTGAGTAATCATCACTAGACAATACGGTCTTCCACCTATAATTTTAGTTGAAATTGGACCAAACAAGTCCATATGCAACAGTTCCAATGGTGCCGAAATAGAATTCACTATCTTAGACTTATGGGACTTCTTATGGAGCTTTCATTTATGGCATGAAACACAGTCATCTTTTAGTGAGAATGACTGTTTAGGAACTCCATTTACCAAGTCATTCTTAACCAGAAAATTCATTTTGCGGAAATGAATATGTCCCATTCGTCTGTGCCAAAGAAGTGATTCCTTTTCCGAAGCCTTTGACAAAAGACATGTATACTCAGTTGATGTCTCAACAGTTTGCATATTCAAAATGTAAGTGTCATTTCTCCTTGGTGCTCGTATCAGCACCCATTCCTCAGGAATTACGAACCCTGGCTTCAGAATAGCACATTCTGTATCGGTAAATACAGCTGAGTATTTCTTGTCACAAACTTGTGAAACACTAAGCAAGTTGTGCTGTAGTTGTTCCACATAGTTAACCTTCTCAAAACTTACTTTTCCATTAGTAAGTTTTCCCTGACTAGTTATCATCCCACCAGTATCTCCTGCAAAGGCAACATATCCTCCCTCGAATGGTTTAATATCCGTAAGAAGAGATACATCGCCAATCATGTGTCGCGAGCAACCACTATCCATATACCATTCACTGTCTTTAATTCGTTCGGACTGCTGCAACACATAAATAGAAGAATATTAGAGAGAAACGGAGACCCAAGCCTTTACAGACTTGGGCCTTCCAGAGTCATCAACAATAAGCACATCAGATAGAATTTTATTTTTAAACAAATCAGAATTTTCATCTGATGAGTTATTGTTGACGACAGAAGAATCAACTGTAGACTCCTTTCGTTTCCAAACTTTTGATGGATTGGAAGATGGTTTTGGAGTAATGTTGGGCTTTTGATTTGGCAAAGGTTTTTGCTCAACAATACTTTGTTTCTCAGCCGGTTTGGGAGATTTAGAAATATGCCTAGAAGGTGAACGTGAAAAAGGCTTTCTATAAATAGTATTTCTAGGCATGTCTCTCCCAAAGCGCTGATTTGAAATCTTTGGACAATCTCGAATTAAATGTCCCTGTCTCTTACAATAGAAACAGGAATGCTGCTCAGCAAACTGTTGAGGCTGAGGACTGACTGAAACTGGTTTAGAAGAAGAAGCACTTCTAAAACATGCACATTTATGTGTACATGTAGTAGTGGGTGCTTGCTCTGGTTGAGTGGTTGAAGTTGAAGGTTTGTTATTAAAAGAATTTTTAACATTTAGGTTCTTCTTCAAAATCTTCACAGGTAATTGTGAAGACATTGAAGAGGTACCTTCAACAATCTTTTCTTTACCATTTTTACTTCGAACCTCAATAATAGGTGTTAAAATTACATTTTCAGAATTAACTTCAAACCTGTTCAACCTTCTTATATTCCTGTTCAGTCAAATCTTCAATCTCAATTTCCTCCTCAATACCAACTGGAGGTGTACTTGTAGGCTTGACAAAAGAAGGCAGAGGATATTCTGCCTTTTTGGCCTTTTCTTTCTTGGTACTAACTGATGCATCATTGTTAGTACTTGTCTTAACTTCTTTCTTGGATTTTGTATCTGCCTTAGATGCATAGTCGGGTACAAAGTCTTTAACGTCCTCATTAACAGGCATTTGACACTAATTAGTAGGAGGTGGAACTACAGTATAACCCAGTCCAGCCTTACTTTTATTATCTGTCCTTTGCTTGCTAATGAGTTCATCAAACACAAAATTAGAGGTAGCGAAGTTTGAGAGTCTACGATTAAGATCAACGATCTCAGCCTGTGCTTCAGCAAGTAAGTTCAGTTTTTAATAAAGATATTTCATTTAGATAGCTATTAATAGCATCTTGCTGACTGAAAACTTTGGATTTGTAGTTCTGAGTGTCTAACTTATAAGCCTCAATTTCATTTTCAAAAAGTTTTTCATTACTTTTAAGAAAACGATTAGACTCATTAAGTTTTTCTATTTTATCTCTCAAATTTTAGTTATCTACTCTATATACATTTAAAGAAGTAGACAATTTAATACATGAAGTACACGAAACTGGCTCTTCACTAACCTCAGGAGTGATTTGAGCCATACGAGCCATTTGGTACTTCTCTGCTTGAGCAGTCCAATCAGTATTTGTAGGCTCGAACACAATCTGGGCATTATCAACAGGCCTGTTTTCACAACCTCCTTCTCTGGAGTTTTGGCGGGATTAGGTTTAGTGAGACCAGACGGAGGCATCTTCTGCTTCTCACATTCCCTTGCAAAGTGTCCTAAATGTTAACAGTTGTAACATCGGACCTTGCTTTTATCAAAACCAAAACTAGACTTCCCTTCTCCATCCAAACTCTTGCATCCAGTCCTTTGCAAGAATTTCTTCACTCTCCTTGTTATCATAGCAATATTCCAGTTTAAATCCATCTGCTCAAGATCATCATCATCCAGTTGAGCATAATCCTCTTGAGCCATTTGCAGAGTGGTATTTGGTTGGGAAACCAAATCCTTGTAGGACTCAGAAAAGCTGTATAGATAGCAGCTTGTTCCTCAATTGCTGGTGAAACAGGTGCTTGTTGATGTTGTGAACCTTGAGAAGTACTTGAAGAGTACATAGATAAATAACCTCCTGTGGAATTTGATGGAGAGTTAATATTTGATACAAACGCCATACCACCATAGGATTTCCCAGAATTCACTTTTCCACAATAAAGGGATGGATCTTTAACAAAACCACCTGATTTGCATTCTTTCTTCTTTTTCTTCAACTCCATTGCATGAGCTTGAAGAACCCCAATCAAATCATCTAGTTTCATGTTTGCTAATTCCTGACTTTCCTTTAAAAATTAAACTTTTACATCCCAAGCACTAGGCAATACATCCAAAAGCTTTTTGTTCACTTCCGGAGCAGAAAAGATATATCCACCTTCAGTCAACTCACTAACCAACTGTGAGTATCGTGTAAAGAGTCCAGATGCAGTTTCATTTGGAATTGTCAAACAAATCAAATTGCTTCTTAATTAACTCCATCTTTGCCTGTTTATATTTTTCATTTCCCCCACATCACCTTTCAATGGCTTTCCACAGATCAAACGTGATGTCATGATTTTTGAAAAGTCGTAAAACATCTTGAGTCAGACACACACAGATTGCTGAATGAGCCTTATGTTCTGTGTCATATTCCTTTCTTTCTTTAGGTGTCATTGCCTTATATGTCTTAGCAGGAGGTATATCTCTATAATTACCTTCAGTAAAAGGACCCCAAAGTTCAGGACAATGAAAGTATGTGAGGACAATGAAAGTCTACATACTGTTCAAATCTAGATCTCCAGTATGCGTAGTCTATATCAGCGGTGAACAAAGGAGGTTTAATTACTAGAGCCAACATGGTTGTTGCTTTGTTTAATCAAATCCCTAATTCCTCTAATATCCTCTTTGTCAGAAGACATTTAATTGTACTTAAACAAAATTCACAATCTTTGATACTAGCGACACAGGAGCTAATGTCGCACCTCAATTAGCGACGTCGCAAATGATGTCGCAGAAAACGAATGATTCAATGGAGAATCCAAAATGCGACGTTGAGACTAACATCGCAGGTAATGTCGCCGAGTAAAACAACATCGCAACGAGATGTCGCAAAATGATGTCGCAGAACCAATTAAGGTTAAAGTAACAAAGTCGCTCACAACGTCGCAAGAGGATGTCGCAAAGACCAAATAAGGTCAGATTCGCTAAGTTGCAAGCGACGTCGCAAGTGTTGTCGCAGCTAATGTCGCAAGATCGCATACAGCTACGATCAAAAACCCTAAAAACGAATAATTTTTGAACCCTACTCGATTTCCACGATCAACAAATGGCGAAAACCTTCTAACAATCCCTAGAAAACTTAATCGAAACCTGTAAACACAAATAACAAACGTAATACTCACAAAACAATATGAATATTACCTCAAACAAACCCGAACTCGATCCGATACTCCAAAAATGAGCCCCGAATACCAGTTGTTTGTCCCTTTCTCTTGCATCTGATCGCACCGAGTCAATCCAAACGTTTACGGAATCAACGATTGATTATTATACAAATCAAGCACACAATCAAACACAATCATTATCAAAACAATAATGGTTTAATTGATTGTAATCGACTAGCTTACAGAGAATTTCGACAAATTTCGTTTAGGGTTTTTCGTCAACCCTAAAACTGAATACATAAAATGTATTTATACTAAACCTGCTAGTTCGTGCGACATTACACACAATGTCGCAAGGCCCAAGCCCATGCGACATAGCCAATGTCGCAAGCCCAACAACAATGTCGCTATTGCGACATTAAGGCTAATGTCGCCAAAACCAGAATTCACAAAACTATTAACAAAACAAACACACTAAATATGCACTAACACATAGTTTATGAACTATGTTTGAAATATACTCGATATAAATACTTCATGTTTTACTGACATACCTATGAACTCACCAGCTTTATAGCTGACTCTTTTTAGCATGTGTTCTCAGGTGCCAGCAGGATTAGGAACACTACAAGCTATGCTATCTTGAGTCGCATGTTTTCAAACACCTGGATTTCCTTGCATAACTTTTGTATTTCAAATTATGTAATGAAATTATTTTGCGAACTCGTATCATTGTAAACTCTTTATTTTGGAAATGTATAACTATTTTCAAACGTCTCATTTAGAGTCGTTCATTATGTACCTTTGTGCTTGTGATATTTGATTTGGTAACACCCGACCCGACCGCTTCCGCAACCCGAAATTAGGGGTGTTACAATATTGAATCTTCTACTTTCAATTTGTGGCATAATCGTTTAGGACACATAAATTATAGGACTATGAAAGACATGTTGAAACAAGGAATCATATCCTATAATGGTGAACATAAAGACAAATGTGAGATATGTGTTCAAGCAAAAATGAAAAGAAAACTATTCCCTAAAGTGGATACACATACTGAAATTTTAGAATTGGTACATTCCGATGTATGTGAATTAAATGGCCAATTAACTAGAGGTGGAAATAGGTATTTCATAACTTTCATAGATGATTGCTCTCGATATACTTATGTGTACCTATTGAAAAAACTAAAGATCTTTTGAGACATTTAAGGAGTACAAGGTTGAAGTTGAAAATCAAAAGGGTAGAAAGATACAAATTCTAAGAAGTGATAGAGGTGGTGAATATTTTCCCACATAATTTTCTTCCTACTGTGAATCACATGGCTTGATTCATCAAAGAACGACACCATATACGCCTCAACAAAATGGTGTTGCGGAAAGGAAGAATGGAGTTTTGCAAGATACGGTTAATTCCATGTTGGTAAACGCAAACTTGCCAAAGAATTTGTGGGGTGAAGCTTTACTTACTGCATGTCATGTAAGTAACAGGATAGTTGCAATGAAACTGAAAGTATCTCCTCATGAAATTTGGAAAGGAAGAAACCCAAACATAAATTATTTTAGAGTTTGGGGCTGTTTAGCCTATTATAAGTTTCCCTTACCTAAAATGTCTAAATTAGGACCCCAAAGCTTTAAAGAGTGTATTTGTGGGATATGCAGAAAAGTCTAAATCTTATCATTGCCTAGATTTAGACTCAAATGTTATTGTTGAATCAAGGGATGTAGAATTTTTTGAAAATAAATTCCGCTGTGATTCAACTAACATGGAACAGATTGTCACTCAGAATCCACAAAGTGATTCAGGCCCCGAATTGAACTCCAATAATAAGATGAATATGGCCAAATCTTCTAGTGCACCTAGAAGAAGTGAGGGCAAGAAAAGAAAGAAACTTGGATCCCGATTTTATTGATTCTCAATCTATAATCTTCTTAGTTGAAGGTGATAGAGAAAATAATGTTTTAAACAAAATACCTATTTTACTTAACGTAGAAGATGCACCCAAGACTTATAAAGAGGCCATATCCTCTAGAAACTCTGCATTTTGGAAGGAGGCTATCACTGACGAAATGGATTCTTTGATTTCTAACAATACATGGGAAATCACTGATCTACCTACTAGTTCCAAGGCTATAGGGTGTCAATGGGTATTTAGGATAAAACATAATACTAATGGATCCATTCAAACCTTTAAGGCTTGGTTGGTGATTCAAGGCTTTAGTCAAAGACAAGGAGTTGATTACTTTGATACATATGCACTGGTAGCTAGAATCACTTCAATTAGAGTATTATTTGCATTAGCTTCTATCTACAATTTACATATACATCAAATGGATGTTAAAACAGCCTTCTTAAATGGTGTGATTTAGATGAAGAAGTGTAAATGAAACAACCCGAAGGGTTTGTGTTGCCTCGTCATGAGAATAAAGTTTGCAAGTTGAAGAAATTATTGTATGGGTTAAAACAAGCACCTAAGCAATGGCATGAGAAGTTTGATAATTCAATACTCTCAAATGGTCTTACTGTGACACCCGTCAAATTAAGACTAGTTATTAGGTCCTAATCATTTTGCCAATACATGTAATTAGTTCTGTATTAGGCTAACTGTGTGTATCATTACGTATATAGTTATATATACGCATTAACATGATTAATGAAATCGTGTCATTTTATATTGGCCAAATTCCGATTCATTTATATGGACGTTGGTGAACCTATTTTATTAAATAATATGAATATATTTAATAAACACATTTGTTTCTAAATATTATTTTGATAATATTTCATAGTAATTCGTATCGTGTAAATAATGTCTACGCGACCAAAAATACATAAAACGTGCTCGATAAATGAAACAAACCAAAGTTATATTTTTATAACTCATTAACAAATATTTTGATAAAACGTATATATAATACATAACGTCTAAATATACATTTAAACAATCGGGTAAACAAGCACCGCGTACTACGTAACTTTAGGGGAACAAAAATTAACCAAAACTCAGTCATGTGGGCCTGTGGGCCGGCCTAGACACAACCCACAAAATGACGATCTTGTTTGTTAAATAATACAAGACCAAACCACCACCACCTCAATCATTCACCATCTTTCATCTCTCTCTCTATCTCTCTCTCCATTGTCACTCTCTCTCTCTCTCTCTAAATTCAGTCCAAAAACACATTAAATCACTCCCTTGAATCACATTGGATCATCAAGTCGATTGAAGCAAAGACGATCACGTGAACGAGAGCTACGTTTCCATCTTTTCGGATTCTCCATACGATCATTGTAAGACCCGTTTTGTTTTACATATGAACACAAGTATAAAAACATCGCTATATGCTACATGAGTTAATTTCATCTAATCAATTTAAAGTCCTCCATCACATAGTTTGTTGATATTATATAGTGTGAATGTTAGTGTATGGTACCATATGGGATTGACAATCCCCGTCCGAGTTAGCAAGCACTAACCTGTCAAACGGACGCATTATCATTTGTTCAGTATGAGTGTAGATTAGGCACTCATAGGGAGGCACCTCGATCAGGTCCTTGAATGTGGATCCTGACCCCTCAGTTAAGCTCAAACTATGGACTCATGGCTGCATGTACATTCATTATTAGTTTGATAACAAATCATTATATAAATCTTGTGGTTCATAAATCTCATTTACTCATATACACCTGTGAGCTCACCAGCTTTTTAGCTGACCTTTTAGCATGTTATCTCAGGTACTCAGCAGTAGGTTGGAATGCCCATCAGGATATTGTAGCTCGAGTAGCATGCAAATAATATCATCAAGAGATTTCACTGCATTTCTATATTTTTTATAAATTAGATCTGTACTAGAATCTCTCAAGTAAACTATGCGAACTCACATTTTGGGAAACGATTATGTAATTTCTATTACACCTATGTTTTTTATCAAACGACGCATGTAGTGGTCATTCATTATATATCTTATGTTCTTGATTATTGATTAGTCGCGCCCCGACCCGATTCGCTTCCGCAACCCGAATTAGGGGGTGTGACAGATTGGTATCAGAGCCTAAGGTTATAGTGAACTAGGTTGCATTAGTGGGCCTAGACTTTGACCGTTAGGCAGTATTTTCTGTTAAGTATGATTGGTTCAAGAGTTACATCATACAAGTTTAATTTAACATAGCTTGATCAACTATGTATAATTAAATAAAGATGATGTAAGGCTTGAAATGGTTATGCTGTGTAACACCCGACATTTTAACAACATATTTTATATATCAAAAGAAAATCTTATAACTATTTAATTAGATTACATATTACCAAAACGGGTGTTACTAAAACTTTTCCAAACATTAATTTATCAAAAGATCAGAGTTGGCGCGAGCATAGTCAAACATCCCGCTAATCATCATAACCCGATCTACATCAACTAACCAAAATCTGCAAAAAGGTAAACAACGAGGGGATTAGCTTACGCTAAGTGAATGGAACTGTAACCAACAGTTCAACCCACAAGCAACAAGTCTTACAACTAATAAACTGCAACAAGTAAACACATAAGCACGTATCGTCAAGAGGATCGGAGGTTCCTGGTATACCATCACAGAAACCTACCGATAGCTTGAGTACTACCTTCACAGACATAAGTACATCCTCAACTTTGTGTATCGAATGACTCAGACAACTACACAGTAGTACTCAAGCCCAATCAACCAACATTGACCTCTGAATCAACCACATTGTCAACCAAATCAAACAACCAACAATCAACAACCAATAACAATCAGCAACTACAAATCAACTAATCAATAGCACAATATAACCAAACAATAATAACATAACTTAATATTTAACCAAAACTATCCCGGTTTACTCGTTGTAACCGAACCCGTTACAACTGAGTTGAACCGAGGATTACAGTAACCACTCACCAACATCTGAATCTCTGAACTTAGTTGTCTAATATCACTGAGTTGTTGCCCGCTTATCTGGAAACACAATAATACCAAGTCAGTAATAATCCAACATCAATATTCATAACATATATACAACATTATTCCAATATTACAAATAACCATCTTAACAACATAATTCACAATCACTTATCAAGTTTAAGGATCATTATGATCGTCTTATCTCCTTAATCATTGTTAATTAACATAATTAAACCATTAACAAGATTATTAACTTAAACCCAACATCACAACTTTATCTAAATACTACTTTATCTACCTCATTACCCTTACCAATTCATCATTATTAGTTAACTCCCATGTATGCACCTTACTCCATATAATAAACACTTTTACAACATTTTTAATATATTTCATAAAACTGGACAGCAGCTGATTAACTCACTTTTAGACAAACTTAAGATCAATTCTATGCAGTAAGGCCATACTCAACCGAAAATAGACTTTTCCACCTTTCCAACGCTATATTACACATCAAAAACGGAGTTACGGTTATTTAGTTATGATTTATTGAAAACAGCCTATTTTCTGCACTACAAGCTGTCCAACTCCGAATTTTTACCAAAATCATGCCAAATCGATTCAAATATGTTCAAAACACTTGTATTGATTAAATCCAACTCAAACAACACTTTTGGGACTGATTTTCAACAAGATTAACATTCAAAACAATTCATCTTTACAACTCTACACAAACAAATACATCTATATATCATATATTACCTATTTACTTTCAAATCCTCAATTTTTATTTACATAAACCCTAATTTGCAAATCTCCAACAAACATAAAGAACACAAGATTTCAACATAGAATCATCATATATCTATCATAATATCATCATACAAATCAGTAACAAAAACTTATAAACTCCAATTTACACAAAATCACCATATTCATCTTTTACCCAAATTCAAAGAAATGAAATTAAGAACACAATGCTTACAATGTAATTCAACAAGGCAAGATGATAATGAATCTGATTTCTTCAATTCTTAAACCCAAAAATAAACTAATCTTTCTTTTCTTTTATTTGTAGAATTTAGAGAGAGTATAGAAGAAAAAAGAAAATGAAGAACCATATCTTAATCAAATAAAGTTAGGTGATGAGTAAGGAGTTTAGGTGTCACAATTGGGGTGAGGTGTCGACCTCTCAGATATTTAATCCCTTTTACAACTTAAAACACAGTATAAATTATACCCCCTTCCCAACCTATTGTCTGGAACCCGAAAATACTCGTGATCCAAAATACTTTTATTTTACCGTCAACTTTAATATTTTAAAACAAGTAAGATTTTATTAATCACAATAAAATCGGTGACTCTTTTAACTATTTATTTCCAAATAAACCAATTAAACTATTTCTCAATTATTAAATAATCATTTATTTTCGGTTCCAGAAACAGGGTGCTACAAATCTTCCCCCCTCAGAGGATTTCGTCCTCGAAATCCAATTAGACCCAAATAAACTAAACATACTCAAATCTCCTATTGTCATACAACTCTAATCACATTAATATAATGGTATAACAAAGTAAACATGGAATATACCTGTCATGTCATCGTCCAGACCAAGTATTTCTCCCACAGTCATCTGAAATGCTTTACCAATCGCTTGTAGTATCTTCCTCTTTTGTCCAACAGATGACGCAGAACCCGAGGCCGAATCCCTTTCCAATCCAGATTCTATCCTAATCTTCTCCGGACACTTTCCTGATCTATGTCCCTCCTTATGACAATTCCAACAAACAAACTGAGGAGAAGTACAGTCCCGCATATTATGCCCAAACAAACCACACTTAACACATCTCATTGTCTCCGAAGTACATGGTACAAAATGCTTTGACTTACAACAAACACACCATGGATTGCTTCCTACAAATTCCTTTAGACCACTAGATTTAAATGTCTTAAGAGAACACAATCTATTCTGTTGTTGAGGTGTTGGAAACTGATAACCAAAGTCTCTCTGCTGAGCCAACCTAGCTTGTTGTTCTAAATACAGCTGTTCTATCTTTCTAAGTCTGATCACCTCATCCTCTAACTGTAACTTATAATCATCATCCTCATTACTATTTCCTTCCTGATTAGAAGTACCACCCTGATTACCGTTATGAATTTCTGGAGGTGGAAGCTCATTTCTGGATACATTGTTGATCGGGTTGCTAGTCAGTAGAGATGGTTATTCAACACCTCTTGATTGTTCATTAATGTTGATTGTCATATTGTGATGTTGTATATTATCACATTTATATATGTACATCTATGATAATCATCATTTATGAACAATCTCTCATGAACCCTATCTTTCTGTTCTCAGGAAAATCATGCCGCCAAAGGCAAGGCCTTACACCGATGCTCAGATAACATCCCTCATCTCCCAAGCAGTGGCTGAAGCCTTGGCTCAGGACTCACCGCAAAACTCCAGGAGGAGTGATGATGCTGAAACCACTCCTGTCCCTAAGCCTTGTACTTACAAGGACTTCATGAACTGCAAACCCCTGAACTTCAAGGGAACTGAAGGAGCCATCGGTCTGATTAGATGGTTCGAGAAAATGGAATCCGTCTTCCGCATCAGTAAGTGTGTAGAGGGGGACCGAGTCCAGTTTGCCACTTGCACCCTTGCTGACGGCGCTCTCACATGGTGGAACTCGTATGCCCAGTCTATTGGTATCGACACCGCCTATCTACTCTCTTTGGAAAATCTGAAAAAAATGTTCACTGATGAGTATTGCCCAACAGAAGAACTCCAAAAGTTAGATGAAGAGTTCTGGCATCTCAAGGTTCAAGGAACCGACATTGTTGGATACACTACTAGGTTCCAACAACTTGCAACCCTTCGCTCAGCCTTAGTAAGCACTGAGACCGACAAGGTCAAGAGGTACATCCGCGGTCTTTCGGAACCTGTCCTGGGGAACGTCCCCTCTTCCAACAAAACCACTATTCAGGGAGCAATCCGATTAGCCCATGAACTCATGGCTATGCAAGATAGCCAAGAAACACCTGTCTCGTCTTCTGGGAACAACAACAAGAGGAAATGGTCTGGAAATCAGAACTAGCAAACCCTCAAAAAGATTGAGACTGTCAAGAGTGACACATCGGGGTCTGGGGAAAGGAAAGGGTACACTGGAAGCAAACCATACTGTACCTAGTGCTACATCATCATGATGGTCCTTGTGGTACCCCCTGCAACAACTGCAAGAAGTATGGGCATCTCACCAAAGACTGCCGAGCACCTGCAACTAACCCCACCACCAACACTAACAACCAACCTCGAGCCTGCTATGAGTGTGGAAACACTAGACACTTCAGGAATGCATGTCCAAAGTTGAAGAACAAGGGTAACAACAACAACAATGCTAGGGGCAGAGCTTTTGTGCTGAACGCGGGAGACGCTCGTGAAGACCCTAATGTGGTCACGGGTATGTTCCTTCTCAACAATTTAACTGCTTCAGTTCTGTTTGATACTGGTGCTGATAAGAGCTTTATATCTGGGGAGTTTAGCCCACTATTAGACATTACCCCAATTGCCTTAGAAGCTAAGTACACTGTAGGGTTAGCTAATGGCAAATTGATTGAGGCCGATAGTGTAATACCAAATTGCACCCTAAACCTCGCAAACAAACTCTTTCCCATAAACCTAATACCTGTTAAGATTGGAAGTTTTGACATCATTGTTGGCATGGATTGGTTATCCAAGCATCGATTTGAAATTGTCTGTTATGACAAAATCGTTCGTATTCCTCTCGTCACTGGTAGTACTTTGTTCATACAAGGGGAGACCGGTGGGACGAGATTGAATATCATATCCTGCATGAAGACTCGCAAGTACCTTAGAAAAGGGTATCAGGCAATCCTCGCTCATGTTATTGAGAAAAAGTCAGAAGAGAAGCGACTTGAGGATGTGCCCATCGTTAGAGACTTTCCGGAAGTCTTTCCAGAAGAATTGCCTGGTCTTCCACCACCGAGGCAAGTTGAGTTCTCAATTGATCTTGTGCCCGGGGCAGCACCCGTGGCACGAGCACCGTATCGTTTAGCCCCTTCAGAACTTTAGGAGTTGTCTACTCAGTTGCAGGAACTCCTAGATAAGGGTTTCATAAGACCGAGTTCTTCACCCTGGGGAGCTCCGGTCCTGTTTTTGAAAAAGAAGGACGGTTCATTCAGGATGTATATCGACTATAGAGAGTTGAACAAATTAACCATCAAGAACCGTTATCCACTTCCTCGCATTGATGACCGATTTGACCAACTTCAGGGATCGAGTTTTTACTCAAAGATTGATCTACGGTCAGGTTATCACCAGCTACAAGTTCGCGATGAAGATATTCTGAAAACTGCTTTCCGAACTCGCTATGGTCATTACGAGTTTCAGGTAATGGCATTTGGTTTGACAAACGCACCGACAGTATTCATGGATCTTATGAACCGTGTGTGTAAACCATATCTGGACAAGTTTGTCATTGTCTTCATCGACGACATTCTTATCTACTCACGCAACGAGCAAGAGCATGCGCAGTATCTCAAAACCATTCTAGAACTTCTTAGACACGAAGAGTTATATGCAAAATTCTCCAAGAGTGAGTTCTGGATGCAAACTGTCCAATTCCTTGGTCATGTGATTGACAGTCTGGGAATTCATGTGGATCACTCAAAGATTGAGGCTATCAAGTGTTGGCAAGCACCGACAACGCCGATCGAAGTACGCCAATTTTTAGGATTGGCTGGTTATTATCGGCGCTTCATTGAAAATTTCTCGAAAATAGCTCAACCTCTCACGACACTGAATCAGAAGGAAAAGAAGTTTGATTGGAATGATAAGCAAGAGTCAGCATTTCAGTTATTGAAACAAAAGCTTTGTAGTGCACCCATTTTATCATTACCCGAAGGCAATGATGACTTCGTGGTATACTGCGATGCTTCACATCAAGGTCTTGGTTGCGTGTTAATGCAACGAGACAAGGTCATAGCTTACGTTTCTCGACAACTCAAAATTCACGAAAAGAACGACACGACTCACGACCTTGAGCTGGGGGCCGTGGTCTTCGCACTCAAAATCTGGAGACATTATTTGTATGGCACGAAATATACCATCTTCACTGATCATAAAAGTCTTCATCATATATTCGATCAGAAGGATCTCAACATGAGGCAACGTCGCTAGGTCGAGTTGCTTACCGATTATGATTGTGAAATCAAGTATCATCCAGGGAAGGCAAACGTAGTTGCCGATGCCCTAAGTTGAAAAGAGCGCACCAAGCCACTTCGAGTTTGAGCCCTTAGTATGACCATTCATAATGATTTAATCATTCAAATCCTTACCGCTCAGCTCGAAGCCTTGAAACCCGAAATCATCAAGCATGAGGCCTTGCGAAATATGGAGAATCAATTCGAAATCAAACCCAATAGGGTCAAGTACTTCACTAACCGAATCTGGTTACCTAAATTTGGGAACCTCCGAGATTTGGTGATGGATGAAGCTCACAAATCTCTCTATTCCATACATCCTAGATCGGACAAGATGTATCATGGTATTACAGAACTATAATGGTGGCCTAACATGAAAGCTGACATAGCCACTTATGTCGGCAAATGTCTAACCTGTTCTAAAGTCAAAGCTGAATATCAGAAACCTTCCGGCTTGCTCCAGTAACTGGAAATCCCTCAATGGAAATTGGAGCAGATCTCCATGGATTTCATCACTAATCTCCCGAGGACATCAAGCGGTTAGGATACCATTTGGGTGATCGTGGATCGGCTTACCAAATCATCTCATTTCCTTGCCATCAAGGAAACTGACAAAATGGAATGTCTCACTCAAATCTATTTGAAGGAGATTGTATCTCGACACGGTGTTCCAATCTCGATTATCTCTGACAGAGATAGTCGTTTCACTTCTCAGATTTGGAGATCATTGCAGAAATCCTTAGGTACTCGTTTAGATATGAGTACTGCCTATCATCCTCAAACCGACGGCCAAAGTGAAAGGACTATTCAAACGCTGGAAGATACGCTACGCGCCTGCGTAGTTGATTTCGGTGCAAATTGGGAACATCATTTGCCATTGTGTGAATTCTCGTACAACAACAGCTATCATACCAGCATTGGAGCTGCACCGTTCGAGGCACTGTACGGTCGTAAGTGCCGGTCGCCTATCTGTTGGACCAAAGTGGGAGACAGCCAACTCACTGGTCCGGAAATCATTCATGAAACCACCGAGAAAATCGTTGATATCCAGCAACGGTTGAAAGTCGCACGTGATCTTCAGAAGAGTTACATTGACGTGAGACGCAAGCATCTCGAGTTCTAGGTTGGGGATCGAGTATTGCTCAAGGTATCACCTTGGAAATGTGTTATCCGATTTGGTAAACGCGGGAAGTTAAACCCTAGATACGTTGGACCTTTTGAAATCCTCAAGAGGATTGGTCCAGTCGCATATCGATTACAACTACCACCCGAGCTTGGTAGTGTGCATCCCATATTTCACATTTCTAACCTAAAGAAATTGTTGTCTGATGAGACACTCATTATACCTCACAATGAGATTCAAATCGACGACAAACTTCATTTCGTCGAAACACCAGTGGAGATCATGGACCATGAGGTCAAATAACTAAAGCAAAGTCGTATTCCAATCGTCAAAGTTCGGTGGAATTCGCGGCGTGGTCCGGAATTCACCTGGGAACGGGAAGACCAGATGCGACTCAACTATCCACATCTTTTCTCAAATTCCACTCACACGACTCGGAGCAAAATTTCGGGACGAAATTCTCTTAACAAGGGGAGAATGTGACACCCGTCAAATTAGGACTAGTTATTAGGTCCTAATCATTTTTCCAATACATGTAATTAGTTCTGTGTTAGTCTAATTATGTGTATCATTACGTATATAGTTATATATACGCATTAACATGATTAATGAAATCGTGTCACTTTATATCGGCCAAATTCTGATTCATTTATATGGACGTTGGTGAACCTATTTTATTAAATAATATGAATTAATTTAATAAACACATTTGTTTCTAAATATTATTTTGATAATATTTCATAAGTAATTCATATCGTGTAAATAACGTCTACGCGACCAAAAATACATAAAACGCGCTCGATAAATGAAACAAACCAAAGTTATATTTTTATAATTCATTAACAAATATTTTGATAAAATACTTCAACTCAAAAAAAAATCGAAAGTTTATTCGTTACTTAAAAACGTATATATAATACATAACGTCTAAATATACATTTAAACAATCGGGTAAACAAGCACCGCGTACTACGTAACATTGGGGGAACAAAAATTAACCAAAACAAAGCCATGTCGGGCCTGTGGGCCGGCCTAGACACAACCCACAAAATATGGATCTTGTTTGTTAAATAATACAAGACCAAACCACCATCACCTCAATCATTCACCATCTTTCATCTCTCTCTCTATCTCTCTCTCCATTGTCACTCTCTCTCTCTCTAAATTCAATCCAAAAACACATTAAATCACTCCCTTGAATCACCTTGGATCATAAAGTCGATTGAAGCAAAGACGATCACGGGAACGAGAGCTACGTTTCCATCTTTTCGGATTCTCCATACGATCATTGTAAGACTCTGACACTTTCGTAAAGTACTTGTATTATGTTTATATAGATGATATATTGTTCAAACAACTTGAATATGTCCAAATCCAAATCCAAAACACGTTTTTCATAAACATTTAAAAGGGGCAGATTCTGCCTTCGAAAAGTCAGCTTACAAAACTGGCCATAACTTGAGTTCTAGGATGATTTAGACAACGAATTTCTTTTTAATAGTTGCGTATTAAAAAGAGCTACAACTTTCGTGTTTTATACTTTTTCCAGATTTGTACGTATTTTTTTGTATAAACTGATCTTTGAGACTGGAACTAGTCAATAACGAATTACAAGGGCAGTAATAACGAGTATTCAAGGGCAGTAATAACGAGTATTCAAGGGCTGTAATAACGAGTAATCAAGGGCAGTAATAACGAGTATTCAAGGGCTATAATAACGGGTTATCAAGGGCAGTAATAATGAGTTATCAAGGGCAATAATAACGAGTTATCAAAGGCAGTAATAACGAGATTATAACTAGCAGTAATAACGAGCGACGCAACCTCTGTGTCACAACTATAACTAGCAGATATAACTAACTCTGACACAAGCCCTATGTCGAACCTCACGTAACCTCTAATACTTATATGATACGACTTTTAAACACTTGAAACATACTTTATAAGTATCACGTAACAACATAATAGTAACTACAGTTTGAAATTATTATTACAAAAACTCACCAACGGGTCGTACATGTTTTCAAAACAATCAAACATTTTGGACATAACTAGTTGAATGAACAACTATCATAGATGATCTGTTGAGACATCTAATCAGTTAAACCTTGCGCGTTTAACACGCCCCGCAGGTTTCAGTCGTTGGAAACGACATCATTCTCTTGAATACCATCATTTGTGCTTGTTAGCATCTCATTAGGCTCATGTGAGTCTCATAGCCCCTTTTTAAATGCTTTTACCTAGGGGTGAGATACTTGCTCATTTTGTTTTACATGTGAACACAAGTATCAAAACATCGCTATATGCTACATGAGTTAATTTCATCTAATCAATTTAAAGTCCTCCATCACATAGTTTGTTAATATTATTTAGCGTGAATGTTAGTGTATGGTACCATATGGGATTGACAATCCCCGTCTGAGTTAGCAAGCACTAACCTGTCAAACGGACGCATTATCATTTGTTCAGTATGAGTGTTGATTAGGCACTCATAGGGAGGCACCCCGATCAGGTCCTTGAATGTGGATCCTGACCTCCTCAGTTAAGCTCAAACTATGGACTCATGGCTGCATGTACATTCATTATTTGTTTGATTACAAATCATTATATAAATCTTGTGGTTCATAAATCTCATTTACTCATATACACTTGTGAGCTCACCAGCTTTTTAGCTGACCTTTTAGCATGTTATCTTAGGTACTCAGCAGTAGGTTGGACTGTCCATCAAGATATTGTCGCTCGAGTCGCATGCAAATAATATCATCAAGAGATTTCACTGCATTTCTATATTTTGTATAAATTAGATATGTACTAGAATCTCTCAAGTAAACTATGCGAACTCACATTTTGGGATACGATTATGTAATTTCTATTACATCTATGTATTTTATCAAATGACACATGTAGTGGTCATTCATTATATATCTTATGTGCTTGATTATTGATTAGTCGCGCCCCGACCCGATTACGGTGTCATTCTAATCCTTTATGTTGATGACATTCTTATTGTTGGAACCAATATGAATGGCATCAATGAAACAAAGAACTTTCTGACCTCATGTTTTCAAATGAAGGATTTGAACGAAGTTGATACCATATTGGGGATTAAAGTTAAAAGGCATAGTGGGGGTTATTCGTTAAATCAATGTCATTACATTGAAAAGATTATAGATAAGTTTCAACACTTAAATATTAAGGAAGCTAATACCCCATATGACTCATCTTCTAAACTGATTGAAAACACTGGAAGAGCAGTTGCTCAAATTGAATATGCGAGTGCAATGGGTTGTTTAATATATGCTACACATTGTACTAGACCTGATACTGCATTTGCGTAGCAAACTTTCAAGATATACGAGTAATCCTAGTGTGACACCCGATCAATTAGGACTAGTACTTAGTGCCTAATCATAGTACTAATACATGTAATTAGGGTTAATTATGTGTATCATTATGTGTATTGATATATTTATTATATACACACACACGTATGCAATTTGTTTAAATCGTACATTTACATATTCGGACGAATTCCGACATCATAAATACGGGCGTTGGTGAATATTATGTTAAATAATATGTAATTATTTAATAAACTCATAAACTCATAAATATTATGTTGATAATATTTAACAGATCAATTGTATCGTATTAAGTAACAAGTACATTACAAAAATGCGCGGAACGCGCCCGACAATCAAATGTGAACCAAAATATATTTTATAACTTTAAAATATATCATTTCAAGTAAGACCTTCATTGAAAATATCGTAGTTAAAAACGATAACAAAAACGTCTAGTTTAAACGTCACGCAATTAAACATCCGTAAAACGAGCGCGCAAATCGAGGCCGATAAATAAAGGGAAAATTTTTATAAATATTTTTAAGTATTTTAATATATACTTCAATCAAAAATATCGAGATTTAAATCGATATCTAAAACGCACGTATTAAACGTTTAACGTTTACATAAACACCGAAACGGACGAGGAAACGAACACCGCACGGAGCACGAATTGAGGGAACAAAGTTTGAACAAAAATCAGCCCCTGTGGGCCCTCCCAAAATCGGCCCTTGTGCCCAAGAGTCAAATCCACCTCTCTTTGTTAAGTTGAACACAACTTATACTCCACATCCACTTAATCATTCCATTTTTCATTTCAATTACACACACAATCTCTCATCCCTCTCTCTAAAATCTGCTACCCTCTCTCTCTAAAACACACCAAAAACTCAGCCTTGATTATTGAAGTAAAGGGAGCAAGAATCAAGAACAAGAAGAAGCTAGTAGCACAAGTTCATTCACTATCATCATCTTCTTCATTTTCATCATCATTCTTGGTATGAATGACCATCTTCACTCCTTAGATTTATTTGCATGTTAGTTATTTGTATGTTATGTTGATCATCTAACTTGATTATGTCCAAAAGAATGGTTAAAAATCGTTTTTATAAATTATATATATACATGCATAATCTGTCCAGAAAAAGTTAGTTTATTAAAACGGTCATAACTTGAGTTCTGGAAAGAGTTAGACAATGAATTATTTTTTTTTAAGTTGCGTATTGAAAAGATATATAAAAAAGTTCTTTTATGGCTCCTTCCAAAAACCCACCTATTTTTAGCTACGAATTAACCTTTGAGTCTGGTCTGATGATAGTCGAAAAACGAGTTCGGTTCATTTGCGGAATTTTATACCTATCTAGATGGACTCTATAACTATTGGAAAAATTAAGTTAACAACTAGACACATAGTAGAATAACTGATAAAAATTGTGGACTCTAACTCGGATCATAACTAGTTAAGAAATATAGGCGAAGTGAACCGACAAAATCAAAAAATACATTTAGGGACTGTTTTGGAAATAAATATAAAAATGATACTTGTGGGTCACCAATGGTCACGAAACTCGTTTCCTATAAGTATTATAACATAATAAAGGTTGTGTAAAAGTTTCAGGTCAAACCGATTTAGTTTGACCAGTTTGACCAGTTGACCAGATTTGACCAGTTGACCAGATTTGACCAGCTTGACCAGTTGACTAATTTAACCAGCTTGACTAGTTTGACCAGTTTGACCAAGATTGACTTTCAGAAGAAAAAAAATATTTGACCACAATGTTCGGATATAAATGTATACATGTACTTTCAAATACAATAAAAGAAGCTTGAAAAATAATTACTACACTAAGTATTCAACACTTATAATAATCAAACCTTATACAAAACTTACATTCATACATTAGAAACCATCACCAACGGGCCATACATGTTTTCAAAACTCAAACAAAACAATCAAACATTGGACATAACTAGTTGATGGAAAACTAGCATAGATGGTCTATTGAGACCTCTAATCATTTAAAACCTTGCGCGTTTAACACGCCCAGTAGGTTTCCACATCTAATCCTTTAAAACCTTGCGCGTTTAGGATGTCCAGCAGGTTTTAGTCGTTGGAGACGACATCATTTCTCTTGTAAACCATCATTTGTGCTTGATAGCATCTCATTAGACTCAGGTGAGTCTCATAGCCCCTATTTTACTGTTTTTACTCTAGGGGTGAGAATACATGCTCGTTTTCTTTTACATGTGAACGCAAGTATCAAATATCGCTATATTCTGCATGAGTTAATCATCTAATCATCATAAGTCCTCATTAGCGTAGTTTGGTAATACTTTGTAGCGTGAATGTTAGTGTATGGTACCATATGGGACTGACAATCCCCGTCCGGGTCAGCAAGCACTGACTGGTCAAAACGGACGCATTATCATTTGTTCATATGTGTGTTGATTAGGCATACGCATAGAGGCACCCTCGCTCAGACACTTAATTGTGATCCTGACACCTCAGTTAAGCTTAGACTATGTGCTCATGGCAGTTATATACATCTTTTATCATTTACTTATTTGCTTAATTGCAAATCATTATACTTAAATCTTGCGGTTCATACATTACACTTTATCATTAAACCTGTGAGCTCACCAACGTAAGCTGACCAATTTAGCGTGTATTCTCAGGTTCGCAGCAGAAGTAAGTCTGCTCACTCAGGATGCCCATTAGCTCGGTCTCATGCAAACATCAGGAGATTATCATGCATTACTATATTTTGTATAACTTAGTTATGACATAGAATCTCTTACATCAATTCGAGCTTTTGTAAACTATTATAATAGTGTAAGACTTTTATAATATCAACGTATTGTAAACGACGCATATAGAGTCGTTCATTATATCTTATGTGTTGTTGATATTTGATTAGTCGCGCCCCGACCCGACCCGCTTCCGCATCATAATTTGGGGGTGCGACAGATTGCTATCAGAGCCTAAGGTTATAGTGAACTAGGTTGCATTTAGTGGTCCTAGACTATGACCGTTAGGCAGTATTCCTCATTAAGTATAACTGGTTCAGGAATTACATCATACGAGTTTAATTTAACATAGCGTAGCTATCTATGTACAATTAAATAAAGATGATGTGATAGAGACAGCCATTTTACATCTCACTTTTGGCAATCATTACAAAAATCCTTGGGTACTCGTCTGGATATGAGTACTGCATATCATCCTCAAACTGATGGCCAAAGTGAACGAACAATTCAAACACTGGAAGATATGCTATGCGCCTGCGTGATAGACTTCGGTGCAAATTGTGAACATCATCAGCCATTGTGCGAATTTTTGTACAACAACAGCTATCATACCAGCGTTGGAGCTGCACCATTTGAGGCACTGTACGGTCGTAAGTTCCGGTCATCTATCTGTTGGACCGAAGTGGAAAGCTAAATCTTAGATACGTTGGACCTTTAGAGATCTTTGAAAGGATTGATCCAGTCGCATATCGATTGCCGCTACCTCTCGAGCTTAGTAGCGTGCATCCCACATTTCACATTTCTAACCTTAAGAAATATCTGTCTGATGAGACACTCATTATTCCCCTCGATGAAATCCACATCGATGATAAACTCCATTTAATCGAGACACTAGTAGAAATCATGGACCGTGAGGTCAAACAGTTAAAACAAAATCGTATTCCCATCGCTAAAGTCCGGTGGAATTCGCGGGATGGTCCGGAATTCACCTGGGAATGGGAAGACCAAATGCGACTCAAATACCCACAACTTTTCACAGACTCTCCTCACACGACAACTCAGAGCTAAATTTCAGGACGAAATTTTCTTAACAAGGGGAGAATGTGACACCCGACCAATTAGGACTAGTACTTAGTGCCTAATCATAGTACTAATACATGTAATTAGGGTTAATTATGTGTATCATTATGTGTATTGATATAATTATTATATACACACACACGTATGCGATTTATTTAAATCGTACATTTACATATTCGGACGAATTCCGACATCATAAATACAGACGTTGGTGAATATAATATTAAATAATATGAAACTATTTAATAAACTCATAAACTCATAAATATTATGTTGATAATATTTAACAGATCAATTGTATCGTAAACACCGAAACGGATCAAAAATATCGAGATTTAAATCGATATCTAAAACGCGCGTATTAAACGTTTAACGTTTACATAAACACCGAAACGGATGAGTAAACGAACACCGCACGGAGCGCGAATTGAGGGAACAAAGTTTGAACAAAAATCAGCCCCTGTGGGCCCTCCCAAAATCGGCCCTTGTGCCCAAGAGTCAAATCCACCTCTCTTTGTTAAGTTGAACACAACTTATACTCCACATCCACTTAATCATTTCATTTTTCATTTTAATTACACATACAATCTCTCCTACCTCTCTCTAAAATCTGCCACCCTCTCTCTCTAAAACACACCAAAAACTCAGGCTTGATTATTGAAGTAAAGGGAGCAAGAATCAAGAACAAGAAGAAGCTAGTAGCACAAGTTCATTCACCATCATCATCTTCTTCATTTTCATCATCATTCTTGGTATGAATGACCATCTTTACTCCTTAGATTTACTTGTATGTTAGTTATTTGTATTCTATGTTGATCATCTAACTTGATTATGTCTAAAAGAATGGTTAAAAATCGTTTTTATAAATTATATATATACATGCATAATCTGCCCAGAAAAGGTCAGTTTAGTAAAACAGCCATAACTTGAGTTCTAGAAAGAGTTAGACAACGAATTTTTTTTAAAAGTTGCGTATTGAAAAGATCTATAAAAAGTATTTTTATGGATCCTTCCAGAAACCCAACTACTTTTAGCTACGAATTAATCTTTGAGTGTGGTCTGATGATAGTCGAAAAACGAGTTCGGTTCTTATGCGGAATTTTATACCTATCTAGATGGACTCTATAACTACTGGAAAAATTAAGTTAACAACTAGACACATAGTAGAATAACTGATAAAAATTACGGACTTTAATTCGGATCATAACTAGTTAACAAAAATAGGCGAAATGAACCGACATAATCGAAAAATACATTTAGGGACTGTTTTGGAAATATAAATATAAACGACACTTGTGAGTCATCAATGGTCACGAAACTCGTTTCCTATAAGTATTATAACATAATAAAGGTTGTACATGTTTTCAAAACTCAAACAAAACAATCTAACATTGGACATAACTAGTTGATGGAAAACTAGCATAGATGGTCTGTTGACCAATTTATATTTAGCGTGTATTCTCAGGTTCGCAGCAGAAGTAAGTCTGCTCACTCAGGATGCCCATTAGCTCGAGTCTCATGCAAACATCAGAAGATTATCATGCATTACTATATTTTGTATAAATTAGTTATGACATAGAATCTCTTACATCAATTCGAGCTTTTGTAAACTATTATAATAGTGTAAGACTTTTATAATATCAATGTATTGTAAACGATGTATATAGAGTCGTTCATTATATCTTATGTGTTATTGTTTATTGATTAGTCGCGCCCTGACCCGACCCGCTTCCGCATCATAATTTGGGGGTGCGACACCTAGTTATGATCATTGTAAAGCGATTGGAAGAGTTCTTGGTTATCTTAAAAGAACTAGGACGCTAGCATTATATTATGGACATTTTCCTGCTTTTTTAGAAGCAGATGTCAGTTGGATAACTGGGAATAGTAATAATAAATCCACAACGGGTTGGATTTTTACATTAGGTGGTGGTGTTGTTTGTTGGGGCTCAAAGAAACAAACATGCATTACTCATTCCACCATGGAGGCTGAGTTTTTAGCACTTGCAGCTACGGGTAAGGAAGCTGAATGGCTAAGAAACATGTTGTTACATATAGAGTTGTGGCCACAACCCATGCCAGCCATTTCCTTACATTGTGATAGTGAGGCAACACTATCGAGGGCATATAATAAGGTATATAATGGAAAGTCTAGACACATTAGCCTTACACATGCCTATATCAAAGAGTTAATATCAAAAGGGATAATAACTATTGAATACATACGCTCTTGTAAGAATCTAGCGGATCCGTTTACAAAAGGTCTTCGAGAAGATGTAATCTTTGGAACTACAAGAGAGATGGGTTTGAAACCCATTGAATAGAGTTGGCAACAATGGGAACCTAACCTTTACTTAGACCAAAATCTATCTAAAGGTTCAATGTGGTAAAAACAAATTGTTGATAACCAACTTGTATACTAGTAGTCTTGTTACCAATTACTAGTGAGCAATTTAGGGCAAGTATTTATACATACTCTTAATGAAATGCACCTTTGGTAATTAAAGGATTTCACCTATATGGGCATAAGGAGTGGTTCCGCTGCAGCAAAAGTAGATAATACTTTTGGAGATGTCCACGAAACTGGGATCAGCACATGGCCATAATAGTGCTACCATGTGAACATCAATATAACATGTTATGTGTGTTATCTTTAGGAATTTAACAAAAGGAATCATGGCTCAAATGCTGCAAGCCGCCTATGATTTCGTTAAATTATTTGAGGGATATACACTATGTTAAGGTTCAAAGCGAAAGCTACCTTAGCTTATGCAAAATTTGTTTGATAATGATAAATAAGCCCAAGTGGGGGATTATTAGAACTTGTGGTCTTATTTATCCCACATTGCTTGCAGAAAAATATGAAAGTGAGTTTATAAGTCCTAGTTTATCTATAATGATATATATAATTATATCATAGACTTAGCACTTATAGTTGTTTTTATTATTTCCTACAGAATTATAAAAACAGTTATGCGACAGTTATTTTCAAAGGGTGTGAACCAACAGTCATGTTGGTTGATTTTCGGAAGTAATTAAATAGATATGATGGTTAGTGAATAATCATGATGGTTGGTGTTAACTGCCAATAACACAACTATAAATAGGTGTATAATTCCATCAGTTTCAACACACACATAGAAACCATCCGATACACTTTCATTTTCACAAATGCAATTCTTTGATGTTCATGTGGACTTTATGTATGCTGCATAAAGTTCTTTAATAGAGGTCGAATCCTGGGAAGAAGTTAGTCGAGACCCACTAGCGTTTCATAGTGAGGGCTAATATTCTTTAAGGACAGTGATTATCACGTCCTCAATCTGTGTACATATTTATATTAGTAGTGATCTGAAATACTTCAACATGTCAACTAAAGGTAACAAACGATGCATGTAAACAACATATGCATAATATCAGACAATGTATTTTCTGTTAGCAATCCATACAATGAAGCACATACGATAATCGTATAGACTCATCAGTAAATAAATAAACGTGAACATTATGACCTAACTAATATAACGCATCATGTGAATGTCAGCAAAGGCCCTAATGTAGTATTGTCATTAATTACTTACCGGATATAAACATTGTCAACATGAAGTCAGTTTTGCTTTAAATAAACTATTGCAATTAGAAAACATAGTCAACATGCAGCTGTAAATAAGCTATTGTAACTATAAATATTACAATGGAAGTGAGAATGTCGGATCACTAAGAACACATAATTCTTAGTTGAGATTAACATAAGATTATTCTTGTAATAATGATTTAAATAGCTATAAATCTATATTATTACAATGATCGTCTAACTTTTGAATTTAAATAATAAAAAACCATATAGTCATTATATATTTGGGGTGACATTTTGACCTGTTTTTCCAGTTAAACTATTGTAGCCAATTATATTTTACCATTTTGACCTATAATAAGCATAAGTATAATCGAACTCCAATTGTGTACCCATAAAATGGCCAAAATTGTTGTTGTTGTGTTTAATCTTGATGGATCAGTAGTATAGTATGCATGTGGAATAAGAATGGGTTGGCAGAAAACATGATATAGAATAGTTGGTAGTTTGGTTTCTCACGTTTGCATGTTAGGCATGAATGGTGAATAGTACGCATGAATATGAACAGTGGTCAAAATGTGTGTACCATTTTTTCTTAATAATGCATGTGATGTACGTGTGGGTGTAAGTCTATATTTAATATATGAATGATAGTGCAGTGTGTGTTTCCTTCTTTCTTCCTCCATTCGTTTCATTTCCAGAAAACAAACACAGAATGATTAGCATAGTACGGGCCTGTGAAACCAACAGTTGCCAATGATTAGCATAGTACGGGCCTGTGAAACCAACAGTTGCCTCTACTAAAAATGGCTTACAATTTAAGAGAGCATACATTCAAATCTAGATACCACTTTTCCAGTTTTAATTTCAACACTTTCCATTTGCTTTTCTCATATATTGCATTCCAATATTATCTACAATATCCCTAATATGCAAACAATATCATATCACACAAATATGCAAATCAGGCTCCCTAATGAACATAAAAGCAAAAGTGATACATATTGTACCTGGTATATCATAGAAGCAAAGAAATCACAAGTAGGAATCGCACCTAACTATCTGACGACTAACATTTAATTTTGCATTGGAGACTCACCCATTCAATTCTTTTTTAATATGATGATGAGCATAAAAATGCTACGAACATGTAGCACTGATGGTTTACTTTAAAACGACAAACATTTACACATTATAGAATTATAGAATTTATCACATAGGGATTAATCAAAACAAAAATCTGAGCTTGTGTAGGTTATCAGAACCAAAGAGCAACTGTTTAGTTGGAGATCCTTTATTCCAGATTTATCCATTATAACCATCATAACCAATCTAGTAGGCGAACGAGATAGACATCAATGTATACAACCAAACAACATAAAAGTGGTTAACCTGAAAATAGTTAATTTAAATGTATCATTAACACTCAAAATGCTACATATAAGAGTCAATATCAACTGGAAAAGCACAAGTCTTCCATTCTAGACATTCATCGTGTATTTTTTTTACTTGTACGTAGTTTTGAAATGTCATCCTTCAGTTTTTTTACTTCACACTCTTTCTTTAAATTTTCATCTTGTCGAAATTTCAATTGTTTTTCCAAATCCGACTTTCTAGCTTTTAGATCTTGCAATTCTGACCTTCTAGCTTTTAGATCTTGAAATTGATTTTCTCGATCTGGATCTTGCAATCTTGCAATCGATTTTCTAGATCTAGATCTAAAAATTGATTTTCTCCATCTAGATCTGAAAATTGAGCCATCTGATAATAAAAAACAATAATAATCAATTCAACAACATATTTTCAAACTTTATGGTTAAAATTATTGTACACAATATGAAATATAGTGCATGGTTTTTTTCTGCATACCCTGCATGCTTTTTCTCTGCATGATTTTTTTCTGCATTTTTTTCTGCATGTTCCTTTACAGTGAAAACATACCCAGTCTTGTGGGTAGTAGTTTGGTTGGGATCCATAATTTTTCAAGCATCTGCCGTAATATTTTTTAGTGCAGCCGTTGAAGCTGCAAATTGCAAAATGGTCGTAGTTCCGGTTACAATTATGACACCAATTCTTCTTGTTCTCCTTATTCTCCTCCATCTTCTTGTCCAATATGAGGCTGAGAAAGTGAGAATAATATGTTTCAGCTCAAATTAAATAAACCGAAAGGTATTTCAGAGAATCCGTACCTCAAATTATTGTCAAAATGCTTATTAGATATCCAAATAATTATAGCTCCACTCAATGTACAACAGTTACCAACAAACAATTATTAACATTTATCAACCTGTTTATTTACTGTTGTGACCTTATATTTTATTATCATGTTAACTTACATACTCCACCTGTAATGATCACATTCAGATTCACATATGTTGGAAGCAAATTAAATATAGTTCATACGGTTACGGTAACGAGATCATATAATTTGCGTAGGACCAATTTAGAAGAACGATTGCTATATCGTAAGGTTTAAGTTTAACTCAAATATAAGTTATTAATTATGGCTATAATTTGTAACATTTTATTTTCTTTAGGGGCCTAACTGAAAATTCATAAAAAACAAATCCAAGACTGTAAATTCCATTAAATCTTTAATTTGATTTTGCTAAGTTTCTCTGATCTAATTACATATCATCTAAACACACATGTTTTAATACTAATCTTGTAAATTTTATATTCCGATTATAACAATTGGTCATCGATTATAAGGCCCGAAACTTCCAATGTTGTTACCGAATATAATGAAATAGACTATGAATTTCAGCATATAATGTTGGATTAAATAACGATTATATCGTTTACACATCCCATCATTAACTATGTGACTATAGATTTTTAAAGTTCCGATCTCATTAAGATACATATTTTTAATACGCGTAAATTCTCATTTCATATCCATGCATAACCGATAACATTGTAGGTGATTTTTCATCATTATAAACTCAATAATATGATTAAATATATTAAGAAAGCAATATAAACGAATTTTACATGATTAATAGAAGTATTGAGTTGAATGTTACCTCCGAAACGAACACGAATTCTAACCGAAAATGAACACGTAAAAGCTTCTTGTTCCCATTTCCAATCCGGCCACTATGTCTATTCTTCTCTCAATTCTTTTATCTTAACTTTGCTTTGTTGGTGGATGTGTGTTTTATGGCTAAATGAGTAAGTTTAGTATATAACTAATGTGTTACTTGGGCTCCGATAAAATTGGGATTTGAGTATCTCCTGTGGACTTGGTCTCTCAATTCAAATGGCAAAATTAATTCTATTATCTGTTTAACAATTAAAGGTTTATCCGGTTCTAAAATTTTAAATTTAAGTTAAATTTATTTTATTAAAGTAAGGAGTGGTATTGTGTACAGGGATGTGTAGGGTAAACGTAAATGTTGTATTTACTGTGTACATGGCTACATGCCTTACTCATGTTTAAATAGTTATGTTCATGATAATAATTTTACAATTTTACCAACTTGGACTCTAATAATAAAGTTTTTTGATAGGTCCCAATGAAAGCTTAATTAAATTGATAGATAAATGTTCTTAGGTAAGAACAACCACAATTTTTACTTAATAATTCTCTATTGATTTTCATTCATTGCCTAGACTTAAATAATAAGCTCCCTGTGTACACTCCTAGAAAAGAAAATTGTCAATCCGTGGGAAACCGCGGTTTTTCACGAATTTCCCATGAAAATGGTCCGAATTTAAAATGGTCATCGGAAATATTTTTCGCACTAACTTTTCAACGGCCAATAACTTTTCATTGGATTTTCAACGGACCATTTTGATGATAATTAAGATTTCAGATATGACATCTTTCAGAATCAACAAATTTCCCACAAAATTTCAACCAATATTTCCCACGGATTTTTGTTTCCCACGAATTTCTAACAATATATCATTAGGTAATTCCCACAAACTTCCCAGGGATTATATTTTTCAACCGATTTTCAACTCCTAAACTTTTCAATGCATTATCATCTATCGATATTTTCAATGAATTTTTATCAACCAATGTTTCCCACAACATGTTTATTACAACCATTTGCATTGATAATTAGTGGGTAAAACAAAATAGAAATAAAAAAACACAAAAGTGCATTTGTTTAATTTTGGGTCTATAATCTATATAACCAAATTCAGCCGCAAATATAATCAAATTATTTATAAACCATCCAGAATTCAAAACTACCATGAAACAAATATTCTCCCAAAAACTAATTTGCAAAGTATATCATCAAATTATATGTTTCTTAAACTAACATACAAAATGCTGAAATAAACTACTGAAATTAATTTAGTAAGCTATTGATCTTATTGAGTTCTCTTGTTTATGGGTCATTTCATGCTTGTATCTCTTCAACCTCTACCTCTTTCTTCATTATTCTTCACATCTTTAATCTTCCTCAATCTTCATTCATTATGTTTCATATTATGTGGGGCATCGCTTCTAGAAAAAATGAATATGTACCAAACACATCCACATATCCATTTAAATATCAAGTTGTTACCTTCTGTAGTTCTCTCCTAGCCAATTGCCCTGATGGCACCCGAAAGCGTCGGTGTCGTTGATGGTAACTAATCAGGCGCTAACAGGGATTTTAAAATTTATAATTAGCGGGGCTTAAATTATATGTACTACCTACTCTGGTTAGTAAGCGGTAAGTATAACCTAAGATCGTTATATGAATCCAAACGTGTAGGTAAATTAAAGTTGGCACTTTCGGTAGGGAAGTATCTAGGATGGAACAAAGTAGGTAGGTTTGGGGGTTTTAAACTAAAGACATGTAATTAAAATGCAGGAAAGTAAAGTACAGGAAAACAGATAAAGATAAATATGTGATTATTGAGATTTCGATAATTAATATTTCGGGATAAAAGAATAAATAGGGATGATACTAATGTGGCAACCAAACTACTAGGCGTAAACTCTAGAACCCTACCAACTCAATTTCCCATTGGCATGTCACTAGGAACTAGGTTATCATGATTCTGATCGGAGAAATACGCAAACTTCCAATACTTATCTAGTTGAAAGATAAGCAACCTATTTTGGTTTTATACCAAGGTTCATGAATCAGTAGCGTATCGTCTCATAGATCCGACCGTTCTTAACTCCTAAGGTAGTTTACTGTTCTCTTAGCATGCAGACTAATAACTTTGTATGTTTAGACCGCCGATTTTATAAGATTTGGTGTTTTAAAGATTCTAGGTCATTACGACTTTGATCTTATTCCGAAATCTTGTTATCATTCATTTAGGCTCTAGTTACTTCGACTTATGATTTAAATCTCTCCTTTTCAAACAGTTATACATCCCCGGATTATTCGCAGTTTGTTAAAACGTGTTTCATATGCGGAACATGCCTTTCAATGATAGACAATGTACTTTATGTAGTAGTTCCACAGTTTCTCATATCAACATGCGGTCGAGAGTAATTGACAGTGAAAGTGACACTCTATCTAAATAAATGTAAAGCAGTGCAGAAATGTAAACCTAATATATACAACGAGTGGTTTCAATGTATCTTACTTATTGCATGAACTACTTACCATAATTAAGGTTGATCAGGTCCTAATTACTACGTTGCAGTCACGTGGATAACCAGAAAGGGTAATCCATAAATTAAACTTGAATTCATAAAGTCTTAACGTTACAAGGGTTACTAATTCCTATTTTATCTGAACGTATTTCACGAACATCATTTTATAGTGTTTTGACTTTCGTAGGATATACCAGTTAGTTGTGAAGTTGTATTACCCCTTCGGGATTCCAACTATTAAACCAGAGCTGATTCCAGAGATATAACTACCTTCGGTCATTTACCGACTTCCATACATTTGTACTCCGCCTTAAAGCGTTTCCAGGTTATATCGGATAAACAGTCGAATAGGTGCCGTCATATCTCTTTACGATTGTCATGCATTAATTATATAATGTCATCCTTACTTATAATTATCTACATCATCAACAACCACAATAATAAACTACTCGCAATTCATGGCAACAAATATATCACATACCAAGCAATAACACATATTTAAAATATGGAATAAAACAAATATGATAAAGGTTTAGATATCACCCGGAATTAAATGCGTAGCAGCGTATTATTATGATTGACAACTCGTTTACACGTACAAAGATGAATCTTCACACCTCCTAACGTTCGTTCTAGCCTCTATACTAATCCGAAGATTAATTACAATAATCCTAGACTATAAGAGAATTTCTAGAGTGAGAAAGTGAAAATGGAAAAGGAGTATGTGAGTGTATTAGAATGTAGAAGTGTATTTTTATGAGTGTGTCTTAAAATGAGACTTAGGGACTGCTATTTATAGGGAAAATATTTCTCACATTAGCATCCCTAGGCTCACATTAGAAAAAGTAGCGAAAGGTGGTGCACCGGGTACGAAAAAGTAGCGAAAGGTGGTGCACCGGGTACACGCAAGGACGGAAAAGTGAAAAAGAGAAGGGGGTAGGGGGGGGGGGCGCCTGGCTGCTGGCCGGCGGCGGTCGGTTGCCACCTGCCCGGTCCGTCTCTTTCGTTGTGTTGCTTAATTCATGCGTATCTTCTTCGTTATGTGTCCGTTTGTGTTGATTCTTTTTGCGTTGGATTAGTAATTCAAAAACGAAGACTTTGATGTCAAGATATCCAAAAAAATATGTTTCTAATCTCCAGATATTGCGTACGACTCATTTGGATCTTCCGACGGGCGTAGAATCTTCATTCTTTATTCGTTTTTGTTGATTCTTCTTCTGTTGGATTCGTAATTTGAAAACGAACATCTTGGGAGAGATGGATGTTGATGATGGGCACTTTTATCTTAAAATCTCGTTTTGATGCCTTGAATCTTCAAACGTGTGTGGAATCTTCATTTTTTCATCCGTTTTGCTTGATTTTTATCGTGCAACCTTGTTTTGACCATATTGGCACAATATCATTGATTTGTAGTGGTTTTGAGTTTAAAATGCCAAGAATCGTTCCAGAACGAGAGAGATATCGGTAGTAAAAACATAACTTTTTACGCGATATCAAGAATTCCACACTTAGAACTTTGCTTGTCCTCAAGCAAACTCATTCTTAAAAAGCTTCTGGAAGGATTCTAATCGCATTAATTTTTAGAGATACCATTTTCCAAAGAATATAAAGTTGCAGTTATCAAAGAGTTTTTACCGGAAACTAAGGGTTAATAGAATTTGATACCTTCTTCGAGCAACATATATGATGATCATGACTAGGCAATCCTCACAAGTGGGTCTCTCAAATCACTCAAGTGTTTAGGGTTTCCTACTTACTAGTGTCAATCACTCAGATAGCCTGTCATGCAGCATTCTCGTCATAGGCTTGATCGAGAATCAGATCTCCATCACTTTTGATGAGGACGGTACTAACCTTTCGAGATATCTTGGAAGGAATCGGATGTTTTAGGTTGAAGAAGGTGTGAGGGTTTTCCTTGTATTTTCTCAAAACTTTTCTTGAGAGAGTTTCTTTGGAATTTCTCAGATTTTGAAAGGACTACATTGCCTTTTTCTTCCTTTTTCTTTAGAATTTTTCTTTTCTTGGCCCTTTTACTTGATCCTTGGGCTTTTAGGTTTCTTCTGACAGCTTTGCTTTTGCTGAATTTCTTTTTCTTGGAGCTCCTTTTACGGATGATGCTCATCCTTTGGGGAATGCTCCGATATATTTTATGGCTTTGTATTAGGCTGCAGAAGTCTTGGAAAATCAAGAGTATCTTTGAGAGTTTGTTGGAAAATGAAACTTCTGTAGGTTCGGGATGAATATTAGGAGGTTTTGATTGGGTGTGAAGAGTGAATGTTGAGTGGGTGGATGTTTGATGGTGGAAAGGCATTTGGATTCCTTAGAAGTTATCAAGATGGGTTGTACATATGCCACGTATGGCACTCATCGGTGTGATCTCGAAATGCATTACAAGAGCAAGTTCTAATTCAAATGCATACATCGGCGCACACATGAAACGAAAAGTGAAGCATTTTAGAGATGAATGCTAATGATGGGCTCAATCCTCATGAATTGAATGTTTTGGTCGATGTGTGCCTAGCCATGTGTTGCCCTTTTCGTCCGTATCTTATTCTAAAACAGTTTTGTTTCGTTGTCAAAACTCGTTTCTTGCTGTAATTTATAATTTTGAAAGATAAGATTTCTAAAGAACGATGTTTTTGAATCTAAAAATTTTGAAATTTTATCCATTTTTAGCCTTTTAATGAAAATATTGTTTGATTTACGGACAAGAGGTAAAAACTTACGGTTGAAGACCGTATATCCCACACTTAGAGGAACATTGTCCCTAATGTTCGAATCTATTTGTTGAGTACCTCTTGTTGAAGTATCCCATACTTAGAGATTCTACTTATTTTTGGATTGTTTCGTAAGTGTAGTGTGGTTTTTATTATCCCACACCTAGTGTTTGGAATATCGGATGAGATAATCAATTCTGTAAATGGGTAGAGGGTTTTGGAACGGTGTACCGCTTTTACTGTGCACGTTGTTGGTTACTCATTAGAAGTCTGCTGGTCTATGGCTTGTGGCTTATGGCTTATGGCTCTCGGCATTCTTCTTTGTGTGGTCCACAACTCCCCTTGCTTTGGTCTTCTATAGTTTCTCAAACAAACCACTCAATTCAATCAAGTAATAGCTGCTAATAAGAAAAGTAAAGTAATAGCATAATAAAGTAATAACTGGATAGATGTGATGTCTATGCATCCACAGTACATCAAATACACACTATAATAATAAAGTCTTGGTAGAATATAGAAAGGAGTGAGAAAGCGGAGCAATCTATTGCTCGGCTAGTGGTGATACTGCAGCTGAAGATACTATAGATCCAGGTGATGTCTCATCTGATGAAGAATCATCATGCTGATAGTGGGTGCCTTTGTCTGATGCATCTCGATCAGCCTCTGCATCTGGTGTACCTATGGTGAATACTCCATCCTGTATCAAATGATCAACAAATTCCCCTGCGGGCATGTCGAAGCTGTCAAGTGGAATCTCAGGTGTCCTCTGCTGGGAGTGTCCTCTGAATAAATCAGTCTGTCTATGAGAGGATACTGAATCAATCGGTGCATCTGCAGGGCTAGTGCTCCTGAGAATCCCGTGACTCTGAACAATGGTGGCTCGTGTAGGGGTTTTGGATATCCTACTGCCTCTCGAAGTTCGCCCTCTAGCTGAACCAACAACAGAAGGAACATGTTGTCTCTGAATAGGAACCTGTGCTGGTGGTGCTTATGGCCTAGGTGGAATTGTGCGAGGTGGTAAACCATGGCCACGTTCAAGAACTGGATGTCGATGAGGTGCTGGAGTAGGAACTGCAGGGGGATATAAGTGTGGTGGTGCTCAGCCCAATCCACAGGGTAAGTCAGGAAGTGGGCTCACTGGTATCCCTGCTGTTTGCTGTCTCATATCCTTATAACATCGGACCTGCATCTGCATCAGCCAGTACCAATAGTCTGGCCCTGGTGGTGTCCCATAGTGGTATATGTAAGGGGGCACCTGGGATCTAGGAGCTAGGGTGGAAGGTCCTGCTCTAGTAGGCTGTGGCACTACTGGTGGTGGTGCAACTGGGTCGTCATAATCATCCTTGTCTTCGTCTGAATCTGAGTCTGAATCTGAGTTATTTGGCTCTTTTGGTTGATGCCTCTTTCTTCCCTCTCTTGGTAAGATTAGACCTGGTACCAATTCATCCATACTTTCTGTGTCTGATGATCGTGCCCTGATGTAAACGGTGCCGTCTCTCATAATCTTGAAGATATCCATGCTCCTAAGGAACTCATAATCTATCGGGTGGGCACTCCATACTGGCAGGCTTTGGAATTTTTCTACCTCTGTCGTTTTAAGCAATCCCATTCTGCGAATCAGCATTGTAATTATTGGACCCATATATGATCTCTTTGCGCTAAAATCCTTTTCTTCCAGAATCCGCTGGGCAACTAAATAGGCAACCTGAATATTCCTCTTCTCGAGGATGCATGTCATCATAGCAATATCAAATCTGGAAACTCGACCGCTTGTCGTGTATTTTCCATCAAATGAACAAGCTATCAGCTTGTGTAGGATTTGTAAGACTGGATCTCTGTATTTTCCATAGACTGACGTTTCAGGAATGAGGGTGATTAAGTCACATAATTTCGGAGGTTTTTCTTCATAATCTTCTTCGGAAGGACTATCGAAGTGGACAGAATTTGGTATTTAAGGCGAATGCAAAGTTGGAAAGCGATCTTCTGGAGATGATGTCAGGTCAGGCAACTGATCCATGTCATCAAAGTCCAGGCAATGTTTTGGAATAGAAAGTGAGGTCCTAAATTCTTCAAGGGTTTCGGAGGTTTCTTTAGCTTTAGAGGAAGAGGGTGAAAAGAAATCAGATCCTATTTCTCCTACTAAGTAGTCGAAGAATTCTGTGTCGTCCATTGCCGTCAGTTCGTCTTTTGAAATAAGGTAAGAAGTGAATTTTCGATTTGTCATTTTAAACTAATACTATCCTAATTAACTAAACCAATACTAAATTAATAATTAATACTAAATTACTCAAATTAACTTCCGCAAGATACCTGGAAAGGTTTTGTTCAGAAGGATCTCCTAAATACTACTACTTAAGGTGGCTTTAAATTGTACGTTTGTGATTCCCCAGCAGCGGCGCCAAAAACTTGATGGCACCCGAAAGCGTCGGTGTCGTTGATAGTAACTAATCGGGCGCCAACAGGGGTTTTAAAATTTATAATTAGCGGGGCTTAAATTATATGTACTACCTACTCTGGTTAGTAAGCGGTAAGTATAACCTAAGATCGTTATATGAATCCAAACGTGTGGGTAAATTAAAGTTGGCACTTTCGGTAGGGAAGTATCTAGGATGGAACAAAGTAGGTAGGTTTGGGGGTTTTAAACTAAAGACAAGTAATTAAAATGCAGGAAAGTAAAGTACAGGAAATCAGATAAAGATAAATATGTCATTGTTGAGATTTCGATAACTACTATTTTGGGATGACTAAATAAATAGGGATGATACTAATGTGGCAACCAAACTACTAGGCGTAAACTCTAGAACCCTACCAACTCAATTTCCCATTGGCATGTCACTAGGAACTAGGTTATCATGATTCTGATCGGAGCAATATGCAAACTTCCAATACTTATCTAGTTGAAAGATAAGCAACCTATTTTGGTTTTATACCAAGGTTCATGAATCAGTAGCGTATCGTCTCATAGGTCCGACCGTTCTTAACTCCTAAGGTAGTTTACTGTTCTCTTAGCATGCAGACTAATAACTTTGTATGTTTAGACTGCCGATTTTATAAGATTTGGTGTTTTAAAGATTCTAGGTCATTACGACTTTGATCTTATTCCGAAATCTTGTTATCATTCATTTAGGCTCTAGTTACTTCGACTTATGATTTAAATCTCTCCTTTTCAAACAGTTATACATCCCCGGATTATTCGCAGTTTGTTAAAACGTGTTTCATATGCGGAACATGCCTTTCAATGATAGACAATGTACTTTATGTAGTAGTTCCACAGTTTCTCACATCAACATGCGGTCGAGAGTAATTGACAGTGAAAGTGACACTCTATCTAAATAAATGTAAAGCAGTGCAGAAATGTAAACCTAATATATACAACGAGTGGTTTCAATGTATCTTACTTATTGCATGTCATGGGCACAGATAACTACTTACCATAATTAAGGTTGATCAGGTCCTAATTACTAGGTTGTGGTCACGTGGATAACCAGAAAGGGTAATTCATAAATTAAACTTGATTCATAAAGTCTTGACGCTACAAGGGTTACTAATTCCTATTTTATCTGAACGTATTTCACGAACATCATTTTATAGTGTTTTGACTTTCGTAGGATATACCAGTTAGTTGTGAAGTTGTATTACTCCTTCGGGATTCCAACTATTAAACTAGAGCTGATTCCAGAGATATAACTACCTTCGGTCGTTTACCGACTTCCATACATTTGTACTCCGCCTTAAAGAGTTTGTCATATCTCTTCACGATTGTCATGCATTAATTATATAATGTCATCCTTACTTATAATTATCTACGTCATCAAAAACCACAATAATAAACTACTCGCAATTCATGGCAACAAATATATCACATACCAAGCAATAACACATATTTAAAATATGGAATAAAACAAGTATGATAAAGGTTTAGATATCACCCGAAATTAAATGCGTAGCAGCGTATTATTATGATTGACAACTCGTTTACACGTACAAAGATGAATCTTCACAACTCCTAACGTTCGTTCTAGCCTCTATACTAATCCGAAGATTAATTACAATAATCCTAGACTATAAGAGAATTTCTAGAGTGAGAAAGTCAAAATGGAAAAGGAGTATGTGAGTGTATTAGAATGTAGAAGTGTATTTTTTTGAGTGTGTCTTAAAATGAGACTTAGGGACTGCTATTTATAGGGAAAATATGGAGCGCAACGATAATTACAAGTTCTAACATGGTTGATTGTTGTCATGCTAACAAAGCTTTGAGCATCCCTAGGCTCACGTTAGAAAAAGTAGCGAAAGGTGGTGCACCGGGTATGAAAAAGTAGCGAAAGGTGGTGCACCGGGTACACGCAAGGATGGAAAAGTGCAAAAGAGACGGGGGTAGGGGGCGGCGCCGCCTGGCTACTGGCCGGCGGCGGCTGGCTGTTGGCCGGCGGCGGCCGGCTGCCATCCGCCCCGGTCCGTCGTCTTTCGTTGCGTTGCTTAATTCGTGCGTATCTTCTTCGTTATGCGTCCGTTTGCGTTGATTCTTTTTACGTTAGTTTCGTAATTCAAAAACGAAGACTTTGATTTAAAGATTCCCAAAAATATGTTTCCTATCTCCAGATATTGCGTACGAATCATTTGGATCTTCCGACGGGCGTAGAATCTTCATTCTTTATCCGTTTTTGTTGATTCTTCTTCTGTTGGATTCGTAATTTGAAAATGAACATTTTAGGTGAGATGGATGTTGATGATGGGCACTTTTGTCTTGAAATCTCGATTTGATACCTTGAATCTTCAAACGTGTGTGGAATCTTCGTTTTTCATCCGTTTTGCTTGATTTTTATCGTGCAACCTTGTTTTGACGATCTTGGCATAATATCATTGATTTGTATTGGTTTTGAGTTTAAAATGCCAATAATCGTTCCATAACGAGAGAGATATCGGTAGTAAAAACATGACTTTTTACGCGATATCATGCCCCAATGTGAAAGATACACTAACCTGAACAAAAGTTGATAATACATAAATACAATAACATTTAAATAAGCAAGAATTAGTTAAAATGGAACTTCATCGTATAAACAAACAAAACCTATCTTATTCCAATTGCAGATTTAGAGTCATGTGCAAAAATCTGCATAAAAATGATTAACATTTACTGAAAACTAAATTTAAGCCTCACCCGTTCAAGACGATTCAGTTGGCAAAGAGGATCTGAGGTGGCACGATGTCAGATCGATCTCTCTCTCTCAACCTTGTTATCCCTCTCGATGAGCGTGTTGGAATCAAGAACTCCTAAAATCAAAATCGAATAGGTCAAAACCGTAACTAAAACCACAAATCGGTGTACTGTAATTCTTGTGGCTACGAACGACCGCGTTCGAAAAGACGGGGGTGGGTGGTTGTCGGCGCTCGGCGGTAGGTACGAGCAGTAAAGAAGAAGTGCGTTTTTTGTGAAATAGGTTATGAACGGTAGGTAGGTATGGAGCATGACCCTTGAGACTTGAAGGGTTGTAGAAATGTGGATTTAGGGTGAGAGTTGGTCAATTTAGGGGGAAACTGAAAAGGGGCGGGAGAAATTGGAAAAGTTTGTGTCTATCCAAAACTTTTGAATTTCACGAAATTGTTGGTGTGAAAATGAGGCTGGAAGGGAACTTACAAAGTGAATCTGGAAATCCCAAGGTATTAAATAATAACTAGTTTTTTACCCGGGCGTTGCCCAGTTGAGTGACTGCTATATAAACAATATGAATCTCGGAATACATACAACTTGTAACCGATGTTTATTGCATATACCCAATTTACGGTTGCTAATGGTAAAGCATTCAAGTTTCAAAAATCATTTTTTTTATGTATTTGTTGACGTGTCATCCGTTTAAAGTGTCACGTTAAAGTGTCACGTGACATCCATAGAAAGTTGAAACACCATTCAATTCAAAGTAATGTATAATAGTCTCTTCCATCCTTCCTAAAATAAGCATCCAGGTTCTTATGTAAGTTTGTCACAAACAAAATAAGTGATCACTTCAAAATATAGCTTATTAACTTTACATTTATCTCTCAATATATATTTTCTAAAAGTGATACCCGAGAGTCTGTATAAAAAACAAAGGTAAAAGTATTATCCACTAGACAATAACAAAGGTAAAAGTGTTATCCACCAGACAATGTAATTTCTTGAACCCCATAAAAAAAATTTGTGGACACTTATTTTGGAACACATGAACTACATTAAAACACACATTTTCACATTTTAAAAGTTGAACCGATTATAAATAGCAACAGTAAGTTCTCAATTAGCAACAGTAAGTTGGGTATGTTCTCAATTTTACATATAATTGGTTGAAAACAAAATGAAAATGGATAAGGGATAGATGTATTCACATATAGAATATATTGTCTCAAATACAATTAAAATGGTTGATTATATGTGTATGATTGAGAAAAAAATGTAGAAATAAATACTTTAAATATTATGTAATATGGAAAAGAATATATTCAATAGTATAAAAGGTAAATATGTGTTTCACACTAAACCCTTCCTCATTCATGTCGAAAAATTACATCAAAAAAGAATGGAGGGAAGGAAAGCAGCGAACAAAGGAATGGAGTAAGAAAACATGATGAGATAAAAGAAAGGCAAAATATTGATGAAATGAAGGAAAGGAATGAAAGAAAGATAAACAACCTGATGGCTAGAAAGGAAAGAATAAAAGCAGGATGACGAGGAATGAAGGGAGAAAAAGTGGGATGGCAAGGAAGGAAGGAAGGATGTCACTGAAAAAAGAAAGTCATAATGCCAAAAGAAAAAAATGCATATGGCAAACAAACGAAATGCATGTTGGCAAAAAATTAAAAAAAACAAAAAATAAGAAATGCATGATGCAAAGCAAGAATGAAGGCATGATAACAAGCAAAGAAGAAGTGAAGAAAGACATAATGACAGGGAAGGAGGCGAATGACAAATAAGGAAGACACAAGGGCGGAGCTATTAAGGGGGGAGGGTATTAAGGGGGAAGTGGGGTCAGATGCCCCCAATAAATTAAGCCACAATTTTTCTAGCGAGTATGTGTGTTTTTTGTTTATAATGTGATAGGCCTCCAATATATACGCCCAGAAAAACCACCCAATCGATTAAAGGTGCATGAGATTTCGGAGTTCCAATTTGTTCCAATTGTACATGAGTTTGACCAAGTATAAGATATCAACTTAATTTATTATGAAGTCCACTTAGAAACCCCTAGGCCTTAGCCCATCGATCCATCACCAGTTTAAGTTTATCAGGTTATCTAATTAATTAATAACATATAACATATAACATATCTTTGTTATACTACATGTTAAATTAATTAATTACCATGAGTTTATTTTCTTCCTACAAGTTCTCAGTCCACTAACGAATCATTTTAGTTAATTATTTATTATTGTTATCTTAATAATCTTTAAGTGAATATTACTATCACTATCATCCTTATATATTTATCTATTTAAGTAACATAATCATTTACAAAATTCGGGTATTACATAACGTGTCTAGCTACTATGAAATATAAATATACCTTGCAGGCTTTTTTTAGTCTTCTAACTGCTAAGAATTCTGAAAATGATATTAAGAAGCTGAGAATGATAGGCTTCTTAAGTGGATACGATTACCATATTTGTCTCAAAGGAGGTTATATACTTTTTATTTAAAAATACGATATATATATCCGATTCCTTATTTTAAAAAACACAAACATTATAAATAAATCGATTTATGGTTAGCATCTCTATCTCTCTTCTCTCTTAATAATAATAATAATAATTAAAAGAGAATATGTAAACTTCCATTAATTAAATCTTAAAAGATTAATCCTAGCCTTTAAATGTATTAGTATTTATTGTTAGAGCCCTTGATCTTTAATTCTGGTTTTTGTATACGTAAATAGCAATTAGGCTTTGTTAAAAAAAGTCTATAATGCTCTCAATTTAAATTAGTTACCTAATTATTTGGTCTTTAATAACATAAATACTTAGTCAAATAATCAAAATTCAAATTAGCTTGTGTTCCATATTTTTTGGGATTTATAATTTAGTTATATCAATAATTACTGTATTTCTTTAACAAATTTTAAATTCAAAACTTTTATTTACGTATAATCTTTTGAAACAAAAAAAAAACTATGATATCATAATTGGAAACCACACAAATATTAAAATGTAATACATGCCACAGAAGGGTGATAACTTACTCTTTGTTTCTCTATCGATACACACATATATATTGACAAATTTCAGTTTATATGTTTATATAAATAATGAATAATATATCATCTTGACAACAAATTGTAAAAACACATCTTTATTCAAATCATAAAATATTATTTGTATTTCTTATTGTATCAAGTTGGAGATATAATCGGATTTTTTGTTAGGAGTAGCAAGTACACATATATAGAGATGAGCAAAAAATTACTAACCGAACCATAATCATATTAACCGTCAAAACCGAGCCAAATTAACCCAATCGTAAATATAACCAACGGTTCAGTTATCATTTTGGGATTTAACAAAAGGTGTATCGTGTTTCAAATGTTCTAACTGGAAATGGCATGTAGGTGACAAGGAGAATTCTTACTGTTTTGGGTGAAAAAAGGATAAAAAGAATAGTATACATAAGTGCAGTGGTGTTGTATATAGGTGTAATAGTATATATTTGTTGGGTGTTGCTTCTGTAAAATGGGTCCAGTAGGTTTGAGATACAATGTATACATTTTGATTTCTCATGCATGGTTCCAAGTTGTAGTAGCATTTTGTTGGAGCATGCGTGAGTTGATGTACATTTTGGGTTATAATAATTAAGTCTTGCTTTTTCTAAAAAATATATATACTTAAGATGGTTTAGCTAGACATCGGAACGGTGGCATACAACTAATGGGAGATGCATGAGCAAACAACCAATATGTTTTAACTCATAATTTTGGAAACCATATAAATAAATATACATGATTAATAGATTGACAAAGTAAGCAACCACAATAATTGGAACATAAATACATATTGATTGGCAAAACATAATGACTATCAGTTTATTTAAATTTAAGGTGTAGTTCTGTAGAGAAATTAGTGGTTAATCATATAGCTAGCTAGAACAACTTTAGAACATATGTAAATTACAGTGTGATTATATTCATCCGTAGCATAAGCACATCAATTAAACCAAGTTCAATAGTCACACCAAAACCCAAAATCAATCAGAGAGATTTATGTTCTTTAAATGGTCTATCAAATTCCTAACTTCAAGTAATATAAAAGAACATATAAGAGAAAGTCACCCAAAGTGCCCACAAATGCTTAAAATATGCTATATAGCTTTATATTATAATATTTTAGAATATTATTTAAGAGATATTACTTATATAGTCTTAAAAGATTATATTTAGTTTATAAGAGATTAAGAGGTGGACAAAAAGGTGTGTGACTACCTCGTCGGATCCATACTATAATGTGACCCATCAGTGCCCATTACTCAACACATATGACCCACACTTTTTGTCATATCTGAGCTAAGAGGATCATGTATATTTGATTGGATAAACATTGTTGAGAAATTTATTCACAAAAAGTCTAATCGAGTGATACATGTGGCTGGTCCAATAAAAGCTCTGTCCAATAAAAGCTCTATCTGACTTTATTTGTAGCAGCATCTTTGGGCATCTTTTGTAACATCCTCGTTTTGGGCCTAGTAGAAATACGGTATTTTCGTTACTTTCTTGTATTTAAATTGTATTTAGAAATAATTGGTATTATTTGGATAATTTAAATTAATAGGTCAAATGATCAAATGATTTATTGTGTTAGATGAATTAATAATTGTTTTAAATTAATTTAGTTGACGGTATAATAAAATGTATTTCTCGCAAATAGTTTTTGAGTTCCAGACAATAGATTTGGAACGGGTATAGGATTACACTGCATGTTAATTGGACTTTGATTGAAATGTCGACCATTTTCCATATTCACTGATCTTATTCTCTCTCACACTTTCTCTCAAGAACACATGCACCAAAAGAAAACAATTCTCAATCTGATTTTCATCTTGTTGAAGCTGTGATTTTGTGTTACAACTGAATTCACCATCTTCTTTTTCTTCACCTTGTTCATCTAGTTTTCTTCCTTTCCATTGTAAGTAATTGTTTAGTGTTCTTGAGCTCAATTGATGAGATTAAGTAGAAAGATTGATGCATGTATAATCCAATGTGCTTAAATGAATTGTAGTTACTGAAATCATCATCTTGTTCTTGTCTTGAATGCGAATTTTTAGGTTTGAATGTGTGAAATGGGTTTTGGTTAAATTAGGTTGAATGAGTAATGCATGTGTTGATTTAGGACTTGGATGATTATTGTTTGTTGTTATAACATGTTTGTGGTTGATACTTGTAGTTAATTTTCTGTCAAAGTCGTGTTTTACAATGGTATGTAGCGGATTTGGGTTTTAGTGTTCGTGCTGAGTTTTAACAGGTCTGAACCATTGCTGGAAAGCTTAGGAACGCGATCCAGCTCAATTGCCCGGATCGCGTTGCTATGTGTAAAATGGTCACAACATGTTTTGCTCTTACGAACGGGATCCCGACACGACTCACCCGGATCGCGTTAGTCAGTTGGTTTTGTGTCCGGATTGAGTTTACTCTTGGGAACGCGATCCTAGCCACTTGCCCGGATCGCGTTGCCAAGTGAAAATTTGTAACAGAATATTTTGTACTGTGGAACGCAATCCAGCCACTCCCAACCAGGATCGCGTTTGCTAGTTATAATCTGACGAATTTGACAACTTGTGACTTATGTACCTATGTTATTTAACTAGTAATGAAAGTATAGTATAATCGATTAATTGAAATTATATGCATGGTTAGATTGTAATAAACTTGATACAAGAATCTAATTCGGGTTTTGATTTTGTTCTCAGATAAACCGAAGACTCAATAAGATAAGACCTTTGAGTAGAGACGGTGATCGTCAAGGGTGAGTGGATCTTGGACTCTCAGTCTAAGTTAGTTGTAACAACATGGTTACAATGGGTAAACTGGATATATAACAGTGATTGCTTAGATAATATATTGCCATGATGGTTATCCCTTGGATGATTATTGGTGTCCTATATGTTATGATAAATGTGGACTATTTGAATTGTCGGGGGTCAACTAATGTGTTGGGTTTGGGTACTATTACTTTGGACAACGTAAGTTCTTTGTACATGTGTTGAACACTGAAATTATGTTGTATGTAGTAATAGTACCAAACTATCGGTTTAACCTCTGATTTGGCCTTCAGTTGGTTTTAAGTGTTACTTGAGGAACCACCGCGGCATGAGAGTACCTCAAGGACCACCGATCCTTCTTGATTTGTGTGTAATGCTTATTGTAGACATTTGCTAAGCTAAATTAGATTGATAGATTTGGATCTATTCACTTAGCTTCGTGCTAATCCCACCTCACTACTTCTTGCAGGGATAGCTTTTGATTGTGGGTAGCTTGAAGTATGGGATGAATGGGATGTTTGACAAGTCTACTCTGATTTAGTTATGTTTGGATTAAACATTTTGTATCAGATTTTAATATAATACCTAAGTATGTATTTAGCAAATTATGATAATTTGGTATTAAAGGTTGTATGTATTTTGGGATGCACTATGAAAACGTATTACACGCATCCTATGATGTATATGTTAAATGTTCGCTTCCGTAACGTAAAGTAATGTAATGTAAAAAAAAATGTCTTGAGAATTGGAAGGGTGTTACAAGTTGGTATCAAAGCATAGGTTTGGGTGAATTGGACAATAGTAAATGTTCAATCCCAAATCTATTGTGTCAGTCAAACATCCAAGGGTGTGGGATTTAGCTATGAAAGGATAATTGCTTAGTATGTAGGTACTAACGATTAACGAGTGGTGAGATGTGTTGTAATGCAGGATATGGCAGATAATGAGAACCCGACCGTTACGTTCATCAATGTTCCGGTATCCGATATCTCTCCTTCTGAAACCCAAAATGTTAGTCAAAGACAAACCGGTACTTCCTTCGCGGCCGAGGATATGAGCCAAGAGGATTATATGTTGCACTTAGAGGGGGAAAATGTGAGACTTAAAGCTATCGAGCAACAGTTTTAAGAACAACAAACCCGGTTATCTCAGCAGTTTCCTCTGATCTCACCACCAGTTTATAGCACTGTACCACCTACTCTTGTGTCATCTCAGACTCCTTCATCATTACCGCACTACCACCAGCAGCCTCATGGAAATGTCTTTCAGACATCGGTCCCATTTGCATCTTCCGGGCCATCGGGATTTCAGTTTCCGGTATTTCCTCCGCCATTTCACCATAAAGTTTGTTCTTTTAAAACATTTAAATCTAGTGGACCATCAGATTATTATTGAAGTTCAAATCCCTCCGTAACTTTAGATTGGTTGAGGGATGTTGAAAGGAAATTTGAGGTTTGTAGGTGTGAAGAAGAAGTCAAAGTTCCTTATGCGGTTCAGCTTCTCAAGGGTCCGGCAATGGGGTGGTGGGATTCCATTACTTCCCATTTGACTCCTCAACAAAGGGCATCCATTGTATGGTCCGATTTTTATAATGAGGTTTGCAAAAAGTATTGCTCGGGATACGATATGACCCGTATTCGACGTGAGTTTTTGGATATGCAATTGACGGATAATATGACAATGGACGACCTTATTGCCCAATTCTCTGAAAAGCTGAGGTTTGTGCACCAATGGGTGCCGGATGAGAGGACAAAAATTGATCAATTGAAAGTGGCTCAAATAGAGGCATTGAGGGATGATAACTTGAAATCTGAGGTTATGTTAAAAAGGAAGGATTTATTGATTGATGATTCTCGGGGTTTGAAGACCTTTCAATCCCGAGTTTGGGTTCCCTTGTTTGGAGGACTTCGAGATGTGATCTTGTTGGAGGCACATAAATCTAAGTTGTCGGTTCATCCCGGAAGTACTAAGATGTATTATGATTTGAAACCGTTGTATTGGTGGCCTACTTTGAAATTGGACGTAGCTCGGTTTGTGGAATCTTGTCATATTTGCTCGCAGGTAAAGGCCGAACATCAAAAACCATATGGAGCTTTGAAACAACTTGAGATTCCCGAGTGGAAATGGGAGCATATTACCATGGATTTTGTAACCAATTTGCCTCGAACTGTTAAGGGTAACGATATGATTTGGGTAATTGTTGACAGATTATCCAAGAGTGCTCACTTTCTTGCTACTTGTGAGACTGCATCTTTGAGCAAGTTAGCACAGTTGTATATTAATGAGGTGGTTTCTAGACATGGAATTCCGTTGTCCATTGTTTCCGAAAGAGATTCTCGGTTTGCATCGGAGTTTTGGCAAAGTTTACAGCGGGAATTGGGTTCTAGAGTAAATTTGAGTACGGCTTATCATCCTCAGACTGATGGTCAGTCTGAGCGGACTATTCAGACCTTAAAGGACATGTTGCGGGCATGTGTTTTGGAATTTGGCGGGTCGTGGGATTCTCACTTACCTTTGGTTGAATTCGCCTATAATAATTCTTTTCACTCTAGTATAGGAATGCCACCTTATGAAATGTTGTATGGTCGTCGATGTAGAACACCCACTTGTTGGTTAGAGGCGGGTGAGAAACAATTCGCGGGTCCAGACTTAGTGCAAATTACTGTCGACAAAGTAACCATAGCCCGTGATAAATTGAAGGCAGCCCGTGATAGGCAAAGGAAATATGCCGATCCGCATCGTCGACCCGTGTCATTTGTAGAGGGTGAATTGGTTTATTTGAATGTTTCACCTTGGAAGGGTGTTATTCGGTTTGGGAAACGTGGTAAGTTAGCCCCTAGATATATTGGACCGTTTAAAATTCGACATGTCATCAATGATCAAACGGTGTCGTTAGATCTTCCTTCTGAATTGGCGGGTATTCATGATACCTTTAATGTGTGTTACTTAAGGAAATGCAATGTGAATGACCAATCTCAAGTTCTTCCATTGCGAGACTTGCGTGTAGACTTAAGCCTGAGACTTGTAGAAGAACCCATAGAGTTGTTAGACCGTAAGGTGACCAAACTTCGAAAGAAAGATATCCCAATGGTGTTGGTTAAGTGGAATCATAGTTTGGGTCCAAACCTTAGTTGGGAGACCGAGTCTAGCATGAGGACGCGTTATCCTAGTTTTTTGAGCATGGCGAGATTTCAGGGACGAAATCTCCTTAAGGAGGGAAGATTTGTAACATCCTCATTTTGGGCCTAGTAGAAATACGGTATTTTCATTACTTTCTTGTATTTAAATTGTATTTAGAAATAATTGGTATTATTTGGATAATTTAAATTAATAGGTCAAATGATCAAATGATTTATTGTGTTAGATGAATTAATAATTGTTTTAAATTAATTTAGTTGACGGTATAATAAAATGTATTTCTCGCAAATAGTTTTTGGGTTCCAGACAATAGATTTGGAACCGGTATAGGATTACACTGCATGTTAATTGGACTTTGATTGAAATGTCGACCATTTTCCATATTCACTGATCTTATTCTCTCTCACACTTTCTCTCAAGAACACATGCACCAAAAGAAAACAATTCTCAATCTGATTTTCATCTTGTTGAAGCTGTGATTTTGTGTTACAACTGAATTCACCATCTTCTTTTTCTTCACCTTGTTCATCTAGTTTTCTTCCTTTCCATTGTAAGTAATTGTTTAGTGTTCTTGAGCTCAATTGATGAGATTAAGTAGAAAGATTGATGCATGTATAATCCAATGTGCTTAAATGAATTGTAGTTACTGAAATCATCATCTTGTTCTTGTCTTGAATGTGAATTTTTAGGTTTGAATGTGTGAAATGGGTTTTGGTTAAATTAGGTTGAATGAGTAATGCATGTGTTGATTTAGGACTTGGATGATTATTGTTTGTTGTTATAACATGTTTGTGGTTGATACTTGTAGTTAATTTTCTGTCAAAATCGTGTTTTACAATGGTATGTAGCGGATTTGGGTTTTAGTGTTCGTGCTGAGTTTTAACAGGTCTGCACCATTGCTGGAAAGCTTGGGAACGCGATCCAGCTCAATTGCCCAGATCGCGTTGCTATGTGTAAAATGGTCACAGCATGTTTTGCTCGTACGAACGGGATCTCGACACGACTCACCCGGATCGCGTTAGTCAGTTGGTTTTGTGTCCGGATTGAGTTTACTCTTGGGAACGCGATCCTAGCCACTTGCCCGGATCGCGTTGCCAAGTGAAAATTTGTAACAGAATGTTTTGTACTGTGGAACGCGATCCAGCCACTCCCAACCAGGATCGCGTTTTGTAACACCCCCAAATTTACTGTTTAGCGGAAGCATACATTGGGTGTTACTAATCAAATATTACAAGCACAAAGATATAATGAACGACCACTATATGCGTCGTTTTACATTTGTATTAATAAAAACCAAAGTTTACAACAAAAATAGAGTTACATTAGCTCGGTGGAAATTGAGAGATTTAAGTACATAATTAATCTATACAAAATATAATAATACAGCTAAATCTCTTATTGTTTGCATGCTGACTCGAGCTAATTGATCTTGATTGTGCAATCCAACCTACTGCTGGTCACCTTTGATACATGCTAAAATGGGTCAGCGAAACGCTGGTGAGCTCACAGGTTTGTATGTCAACACATAATTGTATGAACCGCAAGATTTATAATTGAATTTATAAAGCAATTAAGCAAAATAAAAGTTATACAGCCATGAGCACATAGTCTGAGCTTAACTTGAGTGTCAGGTCCAATTAAGGAAACCCAACTTGAATGCCTCCTACGAGTGCCTAATCCACACTCGTCTTCCCAAATGCTAATACGTCCGTTTGACCAGTTAGTGCGTGCTAACCCGGACGAGGATTGTCAATCCTATATGATATCATATACTAACATTCACGCTACTACGTATTACCAGACTATGCTATGGAGGACTTTAAATTGATTAGTTGAAGTAACTCATGTAGTATTTGATTTTGATTTGTACTTGCGTTCAACTTGTAAAACAAAACGAGCAATAATATCACACCCCTGATTGAAAAGCAGTAAAATAGGGGCCATGAGACTCACCTGAGCCTTGAGCGATTAAATCAATAAAATTGAATTGATTAGCGGTGGATTGATGTCCGAAGACTTGAAACCTGAGGGTGTCCAAGACACACAATGGTTATAACATGAGTAGGCATCTTGAAAGACTGTCCTTGTAATTGTTCGTCCAACTTAGAATGTCCAAATTACCTCGATTTGGTTGTTTGTTTAAGTCTTTGAAAATGTGTACGGCCCGTTGGTGCTTGTTTGTAACAATAATCCCACATTATTATTTTGATGGTTTTGAAGTGTTATACCTAAAACTAAGTTCCAATGTATTTTAGAAGTTGTGTCGCATCCGTGTTTGATGTTATACAAGTTTAACAATTTGTGTGAAAGTTTAGATGTAACACCGTTACTTGTGAACCTAGGGTAAGGGCGAAGCCCGTTAATGACGGGGGTCCGGGGGCAGCGCCCCTGGTAGCGGGGTCCAAGGGGCGGCAGCCCCTGGCGAGGTCCAAGGGGCAGAGCCCCTGGCTGGGGTCGAGCTGGACTTGAATTGAAGCTAGAGGAATAATTACCCACCTGGACTTGAATTGCTTTGGTGAAAAACGCACCTGGACTTGAATTTGGGCGAAATCGGGTGATAAAATTTTAGGTCATTTTTCCGACCCAAATCAGCGCCTGTCGCGTTTTTCCGACCCAAATCACAAATCTAGCTCATTTTTAGGCTGCAAAATCGTGTTTTCTTCGTACATTTGGACAATACTAAGTTGTGTAAACATTATAACACCGAAATAATACACCAAAATGAGTATATCTAATTATTTAGAGAATTTCTTACAATTTCAAATCGAAGCTAGAGGAGGTCGAAAATGATGATGATGCTTTTGTAAATCTTGTTCCTTGCTTGATGGTGATTCCGAAAATACAACTTTTGTTGGTTGGTTTACAAATCCGAAAATTGATGAAATCTTGGGAGAGAATTTAGGAAGTGTGTGTGTTTTGTTGAAATGGAAATGGAAGAAAGAGGGAAAGAGAGGTGGGGTGTAGGTGAAAGCCTCACCTTTTTCAGTCCCCGCAATCGCGCTCCGTGCGGTGTTCGTTCTCCCGTTCGTTTAAATATACGTTTTAAAGTACGAATAATTACCCAATATTTTTGTTGAAGTATTTTACCAAATACTTAATAGTTGCGTTATAAAATATAACTTTAACTTGTTCCGATTTGTTTGCGCGTTTAATAATCAAATCGTGTAGTCCTTGTTTGTACGATACGAATTTGAATTGAAATATTATCTAAATAATATTTTGGATATAATTGCGTTATTAAATAATATTATATTATTTAATAAAATAGTTTACCAACGTCCGTATTAATTGAACCGAATTGCATTCGATTTGAAACTCGTACGATTTAATCAAATCGCATACTTGTATATATATACTCATCAATATATATGTTGATACATTAATTAGCCTAACACAGAACTAATTACATGTATTAAAACTTGATTAGGCACTAACTACTAGTCCTAATTTGACGGGTGTCACACGTTTGCTAGTTATAATCTGACGAATTTGACAACTTGTGACTTATGTACCTATGTTATTTAACTAGTAATGAAAGTATAGTATAATCAATTAATTGACATTATATGCATGGTTAGATTGTAATAAACTTGATACAAGAATCTAATTCGGGTTTTGATTTTGTTCTCAGATAAACCGAAGACTCAATAAGATAAGACCTTTGATTGGAGACGGTGATCGTCAAGGGTGAGTGGATCTTGGACTCTCAGTCTAAATTAGTTGTAACAACATGGTTACAACGGGTAAACTGGATATATAACAGTGATTGCTTAGATAATATATTGCCATGATGGTTATCCCTTGGATGATTATTGGTGTCCTATATGTGATGATAAATGTGGACTATTTGAATTGTCGGGGATCAACTAATGTGTTGGGTTTGGGTACTATTACTTTGGACAACGTAAGTTCTTTGTACATGTGTTAAACACTGAAATTATGTTGTATGTAGTAATAGTACCAAACTATCAGTTTAACCTCTGATTTGGCCTTCAGTTGGTTTTAAGTGTTACTTGAGGAACCACCGCAGCATGAGAGTACCTCAAGGACCACCGATCCTTCTTGATTTATGTGTAATGCTTGCTGTAGACATTTGCTAAGCTAAATTAGATTGATAGTTTTGGATCTATTCACTTAGCTTCGTGCTAATTCTACCTCACTACTTCTTGCAGGGATAGCTTTTGATTGTGGGTAGCTTGAAGTATGGGATGAATGGGATGTTTGACAAGTCTACTCTGATTTAGTTATGTTTGGATTAAACATTTTGTATCATATTTTTATATAACACCTAAGTTTGTATTTAGCAAATTATGATAATTTGGTATTAAAGGTTGTATGTATTTTGGGATGCACTATGAAAACGTATTACACGCATCCTATGATGTATATGTTAAATGTTCGCTTCCGTAACGTAAAGTAATGTAATGTAAAAAGAAAAAAAAATGTCTTGAGAATTGGAAGGGTGTTACATCTTTGAGTTCTGTTACACTCACATACGACTTGGTCTTTCTTATAGGAAAATTCTAAAAGGAAAATCACTTAAGCTATTTTCATGATCATGGTATTTGCCCCCATCCTGCAAACGAGGATAAGGGTGGTGAGGATGCTCACTCTATTTGTTCAAACAAGCGAACTACATGGTATTGATGATAGGATATATGTAGGAGAACTTGTGTCCAATTTCCTAAGTGAGGTAGAACATAAACCCTTGATCCAGGCTGAGTTTGACCCCTAAATGTCTTTGGTATATTCATAGATATGTAAGAATAATTACAAACATATTATTATTACATGAAAGAGGTAAATATAACGGCATAAATGTTTCAACTTAAGTTTAGTTTCAATTAGTCTTAAGTTATTCTTCATCTCTCATTTGTTATCAAGTATTTCATATTTCAGACTTTTCAATAACAATGTGAACAACTTGTTCTTCTACTAAATGCTATATATTATTTTTGTTTTGATTTATGTACTTAGTTTAGTTTCATGCATTTTTTACCGGATACAAGTACCTAAATTTAAAAACAACTTAAGATAAAGAGTTGGTAACCAAAATAAAAATGAACTAGGTCGCAAATTTTGCGAGTTATGATCTAGTACTATTAATATTGATAAAATTACTAAATATTCCATTCTAATTTTTAAACTATTGATCAAAACAATAAAAAGGTCTAGATCTATTCTGCCATTTCTCGAATAAACATTTGAATTTGAACTCAAAATTAATACAATGTACAAATGTAATTTCATCAATGTGACTAAATGATGTAAACTTAGTTTTTGTACAATATGAGAAATTAAAAACATTAACTTGTCATTATTCATATGGATGCACCAACCGAATGTGCGGAATTAATCATGAGAATTCGTTATTGCAATAAGAGAGCAAAACCTGGCAATATAGCCAAGGAAACATGACAAAATTTATTTATGTACTAAATCATGAGGTTTTGCACTACAAAATTTGGGTGAGGACACACAAATACTTGATTACATTTTTATCGTTTACCATAAATCAAGTTTGGATGATGGATCAGGTCAAACATTCATTCAAATTCCTTATTTTTTTTCTTGAACCATTAATCTGGCATGAATTCACCTGCCGGCATGAATACACCGTGTCAGCGAATTCTAGTGATTGTAAGGATACCTTCACGGATGATGGGTCAGGTGAAACATTCACAAGCATTACTGTTTTTGAATCTCCTTCTAAGTAGGGCTACATTGAAAAACAAGAGAAATAAGAATTTTTAAAAACTAAAAATAGCCATTGCATATCATAAACTAGAAACAACCATTGCATATCAAAGATGGGTAGCCATTTAGGATGGGTACCTTAAGATGAATGGTGAGCTTGGAGTTCCTAAACGGAACAAAAGGATCCTTTTTTTTTATAGCAGCAATAACACTAGCCAATGAAGACAAGCTCCGGTTGATACTCTGAGAAAATAAGGACAAGCATTAGTATTTCCATATGTTGTTTTCACATACAAAGCTCCTATAGAAATTTTATAAGGGTTGGACCTTAGTCTCATTTTCTCGTTCTTTATTTCCACCTCCACCTCTTGGAAATAAATCTCTACCCGCCAAGTCAACAAGGTTTAATACACCTTCACTTTGAACCTGTGTAAATACAAGAAACTATCTCAAGATGGTCGATTTAATAACATGCATGCATGAATGTATTATAGTAGCTTAAGTAGTTACGTCACTAATCATTAGTGTGAAAACAAAGTGGCTTCTTGATGAATGCTTATTCATATCTGTCGGGCCAACAGACCTGGAAGAAAAAAGAACAAAAAAGTCACCGATATAAAACTCATTTATTAGCGTCATTAGTTGTGTAAAAGTAGTTGTTTAATCTATGTATGTAAACCTGTTGTTTGTAGCGTTCTCAAGAAGATTGATAACTTCCTTTAAGCTGCTAACTTCCTTTACATGCGGAACTTTAGAACTTGATCTTGGTAATAATAGATCACGAATTTTATCATTGTAGATCTCCAACATAGAAGCCTAAACATGTTATAAAAAAATATATAAATTAGTACTCTTAAGCTCCGTATAGTGAGCTCAGTCCACGAGCCAACACACAGTATGATAGAGATATGGATACAAAACCTTTATTTTGTATTTCGATCCAATTGTTTGGAAGACTTGTTCCAAGCATCTTGGGATTAACCCTTTATGCAATGGTTCTTCTGATCCCATCATTGTGTACGTTTTGCCAGACCCAGTTTGACCATAGGCAAAAATACAGACCTGCCATATACACTATAGAATTTAACTTGATACATTTGAGAATAAATATAAAAAACTTAGGTAAGATGATTAACGTCACCAAATGACATGATAAATGTGATTTTGATTAAAAGATATTTCCTGAGAAATGTTTCACAGGCGTTGAAAGTAAGCAAATGCCAATCAAGGTTTAAATTAGAGAAAAACTTCCTAGCACTCACACACTCCACACAACAAGAAAGGGATAAATTAAAATCGAAAGGCTATACATGATATAGAGGTGGAAATATGATTGAGGATGTTTGATGCATTTTGAGCCAACACAAACGATTTAGGTATGGATCGAAACAGATGAAACACTTTTACTCCAAAAGGTTAGGGTGCCAAATATGGTAAATTGGTTAAGTATAGTCAATTTTGGCAGATTTGAACTGTATGAATCTTTGTTGAGGCAAAACTAGTAACCTTGCATCCATCAAGTGCGCTCTGCACCAGCTCTGATATCTCCCCGAAAACCTCTTCCTGAGATGCATCATGCCCAAACACTTTGTCGAACTTGAAAAAATGCTTTTTGCCTGCATAGTTGAACAATGTGATTGTTGTAAGATATATACACTTTAATGCACATATATGCACCAGCACTAATCACATTCAAAGTTTACACAGGGAACACATACCACCATTTTCTATTACAGTTATGTCTTGACCATCTGTTACAATGGGATTAGAGACAGCTCCATCCAACAAATGCCTAACTCTACTAAATACTCTAATGTGGCCTTTTTCGTCCTGAAATTAAACATTAAACTCGAAACACTTTGTGGTTGATGAGGTTGTATAAGTAAAATGCGCGTATATGTAAAATGAGCGTACCAAAAGGGTTTCGAACAGTTTCTTCCTTTGAGACTCCAACCTTATACCTTTATCTTTTTCAAATTTTAATTGTTCTTATAGAAGTAAAACTGTTTTTTCTTTTACGTGCAAAGCTTTTTCTAGATCTAAAACAATTTGCGAGAAAATAAGATGCCATTACCCTTTTTCAAAGTAACCCATCAAAAAATAAAAATAAATGATCAGAAAAATAAAATAATCTTGCCTTTTAAGTCCTGAAATTAAAGATTATTAAACAATAAGAACTAGACTAAACTCGAAACACGGGTTGTATAAGTAAAATGCGCGTATATGTAAAATGAGCGTACCAAAAGGATTTGGAACAGTTTATTCCTTTCAGTCTCCAACTCTAAACCTTTTTCTATTTCTATTTTTAATTGAATTTCTAGATGTAAAATTGCTCCTTTTACGATGTGCAATTCATCTCCAACTTTCAAGAGATCGTCTTGTATTTGTGCATCGCTGTTATGTTCACTTTTTAAATCGGAATCAGCCATCTGATAAGTAAAAGAATAATAATCAATTCAACAATGAAACTTGGTTAACGTGTCTAGCTACTATGAAATATAAATATACCTTGCAGGCTTTTTTTTAGCCTTGTAACTGAACTGAACTGAAGGAAGGAATCTGAGATTCTGAAATGATATTAAGAAGCTGAGAATGATAGGCTTCTTAAATGATACGATTACCATATTTTTCTCAAAGGCCGTTATATACTTTTTATTTTTATTTAAAAATACGATATATATATTCGATTCCTTATTTTAAAAAACACAAACATTATAAAATAAATAAATCAATTTATGGTTAGCATCTCTATCTCTCTTCTCTCTTCTCTCTTAATAATAATAATAATAATAATAATAATAATAATAATAATAATAATAATAATAATAATAATAATAATTAAAAGAGAGTTTTAAATATGTAAACTTCCATTAATTAAATCTTAAAAGATTAATCCTAGCCTTTAAATGTATTAGTATTTATTGTTAGAGCCCTTGATCTTTAATTCTGGTTTTTGTATACGTAAATAGCAATTAGGCTTTGTTAAAAAAAGTCTATAATGCCCTCAATTTAAATTAGTTAACTAATTATTTGGTCTTTAATAACATAAATACTTAGTCAAATAATCAAAATTCAAATTAGCTTGTGTTCCATATTTTTTGGGATTTATAATTTAGTTATATCAATAATTGTTGTATTTCTTTAACAGATTTTAAATTCAAAAACTTTTATTTACGTATAATCTTTTGAAACAAAAAACTATGATATCATAATTGGAAACCACACAAATATTAAAATGTAATACATGCCACAAAAGGGTGATAACTTACTCTTTGTTTCTCTATCGATACACACATATATATTGACAAGTTTCAGTTTATATGTTTATATAAATAATGAATAATATATCATCATGACAACATATTGTAAAAACACATCTTTTTTCAAATCATAAAATATTGTTTGTATTTCTTATTGTATCAAGTCGGAGATATAATCGGATTTTTTGTTAAGAGTAGATAAAATCTCATATCTATTTAAAATGCAAGTACCCAATCTATATAATGCATAAGTTACAATTAATATTAGTGTTTGTGTAGTTTACTGATTTGATTATTATCCCTTAGTATTTATAAACTCTTCTAATGTGTCGACAACCATACACCCAAACCTATTAAGTTTAACCATGTTTAACACCCATATATTGTTACTAGCCAATTTCTTTATGCCTATTGACGTACTTCTATTTTAATAATTAAGCACTTTTAATAAGAACTTATATCTTATTGTCATGGTTTTGAGATAATTTTTATAAGACCTTACAACATGTCAGTAGTGAAACATGGTAGTGAAACATGGTTTAAGTATTTATAGCTCCAAAACAAATATCATAATATGATATGATATCATGTGTATGTATCTTCATACCCTTTTGGTCAATTCATACCCTTTTGGTCAACCTCTATTGAAAATGTAAAGGCAAAGCTAAAGTTGATAATGAATCTTTCAAAGTTAAAAATCTTAAAAGGGATTCTAAATCTACTAACTCAACATCGGGAACATCTACTTCAACATGTACACCTAAGAGTGCATGTTCAACAAATGTTTCTGCTAATATACCTTCTGTGTACTGTCCTCCACCGAAACGATTTGAGGGAACCCATTGGAATCGATCTTATGTTGAGAGACGTTCTTGTTATCGTTGTGGTTAACAGGGCCATATTATTAGGGATTGTAAGTTATTATCCCTAGATAGGTTTGGTAGAGGGATGCCAGGAACTTCCTCTTTCAGGAATTCTTTTACAAAATCTTTTTCAAGGCGCCGTTCATATACACCTGTATCTAGTTGTGCATCAAACTCTCCAAAACCTATGGCAAGAGTAAATAAAGTTGTGCCTAGTAGACCTCAAGTTCAACAGCACAACATTGTTGAAAACAAATCATCTGAACCTAAACAGGTTTGGAAACCCAAATCCACAAACAACGCATCAATGAAATCTTCTGAGTTTTTAAAATATCATAAACTCATTGATGTGATGGTTATGGATGATCATGGACAACCCAAGTCTATCAAGGCTTGGGTGTCCCATAAGTACTAATGTTTGATTGTTTGTAGTGATGCAGTCAGTTTTTTGTAAATTAATATTTTTAGTGACTGCATGGTTGTGGATATTGTCGGAAGAATGTTATGATTGGATGAAATTTCTGAAGTTTTGTGGTGGTAAAAGTGCTAAAAGGCAATTGATTTGACTTGATATGTGATTTTGATACTTTTCTTTTATATTTTATTATTAATGCAACAGCCCTTCTTTGTACTTTTTAGTATCAAAGAAATGCAATGTTGTGAAATATCTTAAATCAAAAATTACAAAAATATGTTTAATGTTTAAGGGGAGTACCTTTGAATTGGATTTTTGAAGAGAATTTGCTGTTCAGGGGGAGTAATTAAAATTCTGATTATTTGGATCAGAAATGTGAACAGCAAGATTCTTATTCCTCAAAAAGATATTCGATTGTGTCTGTAAACAACATGGGAAATGATTGTACATCAGATGACATGCACAAAATAAAAATTTTAAGGTTTATGTTTGATGTGTCAGTAGGTTTATCTGGCATGTTTAAAATAGCTTTTATAAACATTAGCTTCATCATATGATGTACTGGTAGACATGATACACACCGGTTTCTGGGTTCTTAAGAAGTAATTCTAATACGTGTCTATGATCTTGTGGTAAACACCATATGATGTACGACTAAATGTCTTAATTCCTTAACGTAGCATGACATATTTTTATACCTGAGGTTTATCTAGAAATCATTTCGGGTCTATACTGATTGTTTCCTCTGTTGTACGTAAGTACAAACCTGGTCTCAATTAGTATATGCTTAAAAGTTAAGCAAACGCAAGTCAATGAACTTGAAAAAGTCTTAAATCACAAGATACCTTACAAGGTCACCAAAATGGTTTGACCAAGTCTGGTTTTGCTTACACCTGAATCAAGTTATGTCACTTTGTTGTACGTTTGTACAGACCCGTCACCGTTGACTTGATTCTTAAAAATGATATTCTTATATTCTCTCTGGATTGGGAAGCTATGCTCATGTCTGGGTTACAGGGCTATGTCATAGGTGGGGACTATGGAGAAATATTTATACTAACAATAAAAGGTTAACTCACAGACCCGGATGTAACATGTTTAAGTGGACAAACAATACCAGTAATCGTCTTGAAATAATTTTTATAAAAGGTGTTTTAAATATGCTAAGTAAATTTAAAGAGGACAAATATACTGATAATCGAGATAACACTTACTATTTCCTAATAATTGTATGTTGGCCTGATATGATCTCTAAGCAGACGTAAAACAATCATATCCCCAAATTTATTTTAATCTTTGTTCTTTACTTTTCCTTTATAAAGAAAATACAAAAAGATTTTATTTCTATATTATTTTCTTCAAACATCACATATCTTGTTAAAGTCAAATATTGAAGATATAAAGGATGTCAGTTATTCTCCAAAGACTGTGAAGATAAACTCTATCGGAGAAACTGCTGATGATTGAGAGATGGTCACAGAGTTTGAAGATCTTATTGTATGATAAATTTGTATCAGTCACATGAATTTGGACATCAAGATTTCTTTGAAGACCATGTTATCTCAATGGGGGAGATTCCGATTGTTGAAGACATGAAAGAGTTTGTTGATGAAGACTAATTGAAGACTTATTTGACCAAGCTGCTGACATGGGGGAGTTTGTTGGTGCATTTTGTGTGTCTGTCAGTTGGTCAAACATTTGTAATTGTCAAAGTCAATTAGTCTGCATATGTATAGTGTTTAGTGTGTATATGCGAGTCTGTAAACGAATAGTGAAATAGAAAATATACACAAATGTTGACATGCGACACTTAGGTCAGTGTCGCAGTATGCGACACTTAGCTAGTGTCGCATGGGTCGGCTCCTGCGACACTTGGCTAGTGTCGCAGGTAGGGCAGATTTAGTATAAATAGCGGAGTCGAATTCAGTTTTAGGGTTAGACTTTCTGAGAGTGTGGGAGAGCCGTTTTCAGAGTGAAAGAGACTGAAAGTGTGTGTAAACATTTATACTTCAATTGTTAATATACAGAAAACGTTATAGAAATCGTGTGTTTGTTTATTCGTTCAATAATCGCTAACCAAACGGATTCCGCACGTTTGGTTGATTAAACGATTCGTTAGATCAGAGATACGGGACCTACACAATATATATTTTCTAAAACTGATACCTGAGAGTCTGTATAAAAAACAAAGGTAAAAGTGTTATATTCACCACAAGACAATGTAATTTTTTGATCTCCATAATAACTTATTGTGGACACTTATTTTGGAACAGAGGAAGTACATTAAAACACATAGCAACAGTAAGTTGGGTATGTTCTCAATTTCATATATAATTGGTTGAAAACAAAATGAAAATGGATAAGGGATAGATGTATTCACATATAAAATATATTGTCTCAAATACAATTAAAATGGTTGATTATATGTGTATGATTGAGCAGAAAAATGTAGAAATAAATAGTTCAAATATTATGTAATATGGAAAAGAATATATTCAATAATATAAAAGGTAAATATGTGTTTCACACTAAACCCTTGCTCATTCATGTCATAAAGTAACGAAAAATTACATTGAAAAAGAATGGAGGGAAGGAAAGCGGTGAACAAAGGAATGGAGTAAGAAAACATGATGAGATAAAAGAAAGGCAAAATATCGATGAAATGAAGGAAAGGAGTGAAAGAAAGATAAACGACGTGATGGCTAGAAAGGAAAGAATAAAAGCAGGATGACGAGGAATGAAGGGAGAAAAAGCAGGATGACAAGGAGGGAAGGAATGATGTTACTGAAAAAAGAAAGTCATAATGCCAAATGAAAAAAATGCATATGGCAAACAAAAGAAATGCATGATGCAAAGCAAGAAGGAAGGCATGATGCCAAGCAAGGAAGAAGTGAAGAAAGACATAATGACAGGGAAGGAGGCGAATGACAAATAAGGAAGACACAGGGGCGGAGCTATTAAGGGGGAAGGGGGGTCAGATGCCCCCAATAACCCAACAAATATTAGGATAAATTTATATGTAATTTGGGTTATGCCCTCAGCCTAGGAAAAAAATTGCCCTCGGTTCATAAAATTCCATTTACTTAAGTATAAAATTTCTAATAAAGTAATAAGTATTCAAGTAGAGAGAAAAATATAAAGCTCAAAGAGTTTTATGAAGCTCGGAGAGTCTTAATGGTGGATAAAGAACTGGGTTTTGGTTAGGAAGAAAATAACAATAACCCACACTCATAAAGGTTACAAGTGAAGGTTACAAGTGTTTTTTCAAAATGCGACCTTTTAATATGTATATAGTGAGTTTACAGCAGTTTCACAAACTGAGATTAGGGTTTCAGCAGAACTTGCGAACTAAGTTTTATGAGTTGAGTTGCGAATCGAGATCACTTGCGAATTGATATTGAGTGGCGAACCGAACTGATTTGCGAATCCACTTGCGAATCGAGTTGAGTTTGTGAGTTACGAACCGAGTTATGCGAAGTGAGTTAAGATCTGTGAGATGAGATTTGCGAGATGAGACTTTCATTGCGAACTGAGATTTGGTCTACAAAAATCAACTGCGAACTGAAAGTTTCACTAAGTCAAAAATCAGGTACAAAGTTTATATTTTGAATTGTTTTCAATTTTTGAACTTTATATTGTCAAGTTAATAATGACTTGAGATGTTTAGGTTAAAAAAAAAATTAGGTGTTAAACTTTAGATCCTAATGTTAAAAAGTAAATCACATTTATTATGTTTTAGATTTGAGATTTTTTGGGTTATTAGTAATATACACTATAAATAATAGTTATGAGAAGTAGTGATCGAAAGTCTTCCGACTCTTTACGTAGTGGAGCGGCGTGTCCTGATATTTTATATCGGCGGTCACATTCTCTGATATAACTTTTTTGTTTTAGACTTGTAAATCATTTGATTAACAAGTAAATTACATAATTTTATATGCTAGACTAGAGAACTTTATGTTAACTAGTAAAGCTTCTTATATGCATTACTTGTGTATAGACTTAAGACTGTAAGGTATATAAGTAAATAACAAGTAAAATTTATAGACTCATATAACTTATTTGTAAATAGACATAAGAGCTTTAAGTTAATAAGTAAAAGACTGGATGTTAGTTTTCAACTTAAGAATGCATTGTTGATAAGTTGAATTATACATTATCATAATTAGACTTGAGAATATTTATATTCATAAGTAATTTACGAATAAGATATGTCAAACACATAATTTTAGCTCTAGATTTTCTTTATACAAGATTAACTGTATCATGGGGTTACTCAGTTAATATATGTAAGACGATTATCATTGAGGAAAAAATAGGCAAAAACATGGTATCGAAAATGTTTAGGCTAAACAGTTAGAGAGATAAGGTACTGTATAAATAAAAGAATAGGAGATTTACTGAAACCAAATATTTAGGTGGAAAAGAATGAAGATCATGGTGTTTCGATAAGCTTCGGTTATAATATTTGGATAGACTATACATCTTATTTTAAGATCACAGCGGTGTGATGATAGATTAGGTACATCATAGGAAGATGGAAGATGAAGATTTAAGACCAAGAAAGATGATCATTCCAAGATAGCAATGGTCAAAGGGGAGCTTAGTTATCAAGATCTAATGAGACTTCATAAGATCCAAATCGGTTGGTTCATCTAGAAGATTTTTAGAAGACTTGCAGATAGTGGATAATATGAGGTTTACAGAAGATTACGAAGAAGACTTCCAGAAGCAATTGTCAATGGGGAGTCTGTTGGTACATCTCTATGATAATCGATTCTAGAGGTTTAACGAAGACATTCGGAAGATTAACGAAGACATCTAGAAGACATCAAGAAGTTATCTAGAAGCTATTGTCAAGGGGGAGTCTATTGTGACATGTTTGTGACAACAGCTTCCTAGATAATTAGTCATTGTTAATAGAAAATGTAATCGTTATTAAGCTAGATAAAATAGTCAAAGCCTGAATATTGTTAATGTTGAGACATAGATTGTGACAACAGATCTAGCTTGAAAATAGGACTGGTGTAATTATTATCTTGTTTGTACATTGGTTTAGATTTGTAAATAAAATTAGTTTTGTTATTAATATTCGTTAAATATGTTTTTGTGTTAAAGTGTTAGACGAATATCGAATACGAAATAAACAGGTATAGCGAGGTGAGATCTCAAGTCGCAAGGCATTGCGATGCGAGTTGAGATTTGGGCTCGCAAGAATTATAGCGAACCGAAGCCAAGCTGGGCTTGGGCTACGAGATGAACTGGACTCGCAGGCCCATGCGCTGCGAGTCGAGACGTGATATATATATATATATATATATATATATATATATATATATTGGTTTTGCGAAAATTAAAACAACTTTTGCCATTCGATTTTTTGACCTGCGAATTCAGAACCAATCCAGAGAAAAAGTATTTGCTAACGGCTAGGTTTTGACGGTTTTTCATATAAAGCTAAGTATTAGTTAATATAAATGCGAACTTTTTTGTTATAGTAACATATAACACGTATTGAGGGATTTCGCACCTTAATACTATAGATAACAAAGTTATCGATCCTAGAACTAGGGACTAACAATTGGTATCAGAGCTTTCGGGCTAAATACGACTAAGTTCAAGGTTATTGTGATAATAACTATTGATTTCGGGTTGTTTTTACGTGCATTAAGTACATAAATACGATCAAAATCATTCTATGGACGTTTTTGGGTTAGTTTAATGTCGAAATTTCAGTTTTAATCGTAAAAATACCTAAAATTTTCATTTTCGGGTTTTTAAGCCATTTCACGAATTGAGATTAGGATTTCAGCAGCGTCTGCGAACCGAGTTAAACTTGCTATCCGAGTTGAGTTCTGCGAGTCGAACTTAGATCTCCTGCGAATTGAGATCACTTGCGAATTGACATCATCTGCGATCCGAACTGAGATTTGCGAACTGAGTTTTGCAAATCGACCTGAGATCTGCGAAGGCTCTATATAGATTACATCAAGCTCCTAGGGAATGGTATGAAACACTATCGACATATCTACTTGAGAATGGATTTACAAGAGGATCAATTGATAGCACACTCTTTGTTAAGTGGAAAAAGAATGACTTTCTAATTGTTCAAGGGTTTGTTGATCCGAATTATCCTGATAGAGTATATCGCTTGAATAAGGCTCTATATGGATTACATCAAGCTCCTAGGGCATGGTATGAAACACTATCGACATATCTACTTGAGAATGGATTTACAAGAGGATCAATTGATAGCACACTCTTTGTTAAGTGGAAAAAGAATGACTTTCTAATTGTTGAGTCGTGCGAACTGAAAACTGAACTCGTGAGACAGTATGATTTTTGACTTTTTACAATGTCCGATTTAAGTAGAATGATCGAGATGGAGCACGAAGTTGAAAAATCTAATGCTCCACCTAAATTGTTAAGAATTGAAGAATACTATAGCTGGAGGGATAAGTTTGAATCTTACTATAGATTCCATGAGCTATCTATCTGGATATGTATCAAAAATGGATACACGGCACCTGCTACTGTTCAAAATGCTGTCGTGGTTGTGACCTATCAGCATATGAATGATGAGCAAAAGAAAGCCTTTGAGATTGAAAATAAGGCTCATTCTTCAATAAAAATGAGTCTACCAAAGGAGCTAAATCATCAGCTGAAATCTTTTCTAACTGCAAGAACGCTCTAGGAAGCACTTGAGAAAAGATGTGAGGGCAGTCCACAGGTGAAGGCTGGCAAGAAATATCTTCTCAAAAAGCAGTTCACTATGTTTAAAGCTTTAAATGGAGAAGATCTTGATGCTTATACCACCAGATACTACCATCTACTAAGTGAGCTAGATAACCATGAGATTGTCACTACTGAGACAGAAAGAACTGACAAGTTCATTAAAGGTTTACCGTAAGTGGGAAATGTATGGTGTGATGATTAAAGATAATGATTAGAGGTATGCAGCAATGACCTTAGAGTGGGCAATTGACAAGATTAGAGGTTATGATTTCACAATAAAGACAAGAGATACTGATTCTTATCGGGCTCAGGATCTTGGACTTTACCATGGAAGATCAACTCTGTCAACTGCTTCATCCAGTTCGACCACTGCATTGTTAGTTGGTGATACTGATGAAAAGGGTGAAATGATAACTGAAGTTCTGTGTTTTCTTACATCATCTGGTGGCGAAGCAAAGGGGAAATCATCTGAGAAGTTACCTCAAGAGCATCGGAATATGCCTATTAGTGTGAAATCTGCTGAACAACAATTGTGTGTTCTTGCTTCCTTTGTTGCTTCTTATGAGAACTACATTCAGAGTAAAATCAATGATCCAATTTTGTTTGATGAAGACTATGATCAGATAGACCCTGATTATCTTGAAGAAATAGATCTCCATGATCAACTTGCTATGTTTTCTAGGAGAGTTAAGAATTTCTTGAAGAGGACTGGTAGAAAGGTAGTTGGCAATCGGTCAGGGTTTGATAAGACCAAGATCAAGTGTTTTAACTGTCAAGGTTATGGACACTTTGCTCGTGAGTGTCAAAGACCTAAAGTTGAAATAGGCAATGGGAAACAAGGTTCGGGAAGTTCTCTAACCTCCAAAGCCTAAGTGGTAAAGCAGTTAGATGGGTCTTATGATTGGAAAGCTCAGTCTGAGGAAGCTCTCATGGCTGAAATTGATGATCAAGAGAAAACTGCTGAGTCCACATCCTATATGCCTACTAATGCGGAATATGAATTGAAGGTGCTTGAGATTGAGAAGAAAACAAGTGATGATGACGTGCTATACATGGATTCAACTGAAGATATGAGTCGTGATGACTTTGTAGCACGCATGGCTGAAGTTCAAATAGACAAGAAAAGGGTATGTATTGATACACTTACTCTTGCTGATGTTTGTTATTTAGTTACTTATTTACAGTCACAGGTTAGTGTTTTAACTGTTTCAAACAAGAACCTGTCATCTCAAGTTAGCATATTAAATGAATCTAATCAGACTGTAGTATCTGAACTTGAACTAGCTAAGATTGATGTGCGTAGGTTAGGTGAGGATAAACAGGCTTTAAAAGATAAGATTAAGTTCGATATTTCCAATTAAACTGCACTTAAAGATACCATTAATGAGAAAGCTATTATCATAGATGGTCTCTATTTGAACTTAAAGGACTTGAATCAAACGATTGCTAATAAGGATAAGGAGTTAGCTGACTATAAGTTGAAGTTAGTTGAGCAGAAGTGTAAGTTAGAAAACTTTAGAACATCTGAAATGGATAGAATGCTTGATGCTTAACGTAGTGTAAAGGATAAGTTTGGATTAGGTTACACTGATGTACCTCCTCCATTCAACTCAAATCACACTAGAATTCCTGTCGACATTGAGATGACTGAAGCAAATCCTGAAGCAAAAGTAACTAATAAGTCTGAACAGTCAGAGGCATAGAAGAATGTTATTATGAGTTCGTCATCTGATAATAGTAAAAAGATTCCTTTCACTAAAGTATAGTTTGTCTCGAGTGGAAATGTGAATAATCCTAAGATAGATGATGTAATTAATAAAGAACAAAAGATTGATTCTTTAGTGCCTAAGACTCAAGATGAAAATGCAAAAGTTAGTAAGTCACGTAAATAGATGTCTTGCTTCAAATGTCATTAAAAGGGACATGTGGCTTCTTGTTGTCCTAATAAGAAGTTGGAAGCATCACATAAGTTAGTGATTAATGAGAAGACATTGATCAACTCTAGTTCTATTGTAGACAGGTTAGGACCTAAACCAGGATTAGGTAACAAACCTGTAAACATTTTGAAAAGAGATGGTACTCATAGTGTCTCTCCACCTAAACCTAAAAGGCCTTATACTCAAATTGATAATACTACTAATAAATCTAGAGATAAGACACCTTCGAGGTTTAAGACCCCCAGTAGAAACCACAGTCAATATGAAAGTGGTTCTACTTCACGTGCACAAGCAGCAAGTTATGTGCCTAGGAGGTTTAATACTCACTCTCCTGATAGGCATAGAACTTCCGATCATCAACAGCCTCAGACTCCTTTGAAAGTTACCAAGATTCCTGATGGGAACAATTATAGTTACTTTAAAGAAGTTCAGATTGCTGATGATAAGGGACAAACCAAGACCGTAATGGCTTGGGTCCTTCTTGAAAACTAATTGTGTACAACTTGTTATGTGCGGGAGCAGACTATGAACACAGATAGCTGGTGGTATGTAGACAGTGGATGCTCAAGACACATGACAGGTGAAAGAAGTCTACTGAAGGACTTCAAATGAAGAATGAAGGAAAGAGTAAACTTTGCTAATGAAAAAGGAGGAGTAATAACTGGGAAAGGAAAAGTTTCAAATGGAACTTTGACACTAAAGGATGTGAATTATGTTGAAGAACTGACTCACAACCTACTGAGTGTCTCCCAAGTCTGTGATAAAGGTCATCCAGTTCATTTTAATGAAAAGGAGGCTTTAGTCTTGAAGTCGAGTTTCACAATTCCCGAGAAATGGATATTGATGAGGGCTCCAAGGAAGAAGGACATCTATGCCATAAACATGGGTGTTCCTATTTCTTCAATGGCATCAACATGTTTATTATCCAAGGCTTTAGAAGCAGACACACTTTTATGGCATGGGAGGATGGCACATCTGAATTTTAGAAAGATGAATTTTATAACCAAAAATGGGTTAGTTCTGGGTGTACCTCAAAAGCGTTTCGAGTCTGAAGACAGGTGTGTTCCTTGTATGAAAGGAAAACAACACAAGAAACCACACAAGTCTAAGACTGAAAACTCGATCTCCTCGCCATTTGAACTGCTACACATGGACCTCTTTGGCCCTATAAGCAAGAGATGTCTAGGTGGGAAGTGGTACTGTTTTGTTATCACAGATGACTATTCTAGATTTTCATGTGTATTCTTTTTGGGATCTAAGGGTGAAAATCCTGGCATTTTGATGGAATTCTTAGATCTAGTAGAGAATGTCTATAGAGAGTTAAACGTATTCGTAGTGACAATGGAACAGAATTCAAGAATTCAATGTTAAATATCTATTGCTTAAGCAAAGGGATACAACATCAATTCAGTGCACCATATGAACCTCAACAGAATGGTGTAGCTGAAAGGAAAAATAGAACATTGATTGAAGCTGCAAGAACTATGCTTGATGATTCAAAGCTTCCGGTTATTTTCTGGGCAGAAGCAGTGAATACAGCATGTCATGTTCTCAATAGAGTTCTTACGATCAAAAAGCATAACAAGACTTGTTATGAATTATTGAACAATAAGAAACCTAATATGAAGGGATTTGAACCCTTTGGAGTTGCATGCACAATATTGAAGACTGGAAATAAAGCTAAATTTGATGAAAAGGCTGATGAAGAGTTTTTCCTAGGTTATATGCCAAATTCGCCAAACAAAAGAGTCTTTAATAGTCACGGGACGTTTGTAAGTAGTTTATAACATTGAAGTTATGAGCTACACACCTGACACACATAAGGGATTAGATTGGCAATTTGATTATTCCGATCTCTTTAAGTCATTTAAAGTTCTCATTAGTGACTTTGTTAGTGATTTAGAGATTCCTGAACATTTATTGTTTGATGATGGGAATATTGGCCCTACCTCAACATCGAGTGTTCTAAATTCTGAAATCAGGACAACTGAAATGAAGCACCTACAAGTAAGTCACAACAACCTTTCGCTGATATATCTCAAGAAATAGAAGATCCAGAAGTTGTTCTTCAAAGGATAGTAGATTCAATTATTAATACTTTGAGACAATTAAGATTATCTATTTCTAATGAAGAATTACCAGCATTGGAAGAGATTGGTACTAATCTGGATGATGATATACAGGTTGAACCGGTAACGGTAACTCGAACTAGTAAGAATCATCCAATTGAGAACATCATAGGTGATCCAGAAGTACCTATGTTAACAAGAAGTCAAGCTAAGGCTAGTACTTCTAAATACCCTACTTTGTATACATACAGATACTAGAAATCAAACCAAAGCTAGTACATCTGAAAACTTAGAAAGCTTGTATAGTGCAATGAATTAAAGAGACTGGGATTCCTAATCAATGTTTATATTCATGCTTTATCTCATAAACTGAACCAAAGAATGTGCAAATGGCACTAAAAGAAAGTTCATGGGTCGAAGCTATGCAAGAAGAACTTTCACAGTTTGAAAAATTACAAGTATGGGACTTGGTTGACCTACCTAAGGGAGAATATCCAATAGGAACTAGATGGGTTTTTAAGTGTAAGAGAGATGATCGGGGAATCGTAACTCGCAATAAAGCTCGTTTAGTGGTTCAAGGTTTTAACCCAGAAGAAGGAATAGATTATAACGAATTGTTTGCACCAGTTGCTAGGCTTGAAGCAATTAGGATATTCTTAGTATTTGCATCCTACAAAGAAACTAAGCTTTTTCAGTTGGATGTTAAGAGTGTCTTCTTGTATGGCAAAGTACAAATACTGGTGTATGTTTCTCAACCACCAGGGTTTGTTGATCCAAATTATCCTGATAGAGTATATCGTTTGAATAAGGCTCTATATGGATTACATCAAGCGCCTAGGACATGGTATGAAACACTATCATTGTATCTACTTGAGAATGGATTAACAAGAGGATCAATTGATAGTACACTCTTCGTTAAGTGGAAAAAGAAGGACTTTCTAATTGTACAAGTGTATGTTGATGATATTATCTTTGGGTCTTCTGACAAAAAGATGTGTCAAGAATTTGAGAAAGTCATGAGAAAAAGGTGCGAGATGTCTGCAATGGGAGAGTTGAACTTCTTCTTAGGGTTACGAGTTGACCAAAAGAAGGATTGATTCTTTATTCATCAATCTAAATATATTGCTGAACTATTGGAACGATTTAAGATAGATGAAAGTAGAGTTTATCATACTCCTATTCCAGTCAATCATGGACTTGGTTCGGATACATCGAGTGATCAGGATGTTGATCCTACTCTATATAGGGAAATGATTTGATCACTAATGTATCTGACTGCATCCAGACCTGACATTATATTTGCAGTTTGTATATGCGCAAGATATCAGGCTAATCCGAAAGAGTCTCATATGCAAGCAGTTAAGCGAATTTTCCGTTACCTCAAAGGGAAACCGAAGATGGGACTTTGGTATCCGATTGATGGAGACTTGGATTTCGTTGCTTATACTGATTCGGATTATGGAGGATGTAATCAAAATAGAAAATCTACAACAGGTGGTTGTCAATTCTTAGGAGGACGACTAGTAACTAGGAAGTGCAAAAAGCAAACCTCAGTATCCATTTCTCCATGTGAAGCTGAGTATGTTGCAGCTGGCAGCTGTTGCTCTCAAGTATTGTGGATTTAACAGGAACTGTGGGATTACGGGTTGAAGATAACCGATACTCCTATGATGATTGACAACGAATCAACAATGTCGATCACCAATAATCCGGTGAAGCACAGTAAAACTAAGCATATTGATATTCGACATCACTTCATTAGAGACCGTGCTGAAAAGAATTTAATAAAGTTAGTTAAGGTTCCATCTTTAGATAACTTAATAGACTTATATACGAAGGCGTTCGACAGAGATCATTTTGAGATGTTGGTTCAACTAAATGGAATGAGAAATCCAGAGTGATTAGTCTTCCAAGGGTAACTTTGTAATAGTTAGGAATATAAAAAAATGTGGGGGCGTATGGCATTCATTTGCTTGTTACCTGAGGGGAATCGCCTTCATTAAAGAATATAATAATATTCTTTAAAACTGTTTAAGTTTTTGTCTGCAAAAACTAAGGGAAATGATAGTACATTAGGAGAATAAGTTTATTTACAATAAACTTAAGTCTTAAGTATGATGTGTTAGTAGGTTCTCATAAGCTACACTCACATTTTGACTCTTTTATTAGGTATATATTTATATTTATATTATTATACACCTCTTTTCACAAAGTAATAAATTGCTATTTTTATTGAAGTATGGATAGCTTCATCATATGATATACCGGTAGGCAAATTATGTCATAATTTCAAAAGCATTTAAGAAGTCTTAATATGCCTGAATATTAGCTTATGTGACTATTTTGTGATGTATGACATAAGTCTTAATTGTTGAAGGACAGTATTTCCATGCACTGAAAGTGACAAATGGTATAAAAATATATGGTTATTAACTTAGTTAATGATTTCTTTGATGTACGTGAGTACAGATCTGAAACTATTAACTAAGATAAGATAATAGTTTCAAACCCATAGTGTTCATACTAAGAGATCCTCTGTTGCATATGAATACAGACCTGGAATCACTAGTATTTTCATTATGAATTTGATATATGTCTAAATTAAAATAACATAAGTGTGCTTTAGGTACCTTAGTTATAAATTCAGTGTTATGTGTTTTACTTGATCTCACAGTATATCATATTATGGAAATCATAAGTTAATACTCATACTAACAATAAAAAGTCTGCTTAGAAATTCGAGTATAATTTGTTTATGTGGATCATAATATCGGTAATCATTTTGAAATATCTATATAAAAGATTCACATTTGTGAATAATTTTTCATTAATTATGTTGTGTGGATAAAGGTAAATAAAGTTATAATTTTATAAATATAAATTTATAACTGGTAAAGTGAGTAATGGTGTGTTTATGACTTATTAGAATTTCATGAGGTATGTATACTAACAATCAAGTTAGACGTTTAATAATAACAAAAATATCTTCTTCTTCCTAATATGATCCTAGCAGATAAATTCTTATTCTGTTCATTTATCTATGTTAATTATTTATTGTATTTTGTTTTTGTACTTAAGTGATTAATAAAATGATACTTGATACCACTGTTAGTATGTGATTATGTTTTTACTTTTTATTTTATATTTGATTTTTAGTGTTATGTTTATATGAAGTTTTTGTTTAAAAAGTATATTTACCCTTTGGAATTAAATCATGCTAATCAGTGTTGAACAATCGTAACAAATACAAGTGAAAAATAATTTTATTTTAGACTTGTAAAAATAATGGGTTTTAATTTATACTTAGTATTAAATTCGCGTTTTAATTTAATTCTGCGAGTTTGACTAGTCAAACCTGCGAATCGAGCTCCAAAATTGCGAATAGAGTAAATAGTATAAAGGACCAAGTCAAACGAGTCAAACATTCACCGAATCCACAAACATTTGCGAGTTCACTTATACGTGCGAGTCGAGTGAGTGCAAAACGAGACGAAACTTAGTTTTCGTTTGATTTTAATTTCACAAGTTAGGGAATGACTTTTTGACTCCGAAGCATTTATACACTTTGAGTTTACGAACATTTTGAGGTATAAATCAGTGTATTTCACCGTCTAATTCAAATGAAATTGAAGCTTTTATATATTTAGGGTTTCGGTTTGAAATTTGAATGATTTACATAGATATAAGGCATTAATTAACAAGAATATTTAGGGTTTATGTTAATCAAGTCTTATATAATGTGAATACATCGATCGATTTTGTTAAAATTGATGCTTTAATCGATTTATACTTTAAACTCGCTATGGCAGTTTATGATGCGAGTCGAGTTCCAGACTCAACTCGCATATCAAAATATATATTAATGAATATATACGATTATGCGATTTGATAAAATCGTGCGCAAATCAAATCGAATGTAATTCGAATCAAATAAATACGGACGTTGGTGACCAAATTTATTAAATAACGTGACATTATTTAATAATGATATCATATTTAAGATGTTATTTTAATAATATTACAAACCTATTTTGTACCGTACAGATAATTTCTACGCGACCAAAATATTAAACGCACAAACAAATCAAAGAGTATATTTTAAACCCGATTTTTAAATATTCGATGAAATACTTCGAGAAAAAGATTGGATAAATATTTGTATTTTAAAACGTATATTTAAAAATGTAAAATAAATGATTAAACGTTTAAACGATCGGAAAACGAACACCGCACGGAGCGCAAAAGCAGGGGCGTAAAAGGAGGAGGCTCACCAAAACCCCCTCCCTTCCCTCCTTTTTCCTCATTTCTCCAACTCCCTCTTTCTCACTCTTCTTCCTTTTCTCTCTAAACCACCACCACCATCAAAAACCGTCGATTACTACCGCCAAACGCCATCGAAATTCAAGACACATTTAGAAGAAAATGACCACCTCGTCACGATCTACATTTCTACCTTTTCGGATTTCACCGGCGTTAAGTTTGTAAGTTTCCGACAAATCTCTAAACACTCCGATTTCCATTATTTTCACTTGTTTGTTGTTTAATTAAGCTTATAATGTCCAAATATGGGTTGGGTAAAAGTTATAGTCAAACGGAAACCGGAAAACACCTTTTCGGCTCATTTTTCGGCCAACAGCTCGTTATGTCGCAGAGGCTCCAGGCCACCTGCGACACAAGCCCTTATGTCGCCAAATCATGGCCTATGTCGCATATAGCGACACAAGCCTCTATGTCGTAATACTTTCAGATGTCGCATATAGCGACACAAAACACTATGTCGCAGAACTCATTCCCGTCGCACATAGCGACACAATACCTTATGTCGCATTAACTTGCGTATGTCGCACATAGCAACACAAGGACCTATGTCGCAGTCATGACCTGCGACACAACATCTTATGTCGCACCTAGTGTCGCATAAGACAGAACCTAGAAAACTCAGATTTTACTAAGTGTCGAGACCTAAAATTCTATCACTTGATTTCACCCAAATTCAAGTTCAGATGCATTTTTCACCAAAGCAATATAGTAGAAATAAAAATTTTTCGAGCTGACTTGGCATCTCAACCCCAACCAGGGGCCAGCCCCTTGGACCCCGCAAGGGGTTGTCGCCCCTTGGACCCCGCAAGGGGTTGCCACCCCTGGAACCCCGCTAACCAGGGGCGCTGCCCCCGGACCCCCGCCACCTAAAGTTTATAAATACTTTTTAAGTATAAAACCTTTCGAAAATCAAAATAATAATATAGGATTATTATTACAAACAAATCACCAACGGGCCGTACACGTTTTCAAAACATAATCAAATCAAACAAATCGTAGTAATTTGGACATTCTAGTAGGACGAACAACTACAAAGGTAGTGTTTATAGGTACCTGCTCACATTTATAACCATCGCGTGTCGTGGACACCTTCAGGTTACAAGTCTTCGGACATCGATTCTCGGCTAATCAACTCAAGTTTAATTAGTTAAACTCTCCAGACTCAGGTGAGTCTCATAGCCCCTATTTTACTGTTCTACTCAAGGGTGTGATATACTGCTCGTTTTATTTTACTATAAGTATGAAATCAAACAAATACTACATGAGTTATCTCACTAATCTTTTCAAAGCTCTCCTCATCATAGTTTGGTAATACGTTGTAGCGTGAATATTAGTATATGGTACCATATAGGATTGACCCTCCTCGTCCGGGTTAGCATGCACTAACTAGGTAAACGGATGTACTAATATTTCTTCAAACGAGTGCAGATTAGGCACTCATGGGAGGCACCTCGATCAGGATACCTTAAATGTGAACTTGACACCTCAAGTTAAGCTCAGAGTATGTGCTCATGGATGTATAACTTTTATTTTGCTTAATTGCATTTTAAATTCAATTAAATCTTGCGGTTTATACAAATATGTGTTGACATACAAACTTGTGAGCTCACCAGCGTTTCACTAACCCATTTTAGCATGTATCACAGGTACTCAGCAGTAGGTTGGCTGCCCAAGTCAGGAATCATTAGCTCGAGTCTGCATTCAATCAAATCAGAGATTTAATTGCATTATTATGTTTTGTATAGATTAATTATGTAATGTAAATCTCTCAATTTCAAGTAACTGAGCTAATGTAAACAATATTTTGATGTAAACTTTAGTTTTATCATACAAAGTAAAATGACGCATTTAGTGGTCATTCATTATATCATTGTGCTTGTGATTATTGATTAGTCGTGCCCCGACCCGATTCGCTTCCGCAACCCGAATTTGGGGGTGCGACATTATTGAGGTCAACAAGTTGGTTGGGCTAGTTGGTTATTATGTGAATTACACAGGGACTTGATTCATTTGTTATGTGTAGTACATGTGTTTGATTATAACAACCATTAGCTATCGGTCTCATCCGTTATGACCATACGGTTAGGTTGGGTAAGTGTTCTTGGAGAGCCACCCAGGTATTATGGTATCTCAAGAGCCACCGATCCTCATTGTTGAATTGTTGTATTGATTAATGTGTGTTTACGATTGTTTGGTGTAAACAAATTGTTATGCAAATTAGAATAGTGTGTGACTGATTCATTCACTTAGCTTTATGCAAATCCCTCAATTTACATCATGCAGGTTATATTTTGGGTACGTAGGTTACAGGATGATGATGCTGTTAGCAGGGAATGATTGACATCATTCAACTCTAATATAGTTTAGATAAACTAAGTTTAGAATTATATAATACCCCATTTTAGGTAGTATCTGTAATGAGGTTTTAATAATTTTAAACTATTGTGTCTCAAAGTTTGAAACAATTTATGTACATTTCTATAATGTATAGTAATGAAATATGTTTTTAAATATACGCTTCCGAGTTAAATTATATAATATTGACGTAAAGAAAGAGGGGTGTTATAGTCACATTATTTCTATCTGTATAGATGGGAGTTGTTATACTTTGTTATCAGTCTAAGCTTATCCTGAATATAGACTTTATTGTTCACCCTTTCCAGTATTTCACGTGAGTGTTACCCATAGGATAGGACTTTGCAAACCCGAATACTAAGTAGATATACTCATCTCTGTTACAGTATGTCGCACCCCCAATTTCGAGTTGCGGAAGTGAATCGGGTCGGGGCGTGACTAATCAATAATCAAAACACACAAGGTAAATAATGAACGACCACTACATGAGTCATTTTACATTTGTATTGATTTAAACTAAAGTTTAAATCAACAATATAGTTTACATTAGCTCAGTTTCTAAATTGAGAGATTTACATTACATAATTACTTTATACAAAATATAATAATGCAATTAAATCTCTGATTGTTTGAATGCTGACTGAAGCTAATAAATCCTGATGTGGGCAGTCCAACATACTGCTGAGTACCTATGATACATGCTAAAATGGGTCAGCGAATGCTGGTGAGCTCACAGGTTTGTATGTCAAAACATATTCGTATGAACCGCAAGATTTAATTGAATTTAAAATGCAATTAAGAAAAATAAAAGTTATACAGCCATGAGCACATAGTCTGAGCTTAACTCGAGGTGTCAGGTCCACATTTAGGTATCCTGATCGAGGTGCCTCCCACGAGTGCCTAATCTACACTCGTCTGAACAAATATTATTACATCCGTTTAACCGGTTAGTGCGTGCTAACCCGAACGAGGATGGTCAATCCTATATGGTACCATATACTAATATTCACGCTACAACGTATTACCAAACTATGTTGAGGAGGGCTTTGAAATGATTAGTGAAATAACTCATGTAGTGTTTGTTTAACTTCGTACTTGCGTTCATATAGTAAAACAAAACGAGAAGTATATCACACCCCTGAGTAAAAACAGTGAAATAGGGGCTATGAGACTAACCTGAGTCTTAAGGGTTTAAGTTAATAAACTTGAGTTGATTAGCCGAATTGTGATGTCTGAAGACTTGTAACCTGAGGGTGTCCATGACACGCGATGGTTATAAACGTGAGTAGGTATCTATAAAGACTGCCTTTGTAGATGTTCATCCAACTAGAATGTCCAAATGGCTACGATTTGGTTGATTAGCTTGTCTAAGTTACTACGACTTGGTTGATTTGATTGTGTTTTGAAAATGTGTACGGCCCGTTGGTGATTGTTTGTAAAAATAATCTCAACATTTTCATTATGATTTCGAAGTGTTATACTTAAAAGTATGTTCCAATGTGTTTTAGAATTCGTATCGCATAAGTGTTTGAGGTTATAAAAGCTTGACACTTAGTATAAAAATAGTTTAAAAACTTTTTGTTTTTAGCGTCACTTATAGCGACACTTAATGGTTTTGGCGACACTCAGGAAGTGACGCATAAAATGGTAAATTCTGAATTATTGGCGTCACTTAGGGAAGTGACGCATAAGGGGCGACACTTAAGCTAGTGTCGGGTACAAGTGTCGGGTATTGAATTTGCGTCACTTAGGTAGTGACGTAAAAAGAGGGTTTTAAGCAACACTTAGGCAAGTGATGCAAGATTAGGGTTTTAAGCGACACTAAATGCGTCACTTAGGGAAGTGACGCTATACTAGATCTGGCTGTGCGTCACTTATGCCTGATCGATTTCTAGACTTGTCGAAAACGTGTTTAACGACCACCACTTGGTCTGATTCTTTTACTCGACCCTTATTTTGGTTCATTAAGTTTATAAAAACCATTACTTTGAGTTGGTTGTGTTTCTAGAGTCTTTTTCTTTAAAATGGCCAAAACCGAAATTTTCCGACAATGTTTTCGAAAATGAGTTTTAAACATATATTTGGACATATCTAAGCTATATTAACAACACACAACTAAAATAACTTGCAATCTAGAAGTTTTTCGAAAGTGTCGGGTTTCTTACAAGTAAGCGCGAGGAGAAACCGAAAAGATGGAAACGTAGAGCTCGACTTCGTGATCAATTTTCTTCAAACAAGCAAGGTGATTTGGTGAAGTTTGATGGTGGTTTTTAAGAGTTGAAGGTGGTGGTGGTATGGAGGTGGAAATGGAAGAAACGAGGAAAGGAAGAGAGAGAGAGATGTGTTGTGTGTGTGATGTAACAAATGAATGGTGAGGGCTTGATGCCCCCTCTCCTAGGCCGCTTTAGTGGGGGCCACCCCAAGTGGGTGTGTCCCAAAATTTGTTCCATGCGTTTACGCTCCGTGCACTAGTACAAAATGAGGCTTTGGTCACACATGCTCGAAATCAGATTGTCACACATTTGAACATTTGTGTAACTATAGGTACGAAAATAAAATTCACGTTATTATTTAGTCACACACGTTCGAACATTTATGTGGCGAAAGGGATCTGCTATTTTTTTGCTGATTAGTTAGTCACGTATGAATTTGGAATGCGTGACAAATGAAGAGTAAGTTCGATGAATTAGTCACATTGTACAAATTAAACGTGATGAATCTTTGTCACACTCTTAAACACTGTGACCAAATGCCACCGTATGGTCACATGAAGCAATTGTTAATGTGACTAAATCATGTAGTCGAGTTTGTCACACATAATACAAGTGTAACCAAAATCAGGAACATATGGTCACATAACTTTTTATGTGACCATATGTGCAGTGTGTGTTAGAATGTGGAAAAGCTAGTGGTCACACATATGGCTTTAGAATAGCCACACCATTTCATAAATGTGTAACCAAATGATGTTTATGGTCACGTTTAAGTTGAATTTATGTGACGCATATATTCACAACAGTCACTTTGTGAAATATTCATGTGGCTATTTTTTAGAGCCAAAATTGACATCAATTATCACTAAGTTTTATATTGGTCACATACAATGTTATTTTGTGTGTCTAAATCATATGCCGCTATATGGTTACTTGAAGTAACTGTTTATGTGACTAAATCATGTAGTCGAGTTTGTCACACATAATTTCAGAGTAGCCAAAACCAGATACATATGGTCACACATATGGCTTTACAATAGCCACACCATTTCACAAATGTGTAACCAAATGATGTTTATGGTCACGTTTAAGTTGATTTTATGTGACTAATATATTCACAACAGTCACTTTGTGAAATATTCATGTGGCTATTTTTTAGAGCCAAAATTGACATCAATTATCACTAAGTTTTATATTGGTCACATACAATGTTATTTTGTGTGTCTAAATCATATGCCACTATATGGTCACTTGAAGTAACTGTTTATGTGACTAAATCATGTAGTCGAGTTTGTCACACATGATTTCAGAGTAGCCAAAACTAGATACATATGGTCACGCATATGGCTTTACAATGGCCACACCATTTCACAAATGTGTAATCAAATGATGTTTATGGTCACGTTTAAGTTGATTTTATGTGACGAATATATTCACAACAGTCACTTTGTAAAATATTCATGTGGCTATTTTTTAGAGCAAAAATTGACATCAATTATCACTAAGTTTTATATTGGTCACATACAATGTTATTTTGTGTGTCCAAATCATATGCCACTATATGGTCACTTGAAGTAACTGTTTATGTGACTAAATCATGTAGTCGAGTTTGTCACACATTATTTCAGAGTAGCCAAAACCAGGTACATATGGTCACACATATGGCTTTACAATAGCCACACCATTTCACAAATGTGTAACCAAATGATGTTTATGGTCACGTTTAAGTTGATTTTATGTGACGAATATATTCACAACAGTCACTTTGTGAAATATTCATGTGGCTATTTTTTAGAGCCAAAATTGACATCAATTATCACTAAGTTTTATATTGGTCACATACAATGTTATTTTGTGTGTCTAAATCATATGCCACTATATGGTCACTTTAAGTAATTGTTTATGTGACTAAATCATGTAGTCGAGTTTGTCACACATGGTTTCAGAGTAGCCAAAAACAGGTACATATGGTTACACATATTGCTTTACAATTGCCACACCATTTCACAAATGTGTAACCAAATGATGTTTATGGTCACGTTTAAGTCATAGAAATTAAGATACAAATAATCATTGTTTAAGTCATAGAAATTAAGATACAAATAAACATTCCATAAAATAATTAAAAAGTAATTTACAAGGCTAATGTATTACAATTATATAGCTAGTGTTCCGGCATGACATGGTGCGGTCACTTGGATTTTATAACAATACCTCCACTGTCGGTTCGATAGTAATCATCTCGTGATTCATTACCCAGGTCACGTGGATCCACCCATGGCAAAATGTTATCATTGTGCGGGTGAATGACGGTATTAAATTCCTCATCGATTTCATCATATGTATCTCTGTAATTCTTGGGAGGTGTGTTCAAGACAATATAATTTCTACTTGCCTGGTCTTTCACATAAAACACTTGTCGTGCTTGTGAGGCTAATATGAACGGATCAACCTTGTGGCCTAAATTATTCAGGTCAACTAATGTATAACCAAGCTTAGTATCGCGTTTGACCGCACCATTCCGATGGTTAACCCAATCACATTTGAAAATAGGGAGTTGCCTGAAACGGTAATCTAGTACCCATATCTCTTGCAAAACCCCATAATACAATTTGCATCTTGTGGTTGCTACTCCTTTGGATATGTGCATATCTTCTGTCACAACACTAACCCCTCTGTTTTGGTTAACGTTGCCTTCAGTACATTTAGTACGAAATGTATACCCATTGATGTTGTATCCACTGTATTTCACTATGGTGGCGCGTGGTCCAAGTGAAATCCACCTTACGGTTTCTGATACAGTTTCTTTGGAGATAGCTAATTCTCTGGCAACCTGAATATCATTACAAGTATATACAAATGAGCTTCAAATTGAAGGTTCAACAAACAAGCAGTTACAAAAAATAATTAATTACCTCTTCGCATAATCAGGTACCAAAAGATATAATGTGCTCATTATGCAGCAACGCTTTTCGCATACCCGGGTTTTGTGTTTCTAAAACGTGCTTGTGTTGCCTGAAACAAGGTGTCTGCTTATTATGTTTGTTGCAACAATTTAAGTAACTAAACAGACATGTATTAGTAATACTTACTTGATATAGGGTAGAATTTCATCTGTGTTTTGTATTACATACAAATGCGCTTTCTGAAGGAGTTCTGCAGAAACACCACTTGATTTGCCTGCCGACAGTGGCTTTCCGTCCTCATTGTTTTCATCAGTTTCATGTTCATCATGTGGGATACCAATAGTTTTCATGGATTTTTTATATTCTGCGAAAAACTCTATTGTTTCTTCTGCAATAGTCTCCTCAGCAATGCATCCTTCTGGTTTATTTCTGTTTCGAACATGTCCTATAATAACCTTCATACAGCGTTCGAAGGGATACATCTAACGAAAGCATACCGGACCACATAATCTTACCTCCCTAGTTAGGTGCACAGTTAAATGGACCATAATATCAAAAAATGACGGAGGAAAGAACTTTTCAAGCAGGCAGAGTGTGACACAAAGTTCTTCTTGCATCTTATCTAGTTCATCCAATACTATTTCTTTGCTACATATCGATTTAAAAAAAAAAAACAAAACCTGATGATAGCATATCGTGTGGGTTGGTCCATGATTGACCGTATTGCAATGGGCAAAAACTCTTGCATTAGCATGTGATAGTCATGTGATTTAAGGCCGATGAGCTTCCTGTCTTTTAGGCTGACTAAAGATGAGAAATTTGAACAATAGCCTTGAGGTACTCTGATGTTGTATAACGTTTCACAAAAGATGTCTTTCTCGGCATTCGTTAATGTGTAACTTGCTGGAGGTAGTATTGTTTTGTCTCCTTATTTCCTAGCAAACAACTCTGGTTTATCTATCCCCAACTCTTTCAGATCCAATCGAGCATTCTCTCCATCTTTCGTCTTTCCTGGAACATTTAGCAAAGTTCCGACTAGACTCTCACCAACATTCTTTTCTATATGCATGAAATCAATACAATGGTTAACTTCATTATGCCTCCAATACTTAAGCTTTCGATACCAAATGTTGAATTTCTTCCAGTACGCATCACCTTGATCTATCTGGCTTGAACTACCATCTTGAGTTCCTCTTTTCCTTTTGTGCTTTTGTATCTTCCCACCTATGCCTCTCGCATCTTTCTGGTTTCCTGATGCCTTATTGTTTGGTCGGTTTACCCTTCCCCACTTATTTTCAATATGTTTGACCTCGTTGTATATTTCTTCCCCAGTCATTGGAATTGGAGACGGGCGGAATTCTTATTGTCCATTGAACGCCTTCCTTTGCTTTCTGAACGCGTGTGTATATGGTAGATATCTTCTGTGACCAACATAACTCTGCTTGGATGACGCAGGAAGTCTAACACAATCTGTTTGTTTCCCACATACTACACAACCTTTGTATCCACTGGTTGGGCAGCCACATAAAGTACCGAGTGCAGGGTAATCATTTATTGTCCATAACACAACTGCACATAGATTAAAGACTTCTTTTGTGGAAGCATCATATGTGTCAACCCCTTCCTCGAATAAGGTTTGCAGATCATCAACCAACGGTTCCAAAAAAACATCGATATCATTTCCTGGGTATCCAGGGATCAACACAGAAAGCGATATAAACTTTCTTTTCATACACAACCATGGAGGAAGGTTGTAAATGAAAGTTAAAACTGGCCACACACTGTGATGCCTATTTCCTCTATTGACGTCAACCCCATCAGCCGATATTCCTAGCCTTAGATTTCTTGGATCTTTTGCAATTTCAGGAAATTTTGTATCTATGGTACGCCATGCCTGTGAATCTGCAGGGTGACGTAACACACCATCTGTTTCCCTCCTAGTCGCGTGCCACCATAATTCTTCGGCAATATTTTCTATCCTAAAGAGTCGTTTCAATCTTGGTGATATTGGAAAATACCACATTACCTTTGCTGAAATTTTATCTTTCACTTTATTTGTCTTCTGATCCAGCTTCCACCTTGATGTCCCACAAGTTCTACACACAGTCGATTCCTCATCGTCTTTCCAGTAAAGAAGGAAATTGTTTATACATACATCTATCTTTTGGTATCCTGACCCCATTAATTTCAAAAAAAAAATTTGCCTGGTAAGTTTTTTTCGGCAGTTCATTATCATTAGGTAGCATCTTTTTTAACAATCCCAGTAGTTCAGTAAAGAACTTATCAGAACAACCATACTTACTTTTCAAGTTTAGTAGTTGAATAATTGCTGACAACTTTGTGAACGGACATCCTTTGTAAAGCGGCTTCTCTGCATCTGAAAGTAGTTCATGAAACTTGAGTTGGTCATCCGGATCCTCATCATCAAAGTTATCGTTTGCAGCATTAACCATTTCAATTGTTTCTGGGGCATCTGTTGCAATGTATGTATCAGAATCCGTTTGCTGGGTGTCAACAAAATCTGTTGCACCATTGTGATGATGTTCCACGGCACTAGATGATGAATCATCCTTTTCTCCATGTTTAGTCCACTTTGTGTAGCTTATATCAATACCATTACTGAATAAATGGAAATGCACTTCCTCCACTGTACGCACTACATGATTTAAACATTTGGTACATGGACATGGGATCTGAACATGTTTATTTACTAGAGGGTCGATGTTAGTCGTCTTCTCCAAGTTACCTACCGCGTAATCAATAAATGATTTTACTCCATCTATATAACGTTTGTTCATCCTGCTTGTTCCCATCCAAGACTTGTCCATTGGAGGGTTTGAATCTTAGATTAGTTGTGTACGGCATGTTGTTTTGTAAATAATTAGGGTTTTAATTAAGTAAATTAGGGGAATTATAGAAAACTAATCACCTTCAAACACTTTAAAATGAATAATTTGCATAAATATTAACAAAAAGAACTTGTGCTTAAGTGGTTTCAGTGTGTTGAGTGAAGGTATATGACGGCTACCATGTAAACCTGTGTTCGAATCTAGGCTGGTGCAGGTTTTTTTTATTTTAGTTTCATTGAATCATACAACTTATCCTAAGTTTAATAATGAAATATATGATATATGATATTACCAATATCACAGACGCCACTATTAAACTTAGAATATAACTATTTCATCATTTATTGAATCATACAACTGATCCTAAGTTTAATAATGAAATATATGATATATGATATTACCAATATCACAGACGCCACTATTAAACTTAGGATATAATTATTTCATCATTTATTGAATCATACAACTGATCCTAAGTTTAATAATGAAATATATGATATATGATATTACCAATATCACAGACGTCACTATTAAACTTAGGATATAATTATTTCATCATTTATTGAATCATACAACTGATCCTAAGTTTAATAATGAAATATATGATATATGATATTACCAATATCACAGACGCCACTATTAAACTTAGGATATAATTATTTCATCATTTATTAAATCATACAACTTATCCTAAGTTTAATAATGAAATATATGATATATGATATTACCAATATCACAGACGCCACTATTAAACTTAGGATATAATTATTTCATCATTTATTGAATCATACAACTTATCCTAAGTTTAATAATGAAATATATGATATATGCTATTACCAATATCACAGACGCAACTATTAAACTTAGGATATAATTATTTCATCATTTATTGAATCATACAACTTATCCTAAGTTTAATAATGAAATATATGATATATGCTATTACCAATATCACAGACGCCACTATTAAACTTAGGATATAATTATTTCATCATTTATTGAATCATACAACTTATCCTAAGTTTAATTTCACCATTTATTGAACAATAACACTTATCCTAAGTTTTGTATCAAGTATAAAAATAAATTATCTTGTTACCATATATGTAGACGTCTAAATATATACAATAAACGTGTTATTGACATAAATACCCTTACTAAAAGAATAAGAAGCCTATTATTTTTTAGGGTATTTCTGTAATTGACTATAAGACAAAAAATGGCGGCATGTGGTCATTACGCATCATCACCAGGCGTTTCAGTTCCCTGCGTACCAACTTCCAAAAAACTTGAAACAGAGCATAACCAAAACTACAAGCAAGATAAAAATCATGGAATTCCAACTTGCAAAGAAACGCCGACTAAGCAAGGAACACGGGTTGTCGCTATTTGATCTCCCGGACGAAGTGATCGCAAAGATATTAGCGCATATGGGGGCTTCGAATGCAATCAAAACTAGGTAGTTACTTGGTATAATTTAATTTGTTAATTATGTATATAATTTTTGCTGCTAAATATATATATATATATATATATATATATATATATATATATGTTGATTTGAATTCGTGTGTTTGTTGGTACAATTTGTAATTTATTTTGCTGCTCAATTTAAATTCAAAACTGGTTGTATCAAATTCGTGTGTATGTTGATTTGAATTCGTGTGTATGTTGATTTGAATTCGTTGGTTTGAAATCAAAACTGATTGTATCAGAGTGTGTATTGGGCTATGAAGTGCAACAGACAGGATGATATTAGAGACTAACCAAATGTATGGATATAGTAGTTAATGGATGCAACAACTAAATGTAGAGCTAAGATTCAAAAATATAGTAGTTACCAAATGTATAGTTAACATGAGGATGGTGTGAAGAGCTAAAATTCAAAAATACCATACTTACCAAATGTATAGATATAAGGGCTGGTAATTTCTGACTCGACACGAAACCCGACACGAACCCGACTCGAATATTTCTGAGGCGCCAACCCACCAACCTGAAAATTCGAACCCGTCAACCCGACAACCCAAACCTGACAACCCGAAACATTCTACCTGAACCATTCAACCTGACAACCTTAACCATTCAACCTGAACCATTCACCTCGACAACCCGACAATCTGAACCCGTCAACCCGACCCAACCCGAATTGCCACCCACTAGAGGAATCAAAATGCAAGTTTTTTAATACATTAAACTATTGATAAGGGTATAATAAGGAAGTATAGATATTTCACATTAAAATAAAACATGATCACTTTACACACACACACACACACAAAAAAAAGGAAACATGCAAGACAGGTATGAATCAGAGGAGTATGATTCATCTTCTGATGAAGAACATGATGCTCGTGAAAACACTGATTCAACAATCAAAATAGTTCCTCCAAGGGGCATCACAAGGCTAGCTAAGTTTCGCAACAAGTTTAACAAACCCGGTGCATCAAAACTCAATGTAGCCTTCGATTCAATGGGCAGGCTCACAGGGGATAACAGCGCAGTGTTTGAAGTTTCTTGGGAGACATGGTGCGTGAGCATATAGGCTTAAAGATTCTTACATGGAAGAAGGTCGATCCAGAATCAAGAGCAAAACTTTGGGATGAAATCACGGCAAGTTTTAAACACTGATCAGATCCCTTTAGTTTCCTTTATAATTTATCAAAAAATTAATACTGAGAATACACTATAGATACATATTATATATGCAAGTACATATATTTAATTAATTTGTTAATGTTAAAAAACCACATTAGATTGCTGTTAAACAGACTCGTGAATGTTGAGAATACATTGTATATATATATATATATATATATATACATACATATATATATATACATCTAGTATATGTAATCTGTTTGCTATCTAGTATATTGATCGTGGTAACCTAATTAGATAAAGATGTTTTGTTACAATTATAGTTTCAGTTTCTGATCCACTTGAGTATTCTAATATTGCAGCGATATTTTGTCCTTGAGGAGACATACAAAGGGAAAATAATGTATCGTCTAGGTGGGCATCTACGGACTTTCAGAAGTAAATTGAGGGACAAGTACATCCTGCCTAACCTACACACACCTGCAAATCTAAAAGAAGTCTCATTTAAATACAGTTCAATTGTCAAATTTGCGGAATGGGACGCATTCGTAGAGTATACGAGCACGGAAAATTACCAGGTTAGTGATGGTCATTTATATTTAACTCCATACATAATATAGCTTTCATATGCTTTGAGTTTGCAAATTTATGCCTAAATTAAACTAATTAATTATCATTTTGCTCTTCTGTAACTAAGCGCAAGTCACGTGCAGCAAAAGAGGCGCGCTCCAAGTCTCTTTATCCGCATACAATGGGACGTGGTGGATACATATATGTGAAAAAGAAAATGGTACTTACATTTACAAAGCGAATGTTTGTTTCTAATTACTACATGTATATATAATAAGTCTTAAATGTAATTTGTTTCTGTTTTTTATTGTCTAAGTTAATATATTAATTGGTTTAACATTACATGCATGTGTATTTGATGATTATAAGATCGAAGATAAAGTTATTGAACAACATGAAGAACCCCCACGTGCTCTGTTGGGGTGAAAGGAAGGGTAAACAAAGAAAGGGTATTTCGAGACAACACAACCAAAGAAAAGGAAAATGCAGTAGTAAGCATTTTGACATGAATTTTTCCATTTATAAATTCATGTTTGTTTTGCATTAAACACATTAATTGCCTGATGAAATCTTTACTGCAGGAAGCCGCTGAGGAGCAGATCAAAGCTGGAACCTTAAAGGTTGACAATGGCGACGGATTGACAGAGGTGCTTGGTCCTGAAAAATCTGGATATGCCAGAGGAGTGGGAGGCGGAGTGACAGTCAAGACGTATTTTAATCTACCCCGAAACAGAAAAGCATACGATGATGCGAGATTCAAAGCACTTGAAGCGGAACTTGCAGCTGAGAAACGTAAAAATGAAGACAAAGATAAATTAGTGTCGACGTTGTCCAGCCAAGTGACAGATACACAGGCAATGGTTATCGAACTTAAGAGTCGGTTGGATGCATTGACACCTACGGTACCAGCATTACAGGAAAGGTTTTCATTGTTTTACTTATGCATACATTTTATTCTTTAATAACATGGTTGCTGACAAATGTATTTCTTAATTTATATTGCAGGTGTCATCTCCTACCGTGGATATAGCTACCCATCCTGATCAGGAGGGCGGAAATACTGCCTTAAGTGATGTTTGTGGAGTGCAAGGACCCGTATGTTTTGATTTGCAACTAGTGCACCAGCTAGATTTATCCGCTATAGCACCACCACTCGAACCTTGACCTTTACTACGGGAAGAACCATGCCACTTTTTCTTCCCCGGACTACCCGAAGACTCCCTTTTGGATTTTCACTGGGGACTTGTCCTTCACCTCTAATCCTTGAGCCCTTACATCACCATCCACGGAACGGGCTAACTCGAAAGCTTGGTTAAGAGTACCCACAAGTCTAACAGTTGTCCGATAAGCATGGGGCAACATACCAACAAAGTGATCAATTTTAGTCTTCTCATCCGGCACCCATTGGTGCACAAACCTCATCTTTTCAGAGAATTGGGCAATAAGGTCATCCATTGTCATATTATCCGTCAATTTCATATCCAAAAATTCACGTCTAATACGGGTCATATCATATCCCGAGCAATACTTTTTTGCAAATCTCATTATAAAAATCGGACCATCCAATAGATGCCCTTTGTTGAGGAGTCAAATGGGAGGTAATGGAATCCCACCACCCCATTGCCGGACCCTTGAGAAGTTGAACCGCATAAGGAACTTTGACTTCCTCTTCACACCTACATACCTCAAATTTCCTTTCTACATCCCTCAACCAATCCAAAGTTACGGAGGGATTTGAACTTCCATAATAATCTGATGGTCCACTAGATTTAAATGTCTTAAAAGAACAAACTTTATGGTGAAATGGCGGAGGAAATACCGGAAACTGAAATCCCGATGGCCCAGAAGATGCAAATGGGGCCGATGTCTGAAAAACATTTCCATGAGGCTGCTGATGGTAGTGCGGTAATGATGAAGGATTCTGAGATGACACAAGAGTAGGTGGTACAATGCTATAAACTGGTGGTGAAGTCTGAGGAAACTGCTGAGATAACCGGGCTTGTTGTTCTAAAAACTGTTGCTCGATAGTTTTAAGTCTCACATTTTCCCCCTCTAAATGTAACATATAATCCTCTTGGCTCATATCCTCGGCCGCGAAGGTAGTACCGGTTTGTCTTTGACTAACATTTTGGGTTTCAGGAGGAGAGATATCGGATACCGGAACATTGATGAAAGTAACGGTCGGGTTCTCATTATCTGCCATATCCTGCATTACAACACATCTCACCACTCGTTAATTGTGAGTACCTACATACTAAGCAATTATCCTATCATAGCTAAATCCCACACCCTTGGATGTTTGACTGACACAATAGATTTGGGATTGAACATTTACTATTGTCCAATTCACCCAAATCTATGCTCTGATACCAACTTGTAACACCCTTCCAATTCTCAAGACACATTTTTTTTTTACTATTACGGAAGCGAATATTTAAAATACACATTATAGGATGCGTGTAACACGTTCCCATAGTGCATCCCAAAATACATACAACCTTTAATACCAAATTATCATAGTTTGCTAAATACACACTTAGGTGTTATATTAAAATCTGATACAAAATGTTTAATCCAAACACAACTAAATCAGAGTAGGTTTGTCAAACATCCCAGTCGTCCCATACTTCAAGCTACCCACAATCAAAAGCTATTCCTGCAAGAAGTAGTGAGGTGGGATTAGCACGAAGCTAAGTGAATAGATCCAAAACTATCAATCTACTTTAGCTTAGCAAATGTCTACAACAAGCATTACACACAAATCAAGAAGGATCGGTGGTCCTTGAGGTACCCTCATACCGCGGTGGTTCCTCAAGCAACACTTAAAACCAACTGAAGGCCAAATCAGAGGTTAAACCGATAGTTTGGTACTATTACTACATACAACATAATTTCAGTGTTCAACACATGTACAAAGCACTTACGTTGTCCAAAGTAATAGTACCCAAACCCAACACATTAGTTGACCCCCGACAATTCAAATAGTTCACATTTATCAAAAACATGTAGAACACCATTAATCATTCAAGGGATAACCATCATGGCAATATATTATCTAAGCAATCAATGCAATATATCCGGTTTACCCATTGTAACCAAGTTGTTACAACTAACTTAGACTGAGAGTCCAAGATCCACTCACCCTTGAAGATCACCGTCTCCACTCAAAGGTCTTATCTTATTGAGTCTTCGGTTTATCTGAGAACAAAAATCAAAACCCGAATTAGATTCTTGTATCAAGTTTATTACAATCTAACCATGCATATAATGTCAATTAATCGTTTATACTATACTTTCGTTACTAGTTAAATAACATAGGTACATAAGTCACAAGTTGTCAAATTCGTCAGATTATAACTAGCAAACGCGATCCGGGTTGGGAGTGGCTGGATCGCGTTCCAAAGTACAAAACATTCTGTTACAAATTTTCACTTGGCAACGCGATCCGGGCAAGTGGCTAGGATCGCGTTCCAAAGAGTAAACTCAATCCGGACACAAAACCAACTGACCAACGCGATCCGGGTTGGGTCGTGTCAGGATCGCGTTCGTAAGAGCAAAACGTGCTGTGGCCATTTTACACATAGCAACGCGATCCGGGCAATTGAGCTGGATCGCGTTCCCAAGCTTTCCAGCAATGGTTCAGACCTGTTAAAGCTCAACACGAACACTAAAACCCAAATCCGCTACATACCAATGTAAAACACGATTTTGACCGAAAATTAACCACAAGTATCAACCACAAACATGTTATAACAACAAACAATAATCATCCAAGTCCTAAATCAACACATGCATTACTCATTCAACCTAATTTAACCAAAACCCATTTCACACATTCAAACCTAGAAATTCGCATTCAAGACAAGAACAAGATGATGATTTCAGTAGCTACAATTCATTTAAGCATATTGGATTATACATGCATCAATCTTTCTACTCAATATCATCAATTGAGCTCAAGAACACCAAAATAATTACTTACAATGGAAAGGAAGGAACTGGATGAACAAGGTGGAGAAGAAGAAGATGGTGAATCAGTTGCAACACACAATCACAGCTTCAACAAGATGAAAATCAGATGGAGAATTGTTTTCTTTTTGGTGCATGTGTTCTTGAGAGAAAATGTGAGAGAAATGAAAGAACTGAAGAAATGGAAAGTGGTCGACTTTTCAATCAAGTCCAATTAACATGCAGTGTAATCATATACCTGTTTCAAATCTATTGTCTGGAACCTAAAAACTATTTGCGAGAAATACATTTTATTATACCGTCAACTAAATTAATTTAAAACAATTAATAATTCATCTAACACAATAAATCATTTGATCATTTGACCTATTAGTTTAAGTTATCCAAATAATATCAATTATTTCTAAATACAATTTAAATACAAGAAAGTAATGAAAATACCGTATTTCTACTAGGCCCAAGTCGAGAATGTTACAAATCTTCCCTCCTTAAGGAGATTTCGTCCCCGAAATCTCGCCATGCTCAAAAAGACTAGGATAACGCATCCTCATGCTAGACTCGGTCTCCCAAGTAAGGTTTGGGCCCAAACTATGATTCCACTTAACCAACACCATAGGGATATCCTTCTTTCGAAGTTTGGTCACCTTACGGTCTATCAACTCTAGGGGTTCTTCTACAAGTCTCTGGCTTAAGTCTACACGCAAGTCTCGCAATGGAAGAACTAGAGATTGGTCATCCACTTTGCATTTCCTTAAGTAACACACATTAAAGGTATCATGAATACCCGCCAATTCTGAAGGAAGATCTAACGACACCGTTTGATCATTGACGATATGCCAAATTTTAAACGGTCCAATATATCTAGGGGCTAACTTACCACGTTTCCCAAACCGAATGACACCCTTCCAAGGTGAAACTTTCAAATAAACCAATTCACCCTCTACAAAAGACACGGGTCGATGATGCGGATCGGCATATTGCCTTTGCCTATCACGGGCCGCCTTCAATTTATCACGGGCTATGGCTACTTTGTCGGCAGTAATTTGTACTAAGTCTGGACCCGCAAATTGTTTCTCACCCGCCTGTAACCAACAAGTGGGTGTTCTACATCGACGACCATACAGCATTTCATAAGGTGGCATTCCTATACTAGAGTGAAAGGAATTATTATAGGCGAATTCAATCAAAGGTAAGTGAGAATCCCACGATCCGCCAAATTCCAAAACACATGCCCGCAACATGTCCTCTAAGGTCTGAATAGTCCGCTCAGACTGACCATCAGTCTGAGGATGATAAGCCGTACTCAAATTTACTCTAGAACCCAATTCCCGCTGTAAACTTTGCCAAAACCTCGATGCAAACCGAGAATCTCTGTCGGATACAATGGACAACGGGATTCCATGTCTAGAAACCACCTCATTGATATACAACTGTGCTAACTTGCTCAAAGATGCCGTCTCACAAGTAGCAAGAAAGTGAGCACTCTTGGTTAATCTGTCAACAATTACCCAAATCATATCGTTACCCTTAACAGTTCGAGGCAAATTGGTTACAAAATCCATGGTAATATGCTCCCATTTCCACTCGGGAATCTCAAGTTGTTTCAAAGCTCCATATGGTTTTTGATGTTCGGCCTTTACCTGCGAGCAAATATGACAAGATTCCACAAACCGAGCTACGTCCAATTTCAAAATAGGCCACCAATACAATGGTTTCAAATCATAATACATCTTAGTACTTCCGGGATGAACCGACAACTTAGATTTATGTGCCTCCAACAAGATCACATCTCGAAGTCCTCCAAGCAAGGGAACCCAAACTCGGGATTGAAAGGTCTTCAAACCCCGAGAATCATCAATTAATAAATCCTTCCTTTTTAACATAACCTCAGATTTCAAGTTATTATCCCTCAATGCCTCTATTTGAGCCACTTTCAATTGATCAATCAAATCCGAAAAAACCTCCAAACGCATGAAACAAACCTTTTCTGGTTTTCCTTTCCAACTTAACGCATCCGCCACAACATTGGCCTTACCCGGGTGGTAACGGATCTCACAATCATAGTCCTTGATCAGTTCTAACCATCGCCTTTGTCGCATATTGAGCTCTTTCTGAGTGAACATATACTGAAGGCTTTTGTGATCCGTACAAATGACACATTTCGTGCCATAAAGGTAGTGCCTCCAAATTTTCAAAGCGAAAACCACCGCCGCTAATTCCAAGTCATGGGTAGGATAATTAATCTCATGAGGTTTCAATTGACGCGAAGCATAGGCAATAACACGGTCTCGTTGCATTAAAACCACACATAAGCAAATAAATATACAAATGAAAAGTTCCAAGTCACATATCACTTTTGAGTGGGATGTTTCATCCCAAGCATTGAGACTAGCTCATCAAATCGAGATCTCCGAAAAGGTTTTGTGAAAATGTCTGCTTTTTGTTTAGAGGTGTCAACATGAATTAAATCGATTAAATGCTTCTTGAAGCAATCCCGTATAAAATGAAAACGAATTTCAATATGTTTTGTTTTTGAATGGTGCACTGGATTGCGAGTAATCGAGATAGCTGAAGTGTTATCAATATGGATAGGAGTAAGAGTTAGAAGGAACCCGTCATCTCGCATCTGGTGTTGAATCTAAAGAACTTGAGAATAGCAACTCGCATCAACAATATATTCGGCCTCCGCTGTTGAAGTAGACACCGTCGTCTGCTTCTTACACTGCCATGAGACTAACCGATTACCAAAGAACTGACATCCTCCAGTGGTCGACTTTTTATCTAAACTGCATCCGCCATAGTCTGAATCTGAGTAGGTGGTCAAGGTAAAATTATCTTTACTAGAATACCAAAGACCAAGGGATGGTCTGTATTTTAGATAACCAAAGATACGCTTGACCGCTTTCTCATGAGATACCTTAGGATTAGCTTGAAATCGAGAACATATTGACATAGCAAACATGATATCAGGTCGTGAGGCGGTTAGGTACATCAGTGAACCAATTTTTGAATGATAGTCGTGAAGATTAACATCAGCTTCATTCTCCGCAGTTCCAAGCTTATCATTCGTGTCAATGGGAGTTCCATAAGATCTACAATTGAGTAGATTATACTTAGTAAGCATTTCATGAACGTATTTAGACTGATGAATGAAGATTCCATCAACAGTCTGCTCAACTTGTAAACCAAGGAAGAAAGTGAGCCCTCCTATTTCACTCATTTCAAACTTTGACTTCATGATGTACTCGAAGTCCTTGCACAATACCTCATTTGTTGATCCAAAAATGACATCCACATACACCTGAACAAGTAGTAGATCATCACCAGATTTCTTAATGAAGAGCGTACTGTCAATTTGTCCATGTGTAAATCCATTTTCCAGCAGATGTGTCGATAACTTGTTATACCATGCCCGTGGAGCCTGATGAAGACCGTACAAAGCTTTATCTAACATGTAGACATATTCAAGATGGACGGAGTCTTCAAAACTTAGAGGCTGACGGAGATACACATCTTCTTTCAATAATCTCATACGGAAATGCAGTTTTCACATCCAGTTGAAATACCCGAACTCCCTTAAATGATGCATACGCAAGGAATAATCGAATAGATTCCAGACGTGCGACCGGAGCGAAAACATCATCATAATCTAATCCTTCAGTCTGGGAAAATCCTTGTACAACCAATGGTGCTTTATTCTTGATGATAAATCCTCTATCATCCTTCTTTACACGAAAAACCCAACGAGTACCAAATGAATGAGCACCCTTAGGTAACTTTATTAGCTTCCAAACTTGTAGCCTTTCAAATTGCTGAAGCTCATCCTGCATGGCATTAATCAAATGAGAAACTTTGAGAGCTTCAGTTATGTTCTTTGGTTCAACTTGGGATATATAACATGAATCTATCCTTGCTACAAGACATTCTAACTTATCAGACGTAGTTTCTTTCAGTTGACTACGTGTGCGAGTACCACCATTAGGATCACCAATGATATTATCAGTGGGGTGATCTTTATGAATACGTAACTGAGGAATCGGGTCAGGCACAAGAACCGAATCCAGATTAGTGAGATCTCCCTCAGTTGCAGGAGCATCTTCTTTATCCAAAATAATGCTGAGCTGAGTAAGTGTGGCATATTTTGGCGTTACAACTTCTTCTTCCTCATTAACAGGTAGATGAGATTTAGTCAGCTCATCATCTTCATCCTCAGATAAATCATGCCATGTTGGTAATTCTGGAAATTCAGATGAAGCTGCTTTGCCTGAAGTGGAAGGAACATCCCGATATAGAGAAGAAGGTGGTACAACATTAGGTGTGGGGGTAGGTAAAGGTATAGGTGTGGGTGTTGGAGTCTGAGTGGGTGTTGGTGTGGTTATTGGAGTCTGAGTGGGTGTTGGTGTGGTTGCTGGAGCAGGTGTTGGAGTAGGTGTGGGGGTAGGTGATGGAATTGAATTATTAGAGGATAAATCAAACCCATGAAGTAAGGTCACTACTTCTTCAAGCGGATCTTCTTTAGGAAGATTAAATGAGTTAAAAACATCATCATACTTGAAAAACCACTCTGGATCTATTCCTTGAAGAGGCTCAGTGTAACGCAAACACTTAACTTCAAAATGTTCCTCAAGCCTATTGGTTGACTTATTAAAGACTCTTTTGTTTGGAGAATTTACAGAATACCCTAGGAAGATTCCTTCGGTAGCCTTATCACAAAACTTGGAGACTTTATCCTTTGTAATCATGATCAAACACGGACACCCAAACGGCTCTAGAAACTGCACATTTGGCTTACGGTTATTAAAAAGCTCATAAAACATTTTGTTCTTTTTCTTAACCGTCAGAACTCGATTTAGAACGTATCAGGCGGTGTTAACAGCCTCAGCCCAGAAAATGATAGGAATTTTAGAATTTGCTAACATAGTTCGAGCTGTCTCGATGATGGTTCAATTCTTGCATTCAGCAACTCCATTCTGTTGTGAAGTTCTTGGAGCACTGAATTGGTGATCAATACCCTTAGTTGCGCAGTACATCTCGAGAGTTGAGTTCTTAAATTAAGTTTCGTTATCACTTCACAGTCTCTTAACCTTCAAGTTGCTTAAATTAGCCAACTTGTCAAACAAATAAACCAGTATGTCAGCAGCTTCATCCTTTGATGCAAGAAAATCTTGAGTAATCATCACTAGACAATACGGTCTTCCACCTATACTTTTAGTTGAAATTGGACCAAACAAGTCCATATGCAACAGTTCCAATGGTGCCGAAATAGAATTCACTATCTTAGACTTATGGGACTTCTTATGGAGCTTTCATTTATGGCATGAAACACAGTCATCTTTTAGTGAGAATGACTGTTTAGGAACTCCATTTACCAAGTCATTCTTAACCAGAAAATTCATTTTGCGGAAATGAATATGTCCCATTCGTCTGTGCCAAAGAAGTGATTCCTTTTCCGAAGCCTTTGACAAAAGACATGTATACTCAGTTGATGTCTCAACAGTTTGCATATTCAAAATGTAAGTGTCATTTCTCCTTGGTGCTTGTATCAGCACCCATTCCTCAGGAATTACGAACCCTGGCTTCAGAATAGCACATTCTGTATCGGTAAATACAGCTGAGTATTTCTTGTCACAAACTTGTGAAACACTAAGCAAGTTGTGCTGTAGTTGTTCCACATAGTTAACCTTCTCAAAACTTACTTTTCCATTAGTAAGTTTTCCCTGACTAGTTATCATCCCACCAGTATCTCCTGCAAAGGCAACATATCCTCCCTCGAATGGTTTAATATCCGTAAGAAGAGATACATCGCCAATCATGTGTCGCGAGCAACCACTATCCATATACCATTCACTGTCTTTAATTCGTTCGGACTGCTGCAACACATAAATAGAAGAATATTAGAGAGAAACGGAGACCCAAGCCTTTACAGACTTGGGCCTTCCAGAGTCATCAACAATAAGCACATCAGATAGAATTTTATTTTTAAACAAATCAGAATTTTCATCTGATGAGTTATTGTTGACGACAGAAGAATCAACTGTAGACTCCTTTCGTTTCCAAACTTTTGATGGATTGGAAGATGGTTTTGGAGTAATGTTGGGCTTTTGATTTAGCAAAGGTTTTTGCTCAACAATACTTTGTTTCTCAGCCGGTTTGGGAGATTTAGAAATATGCCTAGAAGGTGAACGTGAAAAAGGCTTTCTATAAATAGTATTTCTAGGCATGTCTCTCCCAAAGCGCTGATTTGAAATCTTTGGACAATCTCGAATTAAATGTCCCTGTCTCTTACAATAGAAACAGGAATGCTGCTCAGCAAACTGTTGAGGCTGAGGACTGACTGAAACTGGTTTAGAAGAAGAAGCACTTCTAAAACATGCACATTTATGTGTACATGTAGTAGTGGGTGCTTGCTCTGGTTGAGTGGTTGAAGTTGAAGGTTTGTTATTAAAAGAATTTTTAACATTTAGGTTCTTCTTCAAAATCTTCACAGGTAATTGTGAAGACATTGAAGAGGTACCTTCAACAATCTTTTCTTTACCATTTTTACTTCGAACCTCAATAATAGGTGTTAAAATTACATTTTCAGAATTAACTTCAAACCTGTTCAACCTTCTTATATTCCTGTTCAGTCAAATCTTCAATCTCAATTTCCTCCTCAATACCAACTGGAGGTGTACTTGTAGGCTTGACAAAAGAAGGCAGAGGATATTCTGCCTTTTTGGCCTTTTCTTTCTTGGTACTAACTGATGCATCATTGTTAGTACTTGTCTTAACTTCTTTCTTGGATTTTGTATCTGCCTTAGATGCATAGTCGGGTACAAAGTCTTTAACGTCCTCATTAACAGGCATTTGACACTAATTAGTAGGAGGTGGAACTACAGTATAACCCAGTCCAGCCTTACTTTTATTATCTGTCCTTTGCTTGCTAATGAGTTCATCAAACACAAAATTAGAGGTAGCGAAGTTTGAGAGTCTACGATTAAGATCAACGATCTCAGCCTGTGCTTCAGCAAGTAAGTTCAGTTTTTAATAAAGATATTTCATTTAGATAGCTATTAATAGCATCTTGCTGACTGAAAACTTTGGATTTGTAGTTCTGAGTGTCTAACTTATAAGCCTCAATTTCATTTTCAAAAAGTTTTTCATTACTTTTAAGAAAACGATTAGACTCATTAAGTTTTTCTATTTTATCTCTCAAATTTTAGTTATCTACTCTATATACATTTAAAGAAGTAGACAATTTAATACATGAAGTACACGAAACTGGCTCTTCACTAACCTCAGGAGTGATTTGAGCCATACGAGCCATTTGGTACTTCTCTGCTTGAGCAGTCCAATCAGTATTTGTAGGCTCGAACACAATCTGGGCATTATCAACAGGCCTGTTTTCACAACCTCCTTCTCTGGAGTTTTGGCGGGATTAGGTTTAGTGAGACCAGACGGAGGCATCTTCTGCTTCTCACATTCCCTTGCAAAGTGTCCTAAATGTTAACAGTTGTAACATCGGACCTTGCTTTTATCAAAACCAAAACTAGACTTCCCTTCTCCATCCAAACTCTTGCATCCAGTCCTTTGCAAGAATTTCTTCACTCTCCTTGTTATCATAGCAATATTCCAGTTTAAATCCATCTGCTCAAGATCATCATCATCCAGTTGAGCATAATCCTCTTGAGCCATTTGCAGAGTGGTATTTGGTTGGGAAACCAAATCCTTGTAGGAACTCAGAAAAGCTGTATAGATAGCAGCTTGTTCCTCAATTGCTGGTGAAACAGGTGCTTGTTGATGTTGTGAACCTTGAGAAGTACTTGAAGAGTACATAGATAAATAACCTCCTGTGGAATTTGATGGAGAGTTAATATTTGATACAAACGCCATACCACCATAGGATTTCCCAGAATTCACTTTTCCACAATAAAGGGATGGATCTTTAACAAAACCACCTGATTTGCATTCTTTCTTCTTTTTCTTCAACTCCATTGCATGAGCTTGAAGAACCCCAATCAAATCATCTAGTTTCATGTTTGCTAATTCCTGACTTTCCTTTAAAAATTGAACTTTTACATCCCAAGCACTAGGCAATACATCCAAAAGCTTTTTGTTCACTTCCGGAGCAGAAAAGATATATCCACCTTCAGTCAACTCACTAACCAACTGTGAGTATCGTGTAAAGAGTCCAGATGCAGTTTCATTTGGAATTGTCAAACAAATCAAATTGCTTCTTAATTAACTCCATCTTTGCCTGTTTATATTTTTCATTTCCCCCACATCACCTTTCAATGGCTTTCCACAGATCAAACGTGATGTCATGATTTTTGAAAAGTCGTAAAACATCTTGAGTCAGACACACACAGATTGCTGAATGAGCCTTATGTTCTGTGTCATATTCCTTTCTTTCTTTAGGTGTCATTGCCTTATATGTCTTAGCAGGAGGTATATCTCTATAATTACCTTCAGTAAAAGGACCCCAAAGTTCAGGACAATGAAAGTATGTGAGGACAATGAAAGTCTACATACTGTTCAAATCTAGATCTCCAGTATGCGTAGTCTATATCAGCGGTGAACAAAGGAGGTTTAATTACTAGAGCCAACATGGTTGTTGCTTTGTTTAATCAAATCCCTAATTCCTCTAATATCCTCTTTGTCAGAAGACATTTAATTGTACTTAAACAAAATTCACAATCTTTGATACTAGCGACACAGGAGCTAATGTCGCACCTCAATTAGCGACGTCGCAAATGATGTCGCAGAAAACGAATGATTCAATGGAGAATCCAAAATGCGACGTTGAGACTAACATCGCAGGTAATGTCGCCGAGTAAAACAACATCGCAACGAGATGTCGCAAAATGATGTCGCAGAACCAATTAAGGTTAAAGTAACAAAGTCGCTCACAACGTCGCAAGAGGATGTCGCAAAGACCAAATAAGGTCAGATTCGCTAAGTTGCAAGCGACGTCGCAAGTGTTGTCGCAGCTAATGTCGCAAGATCGCACACAGCTACGATCAAAAACCCTAAAAACGAATAATTTTTGAACCCTACTCGATTTCCACGATCAACAAATGGCGAAAACCTTCTAACAATCCCTAGAAAACTTAATCGAAACCTGTAAACACAAATAACAAACGTAATACTCACAAAACAATATGAATATTACCTCAAACAAACCCGAACTCGATCCGATACTCCAAAAATGAGCCCCGAATACCAGTTGTTTGTCCCTTTCTCTTGCATCTGATCGCACCGAGTCAATCCAAACGTTTACGGAATCAACGATTGATTATTATACAAATCAAGCACACAATCAAACACAATCATTATCAAAACAATAATGGTTTAATTGATTGTAATCGACTAGCTTACAGAGAATTTCGACAAATTTCGTTTAGGGTTTTTCGTCAACCCTAAAACTGAATACATAAAATGTATTTATACTAAACCTGCTAGTTCGTGCGACATTACACACAATGTCGCAAGGCCCAAGCCCATGCGACATAGCCAATGTCGCAAGCCCAACAACAATGTCGCTATTGCGACATTAAGGCTAATGTCGCCAAAACCAGAATTCACAAAACTATTAACAAAACAAACACACTAAATATGCACTAACACATAGTTTATGAACTATGTTTGAAATATACTCGATATAAATACTTCATGTTTTACTGACATACCTATGAACTCACCAGCTTTATAGCTGACTCTTTTTAGCATGTGTTCTCAGGTGCCAGCAGGATTAGGAACACTACAAGCTATGCTATCTTGAGTCGCATGTTTTCAAACACCTGGATTTCCTTGCATAACTTTTGTATTTCAAATTATGTAATGAAATTATTTTGCGAACTCGTATCATTGTAAACTCTTTATTTTGGAAATGTATAACTATTTTCAAACGTCTCATTTAGAGTCGTTCATTATGTACCTTTGTGCTTGTGATATTTGATTTGGTAACACCCGACCCGACCGCTTCCGCAACCCGAAATTAGGGGTGTTACAATATTGAATCTTCTACTTTCAATTTGTGGCATAATCGTTTAGGACACATAAATTATAGGACTATGAAAGACATGTTGAAACAAGGAATCATATCCTATAATGGTGAACATAAAGACAAATGTGAGATATGTGTTCAAGCAAAAATGAAAAGAAAACTATTCCCTAAAGTGGATACACATACTGAAATTTTAGAATTGGTACATTCCGATGTATGTGAATTAAATGGCCAATTAACTAGAGGTGGAAATAGGTATTTCATAACTTTCATAGATGATTGCTCTCGATATACTTATGTGTACCTATTGAAAAAACTAAAGATCTTTTGAGACATTTAAGGAGTACAAGGTTGAAGTTGAAAATCAAAAGGGTAGAAAGATACAAATTCTAAGAAGTGATAGAGGTGGTGAATATTTTCCCACATAATTTTCTTCCTACTGTGAATCACATGGCTTGATTCATCAAAGAACGACACCATATACGCCTCAACAAAATGGTGTTGCGGAAAGGAAGAATGGAGTTTTGCAAGATACGGTTAATTCCATGTTGGTAAACGCAAACTTGCCAAAGAATTTGTGGGGTGAAGCTTTACTTACTGCATGTCATGTAAGTAACAGGATAGTTGCAATGAAACTGAAAGTATCTCCTCATGAAATTTGGAAAGGAAGAAACCCAAACATAAATTATTTTAGAGTTTGGGGCTGTTTAGCCTATTATAAGTTTCCCTTACCTAAAATGTCTAAATTAGGACCCCAAAGCTTTAAAGAGTGTATTTGTGGGATATGCAGAAAAGTCTAAATCTTATCATTGCCTAGATTTAGACTCAAATGTTATTGTTGAATCAAGGGATGTAGAATTTTTTGAAAATAAATTCCGCTGTGATTCAACTAACATGGAACAGATTGTCACTCAGAATCCACAAAGTGATTCAGGCCCCGAATTGAACTCCAATAATAAGATGAATATGGCCAAATCTTCTAGTGCACCTAGAAGAAGTGAGGGCAAGAAAAGAAAGAAACTTGGATCCCGATTTTATTGATTCTCAATCTATAATCTTCTTAGTTGAAGGTGATAGAGAAAATAATGTTTTAAACAAAATACCTATTTTACTTAACGTAGAAGATGCACCCAAGACTTATAAAGAGGCCATATCCTCTAGAAACTCTGCATTTTGGAAGGAGGCTATCACTGACGAAATGGATTCTTTGATTTCTAACAATACATGGGAAATCACTGATCTACCTCCTAGTTCCAAGGCTATAGGGTGTCAATGGGTATTTAGGATAAAACATAATACTAATGGATCCATTCAAACCTTTAAGGCTTGGTTGGTGATTCAAGGCTTTAGTCAAAGACAAGGAGTTGATTACTTTGATACATATGCACTGGTAGCTAGAATCACTTCAATTAGAGTATTATTTGCATTAGCTTCTATCTACAATTTACATATACATCAAATGGATGTTAAAACAGCCTTCTTAAATGGTGTGATTTAGATGAAGAAGTGTAAATGAAACAACCCGAAGGGTTTGTGTTGCCTCGTCATGAGAATAAAGTTTGCAAGTTGAAGAAATTATTGTATGGGTTAAAACAAGCACCTAAGCAATGGCATGAGAAGTTTGATAATTCAATACTCTCAAATGGTCTTACTGTGACACCTGTCAAATTAAGACTAGTTATTAGGTCCTAATCATTTTGCCAATACATGTAATTAGTTCTGTATTAGGCTAACTGTGTGTATCATTACGTATATAGTTATATATACGCATTAACATGATTAATGAAATCGTGTCATTTTATATTGGCCAAATTCCGATTCATTTATATGGACGTTGGTGAACCTATTTTATTAAATAATATGAATATATTTAATAAACACATTTGTTTCTAAATATTATTTTGATAATATTTCATAGTAATTCGTATCGTGTAAATAATGTCTACGCGACCAAAAATACATAAAACGTGCTCGATAAATGAAACAAACCAAAGTTATATTTTTATAACTCATTAACAAATATTTTGATAAAACGTATATATAATACATAACGTCTAAATATACATTTAAACAATCGGGTAAACAAGCACCGCGTACTACGTAACTTTAGGGGAACAAAAATTAACCAAAACTCAGTCATGTGGGCCTGTGGGCCGGCCTAGACACAACCCACAAAATTACGATCTTGTTTGTTAAATAATACAAGACCAAACCACCACCACCTCAATCATTCACCATCTTTCATCTCTCTCTCTATCTCTCTCTCCATTGTCACTCTCTCTCTCTCTCTCTCTAAATTCAGTCCAAAAACACATTAAATCACTCCCTTGAATCACATTGGATCATCAAGTCGATTGAAGCAAAGACGATCACGTGAACGAGAGCTATGTTTCCATCTTTTCGGATTCTCCATACGATCATTGTAAGACCCGTTTTGTTTTACATATGAACACAAGTATAAAAACATCGCTATATGCTACATGAGTTAATTTCATCTAATCAATTTAAAGTCCTCCATCACATAGTTTGTTGATATTATATAGTGTGAATGTTAGTGTATGGTACCATATGGGATTGACAATCCCCGTCCGAGTTAGCAAGCACTAACCTGTCAAACGGACGCATTATCATTTGTTCAGTATGAGTGTAGATTAGGCACTCATAGGGAGGCACCTCGATCAGGTCCTTGAATGTGGATCCTGACCCCTCAGTTAAGCTCAAACTATGGACTCATGGCTGCATGTACATTCATTATTAGTTTGATAACAAATCATTATATAAATCTTGTGGTTCATAAATCTCATTTACTCATATACACCTGTGAGCTCACCAGCTTTTTAGCTGACCTTTTAGCATGTTATCTCAGGTACTCAGCAGTAGGTTGGAATGCCCATCAGGATATTGTAGCTCGAGTAGCATGCAAATAATATCATCAAGAGATTTCACTGCATTTCTATATTTTTTATAAATTAGATCTGTACTAGAATCTCTCAAGTAAACTATGCGAACTCACATTTTGGGAAACGATTATGTAATTTCTATTACACCTATGTTTTTTATCAAACGACGCATGTAGTGGTCATTCATTATATATCTTATGTTCTTGATTATTGATTAGTCGCGCCCCGACCCGATTCGCTTCCGCAACCCGAATTAGGGGGTGTGACAGATTGGTATCAGAGCCTAAGGTTATAGTGAACTAGGTTGCATTAGTGGGCCTAGACTTTGACCGTTAGGCAGTATTTTCTGTTAAGTATGATTGGTTCAAGAGTTACATCATACAAGTTTAATTTAACATAGCTTGATCAACTATGTATAATTAAATAAAGATGATGTAAGGCTTGAAATGGTTATGCTGTGTAACACCCGACATTTTAACAACATATTTTATATATCAAAAGAAAATCTTATAACTATTTAATTAGATTACATATTACCAAAACGGGTGTTACTAAAACTTTTCCAAACATTAATTTATCAAAAGATCAGAGTTGGCGCGAGCATAGTCAAACATCCCGCTAATCATCATAACCCGATCTACATCAACTAACCAAAATCTGCAAAAAGGTAAACAACGAGGGGATTAGCTTACGCTAAGTGAATGGAACTGTAACCAACAGTTCAACCCACAAGCAACAAGTCTTACAACTAATAAACTGCAACAAGTAAACACATAAGCACGTATCGTCAAGAGGATCGGAGGTTCCTGGTATACCATCACAGAAACCTACCGATAGCTTGAGTACTACCTTCACAGACATAAGTACATCCTCAACTTTGTGTATCGAATGACTCAGACAACTACACAGTAGTACTCAAGCCCAATCAACCAACATTGACCTCTGAATCAACCACATTGTCAACCAAATCAAACAACCAACAATCAACAACCAATAACAATCAGCAACTACAAATCAACTAATCAATAGCACAATATAACCAAACAATAATAACATAACTTAATATTTAACCAAAACTATCCCGGTTTACTCGTTGTAACCGAACCCGTTACAACTGAGTTGAACCGAGGATTACAGTAACCACTCACCAACATCTGAATCTCTGAACTTAGTTGTCTAATATCACTGAGTTGTTGCCCGCTTATCTGGAAACACAATAATACCAAGTCAGTAATAATCCAACATCAATATTCATAACATATATACAACATTATTCCAATATTACAAATAACCATCTTAACAACATAATTCACAATCACTTATCAAGTTTAAGGATCATTATGATCGTCTTATCTCCTTAATCATTGTTAATTAACATAATTAAACCATTAACAAGATTATTAACTTAAACCCAACATCACAACTTTATCTAAATACTACTTTATCTACCTCATTACCCTTACCAATTCATCATTATTAGTTAACTCCCATGTATGCACCTTACTCCATATAATAAACACTTTTACAACATTTTTAATATATTTCATAAAACTGGACAGCAGCTGATTAACTCACTTTTAGACAAACTTAAGATCAATTCTATGCAGTAAGGCCATACTCAACCGAAAATAGACTTTTCCACCTTTCCAACGCTATATTACACATCAAAAACGGAGTTACAGTTATTTAGTTATGATTTATTGAAAACAGCCTATTTTCTGCACTACAAGCTGTCCAACTCCGAATTTTTACCAAAATCATGCCAAATCGATTCAAATATGTTCAAAACACTTGTATTGATTAAATCCAACTCAAACAACACTTTTGGGACTGATTTTCAACAAGATTAACATTCAAAACAATTCATCTTTACAACTCTACACAAACAAATACATCTATATATCATATATTACCTATTTACTTTCAAATCCTCAATTTTTATTTACATAAACCCTAATTTGCAAATCTCCAACAAACATAAAGAACACAAGATTTCAACATAGAATCATCATATATCTATCATAATATCATCATACAAATCAGTAACAAAAACTTATAAACTCCAATTTACACAAAATCACCATATTCATCTTTTACCCAAATTCAAAGAAATGAAATTAAGAACACAATGCTTACAATGTAATTCAACAAGGCAAGATGATAATGAATCTGATTTCTTCAATTCTTAAACCCAAAAATAAACTAATCTTTCTTTTCTTTTATTTGTAGAATTTAGAGAGAGTATAGAAGAAAAAAGAAAATGAAGAACCATATCTTAATCAAATAAAGTTAGGTGATGAGTAAGGAGTTTAGGTGTCACAATTGGGGTGAGGTGTCGACCTCTCAGATATTTAATCCCTTTTACAACTTAAAACACAGTATAAATTATACCCCCTTCCCAACCTATTGTCTGGAACCCGAAAATACTCGTGATCCAAAATACTTTTATTTTACCGTCAACTTTAATATTTTAAAACAAGTAAGATTTTATTAATCACAATAAAATCGGTGACTCTTTTAACTATTTATTTCCAAATAAACCAATTAAACTATTTCTCATTTATTAAATAATCATTTATTTTCGGTTCCAGAAACAGGGTGCTACAAATCTTCCCCCCTCAGAGGATTTCGTCCTCGAAATCCAATTAGACCCAAATAAACTAAACATACTCAAATCTCCTATTGTCATACAACTCTAATCACATTAATATAATGGTATAACAAAGTAAACATGGAATATACCTGTCATGTCATCGTCCAGACCAAGTATTTCTCCCACAGTCATCTGAAATGCTTTACCAATCGCTTGTAGTATCTTCCTCTTTTGTCCAACAGATGACGCAGAACCCGAGGCCGAATCCCTTTCCAATCCAGATTCTATCCTAATCTTCTCCGGACACTTTCCTGATCTATGTCCCTCCTTATGACAATTCCAACAAACAAACTGAGGAGAAGTACAGTCCCGCATATTATGCCCAAACAAACCACACTTAACACATCTCATTGTCTCCGAAGTACATGGTACAAAATGCTTTGACTTACAACAAACACACCATGGATTGCTTCCTACAAATTCCTTTAGACCACTAGATTTAAATGTCTTAAGAGAACACAATCTATTCTGTTGTTGAGGTGTTGGAAACTGATAACCAAAGTCTCTCTGCTGAGCCAACCTAGCTTGTTGTTCTAAATACAGCTGTTCTATCTTTCTAAGTCTGATCACCTCATCCTCTAACTGTAACTTATAATCATCATCCTCATTACTATTTCCTTCCTGATTAGAAGTACCACCCTGATTACCGTTATGAATTTCTGGAGGTGGAAGCTCATTTCTGGATACATTGTTGATCGGGTTGCTAGTCAGTAGAGATGGTTATTCAACACCTCTTGATTGTTCATTAATGTTGATTGTCATATTGTGATGTTGTATATTATCACATTTATATATGTACATCTATGATAATCATCATTTATGAACAATCTCTCATGAACCCTATCTTTCTGTTCTCAGGAAAATCATGCCGCCAAAGGCAAGGCCTTACACCGATGCTCAGATAACATCCCTCATCTCCCAAGCAGTGGCTGAAGCCTTGGCTCAGGACTCACCGCAAAACTCCAGGAGGAGTGATGATGCTGAAACCACTCCTGTCCCTAAGCCTTGTACTTACAAGGACTTCATGAACTGCAAACCCCTGAACTTCAAGGGAACTGAAGGAGCCATCGGTCTGATTAGATGGTTCGAGAAAATGGAATCCGTCTTCCGCATCAGTAAGTGTGTAGAGGGGGACCGAGTCCAGTTTGCCACTTGCACCCTTGCTGACGGCGCTCTCACATGGTGGAACTCGTATGCCCAGTCTATTGGTATCGACACCGCCTATCTACTCTCTTTGGAAAATCTGAAAAAAATGTTCACTGATGAGTATTGCCCAACAGAAGAACTCCAAAAGTTAGATGAAGAGTTCTGGCATCTCAAGGTTCAAGGAACCGACATTGTTGGATACACTACTAGGTTCCAACAACTTGCAACCCTTCGCTCAGCCTTAGTAAGCACTGAGACCGACAAGGTCAAGAGGTACATCCGCGGTCTTTCGGAACCTGTCCTGGGGAACGTCCCCTCTTCCAACAAAACCACTATTCAGGGAGCAATCCGATTAGCCCATGAACTCATGGCTATGCAAGATAGCCAAGAAACACCTGTCTCGTCTTCTGGGAACAACAACAAGAGGAAATGGTCTGGAAATCAGAACTAGCAAACCCTCAAAAAGATTGAGACTGTCAAGAGTGACACATCGGGGTCTGGGGAAAGGAAAGGGTACACTGGAAGCAAACCATACTGTACCTAGTGCTACATCATCATGATGGTCCTTGTGGTACCCCCTGCAACAACTGCAAGAAGTATGGGCATCTCACCAAAGACTGCCGAGCACCTGCAACTAACCCCACCACCAACACTAACAACCAACCTCGAGCCTGCTATGAGTGTGGAAACACTAGACACTTCAGGAATGCATGTCCAAAGTTGAAGAACAAGGGTAACAACAACAACAATGCTAGGGGCAGAGCTTTTGTGCTGAACGCGGGAGACGCTCGTGAAGACCCTAATGTGGTCACGGGTATGTTCCTTCTCAACAATTTAACTGCTTCAGTTCTGTTTGATACTGGTGCTGATAAGAGCTTTATATCTGGGGAGTTTAGCCCACTATTAGACATTACCCCAATTGCCTTAGAAGCTAAGTACACTGTAGGGTTAGCTAATGGCAAATTGATTGAGGCCGATAGTGTAATACCAAATTGCACCCTAAACCTCGCAAACAAACTCTTTCCCATAAACCTAATACCTGTTAAGATTGGAAGTTTTGACATCATTGTTGGCATGGATTGGTTATCCAAGCATCGATTTGAAATTGTCTGTTATGACAAAATCGTTCGTATTCCTCTCGTCACTGGTAGTACTTTGTTCATACAAGGGGAGACCGGTGGGACGAGATTGAATATCATATCCTGCATGAAGACTCGCAAGTACCTTAGAAAAGGGTATCAGGCAATCCTCGCTCATGTTATTGAGAAAAAGTCAGAAGAGAAGCGACTTGAGGATGTGCCCATCGTTAGAGACTTTCCGGAAGTCTTTCCAGAAGAATTGCCTGGTCTTCCACCACCGAGGCAAGTTGAGTTCTCAATTGATCTTGTGCCCGGGGCAGCACCCGTGGCACGAGCACCGTATCGTTTAGCCCCTTCAGAACTTTAGGAGTTGTCTACTCAGTTGCAGGAACTCCTAGATAAGGGTTTCATAAGACCGAGTTCTTCACCCTGGGGAGCTCCGGTCCTGTTTTTGAAAAAGAAGGACGGTTCATTCAGGATGTATATCGACTATAGAGAGTTGAACAAATTAACCATCAAGAACCGTTATCCACTTCCTCGCATTGATGACCGATTTGACCAACTTCAGGGATCGAGTTTTTACTCAAAGATTGATCTACGGTCAGGTTATCACCAGCTACAAGTTCGCGATGAAGATATTCTGAAAACTGCTTTCCGAACTCGCTATGGTCATTACGAGTTTCAGGTAATGGCATTTGGTTTGACAAACGCACCGACAGTATTCATGGATCTTATGAACCGTGTGTGTAAACCATATCTGGACAAGTTTGTCATTGTCTTCATCGACGACATTCTTATCTACTCACGCAACGAGCAAGAGCATGCGCAGTATCTCAAAACCATTCTAGAACTTCTTAGACACGAAGAGTTATATGCAAAATTCTCCAAGAGTGAGTTCTGGATGCAAACTGTCCAATTCCTTGGTCATGTGATTGACAGTCTGGGAATTCATGTGGATCACTCAAAGATTGAGGCTATCAAGTGTTGGCAAGCACCGACAACGCCGATCGAAGTACGCCAATTTTTAGGATTGGCTGGTTATTATCGGCGCTTCATTGAAAATTTCTCGAAAATAGCTCAACCTCTCACGACACTGAATCAGAAGGAAAAGAAGTTTGATTGGAATGATAAGCAAGAGTCAGCATTTCAGTTATTGAAACAAAAGCTTTGTAGTGCACCCATTTTATCATTACCCGAAGGCAATGATGACTTCGTGGTATACTGCGATGCTTCACATCAAGGTCTTGGTTGCGTGTTAATGCAACGAGACAAGGTCATAGCTTACGTTTCTCGACAACTCAAAATTCACGAAAAGAACGACACGACTCACGACCTTGAGCTGGGGGCCGTGGTCTTCGCACTCAAAATCTGGAGACATTATTTGTATGGCACGAAATATACCATCTTCACTGATCATAAAAGTCTTCATCATATATTCGATCAGAAGGATCTCAACATGAGGCAACGTCGCTAGGTCGAGTTGCTTACCGATTATGATTGTGAAATCAAGTATCATCCAGGGAAGGCAAACGTAGTTGCCGATGCCCTAAGTCGAAAAGAGCGCACCAAGCCACTTCGAGTTTGAGCCCTTAGTATGACCATTCATAATGATTTAATCATTCAAATCCTTACCGCTCAGCTCGAAGCCTTGAAACCCGAAATCATCAAGCATGAGGCCTTGCGAAATATGGAGAATCAATTCGAAATCAAACCCAATAGGGTCAAGTACTTCACTAACCGAATCTGGTTACCTAAATTTGGGAACCTCCGAGATTTGGTGATGGATGAAGCTCACAAATCTCTCTATTCCATACATCCTAGATCGGACAAGATGTATCATGGTATTACAGAACTATAATGGTGGCCTAACATGAAAGCTGACATAGCCACTTATGTCGGCAAATGTCTAACCTGTTCTAAGAGGTCTTAGGAAAATGAATACTATTCATACCCTTGTATTTATAGTGGAGCATGATCACCTTGGTGAGCAAGTTTGCCACGTGTGCATCTCATAGCTTTGATCGTACGGTTGACTTACCATCTAGATGGGTACTGTTCATCGTACGGTTGAGTCACCATCTCATGGTTTTTAATCGTACGGCTGAATCACCATCTGGTGGTATTGTTCATTGTACGGTTGACTCATCATCTTGATGGTACTGATCGTACGGTTGTGATTGATACTTCCTGTTCATGGGTCCCTCGTGGTGACGTAGACCAATGGTTTGGCTGGATGGGGGTATTTGTCGGCCACTAGGGAGACCACCACTAACGTAGGTGACTTCCGTTATAAGCTTGTCTCCTAACAGAAGACAAGGACGTTATCTTGATGGGCTTACATTATTGGTTTGGGCATTGTGATTTGGGCCTCCTGTAAACTAAGCCTCATATTATGGACTTTCCTGTCAACGACGTTTCCTGTTTAGGGGTCCTCCTGTCGACGAGGTTTCCTGTTTAATAAATCTTCTTGTAGATTTTGTCCGTCTGTAAGATGGGATTTCCTATCAGAAAGGCCTCCTGTTTAATGGGTCCCCTGTGGTTTTTGGCCCGCCTGTAAAATGGGCTTCCCTGTTTTATTTGCAGGGGCCATTAAGAATGGTACACGATTAAGTCCCCCGAGTTTAGTTTGCTGGTGTCTATACCAGGTAACTAAACTAAAGCCTCATTTTTCAGGGGGTAAAGTCTAGGAGATAGCAAATTTGTAAGGGAGGTCAGCGTTTCAGGGAGGACGTGGCAAATTTGTAGCCGTGCATTGATGACTGATGGCGTCCCATCACTATGTCAGAGTATTAAATGTTCTGGGCGTTTGAATTGTATGGGGTTTTGTGCAAGCGTCGTCAAAGGCGCGTGTGGTTTTTAATCCTGTAGTTTACCACGCGCCCTTCCTGGCATTGTGACACGTGTGTGGTGCAGATCAAAGCCCACAAACCCATGGGCCCATGGAGGTTACTTCTTTTTCCTATAAATAGGGTCTCCATGCCTTCATTGTTACTTTTACATTATGTTGCTTCATCTCCTATTCTCCTTCTCTTTCTCCGTGTGATTCCGGCATTCAGGTTACATTTCCGGTCATTCAAATTACACTTCCGGAATTCAAGCTACATTTTCGACTACGACGTAAGTTTTGTTTTCTTGCATTTCGTACTTTGTTGTTTCATTTTTCATCTTTCATTTTGTTTACCATGGAACCACTGCACTCCGCCACCACCTCTACTGTTTCCGGCCCTATGGCCAAGGTCACCGCCTAATTTTCCGGTGGTACAGTAGATTGCATACAGAGTATCATAGACCGTGACCATCTTTTAGAGCTTTCTTCTTTATATCCCTGTATAGATTTATTTGAGGCTACTTCGCCTCTTCCGATGCAACGTGCACATAAGCCTCCTGCGGGGAAGGTGATCGTATATTCTTACTGGTTCGCCACCAGTAACTTCAGACTTCCTCCCACACCTTTCTTGATTTCCCTTTTAGAATATTATAGAATAGGTTTTTCCCAATTCCACCCTTTAGGGCTGCAGAAGATCATTATGTTTGAGATATATTGTCGACTGCACAGGAAGGAGCCTACTCTCCTGTATTTTTCTTCGTAGTTCACTCTGACCAACTCTCCGGAGAGTTGGTTTTCTGTTGCCAAGCGTTCAGGGCGCAATACAAACTTCTGCGGGCCCAGGGCAGATGGCCTGCGTGGGTGGAAGGAGAGATTTTTCTTCGTTGACGTCGGGGTACTTCCAGCCGGCAAGGAAAGTTTGTTTAGGTGGGTGAATCCCCATGACTGGGTTCTACGGCTAGGCCCAGTGAAAAATGCCATTCAGGAGGTTAGTGATTTGAATCCTGAAGTGGATCAGGACTTCTTTCGATTGTTGAAGCAGGGCGGCGTTGTTATGAGACCGTATCCGGACTTTATCCTTGCTTTGGCTAACATGAGCCGGAATTGGAATAGCCCCGGCAGGATCCTCATTTGTATATACCAAAATAAAGGTAGGTGGTGGTGGCAAGGTGGTTCCTGTTGTTGTTTGTTTTTAACATTAGGTGTTCTTTCTAACATTTTATCTACCTTGTTTTGATTTTCAGTGATGGATTTCAATAGCTTCCTGGCTGCTGACGATCTAACCGGTGTGGAGATTGGTCACACGTCTGTGGATAACATTCCCACCAACCCTGATGGCACCTCCTTGCCTACTATTTCCCCAGGGTCTGAGATTCCATCTGACTTCGTAAGGGTGGATGATCTTGGAGAGACGGCTGGGAAGAAGAAGAAAGCTACTGCTGGCGGCGGTAAGAAGAAGAAGAAAGCTAGTCATCCGGCCAGGGAGACAACCCTGGTAGCTGGTCAGGATGTTGGTGGTTCAGAAGCTGTGAACCCGATTTCTTCATCTCACCCTGCGCTGGCTCTTAGGGATGAGACTACCGGTAAGATGATTTTTATTTTTATTTTATTTTTATGAATTTTACACTTAGTCAAATTCTTACCCCCCCTTGTTTCCTTTACAGATAAGGAGGGTGAGACAAATACCCTTAGGAAGAGGAGGAGAATTCAATTTTCTACAGGTGAGGACTCCTCCTCCAGGCTCCAGGGGACCAGCAGCTCTAGATTCTCCTTTCCAGATATGGATGTGGATGAAGATGAAGATGCTGCTGACTTTTTGGGAGGTGCTCGGGGTCCTATATCCCTAAGGCCCGAGTCTGATATGAGTGGTTCTCCTATTTTTGCTCCCAGGTAGGGTTTTCAGGACGACAACCTAGGGCGTGAACAGAAGATGCCCCGGGCCATTGAACAGAAGATGTCCTTACTAAATGCTCGCCGGAGCATCAATTGTTGCATCAAGGCTACTTTTGATTCATTTATGTGGGGCATCAATACCCTGAGGACTGCCGATCACTTTGAGAAGCTCAGCAGGAAGCTAGGGATCTCCCTGAAGGAAGATAGGGCTAAGGCGGCCCAGGAGAGGGAGGCCTTTGAGAAATTCAAGGCTGACCATGCTGCTGAGCTGGCCAAGGTCGACCTGGTGGCTACTGAGGTTGAGTCCTTGAGGTCCCTACTTTCTGAGCAGGTATTATACTTTCCATGACTTAGTGATTTAATTTGCCTCTTCTCTATTTTCTTCTTAGTAGTTTAAATAACCTGTGACTTTCTTTTCAGGCTAAGACCACTGCTGAGATGGAATCTTCCCTGCAGCAGAGCGGGCTGGAGCTGAATGCTGCCATCCTGGCGAAGGATGAGGCACAAGCTGATAGGGACAGGGTTGCTGCTGAAAGGGATCAGGCTATTATGGAGAGAGATGGCGCATTTGCAGAGAAGAAAACTTTGCAGGCCGGTCTCCCTGACCTGATCATCACCGCGATGGGTTGCCCTGGGATTTTAAATCATTTTGGCAGGCTCGTCCAATGTGTAAGGGGTCAGGGAAGACATGAAACGGCTTCCCTGGCAGCACAATTCCTGAACCCACTTCCTGAGGCTTTGGCGAGCAGGATCGATCCAGAGATGGGGAATAAACTAGAGGCTACTAAGGCCACCCTGAAAGATCTATCTACCTCTCCCTTCTTGGAAAAGCTCGTTGAAGACCTGGACATGCCTGTGGAGGCCATTTTGGCTTTGAAACCTTAGCCTGTTCCTTTGTTTTTATTTTGTAAACAATATGTATACACTTTGTATCTGAATATTTGTGTTGATATATATAAGTGCCTTTGTTGCATTATATTTTATCCTTTGTGTTTGAGTGCTTGCTTTACAATTTATATAACTTGTATCTTTTCTGTATATTTGTTTGATGGTCATGACTGGCAAATTCTAGTTTGCCTGCTGTGCAGGGATGATCAGCTAGCAAGCCTATTGGCGAATGCTTGTGTCATTCATGCCTTGGTCTGATTCAACACTTTGCCAACCTATTGGTTGAGGTGAATCTCTGCCAGGGATAGGGCTAGAATTCACCTTCCACTATGGCAGGACTGCCACTCTTGCTTGCCATTTCAGTTGATTTTGTCAACTAAGTGTGGGAAGTGGGGCATTGCGGAGTTTTTATTATTTAACTCTGACCCATGAAATGGTCCTGTGCATATGACATACCCTGCAAGGGGATATGTCCTTGGCACTTTGTAATATATTTGACAAAAATGTATAGCAAATTGGCACGAATAACTAAGTTTTATTGATAAAGTGATTCGACAAAACATGCCGATCATGAGGGGTGATCAGGCCCTCCTGGCCTTACAGATAGTTGTTCAAATATAGCATTTTTTTAGATTTGTTGCGTGTCAAGTGCGGGGAACAGATGTACCGTCTGGGTGGACCAGTGAATAAGCTCCGTTGTCATGTGCCTCTGCAACTTGATAGGGTCCCTCCCAGTTCTGCCCGAGATTTCCAGTATCTTCTGCCCTGGAGGCCTCGTTTCTCCTCCATACATAGTCTCCTGTAGTATACTCCCTGCCTTGTACCTTCTTGTTGTAATACCTGGCCATTTTGTGTTTGTTTCTTGCCTGCTGGACAGCTGCCATTTCCCTGACTTCTTCTACAAAGTTGAGATTTTCTTTCAAGGACACTAGATTCGCCTCCTCATGTAGTACCCTTTCTGTTGGAACACTTATTTCTGCAGGAATGACCGCTTCTGTCCCATAGACCAAGCTAAAGGGAGTTACCCATGTACTACTTTCCTTTGGCATTGTGCGGTGAGCCCACAACACATTAGGCAGCTCATCAATCCACCCTGTTCTAGATTTGCCTAGCCTTGCCTTGATTCCGGCCACAAGGTCCCTGTTCGTGACTTCTACCTGTCTGTTTGCCTGAGGATGGGCGATAGAGGTGAAAACTTGCCTGATTGACAATTCACTGCACCATGATTTGAACGGATCAGAGGCGAATTGCTTTCCATTGTCACTAAGGATCTCATGGGGGATTCCTGTGACAACTCTCCAAATTAGGTACTGATTAACAAATAAGCATGTGCATTCTTACGCTAATTTCCTGATTAAGTTTAAAACAAAACTTTTGATGTGATGTAAGCCTAGCAGCCCAATACTTTTAAACAAAAAGTATTACTTAATATGTGATTAATAATAATAATCGCGTACAAACGAATCGGAACAAACCCGACAGAAAAATATAACAAAAGTTGATGACACAAAATAATTAATAATTCGATTATTAATTACGAGTACTGTTATATCTATAACATATAGATAAAACGAATTAAATATACGTTTTGCATAAAGCGTATTATAATTCGAATAGAAACAATTTTAAAACGTACCCAAAGGTCGAAAATAATAAAAGTATTATTTTCGTTATTCATAATAAAGTATTTGAGGAGTTACCTCAAATTACAATTTAGAAATTTGAACAAAAAAATTGACACACAATTGGACCCGTACACGAAACTAACGGGTTAAAAACCTACAATATTAACACAAACTAAAATATCTGGGAGACACAAATCTTACCGAGCCATGCCTCCCTTTGACTTTTAAACAGATACATACTCTCTCCTCACTTGATCACCAACCTCAAATAATTGAGGAGACAATATCTGTTACTAGCCATACTCGTTTGAAATATTATACTCTCACCTCCCATTGTTCTGTGATCTTTTCTACACACACACACCACATCAAAATCATCTATCATCTTCTTTTTCTTGATCTGGAAGAACCTAAACAAGATCAGAAGCAACAAGCAGCAACACCATAATCATTGTTCTATCATCATCATCTCTCGGTCTCATCATCATCTTCACCATTGTCATCTCATTGTGAGGAACTTTCGATTCCTTGATTCCTACACTACAATTTCGTATTCTAACATGTTTATACATCATAATCTATACATGTAACACAACAATTTAATGATTGTATGTGATTGTTCTTGAAATGTGTTGATGAAAACCAAAACATAAAATTTAAAATACACCATTGTGAGACTTTCATCACTCTTGTATTTTACTTATAACAGATGTATTAACATGTTTAGTTGCTTGCTTAACCATGAAATGTCCAAAACAAAGATTAATATACGTTTTTCATGTATGTATATAAAGACAGTTGCTGTCTTCCAAAAACTGATTCACAAAAACATTCATAACTTGAGCTCTCGGTTAAATAAATGTGAGAGACCACTTGGAAAAGTTTGGTATTCTTGTCCTCTACAAAAAGTTCTTCTTTGACCATTTCCAGAAACGTCCGTATTTTCGTGTATAACTCGATCCTTGAACATATGTCTGTTTTGGACCAAATCTGACCACACTTCGAATTTATTTAAAATTTGTCCCTGACCCTTTGAGTCGCTGACCACTTTAGTCACTGAACTCTTAAGTCACTGACCCTTTCATGACACAACTTTTAGTCGCTGACACTTCAGCGACCAACCACTTAAGTCACTGACCTCTTATGTCACTGACCCCTTAAGTCACCGACACATTCAGCGACCAACCACTTAAGTCACTGACCCCTTAAGTCAGTGACCCCTCCAGCAACTGTTAGTGCCTTAAGCTTGGATCTAGATGACAATTGACAGTAATTGACAGGCGGAATCAATCAATTACACTTAATGCTAACAAACACAAACCGAAACAATGATATTCAAACAAAGCAACCTTGTTTATTAGCTTGTATAACGTATTGGGATCGATTACAGAGAGGTTTAGTCGACAAATGGTGCTAGGGTTTCGTCAACCCTAGCCGAAAACCCGTAGGTTTCTATTTATACTAAAAAGTCAGCCGACATGCGTCACTTGTGGAAGTGTCGCATGTGGCCGCCTTCATGCGTCACTTACCTAAGTGACGCTATGCGTCACTAAGGCAAGTGACGCCTAACCTAAAACACGAGTGTCGCATATAATAAAAACTATATTTCTATTAAGTAACTAACGACACTTATTACAACTCGATAGACCAACTGACAGACACCTAATATGTATCAACAAACTCCCCCGTGTCTTCAGCTTGGTCTTCAAAAGTCTTCAAGTCTTCACTTCCAGCCAGCTGGAAATACACCACCAGCGTGTACTCCATTGGCGACGCAGATATCCACGATCTTCTGAAATTTTAACACTTCAGCTCTATCTTTCGTCTTGAACTCAATTCTATTTTCATGTAATCTTTTCATATCTTGAGCCGAAAGATTGATCAAACTTAATGGGTCAAAAACACAAAACAATTTTCTCTTGAGACCCCATAACGACCTCTTAGTAGGTTGAACAGCATCCCAAGCTGTTATCTCGTTATTTCCTGTATCTGCAATAGAAGACTCCGGGTCTGTAGCTGGTTCAGAATTTGGAATGAATACAATTACAGCTTCACCCGTAACATCATCATACTCCCAATAAACCAACCTATTCAAAAAGTCTAGCGGGATGATCTCCAAAGGTATCTTCTGTAGACACTTTGCTGGTGGATAGATCATCTTCACAATAGGTTGTCGGGTAACCGGATCTAGCTTCTTCTTAAATTTATACCTCATACCCAACGTCGGCTTTATCAAGTTATACTTTTTACTATTCATCTCACGACGTATGATCACCTGAAAGAAATCTGCTCTTGAATCTCGTGATCGGTTGATCAAGGGTATCTGAGCTAACCTTTGAAGCTCACACTTCGGCAAAGTACTTATTTTATAAAACTTCATATTGAAGTACTGAATGCCGTCACTTCTCTTTATCATAAAAACAGAGTTGTTCTCATCAAACTTCCAACTCTTAATCAACCCCGTGTAATCAGATCTAACTTTGTAGCATTTACACGTAACCGGTACCTCGATAATCGGTTTAAGCACAATATCCGGTTTTGTTGTAGAAGTTGATGGCTCGTTCGTTTCTTTTTCCGATTCATCTTCAGACGAATCCGATTCTATAATGGGAGCATCATCATAACATTCATCACTGTGCAATTGCTCCCCCTCAACTTCAACTTCGTCATTTTCTTCAAAGAAATAATCCTCTGCTACAGGATCATTCATTTCCTCTTCCTCAGGCATCGCGTTATTATCATTCATCAAGTTTTGCAAATAAGTGAGATCTACGAATGAATAATCAACCGCAATAGGTCTTGCCTGACCTTGAACCTCAACAAAATAATCTAAACTGATATTTTCATTTATAATGGAAGAGGGAAGTACATTTTCTGGTTCCGGGGAAGGAGTTACATTTGTTTCTAACTCACTAGGACCTACCTCCCCAGAAACATTGGTAACGGATTCCAACTCTAACAACCTAGATGACAGATTCGTCACTTGAGACTGTAGAGAGTCAACCGTAGCAGCTCGAGCTTCCAATTCCCTGATCTGAGAGGCTTGAGCTTCAATGATAGCCTTCTGATCATCAAAACGTTTTGCCAAAAGCTCCATCTGAGCCAAAACCATCTGAAGAGACGGCATGTCAGACGTTGGCGGTGGTTGTTGGCGTTGGGAAGTTGGTTCCTCAATAACCACTGTCGTCCGCTGGCGTCTACGAAGAGGTAGATCAGCATAGGATGGTGAAGACCCAGCAGGACGTTTACCAGGATTCCTCGGGATATGTACCCGGCCAGCAGAAATCCTGCGCAAAATACGCTTAAAGCGTTGGGGATCAGCTAGTTGAATCCCTTCTAAAACTGATTGAGGTGGCACGTCACCCTCAGAATCAGGAGGAGTGGGCCCACCGTCGTCAGAATCCTCATCGACCCGGTCGACACGATCAATATCATCGAGGTCCTGAGCAATGTTAGTGTCGACCAAGTCATCCTCATTGACCGGAGGGATGACATTATCTTCAAAACCATGATCAATCGGCGCAACATAGTTCTCGTTAACTATGTTCCCGAATAACTCTCGGTCAGCCAAAATTTGTTCACCTTTCGGTGCCAGCTTACAGTCATTAAAGACTCGTAGAAGCATCGGTGTTGGCACCAAAAGAGAACGCTGGTCAGGTGCGATATCCAGGTGCAGATCATTTAACAATAACTGGACCAAACGTGGATACTGCAACCATTTGTCCTTCCCAGCCCTGATGTTTTCCACCATATTCCCAAAAATATAGCCACTAAAGTTATAGGGCTTATTATATACTAGGGCTAACATAAGTGACAAGGTCAAATGACTTGCCGCATCATACCCCCCTTTCCTCGGCGATAAACATACAATAATAATATGGCAGAGATACCTCCAGACGTGGCATAGAAACTGCTTGCGAAAATCCGACAGCTGATTAGCTGGATAACCCATTCTCTGAAGTCCCCTATAGATAAACGTCGTTGGGAAGATAGTGGGCATTGTTGAGTTGTCAGTGAACTGTAATACCCGCCTAATCGAGTTCTCGGTAATCTCGATTTCCTCCCCAAACATATTCGAAACAATGCGGGGAACATCACCCTGAACCCTGATCACCGCATGATCATAAAATTCCTCTATTTGGTTCATATATACCGGGGTCGATGCGGTGATGGCGTAATAAATCCTTGATCGGCGAAGAAACTCGATCATAGGCCGAAATGGAGCCGAGTTGGCGTGGGTTGACTCCAAGAACACCGTTATGTTGTGACGAGTGTTGGTGCGGCGGTAATAATTCTGTAACTCGGCCATTTGAAAGCTAAAAAATACAAAGAAAAATAACCGAAAGCGTTATAGCGTTAGCCCGAACACAGAAGGGTGAGAAAACGAATTTTTACTTTAGGCGTCACTTATGATAAGTGACGCATGGGCACTACCGTCACTTAGGAGTGTCGTACTGCACAGTAAATAAAATTAAAATTCAATTATAGCGTCACTTGTTGGAAGTGACGCTATCATGCGTCACTGATGTAAGTGACGTTTGTATTTTGCCATTTAATGTATACGACACTTGAAAAGTGACGGGTGAAGAACATGCGACATTTAACACAGTGACGGTATCCTAAGACAGTCACTTAAGAAGTGACGGTATAAGTGACGTTTAGAACTAAGCGTCACTTAGACAGTCACTCAGGGTAGTGACGCATGTAAAGGCGTCACTAGAAAGAGTGACGGTCTTGAACAGGTACAGCAATTGTATGCGTCACTACATGAGTCACTTAAGAAGTGACGCAAAAACAAGCGTCACTTATTAAGTGACGGTATGTTTTTCAAAATTACCAAATAGCGTCACTTGTGGTAAGTGACGCACGAAGTGTCGCAACGATGAAGATCATCGTGCACTGTTCATACCCAGATTTGAAAATTAGGGGTTTTGAAAAACGAAGTAACCACGTTATGCGCATCATAAAAACGAAAGGAACACACCCTTTATAACACAAAAACATGATCAAACAAGCATTTAAACAATCGATTTTCAAGGTAAAACCCTAACCGTAACCCTAACTGAAAGTTACAGCAAAAATAGAGAAGGAAAAAGGTTAAAATTAGTACCAAATAGATCGTAGGAGTGAGGGGAACAAAGATGTATCGATGGAATGCACAAGAAAGCCGTGGAGATCACGAAGCAATCGACGAGAAACGCACAGAGCGAGTGACGCACAGACAGTGAGAGTGTCGGTATGTCAGAACAAGTGACGCTATAAGTATTTGAAAAGTGGTGAGGTTGAGTGTCGTGGGAAAGGAGTATTTATACACCGACCTTTGTATGCGTCACTCAACCCGGCACTTAGAGCGTAGCTTACCCCGACACTTACTGCGTCACTTAAGTAAGTGACGCAATATCGTATGCGTCACTGGTAGCGTCACTTAAGTAAGTGACGCTCAGTTCACACTTAGTGAAAAATTTTGCGATTTTATCGATTTTCGCGATTTTCGCGATGTGCTTACGGTACTAAAATTTGGAAATGTAATTGTAACTTGGATAAAAATTAAACGAAAAACTAACTTAGATAAAATAAAACTCATACAGGAATGTAAAGTTACAACTATAAAATTAACACATTCTTTTTGGTGACGGAGTTGATATGATCTGATTAGGGATCATATCGGAATAACATGCATTTATTAGGAACAATAAGTGTTATTTCGATCATCAGTATGTTTGTCCTCTTTAAATTTACTTGACAAACTAAAAACACTGTTTATAAAAATTATTTCAAAACGATTATTAGTAGATTTGTCCACTTAAACATGTTATACGCACACCTAGGAGTTATTGTATTATTATTGGTATGTTTATTTCGCTGTGGTTCCCAACATAGATATACATCTTAACTTAAAACATAGACCATGTTTCCATTTACAGATAGAATATAAGAAAATCAATTTTAAGAATCAAGTCAGCGGTGACAGGTCTGTACTGACGTACAACAGAGCGACATAACTTGATCCAGGTTTAAGCAAAGCCAAACTTGGTCAAACCATTTTGGCGACCTTGTAAGGTATCTCAAGTTTTAAATGACGTTTCAAGTACTTTGACTTGTGTTTGCTTAATTTTAAAGTATGTATTAACAGAAACCAGGTCTATACTTACGTATAACAAAGGAGACTGTCAATATATACCCCCAAATGATATCAAATAAACATCTTTCACAAAAACATGTCTAGTATAAGTAAGAAATTAAGACTATTGTCATACATCTAATGATGTTGTACCACTTGAAATAGACAGTTAATTATTAAGCTTCTTAAGACTTCTCTAAGAGTTTTGTATATCATGCCTACTAATACATCGTATGATGAAGACAATGTTTATAAAAACTGTTTTCAATACGTCAAATAAATCTACTGACACATCAAAGATAAACCTTAAATTTCCATTTTGATGCATGTCACCCAATGTACTATCATATCCCAAGTTGTTTACAGACACAACTTCGACGTCTATTTTAAAATGTAGCAACCTTGCTTTTCATTAATACTAGAAAGTATAATGAGTGGCAGTTGCGTTGGTTGCATATTTTTTTTTTTTTTTTTTAATAAAACATTACTTTAAACATATCCAAGTCACAAATTACTTTTTCGTGGTAAAGAACCTTAGACCGATCATGTTGACTAATTCATCAAATCGGGCTCTAGAGAAAGCCTTAGTGAATAAGTTAGCATTTTGTTTCAGGGTGTCAATATGGACAAGGTCGATAAGGTGTTTCTCATAGCAATCCCGTATAAAGTGAAACCTAATTTCTATGTGTTTGGTTTTAGAATGTTGTACGGGATTGCGTGTGATTGATATGGCAGCAGTATTATCAATATGTATAGGAGTTAAAGTTAAGAGTAACCCGTAGTCGCGCAATTGGTGCTGAATCCAAAGAACTTGAGAGCAGCAGCAATGTATTCAGCCTCCGCTGTTGAAGTAGAAAGTGTTGTTTGCTTTTTGCATTGCCATGACACCAACCGGGATCCTAGAAACTGACATCCTCCTGTTGTTGACTTCTTATTCATATTGCAACCGCCATAATCTGAATCTGAATAAGCAGAGAGCGTGAAGTTCTTCTCATTTGAATACCATAGACCAAGAGTGGGTCTATATTTAAGATAGCCAAAAATCCGCTTCACTGCCTTCATATGAGAAACCTTGGGACGTGCCTGATATCTTGAACAAAGGGAAACAGCAAAGACGATATCAGGTCTTGAGGCAGTGAGGTACATAAGAGAACCGATCATCGAACGATAATCCTTTTCTTTGCAGTCCTCATCATCATCAGCAGGTCAAAGATTATGATTGAGTTCAATAGGAGTTCCATAAGGCTTACAAGTGAGCATGTCATACCGTGTCAACATGTCATTGACATATTTCGACTGATGAATATACATCCCTTTGGATGATTGTTCAACTTGCACTCCTAGGAAGAAAGTTAGATCTCCCATTGCACTCATCTCGAAAGCTGACTTCATGACCTCTTCAAATTCTTTGCATAAAGCCTCATTCAATGATCCAAAAATGATATCATCGACGTATACTTGAACGAGTAACAAATCATCCCCATTTCCTTTTGTAAAAAGGGTACTGTCGATGGTGCCCCGTGAAAAACCGTTGCCTACCAGATGAGTAGCAAGCCTCTCATACCATAGTCGAGGAGATTGGTGAAGTCCATACAATGCCTTATTTAGCTTGTAGACATAATTTGGATGCACCGAATCTTCAAAACCTGGAGGCTGTTGAACATAAACCTCCGTATCAATCTTACCATAAAGGAATGCACTCTTAACGTCAAGTTGCTTGACACGAATCCCTTTAAAAGAAGCAAAAGCTAAGAAAATACGGACAGACTCCAATCTGGCGACAGGGGCAAAAACCTCATCATAATCCAGTCCTTCAACCTGAGTATACCCTTGAACAACTAATCGAGCTTTGTTTCTTGTAACAACCCCTCGATCATCCTTCTTTACTCGATATACCCATCGAGTGCCTTTTGGATCAGCACCCTTGGGTAATGGTACTAAAGTCCATACCTGCAACTTGTGAAATTGTTGCAGTTCATCTTGCATGGCCTCGACCCAAGATGGATCTTGTAAGGCCTCCGAAACTTTCTTCGGTTCGGTTTGGGAAAGATGGCATGAATTAACAGTCGCCATAAATCCCAAAATCTGATTAGCTGAAGTATCCGTATCTTCAGCAGATTGCTTCGCCTGATGTCTCGTTTGAACAGCAGAATGGGGATCACCAATAATGTTTTCAACTGGGTGATTCCTATGTATCCGGGTCACTGGAATGGCGTCTGGCACAAGATTTAATTCCAAGTTGTTCAAGTCACCTTCAGTGGCCGAAGCATCTTCGTTCTCTTCATTAATGAAGAAACGAGAATAATCTATGTCTTCGTCATCCTCTAAGAGAGGCATATCAGGATCATCCGGAAGATCCGCGACATTAACAGTGTTTGATGAAGATGGAATGGTTGTGGTTGGTGGTGTGGGTGTAGGTATAGATGCAGAAGAAGTAGTGGATGAAGGTGTGGGCATTTGTTGTGTTGGAGTAGGTGATAGAGTGGATGTCGTATCGGGAATCGGATTGGATGTTGTAGGAGGAGAATCGGATGTTTGTTGAAAAACATCGAGTCCATGAAGCAGTGTAATTAAATCTTCAGTGTCGTCATCCTCCGGTACATTAAAGGAACTGAAGAGTTTCCCATAATTGAAGAACCAATCCGGACCCGTTCCTTGAGGTGGTTCCGTATACCGTAGGCATTTGACCTCAAAGTGTTCCTCTATCTCGTTTGTTGATTTGTTGTATACCCGTTTGTTTGGAGAGTTGACCGAATATCCGAGAAAAATTCCTTCAACGGCTTTATCACCAAACTTAGGGACACGTTCTTTGGTAATCATTATCAAGCAAGGACATCCAAATGGCTCCAAAAACTGCAGATTCGGCTTGCGATTGTTGAAGAGCTCATAACACGTTTTATTCTTCTTTTTAACCGAAAGAACCCGATTCAAAACGTAGCAAGCAGTATTAACTGCCTCGGCCCAGAAGATAATAGGTAATTTGGAATCCGCTAGCATAGTGCGAGCGGTTTCAATGATAGTCCTATTCTTCCGTTCAGCAATTCCATTTTGCTGAGGAGTTCTAGGAGCACTGAATTGATGTTCAATACCCCTAGAAGCACAAAATAACTCAAGAGTTGAGTTCTTGAATTCGGTTCCGTTATCACTCCGCAGTCTTTTCACCTTTAAGTTGCACAAATTTGCCAACTTATCCAACAAGTAGACCAAAATTCCCGCTGTCTCATCCTTTGTTGCGAGAAAGTATACCCACGAAAATCGTGAGTAGTCATCTGTCACTACTAAACAATAGGAGCGACCACCGATGCTCTTTGTAGAAACAGGACCAAAAAGATCCATGTGCAATAGTTCTAACGGAGCATTTATGGAATTCACAACCTTAGACTTATGGGACTTCTTGTGGAGTTTGCCCTTGTGGCAAGAAACACAGTCATCCTTCAAGGCGAAGGACTGTTTCGGAACTCCACGAACCAAGTCGTTGTTGACTAGGAAATTCATTTTTCGGAAATGAATGTGTCCCATTCGTCTGTGCCAAAGGAGTGATTCCTTTTCTGAAGCCTTCGAAAAGAGACAAGTGTATTCGCTGGATGTCTCCACCGTTCGCATATTCATCACATATGTGTCATTTCTTCTAGGTGCTCGCATTACCACCCATTCCTCTGGAATGACATACCCCGGCTTCAATATGACACACTCAGTCTTTGTAAAAGATGTGGTATAGTCCTTATCACAAACTTGTGATACACTTAACAGGTTATGTTGTAGTTCGGCCACATAATTTACATTCTCAAAGCTAACCTTTCCATTAGTTAGCGTTCCTCTCCCCGAAATCGTTCCTCCCGTATCTCCAGCAAAAGCAACATGACCTCCCGCGTATGGTTTAATATCCACTAAGAGAGACACATCACCCGTCATGTGTCGCGAGCAGCCACTGTCCATGAACCATTCGCTATCTTTTACACGTTCAGACTGCTGCAACACATAAATATGAAGAGATTAGTGAGAAACGGTGACCCAAGCCTTTACAGACTTAGGTCGACCATAGTCATCAACAATAAGCACATCAGATAAAACTTTATTTTTAAACAAATCAGATTTTGAATCTGATGTGTTATTATTGATGACATTTGAGTCTTTAGTGGACTCCTTTATCTTCCAAACCTTTGATGGTTCAGGATTTGGCTTGGACATAATGTTGGGCTTTGGTTTTAACAAAGGATTTTGCCCAACACAAACGACTTTCTTAGCCGGCCTGGGAGAGTTAGAGTGATGCCTAGGATGTGATTTTGAAAAGCAATTTCTGTAAAGTACTGTCCTAGGCATAGTTCTCCCATAACGCTGATAAGAGAGTTTGGGACAATCACTGATCAAATGTCCTTGTTTCTTACAGTAGAAACAAGAACGAGTCTCTTGAAACTGTTGAGGTGAAGGATTTACTGCAGGAAGTGGTGAAGCATTTCTAGAACATGAACATTTCATGCACGTGTTAGAGAATACTTGTTTAGATGTAGAAGTTGAGGCATAAGTTTTATCAACATGAACCTTTTCATTTGTCACCTTTTGTTTTAAAACATTTGCCGATGACTTTTGAGTTTGAAGTTTCACATTTAAAACTCTATTTTCCTTTTTATTTTGAACCTTTGGTACAGGTTCAACTTTTAAAATTTGTTTTTCAGGTTTAGCCTCAACCTTCTTAAACTCAGGATATTCCTGATCTGTAATATCCTCTATCTCAACAATCTCATCAGTATGAGACTTACTTTCAGCTTTAACAAACTGAGGCAATGGATACTCTTTCCTCTTGGTTTTCTCCGTTGTCAGCTTGTTTAGCTTGGCTTCTTTGGCCTTAATACCATATAGTTTGGTATAATCAACTGAAATCTCTTCAAGTCCTTGTTTAGTAATCGGGGGACAATATTCGGCATTGGAAGGTGGTGGTACTTGGTTATAGCCAAGACCTTCCTTCTTTTTGCCACTTGCTCCCTGCTTGCTAACAATCTCATTAAAGACTTGTGTTGCGGATGTTGAACCTAAGATTTTGCTTTTATGATTCTCAAACTCATTTTTCAAATCAGATAATTCGTTATTCAACAATTCAATTTCAACAAGATAACTCTTAATTGCATCTTGCTGGCTAAAGACCTTTGCTTTAAAGGTTTCAGTATCTAATTTATGAGCTTCAAGATGTTGTTCATAAAGTTTTTCATTTTCTAACAAAAAATTATTAGATTCATTAAGTTTTACAATCTTGTCCCGCAAATTTTGATTGTCTTTCTGATAGACCTTAAGGGATTCAGTCAAGTTAATACACGAAACACAATTAAATGGCTCAGTGGGTGTATTTGGTACCTCAGGAGTAATGTGAGCCATCAGACATTGAAACTTTGCAGCTTGAGCACTCCAATCAGAAGCAGTTGGCTCAAAAACGATCAATGCATTATCCACAGCCAATGATTTAGCTTCTTCTTTCTCAGTTGCCTTGGGTGGATCCGGCTTAGTAAGACCTGACGACGGCATCCTGGGTTTCTCACATTCCCTTGCAAAGTGACCAAGGTTCTGACAGTTGTAACACCGAACCTTGCTTTTATCGAACCCAAACCCAGTCTTTCCATTCCCTTCCAAGCTTTTTCGACCCGTTCTCTGCAGAAACTTCTGAACCCATCTTGAAATCATAGCTATATTCCAAGTTAAATCCATCTGTTCCAAGTCATCATCATCCAGTTGAGCATAATCTTCTTTGGTCATTTCCAAAGTAGTATTTGGTTGAGTAACCAAATCTTTGTAAGAGCTGAGGAAAGCTGTATAAATTGCAGCTTGCTCTTGAATAGCTGGTGAAGATGTAACCTGTTGTTGTGATCCTTGATTAGTACAGGTTGTACCAGACACATAAGCAGCATGTGATGCTCCAGCTGAATAAGGTGAAGAATTGGTATCCGATATGAATGCCATTCCTCCATAACTCTTACCAGAGTTAACTTGGCCTCCATAAAGCGAAGGATTTTGTACAAATCCAGTTGACTTGCACTCTTTCTTCTTCAATTCCATAGCATGGGCTTGAAGAACTCCTATAAGCTGATCCAAGGTCATTCCATCCAATCCTTCACTTTTCTTTAAGAATTGGACTTTTACATCCCATGCACTTGGTAAAACATCTAACAATTTCTTATTTATCTCAAGTGCTGTGAGATTATATCCACCCTCCGTTAAATCACTCACCAGTTGTGAGTATCGTGTAAACAGTCCAGAGGTTGTCTCATTTGGTAAGGAGTCAAACAGATCGTACTGTTTCTTTATCAATTCCAGCTTAGCTTCCTTATATTTCTTATTTCCTCCACACCTCGTCTCTATGGCTATCCATAAGTCATAGGTTGTGTCATGATGTTTAAACAGTCTCATGACATCCTTTGTCAAGCACATACAGATAGCTGAGTGTGCTTTTCTTTCTATTTGATAATCCTTCTTTTCTTGAGGAGTCATTGCAATGAAAGATTTTGGTGGAGGAACCTGACGATAATCTCCGTCAGCCACTGGAGCCACATATCTTTGTTTTAATGGGCCCCACAATTCCGGACAATGAAAATCAACGAACTGTTCAAATCTATCCCTCCAATAAGCATAGTCCATGTCTGCAGTGAATAGTGGAGGTTTATTATTGGAACCTATGTCATTTCCTTGCTTTATCATCTCCCTAATACCTCTAATATCTTCCTTGTCTGCGGCCATTGAAGATATACCTGTAGTTTTAATCAAAAACAAAAGCTAGAAAAATATTAGTACTAAAGGCGTCACTTAGTAAGTGACGCACTGAAGTGTCGCAACGACTAGCGTCACTAAGTAAGTGACGCTATCGAGTGACGGGCGATGTGACTGATGATACTTTAAGTAAGTGTCGCTCAATCAAGCAAGTGACGCACTCAAGTGTCGGACTTGAGTGACGTGCTAAACGGATAGGCGTCACTTGTAAAAGTAACGCAGTAAATCAAAAGGCGTCACTAAAGGAAGTGACGCAAGTAAACAAACAGGCGTCACTAACAGAAGTGACGCTTAAGAGTCAAGTAACGTGCAACAGTGACGCACGTAAGTGACGGTGGATTAGGGTAGACGACACTTAAGTTAAGTGTCGTATAAACCTCAAATGACGCTTTAAGTGACGCGTTCAAGTGACGGTATAGCCCTAATTTGGGATTAGGTAGTGCCGCAGCAAGTGACGCGTCTCAGTGACGGATCGAGTGTCGCAAAACGGCTGCAAAATCCCAAAACCCTAAAAAATTCGAATTTTCGTAAACCAACCAAAAATTCCTTGAACCCTAATGGACGAAACCTGTAGATGTTGAAGAATATCGACTGTAATTCACCTTTGCACCTCAAAATCCGTATGAATTCGTGATTCTTTGAATCAAGCAAAACCGAAATCAATCCAAAATACCTTATAAACGTCAATGTTATCACCGCAAGGCTCTGATACCAGTTGTAAGTGCCTTAAGCTTGGATCTAGATGACAATTGACAGTAATTGACAGGCGGAATCAATCAATTACACTTAATGCTAACAAACACAAACCGAAACAATGATATTCAAACAAAGCAACCTTGTTTATTAGCTTGTATAACGTATTGGGATCGATTACAGAGAGGTTTAGTCGACAAATGGTGCTAGGGTTTCGTCAACCCTAGCCGAAAACCCGTAGGTTTCTATTTATACTAAAAAGTCAGCCGACATGCGTCACTTGTGGAAGTGTCGCATGTGGCCGCCTTCATGCGTCACTTACCTAAAACACGAGTGTCGCATATAATAAAAACTATATTTCTATTAAGTAACTAACGACACTTATTACAACTCGATAGACCAACTGACAGACACCTAATATGTATCAACAGCAACCTTGACCAGCGAGTTGACCAGCGAGTCGACCAGCAACTTGACAAGAAAGTTGACCAGCTTTAACCAGCGAGTTGACCAGCAACCTTGACCAACGAGTTGACCAACTTGACCAACGATTTGACCAGCTTTGACCAGCTACTTGACCAGCGAGTCGACCAGCAACTTGACAAGCAAGTTGACCAGCTTTTACCAGCAACTTGACCAGCGAGTTGACCAGCTTTAACCAGCGAGTTGACCAGCAACCTTGACCAGCGAGTTGACCAACTTGACCAGCGATTTGACCAGCTTTGACCAACTTTGACCAGTGAGTTGACTTTCATTGACTTTTGTACAAATCGTAGTTTGACCAAAACTGATCAGACCTAAGTGACCCCTTGAACATGGAAACTCAAATACTAGCGTCATTGATCATAAGTGACAAGTGACCCGTCACTATCTAGCGACACTTCATCGAAGTGACGCCCAATTTCATACAATAAGTATATTTACCTATGCATACATATATAGAACAAATATATGAACAATGGAGACGAAATAGTATTTCAACACAATGTCACCAACAAATTCAACGACTAACATTATTAAGAAATCAACAATTTCTTCAAACCAACAAACCGTTAACATAAGTTGATTAAACAAATCAAACGTACTTATGTTAATACATTTATTGTACATAGGTTAACATACCTTGGGCGTTTATCTGTCGGCTGCTAGCATTCATACCGAGCAAACCACGGTGAGTTTACAGCCCCTATTTTTAAATGTTTTCTGCTTTTAAACACAGGGGTGTTAAACATAGAAATCGCATGACAACACATGCAATCAAACTATAAATGCTTTATTGCTTTTATACAAACTGCTTGTTTATGGAATAACATTTCCACAACTGTTTTGGGAATTAGACAAAGTATCCTAGTACGGACCTAAACTTGGAATGTGTGCATGAAAAGACCTCATGACATGCTACTGTAACCATTAGCTAGGTGACTCTAGCCACTGAGTATACGGATAGTACTATTGCCGTGACGACCCTCCTACGGTGGAGCGTATACTTAAATGTCCATTCAGGCAAACAACATAAGTTCTGGTTGTGGTTTGGATAGAGGGTTAGGTCACGTTACTTTAACCTGCGAGGTTTAGCTCACCTTTCAGGGGATCATAGTCTAAGCAAATTCCCACATACTTTTAGGAAGAACGAATCCTACAACTGTTAAACACCGGAAAACATACCGGCAACTTATTTATACTGGTAAACAACCAGTTACATACTTTTAGGAAGAACGAATCCTACAACTGTTAAACACCAGAAAACATACCGGCAACTTATTTATACTGGTAAACAACCAGTTACATACTTCTAGGAAGAACGAATCCTACAACCGTTTAGTACCGGAAAACATACCGACAACTTATTTTATACTGGTAGACAACCAGTCATATGTTTTAAGGGTAACAACCCTACATAACTTGTATTTTTATAAATGAATAACGAATCATTTATACAAACTTGGTTTAACTAACCACATACATATACAAACCTGTAAATTCACTCAACATATTTGTTGACGACTTTCTCTATGTTTTTCAGGAATTTAGCTTGGTAAGTAATCGCATGCATTCAGGATGGACAACCCTGGACTACTTAGGATGCCACATACTTTTGGAACCGCTTTGAAGGATTTCCTCAGTATAACTGCAAACACTGCAGTCATACTTACGAAATCTTGTATTAAACTTATGTATTGTAAAACTAAATGTTTTAAACTCTACTACTACTGATACGACTTACATAGTCGTACTACTTTTGTAACAACTGTCAAACAAGGCATCCTTGATAAATAAAGTTGTGCGATAACCATATGCTCTGAGTATGTATGCGGTGTTTGATTGGATTTAACTGTTCGCAGCCCCGCCACGTCATAAGGCTTCCACATATTATTATATTGTTTGATTCTAATTACCGTTTGGCGGGGTGTGACAGACTTGGTATCAGAGCCATTGGTTATAGCGAACTAGAAGTCTTTAAGTGACCTAAAACCATAGAGACCTAGACTATAGCCTTGGCTAAAACATTCGTTGCATGCATACACACTTTGCATACATCTAACATACGACTGAGACGTCACCTACGACTTCTTTGTCTCAGCATGTCGAGGCACAGTCCGATCTACATGTATGCTTCTGATGAGGAGCCAACTGAGGATTCCTACCATAGCGACGCTAGCACCGGAGTTGTGAGTCCACCAGTTCACCCGAGAGCTCTATCTGATGACACCGGTGATGCCTACATAACCCCACCACCTACTGCACATGTGGTCTCACCTACTACTGCTCCCACTGACCCTACCACTCGTATGTTAGGGTCTACCTTTATGGCGACACGCCATACGACTGCTTGACCTTCCAGAGGACCGGTACCTAGGAGGACACCACGGATGTGTGTCGGAGACTTCCTAGAGGACCACTTGCGCCCCGTGACAAGGCGCAGATGGTAGAGGAGAGGGTGATACATTGCGATGAGCCGCCACAGGGGGTACCTAGGTTTGCTCACTTGGAGTGGATGACTCCTATGTTAGGGCGGTGGAGGTTTTTCCCTCTACTTTTGAGACCGGGGAGTCCTCCCGATCCTCCGCACCACTACCTACTACTAGAGAGCCCGTGGGGTTGACTCTCCCTACCATTGTGGCTGTGATACGTACTTTGTTCCGTATTTCTGGTAGCATGGGTGCACACCTTGCAGAGCTACAGAGCGATGTCTCCCGCCTGGATGGAGACATGACAGACATGCATGAGCGTTGCCACTTCTTGTTGAGCAATGTGGTTGCTGCCAGAGAGATAGCTGAGACCGCACGTGCTCGTGTCAGGGTGCTAGAGAGACATGCGGGGACAACAGGGTTGACGATTGGAGCTTGTGTGATGATAGCTGTGCGGAGGACAGCTGTGGGGTTGTTTCTACCTTATTTTCATTAGACTTGTGTATGGCGGTTTGTGCCTACTGGGCATCAGACTGATCACTTTTGGATGATGGATATATTAGTAGGTCCATCACGTGTTGTATAGACTAGTATCAGATGGGTAGGTGTATGTATGTACTAGACATGTACTAGATGGGAAAAACTGTTCTTAGAATGGGTGTATGTATAGGAAAATCCATTGTCTTTTGTATAGCGCTAACCGCTGATGGGGCAGGGATCCCATCTTGTTTTGTGTAAAACTGTAGTATCAGCGCTACACCTTTTGATATAATATAACTTACGTTTGGTTGTATTTCGTATTCATTACATTCAACAACGACTTTAGTATTATATCTACATTTACATATGTGTGTTAGAAACGGTAGCCAATCAATAACATTTGATCATTCCTTGAAAACCATGAAACATACCACACCTTGATTATTGATTCTTATCTTGAATCTCTTTGAAATCGATTGTGTTAAATGATGATGAAAAGAAATATGTATTTAGCATTATATAATGACGCCTGGCCAACGTGATTATATGGTACTAACTACATATGGGCATTTCAAAGTCGTACGACATGTGATACAAAATCTTGTCCTTCAATCCTTCATACTGTTCACTTGTTAAACAATGTGAAATCTTGTTCATCACATTCATTATCTTGGCATTGACTTCTGCATTTTATTTCATCGCAGAACGGAATCAAGCCACCAAAACGACGGTTGACTAAGAACAGTCGACGAACGACTCCTTCTTCCATTCCTGAAACTGTTCCCCCACCCAACAACAATGAGACTACTGAACAAATGATCGCGCATCGAATAGCTGAAGGTATTGCTGAGTATGAAGCAAGCTGAAATCGTGAGAATGGAATGAATAACAGCGGATCTACCCCTGTTAACACTGAGGCACCTGCGACTACTCGCCGAGGGTGTTCATACAAGACATTCCAGGCATGTAAGCCAGTTACTTTTCATGGCACCGAGGGTGCTATTGGGATTATACACTGGATAGAGAAGACAGAATCGGTATTGGACATTAGTGACTGTTCACCTGACTGTATGGTGAAGTATGCTACCTGCACCCTGGCTGACAAAGCTCTCACATGGTGGAACAGTCAAGTCCAATCACTTGGCCGACCAGCTGCCTACTCCATGTCATGGGAAGTACTGAAAAACATGATGTTGGAGGAGTTCTGTCCCCGTTGCGAGATGCAGAAAGTCGAAACTGATCTGTGGAACATCACTATGAGCGGTGCCGATGTCACTGGTTATACAACCAAGTTTCAGGAACTAGCGCGTCTAGTGCCACATATGGTGACACCTGAGTACAAGCGCATCGAGCGTTATGTATATGGCCTAGCACCGCAAATCCGGAGTTTGGTTACATCTTCCAAACCTGACACATTCAGGAGCGCTGTTGTTTTAGCGCAAAGTCTGACCGATGAGGCAGTCAGGATGGGAACACTGACCAAGAAAACTGCATCGGGCAAGGTTGAGCCGAGCAGTACAGAAGCTGGCAGGTCTGGAGGCACAAAGCGTAAGTGGAATGACAGAGGAAGTGACTGTCAGGGTCAAACAAACAAGAAAGGATCTGGAAACCCAAAGTCATATGCCGCCACCACTGTGGAACCAAAACCATACTTGGGTAACAAACCTAAATGTGACAAATGTAGCAAATACCACGAAGGGGAATGTTGGTATTGCAACAACTGTAGAGGTTGGGGTCACAAAACCCAAAACTGCAAAGTTAATCCTACCCCTAGGGAAAACACAGAACGCTGAAACCAAGGGTGTTTTGAATGTGGCGACACGAGGCACTACCGGAACCGTTGCCCACAACTCAACAACCAAAACCGCAACAACAACAACCGTGGTAACAACAACCGAGCCAACAACATCAACAATCAGCCGGCTCATGGAAGAGCATTTGTGATCGGAGCACAAGAGGCACGCCAGGACCCTAACACCGTCATTGGTACGTTTCTTGTAAACAACCATTATGCCTCTGTATTAATCGATTTAGGTGCTGATTTAAGTTTTGTGTCTAATGAGTTTAGACCACTATTAGAACTTGAATCACGTAAGTTAGATAACAAATATACTATTGAACTAGCCGATGGTGAGTTAATCGAGTCAGGAGAAATAGTACCGGGATGTACCTTGGAACTAGAGGGTCATCTCTTCGAAATAAACTTGCTACCGGTAAAGTTGGGAAGTTTTGACATTGTAGTCGGTATGGATTGGTTGTCTAAGAACCGCGCCGAGATCATATGTTATGATAAGTTGGTACGCTTACCGCTACCCACAGGAGAAACTCTTATGGTCAAAGGTGAGAAACGAAAAGTGCCACAAAAATGATTACATGCTTGAAAGCCCGTAAATATCTCCGAAAGGGATACCAAGCATTTTTGGCGCACGTTGTAGAAAAGAAATCCGAGGAGCGATGTATAGACGATGTACCTATTGTACATGACTACCCAGGAGTATTTCCTGATGAGTTACCAGGATTACCACCCCCACGACAGGTTGAATTTCATATCGACCTAGTTCCTGGAGCAGCACCAATTGCTCGCGCACCTTACCGTCTTGCTCCATCAGAGATGCAAGAGTTGTCTGCACAACTGCAGGAACTCTTAGACTTAGGATTCATCCGACCGAGCTTTTCACCTTGGGGAGCTCCGGTTTTGTTCGTCATGAAAAAGGATGGATCAATGCGAATGTGTATCGATTATCGGGAACTGAACAAAGTAACTATTAAGAATCGATATCCACTACCTCGCATCGATGACTTGTTTGACCAGCTACAAGGGTCAAGTTACTATTCGAAGATCGACTTGCGATCTGGTTACCATCAGCTGAAGGTTCGTGATGAGGATATTCCTAAGACTGCGTTTAGGACTCGGTACGGTCATTACGAGTTCCTAGTCATGCCATTCGGACTGACAAACGCACCAGCAGTGTTCATGGACCTCATGAATAGAGTATGCAAACCTTATCTTGATAAGTTCGTGATTGTGTTTATCGATGACATATTGATATACTCCCGAACGAAGGAGGATCACAAGAAACATCTAAGAATGATTCTTGAATTACTAGAAAAAGAGAAGCTTTACGCAAAGTTCTCTAAGTGCGAATTTTGGATGCGCGAGGTTCATTTCCTTGGTCATGTGATCAATAACAAAGGAATTCATGTGGACCCATCCAAAATTGAGGCTATCAAGAACTGGGAAGCCCCTAAAATGCCATCCGAGATACGACAATTTGTTGGGCTAGCCGGCTATTACCGACGATTCATCGAGAACTTCTCGAAAATAGCCCAACTGCTTACCGCTCTGACTCAAAAAGATAAGAAATTTAATTGGGGTGAGAAGCAAGAGAATGCCTTCCACTTGTTGAAACAGAAACTAAGTACTGCACCAATCCTATCACTACCTGAAGGAGTAGAAAACTTTGTTGTCTACTGTGATGCTTCACATCAGGGATTGGGTTGCGTATTGATGAAAAACGACAAAGTCATTGCCTACGCGTCTCGACAATTGAAAGTTCACGAAAAGAACTATACGACGCATGACTTAGAGCTAGGAGCCGTCGTTTTTGCACTTAAGATTTGGAGACACTACCTATACGGTACAAAGTGCACTATCTTCACGGATCACAAAAGTCTCCAACATATATTCGACCAGAAAGAACTCAACATGAGACAACGTCGTTGGGTCGAATTACTGAACGATTATGACTGCGAAATTAAGTATCACCCGGGCAAAGCAAACGTTGTAGCTGATGCCTTGAGTCGTAAGGAACGAGTCAAACCCCGTAGAGCTTTAGGTTTGACAATCCACTCGAATCTCATTACTCAAATTCGTGATGCTCAACAATTAGCATTCATTCCCGAAGGCCTTAAGGAAGAATCCTTGAAAGGAATGGAGAAACAACTTGAAACCAAAGACAATGGAGTGTTGTACTTCATGAACCGAATTTGGGTACCGTGCGTAGACGAATTACGCCGATTGATTTTGGACGAAGCACATAAGTCCAACTACTCGATACATCCTGGTGCAGATAAGATGTATCACGATTTGAAAGGATTTTACTGGTGGCCTGGCATGAAACGAGACATTGCCACATACGTTAGTGAGTGCTTGACTTGTGCAAAAGTCAAGGTCGAATACCAAAAGCCATCTGGGCTTTTACAACAACCCGAAATGCCCAAATGGAAATGGGAACACATCACGATGGACTTCATCACGAAGTTACCGAGAACAACATCCGGAGTTGACACCATATGGGTGATTGTCGATCGATTGACGAAATCAGCCCACTTCCTTGCTGTCAAGGAGACGGACAAAATGGAGAAACTGACTAGAATCTATTTGAAAGAGGTCGTTTCTCGACATGGAGTGCCACTATCCATCATCTCTGATAGAGATGCAAGATTCACTTATTGCTTCTGGCAAACACTTCAACATGCATTGGGTACTAGACTCGACATGAGCACTGCTTACCACCCACAAACTGACGGCCAGAGCGAGCGAACGATACAAACGCTCGAAGACCTGTTAAGAGCATGTGTGATAGACTTTGGAGGTAATTGGGATACATACCTACCTCTAGCAGAATTTTCTTACAACAACAGTTATCACATCAGCATACAGATGGCACCATTTGAGGCATTGTATGGACGCAAGTGCCGAACACCACTCTGCTGGGCAGAGTTGGGCGATAGACAATTATCGGGTCCTGAGATAGTCCAAGAAACTACGGACAAGATATCTCAAGTGCTTAACCGATTGAAAACAGCACGTGACCGACAAAAGAGTTATGCCGATAACAGACGGAAACCTTTAGAATTTCAAGTAGGTGACAAAGTCCTACTCAAAGTAGCACCCTGGAAAGGGGTTGCACGATTTGGAAAACGGGGAAAACTTAACCCATGATACATCGGACCGTTCGAGATCCTTGCGAGGATTGGTCCTGTTGCCTACAAGCTCCAACTACCGCAAGAGCTTAGTAGTATTCACGACACCTTTCATATATCTAACTTGAAAAAGTGTCTTTCCGATGAAACACATATCATCCCTCCGGACGAAGTCTTCATTAACTCAAAACTAAACTTTGTGGAGGAACCTATCGAAGTTATGGACACAAAAACGCAGAAACTTCAACACAAACGAATCAAGCTAGTTAAAGTTCGTTGGAACTCAAAGCATGGCCCGGAGTTCACCTGGGAACGTGAGGATGAAATGCGCAAGAAGTATCCTCAACTATTTGAAAACGTGACCGCGACTCACGACACGAATTAAATCTCGGGACGAGATTTCCCTAACGGGGGGGAGAATGTGACAACTCTCCAAATTAGGTACTGATTAACAAATAAGCATGTGCATTCTTACGCTAATTTCCTGATTAAGTTTAAAACAAAACTTTTGATGTGATGTAAGCCTAGCAGTCCAATACTTTTAAACAAAAAGTATTACTTAATATGTGATTAATAATAATAATCGCGTACAAACGAATCGGAACAAACCCGACAGAAAAATATAACAAAAGTTGATGACACAAAATAATTAATAATTCGATTATTAATTACGAGTACTGTTATATCTATAACATATAGATAAAACGAATTAAATATACGTTTTGCATAAAGCGTATTATAATTCGAATAGAAACAATTTTAAAACGTACCCAAAGGTCGAAAATAATAAAAGTATTATTTTCGTTATTCATAATAAAGTATTTGAGGAGTTACCTCAAATTACAATTTAGAAATTTGAACAAAAAAATTGACACACAATTGGACCCGTACACGAAACTAACGGGTTAAAAACCTACAATATTAACACAAACTAAAATATCTGGGAGACACAAATCTTACCGAGCCATGCCTCCCTTTGACTTTTAAACAGATACATACTCTCTCCTCACTTGATCACCAACCTCAAATAATTGAGGAGACAATATCTGTTACTAGCCATACTCGTTTGAAATATTATACTCTCACCTCCCATTGTTCTGTGATCTTTTCTACACACACACACCACATCAAAATCATCTATCATCTTCTTTTTCTTGATCTGGAAGAACCTAAACAAGATCAGAAGCAACAAGCAGCAACACCATAATCATTGTTCTATCATCATCATCTCTCGGTCTCATCATCATCTTCACCATTGTCATCTCATTGTGAGGAACTTTCGATTCCTTGATTCCTACACTACAATTTCGTATTCTAACATGTTTATACATCATAATCTATACATGTAACACAACAATTTAATGATTATATGTGATTGTTCTTGAAATGTGTTGATGAAAACCAAAACATAAAATTTAAAATACACCATTGTGAGACTTTCATCACTCTTGTATTTTACTTATAACAGATGTATTAACATGTTTAGTTTCTTGCTTAACCATGAAATGTCCAAAACAAAGATTAATATACGTTTTTCATGTATGTATATAAAGACAGTTGCTGTCTTCCAAAAACTGATTCACAAAAACATTCATAACTTAAGCTCTAGGTTAAATAAATGTATGAGACCACTTGGAAAAGTTTGGTATTCTTGTCCTCTACAAAAAGTTCTTCTTTGACCATTTCCAGAAACGTCCGTATTTTCGTGTATAACTCGATCCTTGAACATATGTCTGTTTTGGACCAAATCTGACCACACTTCGAATTTATTTAAAATTTGTCGCTGACCCTTTGAGTCGCTGACCACTTTAGTCACTGAACTCTTAACTCACTGACCCTTTCATGACACAACTTTTAGTCGCTGACACTTCAGCGACCAACCACTTAAGTCACTGACCTCTTATGTCACTGACCCCTTAAGTCACTGACACATTCAGCGACCAACCACTTAAGTCACTCACCCCTTAAGTCAGTGACCCCTCCAGCAACCTTGACCAGCGAGTCGACCAGCAAGTTGACCAGCTTTAACCAGCGAGTTGACCAGCAACCTTGACCAGCGAGTTGACCAACTTGACCAGCGATTTGACCAGCTTTGACCAGCTACTTGACCAGCGAGTCGACCAGCAACTTGACAAGCAAGTTGACCAGCTTTGACCAGCAACTTGACCAGCGAGTTGACCAGCTTTAACCAGCGAGTTGACCAGCAACCTTGACCAGCGAGTTGACCAACTTGACCAGCGATTTGACCAGCTTTGACCAGCAACTTTGACCAACTTTGACCAATGAGTTGACTTTCATTGACTTTTGTACAAATCGTAGTTTGACCAAACTGATCGGACCTAAGTGACCCCTTGAACATGGAAACCCAAATACTAGCATCATTGATCATAAGTGACAAGTGACCCGTCACTATCTAGCGACACTTCATCGAAGTGACGCCCAATTTCATACAATAAGTATATTTACCTATGCATACATAGATAGAACAAATATATGAACAATGGAGACGAAATAGTATTTCAACACAATGTCACCAACAAATTCAACGACTAACATTATTAAGAAATCAACAATTTCTTCAAACCAACAAACCGTTAACATAAGTTGATTAAACAAATCAAACGTACTTATGTTAATATATTTATTGTACATAGGTTAACATACCTTGGGCGTTTATCTGTCGGCTGCTAGCATTTATACCGAGCAAACTACGGTGAGTTTACAGCCCCTATTTTTAAATGTTTTCTGCTTAAACACAGGGGTGTTAAACATAGAAATTGCATGCCAACACATGCAATCAAACTATAAATGCTTTATTGCTTTTATACAAACTGCTTGTTTATGGAATAACATTTCCACAACTGTTTTGGGAATTAGACAAAGTATCCTAGTACGGACCTAGACTTGGAATGTGTGCATGAAAAGACCTCATGACATGCTACTGTAACCATTAGCTAGGTGACTCTAGCCACTGAGTATACGGATAGTACTATTGCCGTGACGACCCTCCTACGGTGGAGCGTATACTTAAATGTCCATTTAGGCAAACAACATAAGTTCTGGTTGTGGTTTGGTTAGAGGGTTAGGTCACGTTACTTTAACTTGCGAGGTTTAGCTCACCTTCCAGGGGATCATAGTCTAAGCAAATTCCCACATACTTTTAGGAAGAACGAATCCTACAACGGTTAAACACCAGAAAACATACCGGCAACTTATTTATACAGGTAAACAACCAGTTACATACTTTTAGGAAGAACGAATCCTACAACTGTTAAACACCGGAAAACATACCGGCAACTTATTTATACTGGTAAACAACCAGTTACATACTTGTAGGAAGAACGAATCCTACAACCGTTTAATACCGGAAAACATACCGGCAACTTATTTTATACTGGTAGACAACCAGTCATATGTTTTAAGGGTAACAACCCTACATAACTTGTATTTTTATAAATGAATAATGAATCATTTATACAAACTTGGTTTGACTAACCACATACATATACAAACCTGTAAATTCACTCAACATATTTGTTGACGACTTTCTCTAAGTTTTTCAGGAAATTAGCTTGGTAAGTAATCGCATGCATTCAGGATGGACAACCCTGGACTACTTAGGATGCCACATACTTTTGGGACCGCTTTGAAGGATTTCCTCAGTATAACTGCAAACACTGCAGTCATACTTACGAAATCTTGTATTAAACTTATGTATTATAAAACTAAATGTTTTAAACTCTACTACTACTGATACGACTTACATAGTTGTACTACTTTTGTAACAACTGTCAAACTGGGCATCCTTGATAAATAAAGTTGTGCGATAACCATATGCTCTAAGTATGTATGCGTTGTTTGGTTGGATTTAACTGTTCGCAGCCCCGCCACGTCACAAGGCTTCCGCATATTATTATATTGTTTGATTCTAATTACCGTTTGGCGGGGTGTGACAATTCCAAATCTGCAAACTATGTTTTCCATACAAAGTTTACCATTTTCTTTCCTGTTATCTGGGCCACCGGCTTGGCTTCTACCCATTTGGTGAAGTAATCCACAGCTACGACGATGAACTTAACCCCACCAACTCCAAGGGAAAAGGTCCAATGATGTCAATTCCCCATTTGTAAAATGGCCAGGGGGACGTAACTGGGATAAGTTCATGTTTTGGGGTTCTTGATATTGGGGTGTGAATTTGACAGGACTGGCACCTTCTTACCACGGCTAAGGTGTCTTGATGCATAGTTGTCCAGAAGTAACCCTGCCTCATTATCTTTCCTGCGATTGCTCTCGGACCAGAGTGTAAGCCACATGATCCCTCGTGCACTTCCCTGATCAACATTTCTGCTTGCTTTGGGCCAGCGCACCTGAGGTTTGGGCCCAAGAATGACTTCCTGAGTAATTCTCCTTTTTCGATGGTATACATGGGTGATTTTACTTGCGAGGAATCTATCATCAAGGAGCTTTCCATGAAGGACGTATTCTCTAATCGGGGTCATCCAGTTATCTTCTGTTTCTTCAATGGGGCTTACTTCGTTATCCCTGTCAATTGACTTTTGTTTTAGAACTTCTACCAGCACTTCTTTTGTCAGGTGGGCGAATGTCAGGGATACCAATTTACTCAGCACATCAACTTTTTTGTTTTGGCTTCTTGGTACTTGATCGATTTTAAAGTGTTCAAACTTTTTGATCATACCCTGAGCAATTTCCATGTATTTTTTGATTGCAGATTCTTTTGCTTCAAAACTTCCATTTACTTGGTTGGCTACCAACTGTGAGTCAACAAACACCTGGAGATAAACAATGTTCATTTGCTCAGCTATATTCAGGCCTGCAATCAGAGCTTCATATTCAGCCTCATTGTTGGTTACAGGGAAATCAAATCTCAGTGCGTATGTATGCTCTTCCCCGGCTGGGCTTGTAAGTATCATCCCAGCCCCTAAGCCCCCAGAACTCACTGCACCATCAGTATAGAGTTCCCAAATTTCCCGGACGGGAGTGCTGGTGGTCAGGGAGGTCTTTCCTTCACATTCTTTTGGTAACTCCGCCAGGAAGTCTGCTATGATTTGGCCCTTTATTGCGTTTCTTGGACAAAATTCAATTTCGTGCTCTCCCAACTCTATTGCTCATTTAGCTAATGTTCCAGATTTTTCAGGCTTTTGCAACACCTGCTTAATCAGTTGATCCGTAAGTACTACTATCTGATGCGCCTGGAAATATTGACGCAAGCGTCGTGCTGAGTGTACCAGGGCCAATATGAGTTTCTCGATAGGCGAATAATTCAATTCTGCTGGTTGAAGGGCCTTGCTAACGAAATATACAGGCATTTGTATTTTGTTTCTTTCTGCTATTAGGACTGAGCTTACGGCGGAATTGGATGCTGCCAAATACAGGGTGAGGGTTTCTCCTGGGATTGGTGCTGTCAGGGTTGGAAGTTTTGCCATGAATTCTTTCATTTCTTGAAAGGCCTTCTCCACCTTTTCTGTCCATTGGAAATCTTTTTTTGTCTTTAACGCCTTTTAGTGTAGCAAAGAATGGCAGGGATCTCTCTGCGGCCTTTGACAGGAAACGAGTCAAGGCGGCCAACTTTTCTGATAGACTTTGAACGTCCTGTTTGGTTTTTGGGGACGGCATAGTGGTAATCCCCACCTTATCTGGGTTCGCCTGAAAACCCCCAGTGGTAATTAAATGCCCTAAAAATGTGCCTTCTTCCATTCCAAAAGAGCACTTAGAAGGATTGAGTTTCATATTAATTCCCCCGAGCATGGCAAATATCTCTGAAATGTCATCCAACATGTTAGCCTCTGTCTTGCTTTTAATTACTAAATCATCTACGTATGCCTCAACATTCCTGCCGATTTGGTTCTTGAAAGCAGAATCGATTACACGCTGGTATGTTGCGCCTGCGTTTTTGAGGCCGAATGGCATTTTTTTGTAACAAAAGATTCCCTGATTCGTGTGGAAAGCTATTTTGTCTTCATCATTTTCAGCCATTTGAATTTGGTGATAGCCTTTGTAAGCGTCTAAGAAGCACTTCAACCTATATCCTGCAAGTGATTCAACTTTCCAGTCTATCTCAGGCAAAGGGTAGTTGTCCTTTGGGCAGGCCTTGTTTAGGTCAGAGTAAACAATGCACATTCTCCATGTGCCGTTTGGTTTTTTTTACCATAACTGGGTTTGCGACCCATATTTGATATTTGACTTCCCTGAGTATACCAGCAGCAACCAGATCTTCTACTTCCTTCTGTAAGAAGGCACTTCTTTCAGGTGCCATTCCCCTTTTCTTCTGTCTCAATGGTGTGACGGAGGCCTTTGTGTTCAGGGAGTGTTCTGCTATGCTTCTTGGCACCCCCGTCATGTCTGCTGGTTTAAAAGCAAATACATCTTGATTTTCAATCAGTAGTGCCTTTAACTGCTGCTTAATCCTGGAGGGTAACTTTTGGCCAATACTGACTGTTTGGTCAGGGAACTCTTGATTTATTATGATTTCTTCCTGTGCTTTATCCGCCTGAGGTGAGCTCCCTGCTTCCGGTGTTTGGTTTACTTGAGAGCACTCAATTTGCAAAAGTCTGTCCGCGTGTACCATCGCTATGCCTTCTGGTGTTGGAAATCGTACCATACCATGGATTTTTGAGGTTACAGCCCCGAATTGTAACATAGCTATTCTTCAAAGTATGGCATTGTACTTAGATGGTGAGCGAATGATTATAAAATCAAGCATAGCTGTTCTGTAACGTGGGTATGCCCCCAGTGTAACTTCAAGCTTGATCTTTCCTAGTGGCCAATTTGTTTCTCCTGAGAAGCCGACTAGTGGTTGCAGGAACTCCTCTCTTTTAATTTTTAGATGCTTCTGAAGTTGTTCAAAGCATTCCTCATACATAATCTCCGTATAACTACCATTATCCATGTACACCCTGTTAACCTATAAATTCGCTATTCTAGCTGATATTACCAGTGGTTCAGCAGATGGGTCTACTCTGTGGATAGTAGGGAAGCTTATCTCCTGTAGTTCCCTCATCTCGACTTGCTCTATCTTTCTTTTTTGTCTTGGAGCCAGGGGACTAATCATAAGTATGAATGCATCAGGCGCAGGTAGCTCGGCTGTAGCTTTACCTTTCTTGGCCTCGCCCTGGTGGAAATCCCTAGCCCCCTGTGCCAGATGCTCCAGCTTACCATCTTTAATCGCCTTATAAATCTGAGCCTTTAGCTCCCTGCATTCATTTGTATCATGCCCTCCTTCTTTGTGAAATTTGCAGTATTTGCCATTATCTTTGGCTTTGGAAGCTATGGGATGCGGCTTCTTGAATCCCTTAGCAACGGGTTCAGTGACTAGTATCTCGTGCGGGGTTTTTGACAGGGATGCTATGACCCTGTCCTTCTCCAAATTTTTGTTATATGGCTGAAATCTGTTCACCTTGCCATATCTTCCTCCCTGCTGTTTGTGATCACCCCTTGAATTATTGACAGCCTGCCTGTTTCTTCGGTTTAACTGGCATTTCTCCATAGCCCTGATGTAGTCCAGGGTTTGAGACACCTGTGCTGCAAAAGTTGATGGTGTCTCACCGATGAATTTATCTACCAGTGCCTGGAATCGACTATCATCCAGGCAAGATATGAATCTGGACACTTGCTGGCTCTCCGGCAATCCTGGAATTATTAGGCATTCATCGGTGTACCTGTCAATAAAATCTCCCAGGAACTCGTGGGGATGTTGTTTTATCATGTGGGCTTCCACGTGTGATCTCACTTGTTTTTTCTTCTAGTGGAAGTGTCTTACAAACTTTCTCCTGATATCATTGAAACAGGTAATGCTTCTTTCTAGTAAATCCCAAAACCAAGATTTAGCATATGATCTAAGCACTGAGGGAAACATTTGGCAGGCAACAGCGTCTTCCCAGTGTTGTGTTTTAATGGCATGATGGAATGATTGGATAAAATCTTCAGAATCTATTGTCCCATCATAAGTTCCTAGAGTGGCAGGGACTGAAATTCCCCGTGGGAGTGGTACACTAGCTATTGTCGGGTGGAATTGAGTATTTGAGTCAGGGATCACGTTCTGCGGCTAAGGCGTTCTTCCCTGCATGACTGCCAAGAGGTTTGCCAACATTGGTGGTAGTGGTGGTGGAGGTGGTAATACTACCGGGGATTGCATTAAATGTGCAAGGAGCTGTCCCAGGGCGTTTGCAGTCTCCTGCGCAGGTGTCTAAGATTGCTGTGACCCCTGTGTATGTTGTTGTGACTGCAGAAACGGTGCCTGTTGAAACGGCGTCTGCTGAAAAGCTATCTGTTGGAATGATGCCTGTTGGAATGGTGCCTGTTGGAATGATGCCTGTTGAAATGGTGCCTGTTGGAATGGTGCCTGCTGGATTGATGCGTGTTGGAATGGTGCCTGTTGGAATGATGCCTGTTGGAATGGTACCTGCTGGAAAGGAATTTGCTGATATATTGGGAATTGCTGTGATTGTTGTTGTTGACTTTGTGCAAAAGGTTGCTGGAAATTTTGTGCATGCATTTGTTGGTATGTCTGTTGAACATTTTGCTGGGGAAACTGTTGAAACGCCTGCACGAGTGGCTATTGAAACAACTGTTATTGACCAACACTTGATTGCGCGTGCTGGAAGGGTTGTGATCCCATTTCAAGAAAGTGAGGTTGTCCGGTTGTTGGTGTTGGTCCTTGATGCTGTGACGTTTGTCCTGCAGGTGTGGAAAAATCCAACTGACGACGTGCCTGTTCTAGCATCTGTCTGTGATTCCACGCAGCCATTTCTCCAGAAGTATCCATTGGCACTTGTGTGTTCTGGAACGAGAAATGCATCATGTTTTCGCTGAGTGCGCGCAATGAAAACTGTTAGAAAATTTTAAATAGCTTAACAAGAGAGTTAGGGTTTTAGCAAATGGATGGCGCCATTTGATCAAGCATAATTTTTTATACCTGAGTGCAGTATGGGTTGGACCAATTTGTTACTCTCTGCGACTTGCGTAAGAACCTATTGGAATGTATAGAACGAGACCAAGGGTGGTGTGAATCGGTGGCGAGGAGATGAATAGTGATCTCCTCTTGATGATGAAGGTGTAAGTATAAGATGAGTGGGTATATTTCTGAGGTCTTAGGAAAATGAATACTATTCATACCCTTGTATTTATAGTAGAGCATGATCACCTTGGTGAGCAAATTTGCCACGTGTCATCATCTCATAGCTTTGATCGTACGGTTGACTTACCATCTAGATGGGTACTATTCATCGTACGGTTGAGTCACCCTCTCATGGTTTTTAATCGTACGGCTGAATCACCATCTGGTGGTATTGTTCATCGTACGGTTGACTCATCATCTTGATGGTACTGATCGTATGGTTGTGATTGATACTTCCTGTTCATGGGTCCCTCGTGGTGACGTGGACCAATGGTTTGGCTGGATGGGGGTATTTGTCGGCCACTAGTGAGACCAGCACTAACGTAGGTGACTCCCGTTATAAGCTTGTCTCCTAACAGAAGACAAGGACGTTATCTTGATGGGCTTGCACTATTGGCTTGGGCTTTGTGAGTTGGGCCTCCTGTAAACTAAGCCTCATATTATGGACTTTCCTGTCAACGACGTTTCCTGTTTAGGGGTCCTCCTGTCGACGAGGTTTCCTATTTAATAAATCTTCTTGCAGATTTTGTCCGTCTGTAAGATGGGATTTCCTGTCAGAAAGGCCTCTTGTTTAATGGGTCCCTTGTGGTTTTTGGCCTGCCTGTAAGATGGGCTTCCCTGTTTTATTTGCAGGGGCCATTAAGAATGGTACACGATTATTGACCTTGCAGTTTCTTTGTCCTATGTGGTCTTCTTCATGGAGATCATGTACTAATCGGCTTGGTCTCCAACGTTAGGATTGTCAATATGAAAAGTGATGGTTTTTCCCTGAGACTGCAAGATGATGGTTTGCGCAAAGACGTTGATGATTGCCTTGGCCGTATTCATGAATGGTCTTCCTTGTATGATTGGGATGTGTACATCTTTCTGCATTTCTATTACTACAAAATCTGCTGGGTAAAGAAATTTGTCAATCTAACTAAAACATTTCAGCTATTCCCTTAGGGTATTTGACCGAGTGGTCAGCAAGCTGTATGGTCATTATGGTAGGTCGAAGATTTTCTAACTCAAGCCTCTTGAAAAGCGAGTATGACATAAGATTAACACTAGCCCCTAAATCGGTAAGAGAACAGATGATGCCTGAATTGTAGATAGAACAGGGGAGAGTAAAACGTCCAGTGTCTCCGAGTTTTTCTGGAATGGTATTTTTCAAGATAGCTGAACATTCCTCGTTCAGCGGGACATTGGGTACTTCGGGTATTTTATCCTTGGTTGTAAGAAGCTTTCTGAGGTACTTTTTGGAATGAACTTCAGATGCGATATCCTGGAATTTCCTATCAAGCTTAAAAGACTTAAGCTTGTCGGGTCATTTTTTAAGACGAGCCGGAAATGAAATGCTTAGTTTCTTATTTGGTGTAGACTCTAAATCTATTGTCAATGGGACAATAGGTGGTTCCTTCACCGGAGAAGAAATCGTAGGTGGGCAATGTGCTACCTGAGAGTCTTGAATATAAGAAGCCTCCTTATTGCAACTAGTTGGACTATTATGAGGTTTAGCGCTAATATGTTGTGCTAATTGTCCTAATTGGGATTCGAAAGCTTTTTACAAAGTCAGTTGATCTCTTAAGATGAGGTCAGCTTGTTCTTGTCTAGCCGAGATTCCTTGAATGACTTTTATCAGGTTGTCGTCAAAATTAGAGGTTTATGAGGAAGAGGGTTCAGACAGTTCGGGTTGATAAGTTAGTGGGCTATTCCTAGGTGGGTTAAAGGAAGGGTTAGTAATGGGAGGAGTTAGATGAGACTGAGGAATTTGGGCTGAGTGGTTCAGATTAGCACAATTAAGGCAGGTTTGAACTTGACAGACTTGTTGTTGTTGATTTTTCAATTCCTTGATCTCTTTGGTTAGTTCTTCCACTTGGTGAGCGAGGGTTTTGATAGCTTCATTCCCAATTGTAGTAGGTGAATTCACTATTAAGGAGTGATTTTCACTATTCCAGTCATGGTTGTGTACGGTCATTTTCTCAATAACGCTCCAAGCTTCATTTGTCGTACAATTCATGAAACTGCCTCGAGAGGCGGTATCAAGTAAAGGACGGTGATGTGGGAAGAGACCATTGTAGAAAATGTGCAATTGGTCTGAATACTCAAATCGATGATTTGGACATTTCTTAAGCAATCCCTTAAAGCGTTCCCATGCATCGTAGATTGATTCATCATGCACTTGACGGAAGTTTATTGTAACACCCCCAAATTTAATGTTTTGCGGAAGCATAATTTGGGTGTTACTAATCAATAATCAAAGCACACGGATATATAGAAAACGACTCTATATGCGTTGTTTTAACAAAATATATTGATATTAAAAGGTTTACAACAGTTTGAACCCGTACATAGCTCGTGTTCGTAATATGAGAGATTTAAATACATAATTAGTTATACAAAAATCTAATAATGCAATGAAATCTCTGAAGTTTGCATGGAGACTCGAGCTAATATGCATCCTGATGGGCAGTTCAAATCTACTGCTAAGTACCTGTGATACATGCTAAAATGGGTCAGCTAACGCTGGTGAGCTCACAGGTTTAGATATCAAATAATAGTGTGTGAACCGCAAGATTTAAATGTTGATTTGCATCCAGTAAATGATAATAATAGTGTATACAACCATGAGCGCATAGTCTGAGCTTAACTCGAGGGTCGGGTCCCATATAGAGAATTCCGAGCGAGGTGCCTCCACGTGTGCCTAATCTACACTCGTCTTCCCAAATATTAGTACGTCCGTTTAACAGGTTAGCGCGACTAACCCGGACGAGGTGGGTCAATCCTATATGGTACCATATACAAATATTCACGCTACTTTCGTATTACCAGACTATACTGACGGAGGACTTTGGTTTGATTAGTTGAAAACAACTCATGTAGTATATTGAAATATGTACTCGCGTTCACGTGTTAAAAGCAGAGCAATGTATCGCACCCCTAGTAAAACAGTAAAAAGAGGGGCCATGAGACTCACCTGAGCCTGAAGAGTTTATCTTAATAAACTGAGATTGATTAGCCAATAATCGAAGTCCAAGGACTTGTAACCTGAGGGTGTCCACGACACGCGATGGTTATAAACATGTGAAGGCATCTAACAAGACTACCTCGTAGTTGTTTGTCCAACTAGAATGTCCAAATGATTACAATTTGGTTGATTGTCTAAGTGTTTGAAAATGTGTACGACCCGTTGGTGATTTGTTTGCAATAATAATCTCACATTATTAATTAGATTTTAGAAAGCTGTTATACTTAAAAAAAGTATTTGTAAACTTTAAGTGCCAGGGGTACGGGGGCAACGCCCCTGGTTGGCGGGGTCCAAGGGGCTGGCCCCTGGTTGGGGTGAAATCAAGTACTAAATTTTTAGGTCTCGACACTTAGTAAAATCTGTGTTTTCTTGGTTCTGTTTCATGCGACACTTATAGCGTCACTTGGGGCTTAGGCGTCACTTAGGAAGTGACGCATGAAATGGCAGAATCTGAGTGAGGGAGTCACTTATGGAAGTGACGCATAGTGAGACGTCACTAAGGTAGTGTCGGGTGTAAGTGTCGGGTAAGGGTTCTAGGCGTCACTAGACAAGTGACGGAGGTAAGTGTCGGGAAAAAGGGGTTTTATGTTGCACTTACGCAAGTGACGCAAAATTAGGGCTTTTAGCGACACTCAATGCGTCACTTAAGTGACGCACGAAGTGACGTTATACTGCAGTCTTCATTGCGACACTTAAAGCTGTTGATGGATTTTTGAGCCAAAAACGAGTTTTTCGGTTTCCGTTTGGTCCGATTCTTTTACCCAACCCTTATATGGACATTTCAAGCTTAAAGAAACAACTAGAACTTGAAAACACTTGAAATCGAAAGGTTTCGAGTTTTTATCGGAAACTTACAAGTTAACGCTTGAGAATTTCGGAAAGATGGAAATGTAGATCGTTGCGAGGTGGTCACTTTTCTCCAAATGAGCTTGACAATTTGATGACGTTTGATGGTGTTTTTAGTTGATTTTATGAGGGTGGTGGTGGTATGTTTGGAGAGAAAAAAAGAGGAAGAAAGAGAAGGTATTGTGAGAAATGAGGAGGAAGAAAAGGAAAGAGAGGGAAGAAGGGAAAAAGAAGGGGGGGGGGGGGCTGGTGGGGTCCACCGAGTGTGGGCTTCACCAGTTTTTCATTCTCCCGCGTACGCACTCCGTGCGGCGTTCATTTTTTCGATTGTTTTGCGTTTAAATAGTGCTTTTAAGAAATGTTATATTATTTAATAAAAATGTTCACCAACGTCCGTATTTATTTGAACCGAATTACATTTGATTTGTAACTTGTACGATTTAATCAAATCGCATATTCGTATATATTCAACAATATATATTAAGATACATTAATTATCCTATTCTATGGACTAATTACAGGTATTAACAACTGATTAGGTACTAATCACTAGTCCCAATTTGGCGGGTGTTACATTTATGATGTTGGTCCTAAACGTGGCTTGTTTTGATGGGGGAAAATATTTGACCAACAATTTGGTTGCTAATTCTACCCAAGAGGTTATAGAGTTAATCTCTAGTTCCTCAAACCAGGTTTGTGCATTAAGAGTGAGTGAGTAGGGAAATAGGTATAGGTAGACTATATTCTGGTTAACCCCAATCGGCTTAAAGGAGTTGGATAAGGAAATGAATTTGTCAAGGTGAGAGTTTGGATCATCATTTGGTAGGCCACAGAATTGACAGAGGTTTTGGACTAACTGAACAATGTGGGGCTTTAATTCAAATGATTCTCTATTGGTTTCCGGATCGACGATTGGTCCTCCTCGACCTTCAATCAAAGGTTTAGAGTCATCAGCCAGAGTGATACGTGCAACTGTCATAGTCTCGTTGGCAGGTGGTTGACTAGTTGAATGAATAATGGGGGGGGGGGGGGGGGTAATTCCTAAAAATGTAAAAGGAAGAAAAAACAAAGAAAAATGTAGGGGTTTAAGAAATCCTAAAGGTTCACTAGTAAGTAATTTCATCTTAACGCCTAAGGATCGTACAGTTGGTTCTCCGGCAGCGGCGCCAAAAACTTGATGCGTCACCAGCGGTCGGTAAGGATTTTACCCTTGTCGTTGCACCGGCTACTGGTGACGGGCATCAGTGGGTGTTTTAAATTTGTAATTGCGGGGCCTAAGTTTCCCTAACAATGCTAATCCTAAGGGTGAGCAAGTGGTAGGTATGACCTAGAGTCGTTCTTCAAACCGTCTGAATTGAAACTAAGGTGTGACAGATGAGGACTTTCAAACTAGTGAAGGGCTTATAAAATAGTGGGGGAGTTTTGGTTTTTCTATTAACTAACTTAAGAAAGTAAATAAATAAAAGCGAAATTAAAATAAAAGATAAAGCAGATAAGATAAAGGTAGTGTTTGCTGAGACTTCGTTAATTAAGTTATGGGATGATGTTTGGAGAAACTGTCTTAAAAGATATTTGTTAATTGTTACTCTTGGATACTTGTGATGTAAACACTAGATTCCCTACTAATTAAAATTCCATTAGCATGTCACACCGGGAGCTAGGTTATGGTAGCATTACAAAGTAAGTAGAATAATAAGCAAAATCTTAATTATGATTTAATAATACTTTCATATGAACGGGAACAAAATCTTAAGTTACTAGACTTAACTGAATCATATAACGATTCCTCGTCATCCTAACAAATTCGTATATTTAAAAAGTTCATTTATGACTTTAAACTAGCCCTTGCTTAAGACTACCCAATAAATCCCCTAATTATCTACAATGTTCCTCACTTAAAGTGGTTCCGCCGCTTCAAACCTTGGCAATATCTTATCCTACGATAATCCCCCATGTAGCCTTGTGTAACACCCCCAAATTTTGGGTTGCGGAAGCGGTCGGGTCGGGTGTTACCAAATCAAATATCACAAGCACAAAGGTACATAATGAACGACTCTAAATGAGACGTTTGAAAATAGTTATACATTTCCAAAATAAAAGTGTATACAAGTTGCGAGTTCACAAAATAATTTCAATACATAATTTTGATACAAAAGTTATGCAGAGAAATCCAGATGTTTGAAAATATGCGACTCGAGCTAGCATATCTTGTAGCAATCCTAATCCTGCTGGGCACCTGAGAACACATGCTAAAATGAGTCAGCTATAAAGCTGGTGAGTTCACAGGATTGTTAGTTGAAAACATAAAGTATAAATCTTATATGTTTTTGAAAATTTGATTCAAAATCCACGATTTTGATTTGTATTGTTATAGTATTGTAAAATCCGTGTGTAATACACCTATCGAGGTATCTCGTACCTAAGTGATTTAGTAGTTTATGTAAATATATAGAGGAAAACAGCAATCCATGCCTTGTTACCTATAAGATAATGGTATGTCTATGATGATGTCAGGCAATCCATGCCTAGATACTAGTAAGTGTGTGTATGACATAGTCATATCGAGGGTGTGGCAATCCATGCCTAAGTACAATTTGAGTATGTATATGACCACGTCATATGGTAACAAGTATTAATATTACTTATTCCGTAGTAAGGTGTTAGTGTTCCCCCTGGCATATTGTGTTGCTTCCAGCAACATGAAATTGTAATCCCGCAGGGCTATGATTGAGTATTTAATCAAATACCGAGTTAACGACCTCGCGTGAAAGCTCACCGATCCATTAACTAATGCGAATCTCGAGTGTAAACTCGCCGATCCGTGATTGAGTGTGAATCCCGAGTGTAAGCTCGTTGATCCATCGATTGAGTGTGAACCCCAAGTGTCAGCTCGCTGATCCATCGATTGTATCGCTTTATCGTGATATCGTAATTGTGCCCACTTTACCGTGACATCGTTTTGTGCCCACTTTACCGTGGCATCGTTTTGTGCCTCCTCAGCATCGACCGGTTGCTTCGCAAGTAATGTATAAAATCGAAAGCCGACAGTACTACGACATGCCCGACTAGTATAATTGAGAGCCGACAATACTATGACATGCCCGACTATAGTAATTGCGTTTGTATAAGTGTATGTATACCAATATACATATGTAGATTTTAGGTAGCACCAAGTGCTCGAGATAGAGTACGAGTATGTATATATATATATATATATATGTATATATATATATATATATATATATGTAGGTCAATTCACAAACACAAGTAATAGAGTATCAGACATCGCATGAAAGTAATATACTGTATCTAAATATGTATACCCAATACTTAGATATAAGGTGTAGCACAGTAAGCCTAGTTATGAATAACTCATCACCTAGTTGTTTCATATTAGTATAAGAAGTCTATACTAATGTGTGTTACTAACGTATACTCCTAGCCTCAGCCTAGCAAGTATATCGAGGTCTCGGGGAAATGTTCACTTAAGTACAATTTCCATTCTAATACTCATAGGGTGTATTGGCAGTCTTAGTTCCTAAAAGGTGGACTAATCCTGTAAAAGTCTAGCTGTCATCCAGTGTAGGTAGAACTAATCAGTTCTAGTTTATTCGATAAGGTTGTCCCGCAACAATACGGTCAAAGTGTAGTGATAACCAAATCAGGTTATAAAATGGATGTCATTGTTTAAGATCTAGTGAAGTACAATTGTAACCTACCTAGGTTAAGTATTGATATTGTTCTATGACAATATGATGGGTGTAATCCTAAGCATTACACATTTCGTATTACATACCGTAAAGTATATAAATGTGAATTATAAAAGTGTATCATTATAATTCAAAACAGTAGTTGTGCATGTGTCTCACCCCGAAAACAGTAAAACAGTTGAAAGAGTGGGGCTATGAACTCACCTGAGGAGCTAGCAATCCTACGATACGCGCATCGTCCGATGAGTAACCTCCGAGTGTCCTAAACACGTGAGGTTATATGAGTACTAGACAAATCAGTTTGCCTAAGCGAGTTGTGTAAGTATTCATTTGTCGTTCAGGTTTGGAGGCCGTGTACGGGAGTCTGGGGGCAGCGCCCCTGGTAGCGGGGTCCAAGGGGTGGCAACCCCTGGCGGGGTCCAAGGGGCAGAGCCCCTGGCTGGGGTCGAGCTTTAGTAAAAATGCACGTGAAATCCAAATTCGGAGTAAAATCGAGTACAAAATCTTAGTTTCGACAATTAGTGAAAAATATGTGTTTTTAAGGTTTCGAGTTCTGCGACACAAAGGTTTGTGTCGCTAAAGGGTTATGCGACACAAGGGTTTGTGTTGCCATGTGCGACATCCACAATTTAATGCGACATAGTGTGTTTTTTCGCTATATGCGACGTTCGGATTTTCTGCGACATAAAGGCTTGCGTCGCACCATGCGACATAACTAATTATTGCGACATAACCTGCGACATTGGTTATGTCGCAACACTGTTTTTGTTCCTCTGTGACACAACGATCTGTTCGGCAATTTTCCCCCCAAAAACACAATCTAACCTATTTTTGAGCCAAATCTTGTTGGTATAATGTTGAAACATGATATATTAAGTATTTCTAACTCGAAATATCAAGAAAAGGGAGTAATTTCTTACGATTTGAGAGATCGAACGAGGAGGATGATGATGAACACAATGATGAAGATGATGAAGATGAGGATGATGTTGTGTTGCTACAGCTGGTGCCAATCCGTTGCTGTTGTTGTTGTTATTTTGTTGTTGTTGGTGGTGGTGGTATATTTGAGAGAAAAAGAGAGATCAGGTACAGATAGATATGTGTGTGGGTGTGAAAATGAAAACATAAAATAGGGAGCGGAAGAAAAGGGCAGCCGGCCCATCATTTTTGGTGGGTTTGGTTGTCCCCAATTGTTGTGTTAAAAGTCCGTGTTTATTTTCCCGATCGTATAAAAATGTATTATTTTCGATAATAAGAATTTATTACTATTCTTTTGAAATGTTTTCGAGTGAAAAGATTTTAACAAAATACTATTTTGGAATTAAATTTTAATAGGTTGTTTTCGCGCGGTTTCAGATACTTAGAATGCATTTTTAATTAAACACGACTTACATTTTCGAACGTTTAATATTTTTCCTCAAATGTATAATGTTAAATCTATATAATAAAACATTATTTATAAAATTTTGTCACCGAAATTCAGACGCGATATTATGTGTTCTTTCGGATCCTTTCAAATGTGATTACTAAATAATCGTTGTGTATTACATATATATAATTATATATATAAAATTTTCGAATACTTTGTTATAACTGGGCGCGAAAATTAAATTGGGCCCATTATACAAAGTATTCGAAAATTTAAATTGGGCGCGAAAATTGTACTTTTGACCGGGTGTCACACCTTGAGCTTCCATAGTTTCATACCTTTCACAAATTATATTGACACAAATGACTGACTACCTTTTAATTGGACGTCGTTAAAAAGGCGTTATAATCACGTTTATTGGTGGAAAGGCAATAGATTAATTTGAAGTTTAAAAGTATATTTAGAAAGTTTAATTAAACTAGAATTCTCCTTTTATATATTAGTCCGTAATATAACTACCTTCGGTCGTTACTCGACTTCCATACATTTGTATCCACCTTGAAGTGTTTTCAGTACTATATCGAATAACAGTCGAATAGGGACCGTCATATTACTTCGTAATATTGTACCATTTTGTAATATGACTAATTTCGGTAGTTCCTCGACTTCCATACATTTGTACTCCACCTTGAAGTGTTTCCAGTACTATTTCGAGTAACAGTCGAATAGGGGCCGTCATATTACTTTACGATAATTAGAACTGTTTATATTTTACTACTATGATGATCCTAAGGCAACAATCAAACAAGAACATGCAATAAGACGATCGAAGCAAGACTACCGATCTTTAATATTTAATTATAAATCATCCCATAATTAACTAACTACATCGCAAGTAAACATGACAAGTATACTACTCTCTAATCATGGCAATAACTAAATCTAGCATAATCAATATAAACGTAATTAATTAAGATAGATAAGGATAGAAAGAACCAGGATTAAATGCGAGAGAGAATAGACTTGAATTAATTGACATAATTCCGAGCGTACACCGAAGATTACAATGCGTTCCGCACTTTCCTTCTATTCCTAATTAAACTTATAAACAAGTTTAAATACTAGTTAAAACTAATCTAGAGAAAGAATGTAGAGTGAGAAAGTTGGAGCTTATTTCTAGAGTGAGAGAAAATAAGCTAGGAAGGTGTGTCTTGAAATGAGCCATGGAGCCTCCTATTTATAGGAGAAAATTGGTGCATTTTAGCAAGTTGGGGCATATGTTAGCAAAATGTGTAAAAGTTGCTAGCACATGTACCCTAAAGCGCGTAAAATCTAGCACATGTACCCTAGAGTTGCGGAAAAGGCCTAGCACATGTACCCTGCGAGTACGAGCAAGGACGAAAAAGTGGCCGGGGGACGGAGGACTGCCAACCGGCATTGGGTGGCTGCCATCCGGCGTTGGGTTGCTGCCAGCCGGCCTTGGTTGGCGGCCAGCCGCCCCGGTTCGCTTTCTTTCGCTTCATTTCTTAATTCGTGTGTATCTTCTTTGTTATGCATCCGTTTTCGTCGATTCTTTTTGCGTTGGATTCTTTTTACAAAAATGAAGACTTTGATGAAAAGAAATCCCTGAGATGTGTCTCTTATCTTTATATGTCTTGTACGAATCATTTGAATCTTCCGGCGTATATAGAATCTTCATTCTTCATCCATTTTTCTTGATTCTTCTTCTGTTGGATTCGTATTTTGAAAAAGAATATCTTGGATAAGATGGATCTTGGTGATGGGTACTTTATCTCTAAATCTTGTTTTGATGCCTTGAATCTTGAATTGTGCGTGGAATCTTCATTTTTTGCTCGTTTTGCTTGATTTTTCTCGTGCAACTCTATTTTGACATTCTTGGCAAAGTTTCATTGATTTGTACATTATCTGAGTTTATTTGCCAAGTATTGTTCCAGAATGGGAGAGATATCAGTAGTAAAAATGTGACTTTTTACGCGATATCAATGATAGCACTTAGATATAGGTTTGTTTTGAATAAGGTCTTCATCTTTTAGAATTAGGTTTGTTTTGAGTTATAATCATGAATTTTGTTCATATTTTGCAGGTTATTGTAGAGCCAAATTACAACAAAACGTACCAGGTAAAGATCGAATTCTACACACCTTCTTCAGTATTTAGCCTTTTGGTTTGGATCATCTAATTTGGTCAGTTACGAGGCATAGTATATGACTATCATTTTAATGATTATAGAAGATTGCAGACTTACAACAACCAAGAAGTTGGCTCTACAAAAATTTTTGTGAGTTTGTTTAATCTACTTCTGAAATCTTTGCATATATTGCCATTTTTATAACGATTATGAATGTTGCCGTGACCAAGAATATTATGTAATCATATACAATGAATAAGTGAGGTTGAGATAAAGTATATGTATTTTTATTAAACACCAACATGACCATTATTTTATCAAATTTTATTAGGTGGACAATGCAAAATATGAACTTATTTCTCCATGAATCTTCTCAAATAGGTACTTTATTACTATTGGTCGTGGCTTTTATTTTTCATATGTTTTTCTTTATGTATGAGTGAGTATTGTTCAGAGTCTCTCATTTTTGTTTGGATGACAGTGTAGAAACTAACGATAACTATATTAAACAAATCGAATGCAATTACAAAGCTTAATAGAAACCGAATACAAAGTGTGTTTAAATAGTAAACTAACAAAACCCTCAAAGTAATCAATGGGCCTAAACTAAATCAATAAAATATGGGTCTAAACTAATATGCTAACATCCTCTCTGAAACTCACAATGCTACATCAAGATGCATTGAGAGTTTGTCAAACAAAATTTTGAACTAATAGACGAAACAAAGCAAAATGAAATGAAACCTTGGATATTGATGTTGAGAGTCCAATTTAAAACCAATGTCAATGGTGACCACCAATGCTAGTATGAAACCCACAACCAATGACCACCATACGACACCAAATGCTAATTCCAATGCAAAACCATATCCAAATCCAAAATTTACTGAAACCAAGTCAATGCGAAGTTGATACCAAACCATGTCAATACCAATACCATTGCCAATGCCAATTCCAATGCAAAACCAAAAAAAATGCCAAACCAATGCGAAACTATTCCAATGCGAAGTCGAACCAAACAAATTATCAATGCAAAACCAAAACAAACTGAACGGAAGCCAAACATTGCATAACAAAAGAAAACCTAAAAATAAAATCAAATCCTTACACAAAGCAAAGCTAACTAATCGATAAGAAATTTGCCAAACGAGAACGTATAAAACCAAACCAAAGGAAACCGATCACCATCAAAATATTCAGCAACTTCGACAATGAATATCTCCAAAACGCTACATCCAATCGAAAATCCGAATAGTCAAATCTTGTAACTGTGTGTTATAAACCTACAGTCCAAAATTTACGAAGATCCAACGGCTAACGAACTCTCTAGAGCAATTTTACCACATCTGCGCACTAAATAACCAACAGTAAACAGTAGCAACTTCGACAGATTTATGGAAATTTTTCGAATCACCGATTACAAATCCGAACGGTCAAAAGCTAGATCTACATGTCTAGAAGGTACAGTACAAATTTTAGGACGATCCAGCGGCTAACGAATCTCAGATCATAAGTATCCTACTGCTGCACAGATTATTACGAATTTCAAACTAAAACAAAGAAAAATGAACGAACGAGCGCAAACGTAAACGGGATCCCTCCGGATCGTCAAAAATTAGTCGACGACCGGAGGATGACTAATTCACGAAATCGTATACCTAAAGCTCTGATACCGTGTAAAAACTAACGACTACTATATTAAACAAATCTAATGCAATTACAAAGCTTAATAGAAACCGAATAAAAAATGCGTTTAAATAGTAAACTAACAAAACCCTCAAACTAATTAACGGGCCTAAACTAAACCAATAAAATATGGGTCTAAACTAATAGATAGGTTATAGTGTTTAATTGGGTGATAAGGTATATAGTGTAGTTATATGTTTGGAAAGTCTCAATAAGCATAACTACAATAAACCCTTTGATAGAGAGGCATCACTAAATTTTCAGGTTTACTTATTTATCACTTAGCTTCTTTTAGTTTATGGGTCCAATGGCTAAAGTTATAAAGTGGGTCTTCCAATCCTACTAATTAGTTATTTGAATGTAGCCAAAGGCTTACAGTGAGTGAGTGATAGATTCTTTAATGTGTTTAAGATTCACATTATAACTTCAAAATGCTTCAAGTTTTCGTATGATAGAAATTATTTCATATTTTACTTATGTACACAGTTACTTTTAGCTGGACGTGACAGTCTTGACCCATTTACTTGTGGTTTGGTCAATGCTTTATATTTATTATTATTAAATTTCAACTGTATATTGGCAGTGAGACCTTACGCTATGACCTAAGGTGACAAATAACAGCTCAATACTTTGATGTTTCTCTTAATAGTTGTTGTGAAGTTTATTTACATAGTTTGAGTCGTGTCTTTGAGCTACTATTTCATCATATCCCATGTGTACATTTAGTTGCTGTAATTGTTGACTCAAAGTGACAAATGGCCTTATTTAGCTTTTGTAAATATGTTGTGTGTTTTGGTAATTTTTATATTTGTCAGCCCACTTATGATGTTTAATAGATCTGCTCATTTATAGAGTTTATGATTAAAGAGACATTGTTCAATTGCTACAATTCAGAAGGGTTATGCATCTAGATTTTAAGGTAAGTTTGTATTATTCCATTTTACGCATCTTGATTATTATGTTTGTATAGTCGCTTTATGTTGTAGAGACAAGATGAGACAAAACATTATATGACAATCTTGATCTGATTTTCTAAAAACTATATTGTTGAACTATTTGAAAGTTTGCTTGAAGTTACCATTTGTGTGATTCTTCATGATTCTTTATACAGTTTGAGAGTCCCGAATTCACTATTAAGTAGTGAAATGGAATCGCAATAAGTAAAGTTTAATTGTAGAATGGGGGGTTGAATAAAATTAAAAACTTTTCTCTAGTTTTAATCAAGTTACTTAGACAGTTTTTGATTGTTTAATAATAACAGAGTATGTAAGAGATAGATATGACAATATCAAAGCAAGTAATAGATAGTAGCTGAGAATATAATTTTATTGATCATAAACTCACTAAGTGTTGATTGCGGAATGAACTAGCCAAGGCTAATCCAAATCAAACACTTGTGCTAAACTATTACAATTTGAGCTAAACAGTAGTGGACAAACACGCTAACTGTTTACTCACTGCTCGAGGATACGTACTTAGACAAACTGTATTCACTGACAAACAAGTGAATAATACGTATCAACGGCAAACTTCTAAGTACAAAGTACTGCTCTATTTATAGTGCAAATGTCTTATGGAAAATCATGATCTTGGAATGACACGTGTCGCTGCTTGATTGGTTTGATCTCTGATCCTTGATTATTCTGTGGTCCCAAATTCTGTTACCTCGAATATCACGTCTTCCTTAAAACCAATCATTCACTGCCACGTGATCCTTCAAACATTCTTCATGTACGAAGAACACTTGCTGACATATAAGAGGAGCACTTCGTACTTTATTGAATAGTCATTGAAGAAGCAGTAACTCTCCTCACTCACTGCAAGCTAACATGCTCTTGTAAAATGACTTGAAATATTGTTCTTCAGTGACTAGCTGTTATTTGGACAGTGACTTTTGCCTTATTCAATATGAAGATATAAAACTCTCGCTGCTTGTATCAGCGACACACAAAGTTGAGTTTTAATCTTCCTCAGTATGTTAGAATGAATGGCGATCATCAATTGTTAACTTCAGCAACAACAGCTTTGACACAAATCATTTCTTCATCAAGTTGTGTTTTATTGAGTTGGTCAGCAACTGATGACTTATCAGCGACCAGTGACTCAACAATCTCCCCCTAAATGATTGTGATCAAAGCTTCCTAAACAAACTTGTGCTGATGAAGTTTAGAGTGATCAGAGACAAACAAGTAATAACTTTAGCAACAACAACTTTGATTTAATCATTTTCTTCAATGAGTTAGTCATCATTTGATCAGCGATCAATGACTCAACACAGTTCAAAATGGATCCTTTGTGATTGATGCACCAACATTTGATTCTTTGCTTAATCTGATGACAGGTTGTGTTTTATGTTTTATGGTTCACTCTGCTGTTATTCATCCGCCAAAGGCATGAAGAAGTTTTTATTCAGGAATTGATATTGCTTCTTTTTAAAGTAACGTATATATGAAATTTCTTCATGTTAAACTTAATAGGATTTGAGGAGTCTGTCTATTAAAAGCTAAGAAGTCCAACATGTTTATAAGTTTTGGTTCTAAAGAATTGATTTTGTAATTGAACACTCATATTTGGGTGCATATTTTGCATATATTATTTTTGTGATCATAATGTCTATGCAATTTACAGTGGTCGTAATATATGCTAGAAGTCTAACAGCATCGACATCTTTTTACTTGATTTCTCTTGCCCACGGGGTATGCAAATGGACCAACTTAAAACATGTTCCTTCTTCTAAACTTTGCTCATCTATCTTTTCAACTCAAAATTTCTTTTCGGATTTGACTTGAATTGTAATTAGTAGTTGCATGATATCTATTATATTGTCCTCCTAATATCATCTCTAAATAATTTTTAAATTTGGTTCTCTCATCAAACCCGTGTTGTCACGGGTCCACAAACTAGTAATGTAGAATTGTAGAAAAGTGGATAACAATATTGGGATGTAGGTGGTTTTTACCCCCTTTAAATATTAAAAAGTTGATCGCTCTTCTTTTGTACTTTCTTCGTCTCAATCAAAGTGTCAACTTTAACTTTGCTCATCGTTTTAGGGTTCTATACCAGCTACAATTTTCACCCAATCAAATGACATACGTACTAAAGTCTCATTCGATTGATTAAAATATAAAAGTAGATACTTATTTGGGATAACCCAAAATAATAACGTGAACACTTATATATTATATATTATTTCCTTTATAACTAAATGGTTAATTTTTAGAAACAGACTGATCTGGTTAGCTAACTATCAGAGCCATAATTAAGAAGTAAATCCTACATACATTAGCCCCAAAATACTTGTACAAAAATAAATTATTATGATTAAATTAATAAACTGAAGTGAGTAATTTAATAGGGCCAATCCTTTCACCAGTGATTGTACGTTAAAAGTAGAGACCACCACAAATTGAACCTATGAATGCCGATCCCTTTCACCCAATACATATACATTCCACTACCATATATATATCTGCCATTATTCTCCACACTGCACACGTCCGTTCATTTTCTTAAATCTGCTTGTAAGTTTCCATCAATCGATCGATCAATGGCGCCTGCTGCTTCAAAGGTAAGTCTGAAACTTCTAATCGACAAAAAGGGACAACGAGTCTTGTTTGCTGAAGCTGGTAAGGATTTCATCCACTTCCTTTTTAGTCTCCTGACTTTACCCCTGGGTACAGTCATTAGGCTCTTAGACAACAATGGCATGGTTGGGTGTTTGGGTAAACTTTACCAAAGTGTCTCAGATCTAAACAATGACTACATGCAGTCCAACCAACAGAAAGATGTCCTCTTAAAACCCATGTCTTCAGTTTCATCTCATGTTCCTTTGTTACCACTTACTGACTGCTCATCTTCATTGCCTACCGCAACCGTTGCGACAGAATATTACACGTGTGGAATTGATTGTACATCGTCCTCAGGGCTTCTTTCCTCAACTTCTCGCAGTTGTCCTTACTGTTGCAGCAGAATGTTCCTAAGCCATCTACAACTCCAGCTCCTGCTAATGCAGTTGGAGATAAAGGTGGATTTGTGAAGGGGGTGGTAACTTACATGGTGATGGATGATCTCGTTGTTGCTCCCATGTCTACTATCTCCAGCATTACTTTGCTCAACAAGTTTAACATTAAGGAGGTGGGTGCGTTGGAGGAAATAGTTGTCGATGTCGGCATGGATGAGGTACTTTTGTTGTATCGTTTGTTGCACCGATAATTTCCCCTTTTTTACTTAATTAATTAATCACGCTATTTAGTATCTAGCTAGCGATATATCATATAAAATGTATATGGGGTGCTATATATCTATCATATCATAAGATTACATATATAATTGTTTATATGTCAAAGAGATAAGAAGCCGTTTGATTCTGTCATGTTTAAGTTCATCAAGTTGATTTAAATCGAATATCGCGCGCACTAGTAGTAATCAAGGATTTAAGGTTTATCACAGTGTTCTATAAATCTCATCGATCTATGTTCATTATTGCATAATACAAGAGGTTTGTAGATCATTATGTTTTAATAGTTTGAGTCGATCTGTGGGATCATATTGTTCATATGTGGAATTGATTATTTCCCTTATTTAGCGGGAAACACAAGTATTTGATTGGTGTTTAATTAATATGATGGTGTAGGGCTTGGAACTTTTGAAGCAAGCTTTTAAGCTCTAACACAGTGTTGACAAAAGTCTTCCTTGGATGAAACTCTACAACAGGTCTAAAGGATATGCTATGTGATCGATCCATACGATGCTTGTGTATTACATGCATCCTATAAGTATTTTATGCTTTTGTTTGTACTCGACTATCATTAAAGAAGCTTCTTTTTGATTTCTAGTGATCGATGTAACTACATTGGCTTATAATCATTTTCAATTAATCTTCGTTGTGTCCGTTAATTATAAGTTTTCTGATCTTGGCAAAAAAGTATTTTTGCGGTATCCAATCACTAGCAAACTCATTCAAAAGCCCGTTTATCATACGGTGTTTTTTTTTTTTTTTTTGTGAAGAAGTGGTCTTCAAATTTCGATGTCTTCAAAGGATCGGTTGTATGAAACATTCAAAGCGTAAGAAACATCTCTTAATTCGTTGCCTTTGTGGAAGGATGAGTATTGTAAGAAACATTACAGATACTTTTGGCTCCACATAATTTGGATGCTTAATGCATGTTTCACCTAGGGATGGCACCCACGGGTAACGGGTACGGATACCTCATATCCATTGCCCGTACCCACGATTTTTTATATACCCATCTACCCGCGGATATCCACTAGCGGGTAAAAAAACATACTCATGCCCGTCACCCGCGGGTAACGGTGCCCACGGTTATGCCCACGGGTTATAAAATTATGAACAACCGAGTAAACAAACACGGGTCTACGGGTATACCCATGGGTAGGGTGAAAAAAACATACCCATGCCCCTACTTTTTTTTTATTACATATATATATATATATATATTCAAAACTATAATAGAGGGTAAACGGATATACGGGTATACCCACGGGTGATACAAACAGGTGTGTCGGGTTCACCAGTACGATTTATCCGCGGGTGGTATACCATGCCCGCTACCCACCCGCCACCCGCCAATAGGTTTACTTTTCTACCCAAACCCGAACCCGCGGGTGTAAATTTTTGGGTTTACCCGCCCATCACAGTCGGGTACCCGCGGGTTGCGGGTTTTTCAGAGCCCATTGCCATACCTAGTTTCACCATAAGTTATTGGATCCAGTTTTCTAGAATCCAGCCCATCAGTCTCATCTAACGGGCGATAAAAGTTATTGGATATCTTGAAGTTGGGCTGTTCAGGCCTAGAACGTTGTTCACTTTACAAGACCATATCTGATCAAAGATATGGAAATGATTGTCACGTCTAAAAATTAATCTAATTGCATAATTCGATACACAAAATATGATGAATGGATAAGTTGATTAGGGATGGAGTTAGAAAATTACATTTTTAAGTGTGGCAGACTAATATATATATTTTTGTTTAGTGGGCAAGTATTAACAATACTCATAATGATTGGTATATTCTTATTATTGAACTTTTAGAAAACGAGATTCAAATATATGAGGAAATAAATCGTGCTGCAAAACTGCACGGATGACACCGTGCACTAAGTTATAAAGGAGGGACTATTTACGTAAATACTTTATTTAATTTGTGATTGGTCAACCGCAAAATTTAAATTTTCTTTCAACACTACAATTGTTATGCTCTATACGCTAATAGTTTTATCAGTTATTAAGAGTATGTTTCAAATGTGACTTTCTAGAGCTTTTAGAAACTTTAAGTCACACCCGTAAAAAAAGGAAAACGAAAAATGTGGAAATTTTTCATAACTAAATACCCATGAAAGTCAGGTAGAAGACTTCTCATTTCCCCATAGTTATGATGATAGATAGTGTACATGTATATTTCCAAAAGAAATGGAAAAGAGAGTAGCTTTGTAATTTAATACTTTTTTATTAATCAAATGAAATCAAACGACAAAATTTAATAGATGCATGCGTGTATCATTTCCAAGTGTTTTTTTAAACCCCGTGCAATTAAGCTATCTCTGCTAATCTCCAACTTCCACTCTTATAAAATCTCAGCATCGTTATTGGAGTATCAATAAACTCCACAAATGGCTTCACCAAACATGATTACACTTAAACTTCTAATCGACAAGAAAGGCCAAAGAGTTTTATTTGCAGAAACCAGAAAAGAATTTGTGGATTTTGTTTTCCACATATTCTCTTTACCACTCGGCACCCTCATCGAGTTTATAGGATCGAACCAAATGATCGGTTGTTTAGGTAAACTCAAAGATAGCATCGACACTTTCAATCAAGCCTATCTTCTACCTGGCATTGATAAAAAAGTCATCTTTAATTCCAAAACGCCTTTTAATGGGGACTTGTTTTCTTTGTCCTATGACGAAAATGTTAGGACATGTTATGGTGACCATCGCTATATAATTCAGGAATGAGCCTAGAAGACCAAGGGACTGCGATGCGAATCAGATCTCAAGTCGCAAGGCATTGCGATGCGAGATGAGATCTGGGTTCGCAAGGTGGCTAGCGAACTGATTGGTCTGGGCTGCGAACCGAGCCCAACAATGTGAATTCGCAGAAGCCCATGACCTGCGAAGTTAGGTTTAGGGTTTTAGTATAAATAGAGTTCTTAGGTTTATGGTTTCAGTTGATGATTTAGTTGCAACAGTTTTCGTCCTTAGCCAGAGTAATGTAAGTGTCTAGGCTAGTCTCGTTGATTCAATCCTTTGAATCATTAGACATATACTCCTTTGGTATTGTAATCATTAGGTTATTGTAATCGATTGATTAATAAATGATTTATTTATATCAAAATGTTTATCTCCTATTCATCTCGTTATTCAGTTCGTATTCGTTCACGTAGTATAAATAATCTCAATGATTAGTTTACGAGAATTCCGCACTTGTATGCTAGTAATCGGATCCCTGATACGCATCCATATATGCGTATCAACGAGAGGACCACTCTAACAGTGGTATCAGAGCGGGTTGGGATCTGTAATTGAGATTTTGAGGCTGAGAATCAAAAATGATTTTGTATTTAGGGTTTACAGCCGTTTTCGCGAACTGAGATTAGGGTTTCAGCAGAACTTGCGAACTGAGTTTTGCGAGTTGAGTTGCGAACTGAGATCACTTGCAATTTGATATTGAGTTGCGAACCGAACCGATTGGTGAATCCACTTGCGAATCGAGTTGTGTTTGCGATTTGAACCGAGTTGAGTTTTTGTGCGGTACGAACTAGGTTAGGCCTTGCGAGATGAGACTTTCATCGCGAACTGAAAGTTTGACTAAGTCAAAAATCAGGTTCGCACTTTATATTTTCAATTGTTTTTAATATTAGAACTTTATATTGACAAGTTAACAATTACTTGAGATGTTAAGGTCAAAAATTAATTTACTTTCGACCCTAATGTTAACAAGTAAATCATATTTTTTTATGTTTTAGACTTGAGACTTTTTGGTTATAAGTAAATTGCAATTTAAAATTATTTTGTTTCGTATTCGACTTGAGATTTTTAATTACAAGCAAAATACGTTATAAATATTTTTAAGTAATGTACAAGTTAAGTGGAGTGTTGATCGAAAGTCTTTAGACTCATTGAGAAGTCGTGCAGCGTGTCCCGATTTAATATCGGCGGTCAATTTCTCTATTATAACTTATGCATTTTAGACTTGTGTATAGACTTAATACCGTAAGGTATATAAGTAAATAACAAGTAAAATTTGTAGACTCGTATAACTTATTCGTAAATAGACTTACGAACTTTAAGTTAATAAGTAAAAGACTAGATGTTACTTTTCAACTTAAGAATGTTTTATTAATAAGTTGAATTATACATTATAGTAATTAGACTTGAAAATATTTATATTGACAAGTAATTTATGAATAAGATATGTCAAACACATAATTTTAGCTCAAGATTTTCTTTATTCAAGATTAACTGTATCACGGGTTTAGTCGGTTGATATATGTAAGAAGATTATCATTGACGAAAAATTAGGCAAAAACATTTTATCAAAAATGTTTAGGCTAAACAGTTACAGAGTTTTTTTTTTTGAACAGCAGAAAGAGGAACGGGGAGGGAGCTACGGCTCCGCCATCACCCCCAAAACCCGCACCCCGCACCAATATTATTATCACGAACTAGCAAGATGCTAGCATTACAAATTACAAAGATAGCACTAATTAAATAAAACACACCCCAATTAAACAAATTACATAGTCTACAAAACGAGACCCATATAAACTACCAAATTAATACCCCAACAGGTTAGAGCACCATTCAACCCATTGTATCTTCTCATTCTTCCGAGAACTCCTACTATTTATCCAGAAGTATGATTTGCCCATCAATTGCATTGGGATATTTGCGAACTCATTCATACTTTTATCCCTAAAAATCACTTCATTTCTAAAATTCCACATGATCCAAAAGTAAACATATAAGACACCCACAAACCTTTCCTTCAATCTTCCTTTCAGGCCCATTGATTCAATCCCTTGCATTATGTTATTAGTTGACACCAGATTAACTACATCAGTCCTCCACCATTTGCCTAACCAATTGAGCGCATCTTTTGCATATCTACATTCAATAAAAATGTGTCTCTCTGTCTCTTCATGATTACCATATAGTGGGCATGACCCATTCCTTACTTGTATCCCCCTTTTTATCAAGTTGTTTCTGGTTGGTAATCTGCCAAGAATAGCTCTCCATACATGTACATTCACTTTCTTTAGTATCAAACTTACCCATTTAAATTGCAAGTTACACCCGGAACTATTATATATTTCGTCCATTACCCTTCTCATAGAAGCAACCGTAAACTCCCCTGTATTGTTCCATCTCCATGACCATTTTCTATCTTCCACTTCTGCGTCTACTTGAAACATACTCGAGAAACATAAGTTATGTTTTGCTATCTCTTTATCCACTTTAAGAATATTACTCCAGATTCCTGCGCATCGTCCCTTTGCAATTTTATCTCCTAACACCCCCCCCCCCCCCTCATTCCCATGAATAGCAATTATAGTATCTCTCCACAAACTATGACGTTCAACTAACATACGCCACCACCATTTACTTAGTAAAGCTATGTTTTGAGCTTTTAAACTCCCAATACCCAATCCACCCCTATCTTTCCCTGCTGTCGTTTGTTTCCATGATACCCAACTTTTTTTTCTCTTATCTTTGTTACCCCCCCAAAAGAAGTTTGCCCGAAGTCTTTCCAACTTTGATATAATTTTCTCAGGAGCTTTAAATAAAGATAAGTAATATGTACCTAAACTGCCGAGAACACTTTTTCATAATTGAAGCCTTCCACCAATTGATAACGTTTCTGCTTTCCATATTGATAGTTTGTCTTCAAACTTCCGGATCAGAGGTTCCCAATGTTCAGTTTTATTCATTGAAGCACCTAAAGGAAATCCAAGATACTTGAATGGTAAGTTTCCCACCTTGCACTTTATTTCCACCACCATTAAACTGACGGCCTCCTCCTCTATACCAATCCCGAATAAATTGCTTTTCGCATAGCTAATCTTTAGGCCCGATGATAAATTAAAACACCTCAGCATCCTTATCAGATTTTTTATGTTCCTGTGTGACCATTCCCCCACAAATATTGAATCATCTGCATATTGTAAGTGTGAAATTTCTGGCCCATTATCCCTTATTTTAATGCCACGGAACAGTCCGATACGCCTTGCTTTATGCATCATTTGGTTCATACCTTCAGCTACAATCAAAAATAACAAAGGTGCCATGGGATCACCTTGTCTCACCCCCTTCCTTGGATAAAACTGTTTAGATGGAGCACCGTTGATTAGAACCGAGATAGACGAAGATTTCAAACATTCCGCTACCCAATTTCTCCACTTAGTCCCAAATGACATTTGTGCCATGACTTCATCAAGGAATTCCCATGAAATGGAGTCAAAAGCTTTGTCAAAATCCACTTTGAAAACAAACGCTTTTCTTTTCTGCTTTTTGGTCCATGATATTAGTTCGCTAAGGATCAGTGGCCCCTCCAAGATGCTTCTATTTTTTAGAAATCCTGTTTGCTCTTTACCAATCAGATCGTTGATTACCCCTTTAAGTCTCGACGCCAATACTTTTGCTATCACCTTATAGAATGATCCAATCAAGTTTATAGGCCTAAAATCAATGAAGCTTAGTGGATTATCTATCTTTGGGATCAAAGTTAGTATTTTATGGCCTTCATTAAATCTACTTTGATTAAATCCCAAAACACCTTGTAAAATCGTAATGTGAATCCATCCGGTCCAGGTGTCTTTTCATCGCCGCATTCCCAGATAGCTTGTTTAACTTCTACCTCTGTAATTGGCCTTTCTAAATCCATCGATTGATTAGCGGATAATTTATTAAAGCTATTACAAACAAAGGCTGGTCTGGAATCACCAAACCTTTCAAACTTTTTAGAAAAAAACTCCCACGCACACTCTTTTATGCCTTCTGGATCCATTACCCATGTACCGTTTGAAGATATCCCATGAATGAAGTTTTTTTTCGCATTGCCCTTTATAACACTATGGAAATATCTCGAGTTTTCGTCTCCATCAATTACCCATTTCAGCTTCGCCTTCTGCCTTAATTTTGCCTTTTCAATCCTGTCTAACTCCCATCTCTTCATATCAGCTTCAATTCTATCTTTCATCTCCCGTTCATTTAATCCATTATTTTCAGCCTTTACATCTAGATCATTAGATATTTTCTCCAATCTTAATCGTTCCCCGCACACCTCTTCTTTATTTTTCACCTGCCATTTTTTCGCGACATTTTTCACACACCTTAGTTTATGCATGAACACTTGTATCAATGAATTATTACCCACGCCTCCAAGCTTACCCCATATGTCTTTCACTTCCTTCTGGAACGATTTATTATGTAGCCATGAGTTGTACATTTTAAAATAAGTCGCACCAAAGCCTCTTGAGTCCGAGTTGAAAATAAGAGGACAATGATCCGATAAATTCCGTGGAAGAATGACAACATTCGGGTTCTCACAGCTTAAGGATGCTCGATTATTTATTAAAAACCTGTCAAGAAGACTTAGTTTATCCGCATTTTTAGTGAACCGTGAAAACTTCCGGCCACCACATTTGATGTCAATCAATCCACTGGTATGTATGAATTCATTAAACACCCTTGCTCCTTGATAGCAGAAGTTTGACCCCTTTCTTTCGTCTGCGTTTCTTACTTCGTTAAAATCCCCAAACACCACCCAATTCACTTCTGGATTCTGTTGTAAGATCATCCCGATTTCTTCCCATAGTATTTTCTTTTTCGACAACTCTTGAGGTGCGTAGACATTAATAAAACCACACAGGTCACCATTTATTACCCAATTACCCCAAACTGCAATTAAGCCTTGCTTAAGTTTATAGTCTTCTTTCTTGAAACATGCCGGATCCCAAATAGATAATATACCTCCCGAAGCACCTAATGCTTCTGCTTGTACAAACTCAAAATTATTCCCACCCCAAAGCCTTCTAACACTTGCAAAATCCATTACCCCCGATTTTGTCTCTTGGATTCCCATTACCTCGATCTTATTCACCTTTCGCAGACCCCTCACCCATTCCTATTTCTCAATCGACCCCACCCCATTGATATTAATCGATAATATCTTCATCTAAAACCATTCACATCACCTTCCTCACCAATTGCCCTTCTGACCTCGTCTTCTTTACCATCCATATCAAAACCAACCATTTTCCCAACCTCCACCGTTTCCCCAATTTCTGATGATGATGCCGCTAATGCACTATGAGAACCCGCACGATGCTTATTCTTCCTTCCCATCATACCCGATAATTAAGATGATTTGGAAATCATGTGTGAAAAGTGAGAACCTGCAATTTTGTTTAGATCAAGCATCCCCCTTCCGTATTTCTTCGCTTTTGCCTTTTTAACAAACCCTAATTCAGTCGTATTTTCTTGCTGGACCTCATCGCCACTAATTGGATTGCCATTTTCACTTAGCCCAGGCCCATCCGCCTGATCCAACCCATTTTCCATCCACTCATTGTTGTTCTCCACTCCTTCATTATTGGGCCTCAAAATATTATCTTAATCCATATTATTTAGCCCATTATTCCAACATCCAAAATTTCCCTCCAAATTAACATTATTCTGCGTATCATTCTTGAACTCTGTGGGATTCAAATTTTTTTCATTTTTCGAGGCATCACCCGACTCTTCATGTTCCATGCCCATATTCACTTTGGACTGTTCATCTCCTCCCTCCCCTGATGCTTTTTCCGGCGAATGTTCACCCAAATCTTCATCGTAATATGACCCATCATCCGAGTCATCATTATCCACCTCCGTTTCTGATTCGTTATCGACCCATGATGGTTCATTTATTAGGCCCCCTGGGATTAATTTGGTGGATTCAACTTGATCTTCAAACATCCTAATCATGAATTCTTCTTCATCTACAAAAATGTTCAAGGCCACATCAATCTTGCATGGATCCTCTGTTAGAATGACCACCTTCCCTACCGACCAGTTACGAGAATCTTCTGCACATTCTTCTGGAACTATTACCTCCCCAAATGGCCGCACAATCTCGTCAAATATCTCGGTACTCCATGCGTGTAATGGAACACCGTAGACATTTATAGTTGCTAACCTTTTCTCCACCTTGAAGTCTTTATGCCATACTATCATGTCATCAAACCAATTTTTCCATGTATCTGATGCGTTTTTTAGAAAGTTATTTGCCACTTTCTCACTTACCATTTCCACAAGAACATTAAGACCTCCAATATACCTAAAGGTTATGTCTTCACATCCTTCGGCATTCTTCATCTCCTCAACGTTCCAAAGTTTTTCTAATGAGGAAACCTTCCCAATTAGATTACATTTAGCCCAGTTCCTTGTCACCTCCGATGACTCCACCCTAATTTGTGGCAACACATTTTTACCTTTTACTACATCAGCGCGAATGATCCCTTCCCCCAAATGCTAATATTATCCTTGATTCTTGTGTTGTTTTGCATCTTATTCCCATTATTTTGCATCCCACCATCAACGTCCTTTCTGTGATTATCATTCACCATGCCCTCACTCATCTCAAATCTTGCCTCTTTGATATGAGCTTTCCCACCCTTAATCTCCATACTCTTGACAGCCCCTATAATTCGTCCATTGTCCACCACATCAAAGAAGCGAGCAAATCCAAACCTTTTCCCCCATTTGTTTCTTTTCCTTGCTATGTATATATCTGCCACCTTTCCAATCTTGATAAATGTCTTCCATAAATCAGCTTCAGATACCTCCTCTGTGAAATCGGAAATGTAGAAAGAAGTAGTCCTTTGATTAACACCTCCATGATGATGACCCTTTTCTCTTTGATTAACCTTTTCCCCCATTTGTTTCTATTTTAAAACAGTTACAGAGTTAACTGTATAAATTGAAGAATGGGAGATTTACTGAAACCAAATAAACATATTATCTAGGCATTATTCAAACATGCTCGGGTGAAAAAGAATGAAGATCATGGTGTTTCGATAAGCTTCAGTTATGGTATTTGAAATGACTATACATCTAATTTTAGATCATAGCGGTGTGATGATAGATTAGGTACATCATATGAAGATTGAAGATCAAGATTGAAGATGAAGATTGAAGACCAAGAAAGATGATCATTCCAAGAGTATGTGTGTGAGATTTTGTTGAAGTATTTTTGTGAATTTATGAAGATACAAGACAGAGTCAGACACTACCAGTAATGACAGTGATCTAGGGTACAACATAAGAAATTTAATTTACAAATTGAAGATCAAGTGTTGTGTGAGAAGATCAAGTCTAACCAGTAAAGACCAGAAATCATTAGTTAAGGGGGAGTCTGTTGGTGCAGATTTTGTAAAAAATGATTTATGGTGTCTATCTGAATTGAGAGCAATAGTCAAGGGGGAATCTGTTAGGACATGTTATGGTGACCATCGCTATACAATTCAGGAACGAGCCTAGGAGACCAAAGAACTGCGATGCGAATCAGATCCCAAGTCGCAAGGCAATGGTTTTCGTCCTTAGCCAGAGTCATGTAAGTGTCTAGGCTAGTCTCGTTGATTCAATCCTTTGAATCATTAGACGTATACTCCTTTGGTATTGTAATCATTAGGTTATTGTAATCGATTGATTTTTTAATAAATGATTTATTTATACCAAAGTGTTTATCTCCTATTCATCTCGTTATTCAGTTCGTATTCGTTCACGTAATATAAATAATCGCAATGATTAGTTTACGAGAATTCCGCACTTGTATGCTAATAATCGGATCCCTGGTACGCATCCATATATGCGTATCAACGAGAGGACCACTCTAACAGTGGTATCAGAGCGGGTTGGGATCTGTAATTGAGATTTTGAGGCTGAGAATCAAAAATGATTTTGTATTTAGGGTTTACAGCCGTTTTCGCGAACTGAGATTAGGGTTTCAGCAGAACTTGCGAACTGAGTTTTGCGAGTTGAGTTGCGAACTGAGATCACTTGCAAATTGATATTGAGTTGCGAACTGAACCGATTGGTGAATCCACTTGCGAATCGAGTTGAGTTTGCGATTTGAACCGAGTTGACTTTTTATGCGGTGCGAACTAGGTTAGGCCTTGCGAGATGAGATTTTCATCGCGAACTGAAAGTTTGACTAAGTCAAAAATCAGGTACGCACTTTATATTTTGAATTGTTTTTAATTTTAGAACTTTATATTGACAAGTTAACAATTACTTGAGATGTTAAGGTTAAAAATTAATTTACTTGCGACCCTAATGTTAACAAGTAAATCATATTTTTTTATGTTTTAGACTTGAGACTTTTTGGTTATAAGTAAATTGCAATTTAAAATTATTTTGTTTCGTATTTGACTTGAGATTTTTAATTACAAGTAAAATACGTTATAAATATTTTAAGTAATGTACAAGTTAAGTGGAG